>OX346247.1:105102896-106306646 GCA_947049315.1 Epistrophella euchroma | reverse complement strand
ATACCAGCTGTCTTCGAGGGAAACATTTTTTGATCCCACCTGCAACAAACAAAATAAACAAAAAATATATATTAAGTTATATACTTTTAATTATTATTACTTTTAGTTATTATTTAATTTTTTAAAAATCTATCAGATTCAGCTTCCACTTGCAGAATAATTTTTTTTTTGTTAAGAAGTGCAAGCAAATAAAAAGTTTCCAAGTTTAACGATAGATGGCTCTCAAAATAAGAATATTTAACATTCGAATGAGCTCAAAATGAAACTCGTTATTCGTTATAAAGGAAGGTGCACCTAAATAAAAAAAAACTTCAATATTTTCTATAGATGGCGCTGAACACCAGAATATCAAAATTAGCTTAAACTCAAAAACTAGCCATCCAATGAAGCTGAAACTTGCACAATATGTTTATTTTCCATAAACTAAGAAGTTAATATATAAAACAATTGTTTTAAATTTTTCAGTTAGATGCTACCTTACCTCCAAATTCTTTGGGCCAGTTGTAGAAATGTGGTTCAATATTTAACCTGTGGTTCAGCAATTTTATCCCGCCCATTTTGGCGAATTAACTGAGGTTCAACGATGGTTCAAGCCAATTACATCCCTGAACCATGGTTGAACCTCAGTTAATTCGCCGAAATCGGTGAATTAAAATTCCTGAACCACAGATCAATATTTGAACCACGATTGTACAACTGGCACTTAGGAATAAATAAAAAACTGAAATACATAAGTAATAAAATCGAGCTGAAACCTATACAATTTATTTTTATGAAGTTTTCAGCACGCTCTAACTGCTATTTCTTAATAAATTGCAAGTTAACCTGAAATTTTTTTAAAATCTAACATTTTTAATCTTCTACAGCCAAATTAATAAACCTGGAATAGCGAAGGATTAGACCTTATTCCGTGGACTAAGTGTAAAAAGTTATCAATAAAACAAAATTTCTACAAAGCGACGTTTACTAAACTAAACCACCTGGTTGCATTTTTCATTTATTCAAAGTTAAATTTTTTTGCTATTTTTTTATATTAAAAAACATAGAAGTTAACATTGGTCCTTCAAGCCGGTTAAGGAAAGGTTAGTGCTTCGCTGTCTCCATGTTTACACGTATAAATCGTCTTTATATAAATTTGGTCCGCTTTGTACTTCCGTACACCACCGAAGAAGGTGGTTTAGCGGAGGAATAAGAACCAGATGTGTGAATTTATTCTGAAATTACAAATTTAATTTTGAATTAAAATAATAATGTACACTATATTTTTCGAGTTCTTAAATCATTTGCAACTATTTGACAATCAGCCATCAACGACAAGAAAAAAAATTGTAAAAGCAGATAAATCCAAAATATAGGTTTTCCAAGGATAATATAAGAGCCGTGTTCCTTTGGGGGTGGCGAACTACTCATGAGAAGATGAAGCTCTAATGCGCGAGTAGATGAGCAGAGTAGTTACGCATCTAAAATCCCTCAGAGGGCATCTAGCTAGGTTAAGAGATTTTCATGTGCATGAAATTATTTCAATTTGTTTACCGTTTTTACGTTCACCATTCACCAATAATAAAAATAAACAAAATAAAGCAATTACAAAACGATTTTTCCCTAGATAGTTTTACACACATTCTCATTTTGTATGAGTTTTTATATACATACGTCGAAAAATCATATAAAGTGAGAAAGTGTGTGTACAATCTCGCAAGCTTTTTGATGGTACGAATTCCACAGATTATAAATAATTATCAATCACTTAAAATTGTAGTAGATTGCTACTAGGGAAATGAAATTTGTGCGTTCCATTGAAAATTTCCAGCAAAGTACCTACTCATGGGTAGTTCGCCACACCCAAAGGAACACGGCTAAGTCCCCTTTCACACAGGGCAACTGAGTTGCCGGCAACAATTAGTTCATAGGCGAGAAGGGCAGGAAGAAAGAGGGGGAAATGAAATCTCCCCGGTCAACAAATTCAGGAGATTTTTTTGACGTTTCTCTTCACGCTACGTTTGTGTGCGTTCAACCAAGGTAGTTTAAAAGGAAAATAAAGAAAATCTCCGGGTTTTTGTTGCTTGCGTGTGAAAGGTACAAGAGATTGTTAAGGAGATTTAAAGAAAACGTCAAAAAAATCACCAGTAACTAGTATCTTCGTGTGAAAGGGGACTAAGGACTCATATAGCAATTGTTGAAGATGACCTAAACTAGGAAGCAAGTGGTGGACACTACTTTTTCTTTTTGTAATTATATACTTCTCACTTTTCTATCATGTTCCATTTTTAAAATAAAAACAAAACAAAACAAAAGGAATAGATACAACACAAACAATTATTGAAAAATGATAATAGTCTTGACAGATATATGTATACAAGAGAATTTTTAGGTGTGTTTGGTAACTTGAGCTTTATTTTGATGTTTTTTTTTTTTACAGAATTTTACAATTCGCTGTCAGAACGCATACGGAGTTTGCGAAACTTTGTGAAAATGTCAAGTTACCAAACAGGCATCGCACTTATTGTAGTAGATTTTCTTAAAGGATTTTTAGTAAACGTCACATTGCTATTCCACGATCATTTTGTTTTTATTAATGGAAACTTTTAAACCGTAGCTTAACTCTTATTCCATGGTGTAGTAAATTCGTGGAATAATTGAATTAGCCTTTTTTTATTAATGGCTGCTAGTCATTTCCTAAGGCCTTGATGGTTCGAATTTAATTTTATCCGAGATAAAATTATGACGTTTCCACGTACAGATCTCATCCTATAAGTGCCAAAAATTAATCTTGGAATAAAATTTAACGCCATTTAAATACAATTCGCACACGGCCTAAGAACTCAGTCTAAACGTGGTTTTTTGATACTTTCAAAGGTACCGAGATAGTCTTTTCTTGACACAAATTTCTACTGTTAGGTATTCTGTTTTTCGTTACTGGGAAGGCGAGTCCAATTAATTCAATCGAAATCGTGTTTAAACTATCAATTGTTTGTTAATTCTACAGGGTAATTCGCATAAAGTATGACAAAAAGCTAGAAAAGAAAGAAAAAATCGTATGGGAGGGTAGTCTATTCCCCCCGGGAGAGGAAAATTTCTACAGAATCAACTGAAATGAAAAAAAAAAAAAATATTAAAAAAGAATGGCAACACTTACAATCTAATGTTATACCTTTTTTTAGAGCCACCCATTTTTTTTTTAATCTGTTTGAAACTTAATTTTTTTAGTGAATACTTTTGGAAAAATTAGTTTTCAAACTCAGTTTGGAACCTTCCCATGATTTTTTTCTCGTCGCGAAGTAGCCTACACGCTAAATATTTTTGTCATACCTTATGCGAATCACCCTGTACAAACATTGGTACATACATAAATGATCAAACTAATCAAAAATTTGGGGAAGGGGGACCTGGGGATCCACGACGCATTGGAGCACTACAAACATTTTCTTAGGGTGTGCATTGTCCCCCCACCCCCCGTGTCCTCCTTAATTACGCGCATGCCTCAAATGTAATATCAGCAAACATACTACGTTTTTTAACCTAAATCAACGGCTACAAATTACACTTTTTTCTAAAGTTTAATTTTTGAAAACTGAACTGAAACTAAAAAAAAAAAAATAACGTTAAACATTTTCATATATAAATAATATCCGGAAGAACAAGGTCTGTCTAATAGCAAAAAACTACAAATAAATTAAGTTTAAATTCAACAACTATTCTATTGCAAGAGGCACACACACACACACACACACACACACCATAGTAAAATTCTCTATGCCCTTCATCAACAAAAAAACGATGCGACTTATTGTTGGCTGACATGGGCGGAAATCCCAGTGAGGCATGAAACATCACCCACCGATCTAACCATCAACTAACATGAATTTACAGTGAATTCAGGTAAATGATGTACGTTAGTTAATAATCAAGAAATAATTGCACCCGATCTGTGTGCTGCTGAGCAAGTTACAATGATGTGGATGATAAAACAGCAGATAGGCCAAGTAAAAACGGTGACAATGCATTTTATATAAAATTAAGTATTTCATCAGGCCGGAAGCTATTGCTCCTACGGATGCACAATCTAAGAAAGAAAATATTAAAGAAAAAAATATTTCAATTTAAATTTAAAATATGATGAGTTATTGATTGTAAAATTGGTATAAATCCCGACTTAATTTTTTTTTTTTTTTCAAAGCAATACCGATTAAGATTTATGATTGGTTCCCATTTGTGATGCAGCCGTCATTTTGAAAAAAGAACTTTGGCGCTAATAAAATACGGTTATAATCCATATCTCTAATTGTTGGGCAGTTATGAGACAAAAACTGAAAAAGCCATTCTTTTCGGGAAAACAAAATATAAATAAATCAGAAACATGTGTAACTTATGTTTTAATTGTGCCTTTGGGAGCCCCGTGATTCGAAGTTCATATAGTTCATGCCTACGCGTTCTTACACAACATGGAATCTTTTTCTATAAATCATATTGTTTTTTTTTTTGTTCATTGCTTTTATAATTTGTCAAATTTTTGTCCACATAATACTTAACCTTATTTTGTGAGAAAGTTCTCAACTATGAACTTGCAAAATATGCCATTTTTCTCTTGGATTAAAATGTTGCGTTGAATGAAAAGTCACATGAACATTTTTGCTGTGGTCTTGCGTTTTGTGTGTTATTATCTTAAAACGCGCTGACCTGCTTTTATGTCGCGTATAATGAGACTCGGATACATAATTTGTTTAATATATATATATATTTTTTTTTTTTTGAACGGACAATGAGTTAGGTTCATTAAGTTTCAGGCACGAACCAGCAGTTTTTGAATGCAGGTCAATTTTTTAATGAGTAGCTAAAGGCCCATGTGTGTATGCTAAAATTACCTAGCACAATGGTGTATGACGGGGACACACAAAGTTAGGCTATATTATGATGAACAATCTATGATATGTAGGCTAAACTAGATGGCACAGAAAATACAAAAACAAAATCTTAAATACGAAAAAATGTTTAAGGCCGAATTGGTTAGCGAAGTAATAAATTAATTTGCATGTGAAAAAAAAAACCTTAAGCTGTGAACTAAGAAAACTACACGATCTTATAATTACAATACTGTTAAATTTTTTTGTATAAAAACTATTATACTGAAAATGATTCCTGTGTGTTATAAAAATGATCGCGCTTCCTTACAAACGAACTTTTGAAAGTCTTAGGTTTCGATTTCTGTAGCCACATCAACTTATTGATCAATGAACGATTTTTTTAAAATTATAATTGATCGTCGATTATGATTGAAATTTGTCGATTTAACAATATTGTTAGTTGTCGTTTGTAAGTGTGGTGACCAGCTGGCGGAGGTCTCATGTCAGAGTGCAGTTGTTTGGTGATTTGTTGTTGGCATCTTAAGTAGAGAAGTCTTATCGGAATATATATCTAGTAATTATTAGCAGTGTTGCCATTTTGACTGGTTTTCAGTCAGATTTGACTGGATTTCATCGCCTTTAGCTGGAAATGGAATACAGATCCAGTCAACTAGATTTGTAACTGATTTTTTGATTGGATTTAATAATTAAATATGCAGCTTATCGTTAAAAAAAATATTTTAAAATACATTCCAACTTCAGTGTAAGCTAAGTGTAAACTGTTATACAAAAATCAACGAACACATCCATTTTTAAGGCTCTTTGACAGTGTTCACAATGGACTCAGTTTTACGATTTTTTTTGGCATAAGTCAGCTCGTGTTCAGACACACACAATCATGTCTTAAAAAAGTCTTTTTGGCTTTACAACATTACCATGATACATAAATTGAAAGACTTTGATGAGAAGTATTTAAAACACATATCAGGTATTTTTTTAAAAAATTGATTAGCAGGCAAAACGTTAAAGGTAGATACATGTTTTTTGTTTTTTGAACAAAACAAGAACTTAAACAAAAATTTTCTAGAAAAGTTTGCCATGTTCAGAGGTTTCAATCCAATTTGGGGAAAATTACATTGCATCAAATAATGGGTGTTTTTTTTTTTTGAAGCCAGTATGCTAACACTGGTTTTTAACAAAACACATGTTTTATTAAATAGCAAATTTGTGTTCAATTAAGAGAGTATCATTCTGCAATTACTTTGAAATCTCTTTATGCCTAGATTTGCCTCAACATCTCGACTATTACTTGTAAGAACTAGATATGCTTTTTTCACAAGGAAGTTCAACTCAAAGCAGCAGTGCATTTACTTATTTTACATAAATACTTATGGACGCTAGTTAATTGTGACAGCAAAATGTTACAAGAAGTCGCAGCTCTGTTGGGACTTAATGGCTACATTTGTTACTAAAAAGATGTCAAACGCTAAAAAAGACGTACAAATTTAAATATTTAAGAATTGACAAGTTTGACAAGTTCAGTTTTATTTAAATTGAATAATATATTTTTTACCGTTTCAATTTTCTTTTTGGTTTATTGGCCCACGAATTGAACAATTTTGATCGAACTAACTTTTTGTGATCTTTCACATTGAATTTTTTAAACTTGATGGATGTGAAGCATAGAAAAAATTCACTGGTGTTAAGATATATCTTTACATTCTGTATGCAAAAATGCAAGCGGGTGGCACCGGCGCAGTGGAAGTAGTGCTTGACTGCTAACTTGGATGTGTGGGTTCGAGCCCCAGTCTAGGCAGCATTTTTTTCTATATTCCCTCAACTGAACGCCAGCCCTGGGATTAAATGAGATAATCAAAACCTTATTTCTCAATCCACTATGCTAACAAAAATCTATCCTATCCTTCTATTCCTTCTAACATTGCCTAATTTATAAGACCCTAGGTCTTACTGGCATACATATATATGTTTGTGTTGTTTTTTTTTTTCTTGCATATCGTGGTTGGGGCCTTTGCCAATAATAATGCACTGAAAATGAGTTTTTTTCGAAATCGCAGATCAAAGGTACAGCACTCAAAACATTATATTCAATAAAACAATTAAGTACCCTAGACATGAATATGGGGGTCCAAGACCAAAAAATCGATTTTACAAATAATTATCATAGCAAAATAATTCTTGTTCCCAATGATAGAGTGGTCCTTCCTCAAAACCAAATTGAGGGTCCAAGACCTTTTCCATGGGGCCATATACCTCTGCAAAACTCACACAAAGAATACAAAAAAAATCAACTTTACAAATTATTGTGATAGCAAAATAATTCTTGGTCCCAATGATAGAGGGGTGGGGGTCCCTCCTCATCACCAAAATAATGGTCCAAGACTTTTTCCATGTTATGTTTTTTGTGTTGAGAAGTTTTAGAGAATGATTTTTTTTAAAGTACCGTTATTGCGCAATGACAAGAAACAGCATTTGCCAAAAATTTTATTTTTTTTTTGCAGTGTCAATTTCTTTGAATTTTTTTTTGTGAGCCAGTTAAAGAAATTGATTCGATAACTTGTTTATTTAGCTTTTGTTGTTGTGCAATATTTTTTCAGAAGAAAATCTGGCCTTGAATGAAAAAAGAGACTTCTGACTTTGGCTACCAATATCTCACCAAGGAATGCCAACACGAAAAATTTAAGGGCAGTTTTGAAAGCTGGAACTAGTTTTCACTGCAAGATTAAGAAAAGTTAAAAAAAAAAGACTTTTTAAAGACACTTTAGTAAATCTTTAATTGCTTTACAAATATTAGGTGCGTTTTATTCGTAAATTATAGCTAGGGCAGCAATACAAGTTCAATAAAACGCTATATCAACTTTTATGTCCACTCTTTATTCTCTGGATGTGTTCATACCCTTTTTTTAATTGAAAAACAATCTACTTTACCGACCTTTAAGGTTCAAGTCCACACTATTTGTCCACTTTTATATTAGCCAGTAAATTAGTGAATATAAAAGTGGACAAATAGTGTGGACTTGAACCTTAAATGTCGGTAACGTAGTTTGTTTTTCATATGACATAAAAGTTGATATAGCGTTTTATTGAACTCGTATTGCTGCGCTAGCTATGTATTACGAATAAAACGCACCTACTAATGTAAGTTTTTAAAGGGAAACAATCTTTTTAAAAAAAAAAAAAAAAAAATTTTTCTTAAATTTTTTTTTAGGTTGACGCCTTGAACACAATGGGATTAAGCTGCAGCTTAAAGAATCGCTGTAGCACAAGATGTCATTAGGTACTAAAATCAATTCACTCATATATCAAAGAATGTCTACAATTGTTCAACAATCCCATATGAATGTCTTCTTTAGTGCAGCTTGTAGCGGGAATAAAATGAAAAGTTGAGTCCACAAATTTCTTCAATACTAGCCTATTGTCGGGTATATCCAATGTTCATAGATTTGGTTTCTTTATAAAAATAATAATTTCCTTCTTACAAATTAATGTTTATAAATTTGACATTTCATTCAAAACTGAATTTTTGAAGGATTCGAAAAAAGGGTAGATAAAGAAGTTTCCCCGACGTTTAACAGAATGGAGACAACGAGCGAAAGTGAATCGAACGTTCGATCACCCGTTTAGCAGAATAAGAATTTATATGAAGATTTAACAAGATTTATTTCAAATCTTCGAGATTTAGGAAATAAATTTATATGGTAAATTTTCGAAGTTTGAAGAAGATTTAAGTAAATCTACTTGACTACTTGAACACAATGAGATGTAGCTGCAGCAAAAAGAACCGCTGTAGCACAAGCTGTCAAATCGCTCATTTATGTAGCAAGGAACGTCTACAATGGTGTAGCGCGACTACATTATCACTAGCTTGAATCAGAAAGAGAGAGCGTTGAACGATCCCATATATGCCATTTCAAGTGCAGCTTTGTAGCGAGTAAAAAAATTAAAGTTGAGTCAACTTTTGCTGCAGCGACTTCTCTTGCTGTAGCTGCAGCTTCACATTGTAGCGTTGTATACCATTTTTGTATCTTTCAACTTTGACAGTGCTATATGCTGCATCTGCAACTTCACCATTGTGTTCGGCCATTAAATCTCGGAAGCGTAGTATAAAGAATTCTGTAAATCTTGCCTTACTGACTACACCAATTTTTAGAGAGCAAACCCACAAAATATTAATTATGTACATAATTATGTAGTTTGATTTCATTGCTGCAAAAGCAATTTAAACACCGTCATTTCAGTTGTAAATCAAATATAAGTTCAAAGAAATAACAATAAAATTAATAACCAAATGTGGCTTAACGTCATAAAACGTTTATACACGGCCGTCATCGTAATTGTCATCGTCGTCAACGAGCCTCGATCGGTTATTTTGTGTCAATAGTACACATAGTAGGTAAGGCAGTCACCGCAAAAACCTTTGTGTCGTTGAACGTCTAAAACACAGAAAACTTTTGAATGCTGTCATTAATGAAGCGAGAAACCTTTTTTTTTTTTTTATTATTATTTTTTGAATTTATTAATCAAACACAAGTGTCAAGTGTTTGCATGATATGTCATGTATGTCATGTTTATGTATGACTCTGTTACTGTAGGCAGGTACTAAATAGTATTTTGCCAAGCACTTTCCCTACCTATAAAATGCCTGCAGCTAAGATCAGCCTTAAACAGTTAATTTGAACAAATAGCGTTTTCCATTGTTTTGAAGCAGGGTTTTTGTCACAAGCTTTAAGCCTTGTCAGGTCGCACTTATGACTCTGCATTTAATTGTTTTTTTTTTTTTGTTGTCAGCGAGTTAGTGCCTTTTTATGTATGTAGATTTTCTGAGAAAATTTTTATCGACAAATCGAAGGAAAAATAGCAAAATAAAAGTAAAATTGCTTGGAAGTGCCATTGTTATCGAGCAGCAGCGTTAGCTTGGAATTTTTTGTATGCTCGTTCTTATGTACTAAAACCCAAAGTGCGAGTTGAACTTTTGCTAAAAATTCACATAAGGG
Source organism: Epistrophella euchroma (assembly GCA_947049315.1). Lineage (NCBI taxonomy): Eukaryota > Metazoa > Arthropoda > Insecta > Diptera > Syrphidae > Epistrophella > Epistrophella euchroma. The sequence continues at coordinate 106,296,793 of OX346247.1, read as the reverse complement.
TGTATCATGCCATGCCATGCGCCCCGCCTGGCCTGGCATTCATTCACTTTATAACTAATGGGAATGTTTTTTCAAGTGGCTGATAAATGTGTGTATGTATGTATACTGTACAAACCGACTTAAATTACATACAGTTATACCTACTTTGTTCTATTTTTAATTTCTCAACAAATAGGTTTAACAAGTTAATAAGAATTTTAATAAATACACAACCTGTACGGTTCATTATGCGGGCAATAATGGGTCTAAGTAAAATATAATACGAAAGAATTTCAGAAAGTTGTTTATTTTATACTTAAGTTTACTATGATAAGAAAGCTAATTAAGATACAATGACTTAATTTTTTTGGTGTATAAACAAATGGGATAGTACCGAAAAAAAGAAGGGGGTATTATCTATTGAAATGGTATAGAAAAAAACGGAACATGTTACAAATATATCCATAAATAGGAAAAAAAATGGCGATAAAACGTTGAAAGTGAAAAATGGGGTATACATTTACGTACCTACAATCTACATATATCCAAATGAGTAATGACGGTTTATAACTTTTTTATCAGTGAAGGCTAATAATATTTGGTTGGTTACCATGTGATAACGTTAACGTTTAAACATTTAGTATATATTATCATATTATGTATATGACGGCAGGTAGATACATAATGATTATAACAGTGTCTATTAAATTAAATACAATATTCTGCGAGTCATCAAAGCAGATACTTTTATTTCAACTTCAACGCTTTTATCACTGTATCTTATATTTAACACCACAATAAAATTGTATGTAACTATAGGTACTGCAAAGTACAACAAAATTTTTTTACGCATATGCAAATTACTAGCGTAATTAGCCAACACGTTATAGCTTTGGAATCATAAAAACAAATTCGTACCTACCCGCCTGGAAAAATGGCAAGTTTTTGGCAAGCTTAGGCAAGGCCCCGGCAAGTTTTCGACAAGGAAAACATGGAAGAGGAAAACATGACAGTCCCCTATTAGTGCCTCGCTGAGAACATTTATTTAATAAAGTACTGGCACAGACACTATAGTTCCTCTAACTCTATTATCTGTGGTACTGGTGAGGCTCTTGATGGTAACTAACTATGTATAGTGAAATAATTAAACAAAAGTTTCAAATGATGATTGTGAAGCGGTGTGTCAAATAGTTAAAGGCTGATTCCCAATGGCGCGTCGGGCGTCGCTTTGACAGATTTTTCTGTCAACGCGAAAGTTCACATATAGCAATTTATGCAAAGTGTTTACAATGACGCGTTGGGCAGTAATGTTATGATTTGGCACCAATTAGCATGTACACAAACCAACGTAACATAAGCTACCTCAACGTTAAAGTTGAAAAAAAAAATCAACTTCAGCGTGCGTTTTGACAATTAAACTAATGTTCGAATTCATTTCAACAAAAAAATCGATTTAAAAAAAAAAAATAGAATTGTTTGTTGAAAGGAATTCGAGATTACAGTTATGTAGGGTTCATTTTGATTTTCAGATTCTCTTCAAGTCGTCTGTCATGTCGACGCGTTCGTAAAGCTTGTAAACGTATACGTAAGCGTCTCTAACGCGAACGCGTCATTGGAAATCAGCCTTAAAATTTCCACTGCAGACAAAAAAGAACAACACAGAATTACAACTGATTTTGTCATTTCGCAGAAATCTTCTCTTCTACCTAAAAAGCAAGTGGACTCAGACTCACTGAACAAGAAGCCAAAACAGTTAAGAACTGAAAATTTTTCATTAAACTCGTTCTTTTCTATTCTAAACTGTTCCGAACAGCCTCACTGAACATACCTACAGTATTTCACACATACACTTTTTGACAGCTCTTCCAGTTCCGTCTGCGGCTTCATTTCCGTCATTCTATTCTGTTCAGCCAGTAACCAGGGTGGTGGTCATCGAGGAACTGGAATTCTATCTAGATTAATATAATATAGAGCCAGTGACAGCTTCTAGCTTTGAAATGGTTGAATGGAAAACCATGTAAAATAAAATATGTCGAACAAATCTAGTTTTTACTATTCAGGGCTTAGACAGAAAATAACTGACGAGGTAAAAAAGGTTCACAACTGGCGAAGGCCTAGCAAATACCTATAGTTACCCTTGCTAGACCCGTGTTAGTAACTATGAAAAACTTGCCAGGGCCTTATTGAAAGCTAGATTCTTTGGCCAGCTGTCAAAAAAATTAGATGACTTTTATTATCATTTGACAGATCTCCAAACAGATTTTCGACTTGAATATCGCTTAAGAAGTCCAGCTTTTGTAGTATTAAATTACGCTGCACAAAATGTTTGTCTATTTAAGGGCTAGATCTACAATCGTGGTTCAAATATTGATCCTTTGGTTCAGCGATTTCCGCAGATTAAATGAAGTTGAACAATATAGCCTTTAACGTGCTTGACCCATCACTTAACCTCAGTTATTCTACCGGAATCGCTCAGTTAAAATTGCAGAACTGACATGAGCTTTTAGAAATTTTACCTTTTGGCTTAAACGGTAGAAATCTATCCGCCTTTATTGTGCTTTTGTTGATTCAAAGTATGGAATTTGATGAAAATCTTTTAAAATTGAAAGTACGGGACAGACTTGTCTCAGACAAACAAAATATGTTCAGTATTTAATTGTTTTTGAAATTTTACATTCATCCATATGATTTATTGGAAAAGCTTTATGACTTTTAAGGTTATAAAATGTAAAATTTTTTAGAGCAAAACAAAAACTAATAAAATTTTGATGAATAAAATAAAACAACAATATAAACCACAGGTTTATATGCATATTGCATATACTAAACCTTGATCACAAGAACTTACTGATTGCAATTTTAGATCTCGTGTAAGTTATCTGATTCATAATAATACTGTAGTTGTTTTTGTAGCGAAAAAATGCTATACAATTATTTTTTTTTTTTAAAGAATAATAACATAGAAGATAAAATATTAATAAAAATATTATAGAGCAGATTAATTAGATAATACAAATACATCCAAGTATAAGATAATATTTTTTTTAATAACTGAAAGCTGAATAATGAGTCGCCAATGTAAAACTAATTTGGAAAACGTAATATCCAAATAACTTTTTATAAATCATGGAATTTTATTATTAAATAAAATTCACGACTGGATCGCACGAACTTGCTCTTGTAGTAAAAGTTTCTTCGAGTTTTCGTTCTATTTCGAAATATTTCGTTTTCAAAAAAAAATATTGAGAATTTTTTTATAAATTCAAAAATAAAAAAATAATGTTTTAAAATTTTGGTACACAATACTATTTGAATTTTTTTGAGGATTCTCTATAAAAAATATTAGGTATCAAAATCAGCTAATTCATTTTCGAGAAAAACGAAAATAAAAAACCGATTCTGCGGGAGGTAACCTTGGCTATTACGGCTGTCGTTTAAAGAAAACGACACACCTCTAGAAGCGATAATAGGCGTTTAAGTGAAACTCAAACTTTAGCTTTCTCTCCGTACATCTTCCTTCTAGCCATTAAAACTTTAATCGTTTTACTGAAACCCCAAGAGTCACTTCCAGAGTCGTGTCGTTTTACTGTCGTTTTAGAAAAACATTTTTCGGAAATTTTATTCCGAAAGGTAGCCCATACCAGGGTTCCCAGGTCCCCAAAACATTTTTCCCCTTTTTTTGACACCAGAATGGTATTTTTTCCCCTAATTTTCTAATAAAAATCCCTTTTTTTTCCCCTAAGTAAATAACGTTTAAATTTTTGAAGAAAACATTGATAATATATTGTTTTGAATTTATCTTGTAACATTTTTGTATTGTACATAGTGTACCTAACTTATATATAGTAGTGTCTCAATCAAAATATTTAATGAATTTAGTCATTATGCCCTTTGTTCCGCTATGAGAAAGACAAAAAATTAAAGATTAAGCTTTTTCTGTTTCATTACGAAATATAATTCTAACAGCCTTTTTCTTAAAATCTTATTGTCGGTTTCCTTTTCACTAAAAACTATTCAAGATAAAAATTCTTTGTATTTGTTTTCTTTCTTCTCACCAAAAAACTGTTACTTCATGCAGGAAAAGGTTAAGTAAGGCCGTGTTCGAATTGGTTTAAAATGTCCATTGTATTTTGACGCTTCTACAATCTATATGAGATTCACCTAACTAGTGTCGAAACTGAACATTCTGATAAAATTTGGCGAAATTTTAATTTCAAGTTCAAGTTCAAGTTCAAATTTATTTGCAGTTTAAATTTTAGGTTATTTTACATTGATTAATTTAAGTTAAGAGTTACAGAACCTCATTCTTTACATCTATAATATAATTATTTTATAATAGAACTTTAGCATTAATACAACGAAAATATATTTAAGGGAAAATACTACAAGAAAAAAACCCTTACATAATACTTAAAAACTAAGATTGCACATAAACCCAATTTTACTGGAGCAGCAAAATTCAACGATCAAGTATAAGTTCATTATCTGAGTAAGAACATCTTGCAAAGAAATTGTCTTGTTGTTTGTAAAGAACAAATTTAATTGGGTTGACATTTGCTCTACTGTGGAGCCGGGCAGTTGAATAGAACGATGGCAAGCTAAGCATAAGCTTAAGAATTTTATTTTGGCTAATTTGTAATTTTTGTATGTGGGTCTCAGCACAGTCAAACCATACTGGGGCCCCATACGTTAGCACCGGTTGGAAAACAGTTTTAAAAATTAAGATTTTATTATGTATGCTAAGTCTAGACCTTCTATTTATAAACGGATATAAAATTTGTAGTAAAAGATTGATCTTATGAATTGTGGTTGATATATGTCTTTCAAAAGTCAATTTTTTGTCAAATATGACACCAAGGTATTTACATTGTTCCGACCATTGTATATCGGTGGAATTTATTTTAATCATAGATTGCGGGAGGAGACTTTGGTTTCTGCGTCGAGTGAACCACATAGCTTGACATTTGTCAGCATTAACTTTTATTTTCCACTTAATAAAGTAGTTCATAAGGGTATCTAGGGAACTTTGTAAACAAGCCAGTGCTTCTTGAGGGAGAACACTTGATGCAAAAAGCGCAGTATCATCTGCAAACATGGCGACTTCAGTATTATTTCCAAAACGGGGAAGGTCTGACATAAAAATATTGAAAAGGATAGGCCCAAGTACTGAGCCTTGTGGAACTCCAAAATTAATACCGTGCATGGAAGACTTCGCAATTCCGGTTGAAACGAAAAATTTTCGATTTTTCAAAAAACTCCAAACAATGTTGATGAGGTAGTTAGGAAAATTAAACAGAATTAGTTTGAAGATAAGTCCTTCGTGCCACACTGTATCGAAGGCTTTTTGAATTAAGGCTGTTTTTTACGTACTTTTTAATTCTAAGTATTTGATGAGAAGTGGAGTGACCTGCTCTGAAACCGAATTGCTCAATAGGGTATATATTTTTCTCCACGACATGCTTTAAGAGGCGATCCTTTAAGACCTTTTCAAATATTTTACTTAGGGTGCTTAATAAGCTTATAGGCCTATAGCTGTTTGGATTTTCTTTTGGCTTACCAGGCGTGCCAATTGGAATAACTTTGGCTATTTTCCACTGCTCTGGAAAATAAGAGTGCATAATAAAAAGATTGAACATAAACGTAAGGTAAGTTATACCTCGTTTGGGTAATGCTTTTAAAAGTCGATTATTGATGCCATCAAGGCCAGGTGATTTTTTAACTTTTAACTCTTTAATTAAATTCTTAACAAGACGGTTGTTTTTGATTAAAATATTTGTTTGGCTAACAGGAGTAACAGGAGGATTCCTCGCTTCCATTAGCTTATCACTCACAAGATTTTCAGTTTGAAGGTCACTCAAGTGTGCTGAAACTTGATGATTTTTACTAAATGTTTCTGCCAAAATATTTGCCTTTTCCTCCGGAGTTACATAAACATTATTTTGCACACGGAGGGGAGGGAGATTTGAGCCTTTTTTCTTTATTATCTTAGTGACTTTCCAAAAAGGTTTGGATCCTTTATCAAATCCAGATAGCAAATTGTTCCAGTTTGTATTACGGAAACTTAAGATTTCATTTTTAATTCGATAGTTTAGGATTTTAAGATTAGTTTTAAATGTGTCTAACCTATAACGAATCCACTTCCTTCTCTCAGAATTTCGCAATCGAGTCAAGTATAAAATATTTTCTGGCAGAGGTTTGAGTTAAGAAATGTATGTAACCTGGTCTATCTGTTCTATTGACCGCACACTGTCTAACACTAAGTTTCCCTCGTACAAGTTATCAGATATATAGGACCGATATCGCTCCCAATTCGCAGAAGAATAATTAAAATGGCCATTTGCATTGTTTCTAGAACAATAAGACTGTAGTTGTGTACAAACCGGCAAATGATTTGAACTCAAAGCATTAATAGTTAAGGGTTGAGAAAAGTATAAAGCATTATTTGTTAAAAATAGATCAAGAGTCGAAGGATTTCTCGAGGAGGAATATAAGTTGGTTTGAGAGGATATAATAATGAGAGTGTTCAATTCACAGCGACAATATCGTGAAGTATATAACCCCAACAGTTAGCTCTCAGGCATCCCCATAATTGGTGTCTAGAATTAAAATCACCTCCTATTAAATAATTTGAGTAAGTTCTGGTTAGTTTTAATAGATCTCTCTTAAACTTAGTCTTTTTCTCAACACTGCTATTTCCACCAGGAAAATAAAATGAGAAAATACTTAATTTAGACGAATCTTGTAAGACTATCTCAACACCTATAGCTTCAGCGATCTCAAGACGAACAGCTGGTATGACTGAATGTCTAATAGATTTGTTTATTACAATTGCGACCCCTCCTCCCTTTACATGTTGCCTATCTAACCTGTAGCATACATAATTGCCATTAGAAAATTTATTTTCGTTTTTAAGCCAAGTCTCTGTCAGTAGAGCAATGTCAATTTTATTATGAATCATGAAGTCAAAAAAATTCAGTTTGTTTATTTTGAATGCTTGTAGCTTTCCAAGTAATTATTTTTGGGTTTGTGTTCAACATAATGAATAAACATACTTCACTGCAAGAGTGGTAATAACATTAAATTGATCAGCCTTAGTACGACATGAACTTAATTTAGACATAACATCATTTAGTAAACATGAGATTTCATCAAGAGAAAACAATGCATTATTTGTACTCTGATCTAATAAATTTGAGCTTTTTGCTTTGGTTTTATCAGACAATGAGTGAGTGTTGACTTTATATGATGAATTTGTACTCGACGACGCAGCATGTTGATGGTGAGTTTGGTTTTTGTTAGAAATTTGGGGAAGTTGGGGAAATTCCTACATGGTGAATTTCACGTGATTGGTCTTGGCTCTCGGTGGATTTGTTAAAACCGGTTTTGAGAGAATGTTATTGTTGTCGTTATTACGTGTTTTGGAGGATAATCTTTGCCGGATTTCGATGTAATGTTTTCGACTTATAAACGATGGGTCGGTGGATTTGTGTGCACCATTGCAGTTGGCACATTTAGTTGCTGTTGATGACTCGGTGCACTCTGAAGTTTTGTGAGAACCAGAACATAAAGAACAGAAGCTTTTAACTTGACAATGCATGGCGCCATGACCGTACATCTGGCAATTATAACATTGCGTAGTTTTGTTTGGCTGGTGTTTTTTATAATCCCATCTCACAAGGGTTTTAAACACAATTTTGCGGTTCGACCGGAGATCGCTCATTTTAATGGAACCACGTTCAATTATAATAATATATTTGTAGAGTACGTAAAGCGAATTTGTTTTTATTGTAATGGGTTTGACTTCAATACATTTAATTCCCAGTGTAATCAGTTCATTTTTTAATTTAATGTGGTCGTAGAGGTCTAAGCCCGAGAGGACCACTTTAAATGGTCTACTTGCTTTTTTTTCGTGGGAGTAGAACTCACATGACTGGTCTTTTAATGCTTTAGCAATAATATTATAGGATTCCATGCTTGAACACATGACTTTTTGTCCCAAAGAAATATTTTTCAAGAGATAATCAGTTATTTTAAGTTTATCAATTAAGTTTCTAAGAAATTCACTTTTTGTTTTTAAAACAATGATTGGGGGAACGGATACTTTTGGTTTCACAATTTCACCATGATCACTATTTCCACTATCCATGCGGTCATCGCATAATGTTTGGAGTGGCTGATAATAATTTTCATTGTTTATAGTGTTTTTCATATTGGAATATTTAATAGATTTAAAAGGAACTTGACTTTTTCGGAGGATGAAATCCTCATCCTCCATTACACTACTTGAACGTTTTAAGTTAATTTTTACTTGTCACTTAATAACACGTGCAGCTCTTTCGACAAATGCCAATGCACTGAATTTTAATTTAATTCGCACACGAAATTTTCACTAATAGATTCTTCTATAGGTTTTCACATCAAAATTTGAAAATTTATAAAAAAAAATGTAAGAAATTTCATGTTTCCAACTAGACCTTATGTAGTTAAAAAAATGAGTGAAGGTGTAGCACGGTTGTATTTGCATATGATTTGCATTTATTAAAACCAAAAAGTCTATTCACTAGAAAGAATAGAACATTTATTTTTCCCCTTTTCGGATTTTTTCCCCTTTTTTAGGCTCTCCCCTTTTTTTCCCCTTTCGCATTATAAAATCGGCAAAAGTGGTGCTTTTCCCCTCAATCTGGGAACACTGGCCCATACCCAATAAAATTTATTCGTTTTTTTTTTTAGACAAATCTCTGGAGCCATTTTTGAGAAAAATAAGATTTTCCAAAAATGCTAAAACAAAAATACATGGCAGGTACCGTTGTTCTTGGTCCTAAAAAAATGAAAAAGAAAGTGTCGGGGAAATGTCCAATAAACGCTAGATACTACGTTTTAATAAAATCGGCCCATGCATTTGAACTCTAGTGGTCTTATTAATAAACATTGTCTAACCTTAGACAGCCGTCCAAGTTTTTAAAAAACCTTTCTAATTTTTGCTAAAGTAATCTATCTTTTTATCTTGCTTTAGACAACCTAATCTATTGTCTAAATCTAGAGAAATGCAATATTTTTTTTATTAAAAAAGCATATTTCCGACTGTTTCAAAATACTTAGACATAAACAGCCAAAAATCTAATTAATAAGACCATAGGTGGGTACACAGACAGACATACAGATGGGCGGAATCGCGAGATCGACTTTTTTCGTCTTCGCTATCATCGTAATGTCAAGTTTGATCAAAATCTAGAGTTTAATTTTTTTTTTCGAATCCAAAACTTGCCATATAGTTCCTATCGCAAGTAAAAATGGATAAAAAAATTTTAAAAAAGTTGCATGTGAATGAGTTGGTTTCTCAAAACTTTGTATCAATTATCATCTTGGGTTCAAAAGTAAACTATTAGTCTCTATATAACTAACAAAATACGCTCTATAAAAAAAAATTACATTGAACCATATATAATTAATACTAATTTTTAACGGACTCGTTGAACTAATCTGGTTAAAATATTTTATCTGTGGTTTAGAAATTTTAACTTAACGATTTCGGTTGATTAATTAAGGTTAAATGGTAGTTCCGGGTTTAATATATGATAAATACCCAATTACATAATGAATTGCAAAAAAATAATACCTGGAGTACCACAAGGAAGTTTTCTAGGTCCAATGTTGTACTTTTTATATACACACGATGTACCTCAAATTGAAGACACTATCGTAGCCAAGCCACGTTAACTAAAGACACTGCAATAATAGCATTGGGCAAAATGATCACAATGGTATAATTAAATAACAAAATGCTCTGGATAATTTCAATGAATCCGACATATTTTTGAGGGATAACGCTCAAACAAATGAAATCAGTCAACTTTACATTTAAGAAAAATATACAATTAAATATCCGATTGCAAATGAGACAAAATGTCTCTGAAGGACTGTATGCCCAGGCATTCAATAGTTGATAGGCTCAGATAATGCACAGATAGTTACTCGGGAAATACTCTAAGCTCAATAAAAAAAACAAACTGATTTAATACAGGCCATACTGTATACAACTCTGGGGTTTTACTCACGATACTAATTTTAGTATCTTAAAAACGTTTGAAAATAAAAATAAGATAATTTTTGTAAATTCACCGTGGTATATTAGAAACGAAGATCTTCAAACGGATTTTGGTATCCTCACGGTACGAAACGAAATGAAAAGCTTTGTACAAAAGCATAGAAAACGGCTTTTTTTGGAAGCGGAGAACTTTAAATTGCCCGCCTGGAAAAATGGCAAGTTTTTGGCAAGTTTAGGCGAGGCCCTGGCAGGTTTTCGGCTAAGAAAACATGGACGAGAAAAACAAGACAGACCCCTATTAGTGCCTCGCTGAGAACATTTATTTAATAAAGTACTGGTGAGGTTCTTCATGGTAACTACCTATTTGAAATCATTTTACGCAAATTAATAAAAGCATATGTATATCGTAATAAAAATCTTTGTGTGTTAATTAACTCTGCAAATTTCAAATTATGATTGGAAATCAGTGTGTAAAATAGTAAAATCGCAACTGCAGACAAAACAGAAAAAGACAGAACCACAACTGATTTTGACATTTCTCAGAAATCTGTTCTCAGTTGTTCTACCTAAAAAGCAAGTACAAACAGACTAACTGAACAGCACGCCATAACAGTTTAGAACAAAAAATTTCTCATTGAACTTGTTCTTTTCTGTTCTAAACTGTTTCGAACAGCCTCACCAAACATACACACACCAAAGTAAAATGTTGCTCCTCATCGATTGGGAAATAACTGAATTTTATCATCTAGGACAAGTACACAAAGTCGATGATATTCCGCAAGGAGCCATCCTTCCATGGACATGGACTGGACTGCACACGACAAACACACGAGGAACTGTATATCTATCTACATTAATATATTATAGAGCGACTGACAGCTTCTAGCTTTGGCCCCCATATCTGAAATGGTTAAATGGAAAACCATGTAAAACGAAATATGTGGAACAAATCTAGTCTTTACTAGTCAGGGCTTAGGCAGAATTTAACTGACGAGGCAAAAGAGTTCATAACTGGTGGAGGCCTAGCGAATGCCTATATTAACCCTTGTTAGATTCTTGTTAGTAACTATGAAAAACTTGCCAGCGCCTTATTGAAAACTGGATTGTTTTTCCAGGCGGGTGGGAACACTGTATTCTGTGACAGCCGATTTGACAGTTCTGGATTGTTATTAGTTTGGTATTTGGAATTCACTGGGCGTTAGCTGAATTTTGTTCACGTTAGCAATTTTGAAAAAAAAAATCGGTCTTATTTTTTTTTTTTAATCAATTTTTTAATTTTTTTAATCAATAATTTTGAGTATGCATGCGAATTTTGTTAAAAAATATTGCCTTAAATAATTAAATTAAAAAAAGGATTGAAGTACAGATTTCTGGCTTTCAAACCCGGTATAATACTTCATTGTAAGTGTTGCCGTTGTTTTTTTATCAATTTTTTTTTAATTTTTAGTCATTCTTTTCTAAAAATGCCCCTTTCTCCTAAACGGGGCGAGATAGACCCCCCTCCTCTTATAGTAAAAAAAATGATTGTATTAAACCTCTCAATAAAAATCCGTTATTATTTTGCGGCGCCTGAGTTATCGTACGTACTCTCCCCAAGAAACATTTGACGAACGATTAATTTCACGAACTGGACCGCTTTAAAATCAAGAAACACGCAGAAACTGTCACCGGTAAGTTACCTGCAACAAGTTATTTACCTACGTTGAAAATCATACATTTTGCTGTCAAAACTCATAGCTAAAAAAACGGAAGTGTGAGAAGGAGGAGGTGATTTTAGTTATGTTAGAAGCCCACACTCCTATGAGCACGCGCTTTTTGGTCCTTATAGAAAAGATTTCAACACCTACCCATAGAGAAAAAAAATTAAAAAAAAAAAAAACTTCCCAACATCTAATCTCGTACAAAATGGTCCTAGCAATTTTAAGATTTTCAATCTTCTTGTTTTTAGATTTTTTATAGAAGCAAATTTTCTGCTACGCTTATCGCGTAGTTATAAGAAACAGCAAAACAAAAAATAAATACGTTTTTTTGATGGTTCAGTAAAAGTTATTTTTACAACTGTTAAATTTGAAGTGAAAAAAAAAATAATTTTCACATACATTTTTTTGTTCTATATAAGTCAATCTCAACGACCCACGGACTACTATTCATATTGAGCAAGTAAATCCAAAAAAAATGAGTCCAATTTTTTGAAAGCAATATTATTATTCGTAAGAAATAATGTTCACGTGTTGCTTTCATCGGAGATGTTTAACACAAGTTTAAACAATATTTAAAAAATGAGCGCCAGATTGATGAAATTAATTTTTACCATAAAAGCAACGTTTCTAAATTTTTAACACAAAAAGCGTTGGTTTATCTCTAAAAGAGTGATATATGTATGCAGATTTTTTTCTTAATTTTTTTTTAAGTTTAGATGTGTTTTATTTTAATAAAAAAATCCGTTGTGGTATCCACAGTCGATGCAAGTAAAAATTATTTTTTCAATTGTTAAAGTGACAATTTGAAATGGTTTTTGATGATTTGTTGTTAATAAGATAATCAATTTTTTATTAGATTTAATCACTTATGCATGTCCTTCGATCGAAAAAAAAAAAAAAAAGAAATAATAATAATTAACGTTGATTTTCAATAAATCTTGAATTACTTACACGTTGACTAACTTGAAAAAGATGACGTTTCGTTCAAGTTTTTAAATTATTATGTACATATGTATGTTTGTATTTAGGTAATAACAATAAAGATAATTAACATCACTATAATAGTTCGCATGATTGTTTCTTTTTATCTTTCTGTGGTTTAATAAATACATTTGTATCTATAATATAGATACTAACAACAAATACAAATATTTTTTTTTTTTTATTTTGCATTTAACACTTCACTTATTTTATTTATTTCTATTTTTGGGCCATCATTTAAATAATTTAAAAAAAAGCAAGCAAATAATGGATGATAATGCGCCGAACCGCACTCAACTGAACCTTTTTTAAAACTAAGCCCGGTATTCTTATGAGAAACCTAGTTGAGTGTATCCAGAACCAACCGCGCGGGCAAAAAAAAAAAAACCTTTATACTAAAAAATACATGCGGGCTATTTTGTGATTGGCTTTTGAAAATATCATTGGTTGCGTGGAATTTTGTTTTGGTATTGGTTCACCCACACTTGGCAATGTATTTCAAACGGACCGGACGGTGTACGCGGGAATCTTCTTAGCTCAGGTGCTCTTTTGTGTGATCGATGTGATCGCCTGTCGTCTGTCGTAAACGATCGTTTGGGTTTGTGATATTTCATTTTCTTTTTGTTTTATGGTAAAAAGATACATCAGACGTTACTCTTTTTGTTGTTTTTTTTTTTTTTTTTTTTTTTTGGTGGTGGAAGGAAAAGGTGTCGAAAAACGATATCAAAAGCATGAAGACGATGTTTATGGGTTAATTTTTGTAGTGTTTATGAAGACAAGTATTTATGTCAAATTAATTTGAGTGCCAGCTTTAAGCAGGGAAATCGGATTGCACGATCATTTAAAGTAGATCAGTCGATATACATATGTAGATATGTACATTTTTTTTTGTTAAGAAGGGAATTTTTTATAAAAAAAAAAAAAAATCGCGGGTCTTGATTAGATCAAAGAAGTTAAAAAAATATGCACTTACATACATTTTTCAGGTTTTTATATCAGGTGATGATAATGAATCTATGAGAAAATAATTTGATAACAATTATTTAATATGATTGAGTCATTTTTGAGTGATTTGGACAAATTATTATTATTCTCAAACAAAGTTTTTTTTTTTGTTTTTTTTTTGAGAGAATTCACTGATAAAATTAACGACAAAAATCAATTAAATATGTCTGTGTCTTCGAGATCAAAAAAGACTTCATTACGCCAACCGCAACGAACCAAACGATGAAATCTATGACGTTTGGAGTTAAAATATTTAGAAAAAGTAGATATTTCAATGCAATAGTTAGGTGAAGTTAAAAGACTGGCATTTTAAAAAATAAAATATCAAAATACAGTAAAACCCGCTTAAGAGAAACTGCAAAATGTCACAGTCTTTCTTTCACTTAAGCGGGTTTATCACTTAAACGAACCCCGCTTAAGTGAAAAAAACTTTCACTTAAGCGGAGTGGGGATAAGTGAAAAAAAATGTCTCTTAAGCGAATCTAAAAATTCCATTAAGCGGATAATTAATGCTAGAAACAATTGTATTTATCTTTGAATTATGAAAATGTAATTTTCTTTTTAATAAATGTCAAAATACGTATACCTGTTGAGCCATTTGAAATGTTGTTTTTGGATTTTTGTTTGAGAGGATAAAGCAATTTGTTTATAAAATGTAAATGTAAAAGTTTGTGAAATAATCAGAAATTCAAATGTCATTTTCGTGGTGAAAATGGTGAAGGTGAAAAATAAAGAAGAAACGAACGCATTCAGAAAATTTTTCGTTCTGTGCGATTATTTTTTTTTTTTCACTTAAGAGAGTTTTTTCCAATGAAAAATATAAAATTGAACTGAAAAAATGTTTCAAGTATCCAGGCTTTTCACTTAAGCGAGTTTTTACTACGTTTCCACCGACTACAAAACCGAGATTTAAGTAGATTTACCTAAATCTTCTTCAAATCCCGAAGATTTACCCTACAAATTTATTTCCTAAATCTCGAAGATTTCAAACAATTCTTGTTTAATCTTCATAGGTCCAATAGTTTTGAAACTGGAACTGGCCTATATTTTCTCACACTGAATGCATTCATTGGAAAGTGGGCGTACATGAAATTGTCTGCCTCACTTCAACGTCATTAGAAAGAACGAAACAACATCTGCAACTGTCAAAATAAATCCAGTTTTTAATCTTTTTGTGCGGTGGAAACACCAAAAAGATTTATATAATATAAACTGAGATAAACCTTCGGTGGAAACATAGTATTAGCTTAAGCGGAGTGTTTTAAAGGTAAATAATCGAAAAATACTCGGGGATGAAAAAAGTGTTTCAGATAAGCGGGTTTTTCTCTTAAGCGGGTTTTACTGTACTGCATTCTTTTACAACTCTGCTACTATAATAAACGTTCTGAAATTCAGTTTATGGCAAACGTAGAATCTTCTTTCGCCGATTTTACTGAAATTGTATATCTAAAAGCGCCAGATTGCCCTCATCCCAAGTCTTATTTACACACGAGTGTCAAAATGTCAATATTACTGCCATTTTTTTTTTTTTTTTGTCATAATTATATTTTATCTTTGCCTCATTTATACATATGTACAAGTAGTGATAAAATTTCAATTGGTATAAAATGACAGAAATAACGACATTTTTTCATTCGTATAGTTCTCGGTGCCACTATACAAATTGTTACCAAAATAAATAATCTCTTTAATAATAGTTTGTATGGCAGGTAACGTTAGTTTTGGAACTAACAATATGTTCAATTTAGCCTCTAGGTAATCACTCAAAACTTCTAAGTTCAAAATTTTAACGCCATTATCTAAGGGCCACTTGCACCAAACAAACGGATAAATACATAAAACTCAAGATAACTATCCCATAGTTTAAATAAATAAATAAAAACTTTTCGTTTTTTAATTGCACGAACGAAAAATTAATAAAAAGCGGATAAGAATTTTTTTTTTCAGAATCACCAACACAAAAAATACAAAACACATTGAAAAATAAACAAACTCTAACGCTTTGACTTGCTTTCTCGTAAAAAAAATTCTATAATTTGACGTGAGATCTATTCAGAGTTTTAATATTTATCCAGAGAACGAGGAGAAGATAACTTTTTAAACTTAAATAGAGAAAAAATATTTTGCTACAACGTGATATAGCTCTCAATTATTTATAAACCAGAAGTTACTGCTATCAGAAAACATTTGTGCAAGTGGCCCTAAGGGATTTATTTTTAAACTATTTAAATCGATCTTAAACTTTACTATATGAGCTTAAGTAGGCGAAATTAGAAATAAAGTTTCATTGATTTAATATTAACTTAGGCCGTGTGGAATTGCATTAAAATCGACTTAAATTTTAACCGAAGATTAATTTTTAACATACTAATTCGCACGTGAAAATTTCAAAATTTATTAAAGCTCTTGATGAGTCATGTAGGTTATGCCCAATTGTAATTTAACACTTCGTTGTAGAGGAATAATAGGTAGGTACGAGTATTTTGATTTTAATTGTATAATTATTTTTTTACAAAAACTACAAGCTCCACACTTTTCTTTGCACACATTTGCATTTAATTACCATTTTACCATATCCAGTAAGAAATTTCCAATTGGAAAACCCTTCTAGGTGTACATAAACATGAAAAAGTAGGTACTTTGGTATTTAATTTCAACGAAATATCTTTTATGATTCATCCTAAAGTTTTTAATAGTGCTTCTTAGATCAAGGGAATGTCATTCATTATACTCCAGCACGTTGCCATTGTTCGTAGATGTCATATAACTAACGTTCGTTTGTGTATACTATGTTACTGTAAAACCCCGAAATCTGGAGATTCTAGAATGCACCAGTAATGTTGGACTTACGCATGTATGTTCATCTGCAAAGTAGAGCGGGACAGCTGCTAATGCACGCTAATAAGCTAGCAGATAAAAAGTCGTTTGATCTTCAAGCTAACTAGCGTCGACATGTGAACCGGAGCTAGCGTTGGATGTAACCGCCGCAGCCTAACTGGCTGAACAGAATGGTGACGCAGACGGAACCGGAGACGGAGCCGGAATAGCTGTCAAAATATTGAATACACGCAAATTCAATGTTGCGAACACAACGGAACGTAGACGCATACGGAGACGCAGACGCAGACGGAAGAGTTCACAAACTTTTAACTTTTGACGTACGGCACTTTTGACGTTTCAATTTGTATGAAGAAAAAAAACAACTTTTTGGGTCGGAAAAAAATATTGTGGTTATTTGTATCGCGAAAAAAATTATTTATTAAAAGGAAAATTAGAGGAAACAAAAAATGTGAATTCTGAGCTTGTACACAATAATATTCTTTTGTTTTTCTTCAAAATACTTTCAAAGCTGTACAGCTCCATTGTGGACATGTAAAGAAATAACGTACGACACTTTTTGACAGCTCTTCCAGTTCCGTCTGCGGCTTCAGTTCCGTCATTCTATTCTGTTCAGCCAGTAAGTGAAGCAACGCAGGACTCAGATTTTATCAATGTGGCTGAAAAATTCTTAGTTTTACCGGTAAATTCTAGAATTTCCACATTTCGGAGTTTTACAGCAACAAATATGGCTGCCGCATTAAATAGCTACTGATTACGTTTTATTACCTTATTGCAAGTGAAGTGATTGCATATTATAATATAATGAAGCAAAACTACACTGTGTCATGCATTATACCTAAAAAAAAAAACAACAACTGCCACATAATGAAAATACCTATAAAAACATACAAGTACATACATATATTGTTTGCAAACTTAAATTATCTATAATTTTGATAAATAATAATAATTTACGTCAAACATGCAAATTTTACTATAAAAAAAAAGCCTCCACAAAATTAGTGTCACTTTATTTAAGAAAAAAAAAAAAAAAAAACTACAGCCAGTGAAATTGAAAACTCTTTAGCACCCTTTGCCATCACATTTTGTACTCGGATCAGTCGAGTGTGCTTGCATAAGCTTTTGTTTGTCGAGCGATGTGGCGTTCAAAGAACTTCCGGCGGATAAAAATGCTGATGCATCTAAAACACCGATCTTCCTAAATAATGCATTTAAAGCACCGACCGTGAGGGGTAAATGGATCAAACGATTTTTTTATCGGTTTACCTGTGTTGAAAATAACAAAAATAATAAGTTTTCAAATTGCTTCAGGTACATTCATGATTTTTTAAATCGTGTTCTATAACTCAGGGTCACATTAAGCAATGCTAAGGCCCTTGATCCATTTATAACTTTTTTTTTTAAATTAAATTATGTTTTGTATCTATGAATACAAATGATTGAAGTTAAAATTTGATATACATATTTTCTTTACATCTCCAATTTAGTAAAAAATCATTGTCTTAAAAGTTCGATCTGCAACACAGATTACTTAGGCCGTGTGCGAATTCGATTAAAATCGCGCTAAATTGTATCCAAAGATTAATTTTTGACACTAGTGAGGTGAGTCTGTACGCAGAAATGTCAAATTTTAATCTCGGATAAAATTTAATCGAATTTTTTTTGTTGGAACAGAGTTGCGTTTCTTTATTCAACGGAATATTCTTGATAAACGATTTTTTGTTTCTTTTATTCGTTATAGAATATTTGGAATGCATTCTTTTCATTACATGTGAAGTGTGGAATAGTAAGGGCCGCGTTCAGTTTAATTGACGTCTATTCTCTTCAATGGCATATTCAAATTGGTACTAATTATTTAACAACATTAGCTAAATAACGCCAATAATTTAAAGTTTCATAAAGTTTTCACTTTAAGAATACCTAAAATAGGAACATATATTTATTCCATTTTTTTTTGACAATTCAATCGGATTGCCAATGTTTTTGTTCTAGTTTTGTTTCCTTATACACTTCGCTTCAACTGAATAAGCACAAAAAATTTCTAAGATTCGTTTTCCATATTTTCCAAACCTTGTGCGTTAATGCATCATCTGATGATAATTATTGTTGGCTTATGATGTTGAGAAAAGAAATCAGAAAGAATAATTCAAAAAGTGCCGCTATATTTTCTCTGGCATTCTTGTAAAGCGTTTCATTTGAAAAATGCAGATTTTTTTTTGCGTCAACTGAATAGGCACAAATATTGAAATTGGGAATAAAAATAAATGGAATAAAATGAAACAAGTTTTTCTTAAATAAGTTTTTTATTGGTGAATTCTAGTAGCGGGTACTGCTGCCTTTATTCACAATGACTTCATAAATTCGGTCCGGCATGGAGTCGTACTGCCTCTTTATGTATTCCAGCGAAATTTCACTCTAGACTAATTTAATGGCTACAATAAGGAATTCTTTGTCATCAAACTGACGGCCAGACTAATAGGCTTTTCGTACTAACCATTCCCAAACATTTTCAATAATATATAGGTTAGGTGAGTACGGCGGCCATTAAAGCATTTCCACATTCTGCTCCTCTATCCAATTTTTAACAATGCATGCTTTGTGGATGGGGGCGTTATCCTACTGAAAAGAACATTTTATAGGTACAAAAATATCGAAAAATTAAGGAAAATTTTAATCCAAGATTTCCTTGTAACTAATTGTAGTAAATTTGTGATGATTGGAACTCAAGCTCAATAGTGCCATATAGATAATTGCTCCCCATACCATTACACCGCCTTCTCGACTATGATATCGCGCCAAAAAACGTGTTTTTCGCATACGAATCTTTATTTCTTAAGTGGGAATAGATCACACTTAAACGTCGTTCAATTTTGTTAGCTAAAGCACGCCCGGTTAGTCCTTGTTCTTTTAATAAAACGATTTTAGCTTTTTCAACACTATTTAGAGATTTTGAGATTTTGACCTACTCATCTTTTTTCAAATTTCAATTAAACGGTTAAATTTGAATTAAAACACCTGAACTGTTGATGTTTTGAATCAAAAACCTCATAACGCTCAGAAAATAATGAAGATAATGAACTTGTGTCTATTCAGTTGACGCAAAAAAAATTTGCATTTTTCCATGTGGAACGCTTTGCAAGAGTGCCAGAGAAAATATAGCGGTACTTTTTGAATTATTCTTTCTAATTTCTTTTATTAGCATCATAAGCCAACTGTAAGCATCATCAGATGATACATTGAGGCCCAACATTTTGAAAAAATCGACAACGTACCCTAGAAAATTGTTGTGCTTATTCAGTTGAAGCGCAGTGTATATGCCATTTCGGATATTCTGGATACCCATTTTGTCTTTTATATTTATTATATTCCTTATCCGGAATAAACACACTAAGGGTTTTTTTCTAATACGTAAAAAATCAAAAGTATACATCTCATTCAGCTCAACTCTAAATGAATATTTAAGGGGAAATGTTTTCCCGGGAAAACAATCACAGGATCAACCAAATAGATTTTATAAAACATCCTAACCAAGAAAATCTTTTAAAAATCATTGAATTCTTAAAAAAATTTAATCTTCTAACAAAAACATAAAATTAAAAAAAAAAACTAATTATATACAACGATGCCTTTTTAAAAAAATATTGTTTCTTCAATTCCTTTAGGTCTATAAAAAAAATAGGTTACTAATCGTTTTTGTTGGTATTCTTTAATAGAAATTTTGTATTAAATATTTTTTACAAATAAAACTACTTTAAGGCTCTCCCAAACCAACGCGATTAATCGCCGCGACAAAAGAAAAAAATAACAACAACGTGTTGTTTTGTTTGACAACCACGTGTTGTTAGTGTTGTTTTATTTTGTCGCGGCGATTAATCGCGTTGGTTTGGGAGAGCCTTAAGCCCAAAACAGATGTGCAGATTTTTCCCATGCAGCGAAATTAGGAATAGAGATATCGTTCAGCAAAGGCTGCATGCAGAGCCTGGAATATGTCAGCTCCCATAAGAACCTGTGTAAATTAATTTTCGCTGCATTGGAAAAAGCTGCACATCTGTTTTCGGCATTAAACGTGTCTTTCAAAGATAAAAAATAATTCAAAACACAAACTTCGAAGTGAGGATGTCTGACAGCTTAATTTCTCGGAGAAATTTTTTTTTAGGAGTGGGTATACAATTTTTTGCTGACCCTTCCAATTTATCTGAGGAAAAATACTGAACTGAACAGAACTAAAAATCGATTTTTTAAATGATCTTCTTACAGATATGTTGCAAATGGTTTTAAAAATGAAGGTTAGAAAAAGAAAAGCTATAAAATAAAATAAAATAAAATAGAAATCGTTCAAACACCTTAAATAGGCAATTTACTTTAAGTACTGAAATAGCTGTTACTTTTAAAAGAGAATATGGCAATACTCCACTTTGAATGTATTGACAGTTCACTTTGCGTTTTTTCATTTGACAGCAACTTTGATGGAAATTTTAGTAGATTTAACCCTTTACTGCATACGAAGCCAAATATGGCTTTCTACAGTTATGTGCCTTTTTCTTCTGACTTCAACAAAAAAAAAATAATCAAAACACAACGTGATCCTCTTCTGTGCATTTTTGAGAACATATAGCTGTGCTTTCGCACACGTGCGCCAAACAAGGAGGAAGATATTCATGCTTACAGGTCGGTCGGTTGCTTGTTGTCATTGAAAACGGAAGTGTAAAAATTTTTTTAACTTCAAATAATAATAACTTTGGTGTTAGGTGAGTTAAGTGGCCATAAAAATATATTTCTGACTGTGTATCTTTTTCTCTTTGAAATTAATACATTTTTATAAAAAAAAATTATTATCTTGCTCGTTTGTGAGGTAAAAGTGTGCAAGCC
The DNA here is from genome assembly GCA_947049315.1 of Epistrophella euchroma. Classification (NCBI taxonomy): domain Eukaryota; kingdom Metazoa; phylum Arthropoda; class Insecta; order Diptera; family Syrphidae; genus Epistrophella; species Epistrophella euchroma. The sequence continues at coordinate 106,275,373 of OX346247.1, read as the reverse complement.
ATATTTGGCTTCGTATGCAGTAAAGGGTTGAAAGTATACATATTTGTATGAGTTTTTTTTATAAACAAAAAAAATTTTTTTTTTTTTGATGAAAAATGTTTTAAAACAACCCAAAGAAGTCATTTTAAGCGTATATTATTTTTTTCCTCTTTAAACAATAATTCATGCGGTAAAGGGTTAAGGAAAGTGTGGGGATTTTTTTAACCGGAAGGTTAAATTGTTTATTTGTAGGATTCTTTTTAAGCTCTACACTATATTTTGACCTTACATCTTACTAATAGTCGACATTAGCGATTGATTATTAGGGGAGACGGACAGAATCCCGAAAACCGAAGTCCCGAAAACCCAAAATCCCGAAAACCGAAAATCGCGAAAACCAAAAATCCCGAAAATCTAGAATCTTTCATCTTGTAACGTTTTCTAATAACATATGGTAGCAATACTCATCTTAACTAAACCTTTAAATGTAACACCATTTACAATTAAGCAATGATTTGAAACTTATAAAAGAAATATAAAACTCAAAAATTATTAAATTTTAGTTTAATAAAATCTTTTCCTTCACATTTAATGTTATTACAACTATACAATCACAACACTAAAAGCACAACAACAACTTAATAATATCAAAATACAACCAACGTTAACGGGAGTGTACAGTACTGGTAATCTTCTTGTTAACTATTATACTTGTTAACTCTACACTTTTCTATTTTCTGAAACTGAAATCCCGAAAAATTATATAAAATGAAAAATTTGCGCAAATTTTTCATTTTATATAATTTTTCAGGATTTCGGTTTCGAGATTTCGGGATTTTGAGTTTTCGGGATTTTAGGTTTTCGGGATTTTGGGTTTTCGAGATTCTGGGTTTTCGGGATTTTGGGATTTTGGGTTTTCGGGTTTTTGGGATTCTGACCAAAACACGATTATTAGTAACGCCCAATGCATTTTAATCCCTTATTTTTTTGTAATTTGATGTTTCATTAAATATTTATTAAAGAAATAAATAGAAATACATATATCCTGCTTTCAATATTTGCTTTCAAAAATAGATAATCAATTTGTCTACGAAATGTCAGTTACAAGAAATTGAAGATTTTGACTAGGGAGGGATATACATATTTCTATTTTGTGAAAACCCTTTAACAAACTTTCACCGCCACCTTCTACATAAATAAACGTCGTGTTTTCTATAATTTTTCGATGCTTGAACATCAAATATATTACCACGAAATAGGTACATAATGAAAATTGTTCACTTTTGATTATTAATAAAATCAGATTAATATGTAAATGAAGCGTCTAGAATGAAAAGGGGTCAAGTGACATTTTTGAAGATTTGAGATAAGTATAACCGCCATATTATTCACTCGATACATCCAGATTTAAACTTAAATCCAGATGAATTTACATTGAATTTGTATGATTTACATCCAGGTTTAAGCTTTAATCTAGATGTATTGAGTGAATAATATGGCGGTTATACTTTTTTTTCTGAAAGTGAGAGAAACTTATAAAAAGACAAAAAATGTACAATTTTTTTTAAATCAACAAATTTTATTTAAACTCATGAGAAAGGCGTCTTTTAAAAAAAATTATTTAAATATAAGTTCTCAGCTCATAAAGGTGTTAAGTGATCTTAACCCATTCTTGCCAAAAAAACATCAAAACAAACGTATTTAACCCCTTTATCTGAAGCTAACTTTGTAAGTTATGACAATAGAGACAGGACAAATAGACCAAAATTTAAGTTGTCGCTTAACACCTTTATCGATGACAAAAAAAGAAAAAAAAAATCAAAAAATGTCTCTGACTTCGTCTCATTTTAGACGCTTCAAATATGAAAATGTTTTTTTTTGTCAGCAAAAAGTTCGATTCGCGTAATTCTTGCACTAAAATTGACAGTCTTTAAATTTTTTTTCACAGTGGGGTAAATAATATGAAAAATAAGTAAACAATTTTCAAGAATTAAGTCTCTCGTAAAAATACAATATTTTGAGTATAAAAAACTTGTAAACGACATTTAACATTTTAAGACAATAAAAGAAAATATGTAAGCACATCGAGAATGTTATATTTAGAGAGTTTGGATTGACTAATGAGCGGAGAGCCTTAAGTTCCAATTATAAGTAATTAGGTACGCCTCTGTATTCCCTCGTGTTATAAATTGTATTTGCATGAAGCATTTTTTTTCTAAACGTCATCAAGAAAATAAAATAATAACAAACAACAAAACAAAAGAAATACATTTCATAACTTAAAGCAATGAGCATTGGGCTGTGTCAATAGTCCGCCTGGTGGATATTGCATTGCATTTAGACTTCTTCGGTTCGATTGTGTCACACGCTAATTCACTTGAAGTGGAAAACGTTTGGATTTTGTAACTGATTCGTGTCCGAAAAAGGAGAAAATGCCCTCACTTGTGCTACAGGCTGCATGCTGCAGGTACCACTTATAATAAATAATATAATACTTCCTCGCAGTCTTCACGATGCATTCGTCAAGATCGACTTTTAACAACAATGTGCTAAACGATGTTCTACGATCATGGCGCGGTTTGTTGGTATGAGATCTAACCAGATCGGTGTTTAATGTTCAGTGTTTTAGATATTTATGTATGTTCTTTTTTTTTTTGTCCATCTATTGGCCATCCGTCATTTATGGATTTTTTTTTTATTTATTTGAGAAGGAATAAAAAAAAAAAGGTTTTCATTTTCACCTTGTGCAAGTATACAAATAGAGAATGCACTGCAGACAACACTATTGAGTTGAGTACGTGTGTTTTTCTGTGTCAATATATAGCAAAAGATAAGGAATTTAAAATGTAGCTATATCTCTGTATTTTTTTCCTATCTTTTTCTTCCTTATTCTTTAATAATGAGAATTTTAAAATTTACTTTAGATTTTAGTGGCGACCCGAGAGAGGTATTGAATCGAAAAATAAACAAATTGAAATTGCTATTATCCTTGAAGTGAAGTTGAATGTTTTGATTGAAAGGACAATTATTTTGATGTTATGGTCTTTATTATTTGTTGAGGTACCTATATTTTTTTTGAAATAGCTTTGGTTAACATCGAAATCTTCTTTGGTGGTCACACTTTTATGTAAAAAAAAAATTACTACGTACCAACTTATAAAATAAAATAAAAAATTATGCATAAAATATAAAATAAATTTAGTGGGGCAACAGCTCCATTATTGGCATGGATTGGTGGGAGACCTACAGTTTTCTGCCGAAACCCATAATTTTGTGTGCATAAAGCAACAAATGGGATTTGCATTTTTGAAGAAAAAACATTTGACAATGAATGAAATGCAGTTCGGTTGTGGAATAATTAATTATCTGCAGCAATTGAAAAGAACTTTGGCGAGCTTCTCATGTTGGAATTAGGCCGATTTTATTCACTCAAAGTTGAACATAACTTGAGGAGTTTTGTTCTCAACTTGTGAATTTGTTTTTATTCACACAAAGTTGACGTTTTTAACTTTCGACTTTCAACTCTAGAGTTGATCAACTTTAGATTTTCTAACTCCCGGGAAAAGTAGAAGTTGACCGAGCAAACTTGAGAGTTTACATAAAAATGTTGTTTTGTCATTTAAATTTTGCAACAAAAGTAGATTAAGGACAACAAAAGGTAAAAAATAAATCAGGAAATGCTCCAAAGCAATTCTTTTTGGAATTATAAAAGCACTTACATATATAGTCAAAGACATAGAGTAAAATAATAAATATATTTTCTAACATTACGAGTATGTTAAAAATAAAATACACGACTGGGTCGCACGAACTTGCTCTTTTAGTAAAATTTTCTTCGAATTATAAAGTTTTGAGAACACATAATTAATAATTATATATGCATAAGTATTTACCCATTTAATAAATTGGAGAATTGAAATATGATTATTGAAAAAAAGCATGAAACACGTTCATTAAATTGATAAAACAAGTACTTATAATGTTTTAATCTGGAAATGAAGAAATCAATTCTTGAAAAAATGTGAATTTATGCATAAAAAAAATAAATAAATAAATTTGATGGCCCAACAGCTCATGAAGAACTAGGGCCTAGTGACTTACAACTCTCAACCATTCCTGTGTGCGTGTCTGCAGGAATGGAGGGGACCTACAGTTTATTGCCGAATCCGATCGGCTAACGAGCGCCACTTTTCTGTGACAGGAGATACTCTTGGAGGATTTGTCAATTCCTCGCAAGAGGCAGCAGCCGTTTTTCTTTTAAAAAAATAGGTGGCGAGGCTGGGGATCGAACCTTAGACCTCCGGCATGACAGTCCATCGCACTAACCATCACGCCACGGCTACTACGTGAATTTATGCATAAATTTTTTTAAAAATCGTTGGAGCGGTTTTCTTAAAAAATAATTTTGTATTTTTTAAGAAAAAAAAAATTGGTATGCCATTTTTAAGAATATATCTAATAATATACAACTAAAACAAAAATTTCAGAAAAAATCATCAACCCGTTTAAAAAAAATGATTTTTTCTAAAAATTTGTTTTTTTTTTTTAAATCCAGTATTATTCTAACTAGATAGGACCTCCTAAGTAAAAATTTTGATCAAAATCGGTTTAATAACGGTTTTTGGTCATTTTTTTTTCATCAACATATAGACCATACCACCACTAGTACACACAAAAAATAAAAAAAAAATCGTTAGACCCATTTTTGAGGTAAATAACTTTCTTTAAAACGGTTGTATGGCAAGTGCCATCATTTTTTGAGCTAAGAAAAAATCTCGATTTCCCCTCTAGGGAATCACCAAAATATCCTATGCTTCAAGTTTGAAGAAAATCGCTTCAGGGGTTTAGGCTGTAGGCCGAGGTACAGCCAGACATACAGAATTGCGGGACCCACTTTTTTCGTGTTCTCTATCATCGTAATGTCAAGTTTGATTGTTATCTCGAGTTCGATTTTTTGCACGAATTCATAACTTGCCCTATAGTACCCCGCCTGGAAAAATGGCAAGTTTTTGGCTAGTTTAGGCAAGGCCCTGGCAAGATTTCGGTAAGGAAAACCTAGACGAGGAAAACGAGTACCTCGCTGACGCTGAGTACATTTATTTAATAAAATACTGATAAGGTTCTTGATAGTTACGAACTATGTAAGTAATAGTGAAGTCATTTTATGAAAATTAAAAAAAGCGGGATCTTATTATATCGTTATAAAAATGTGTGTGTCGTTGTTAATTAACTGTGCAAATTTAAAATCTCAAAAATTGAATCTGTGTGTCAAATAGTAAGATCTTAGCTGCAGGCAATTATGAAAATCGTCTTTTATGAAAAGGCAAAGAAACATTTAATTTAATAATCTTGTGAAATATTCTCTTTTAAATATACTAATTATCATTATAAAATAAATAAACGAATAACGAGTTTAATACGAAATATGTATGTTTACATATTTTTTGGGGGTCACGTTGATCTTTTTTCAGATTTCACATTCCATTCAAACAAAAATGTTCACTAAACAGCAAGTCAGAACAGTTTAAAACAGAACATTTCTCACCAAACAGCAAAAACTTTTTCTTTTTTGTTCTAAATTGTTCCAAACTATTCCGAACAGCCTCACTGAACAATGAACATACCTAAAGTGCTTCACACATACTTGCACACACACCAAAGTAAATGACATTTATCTAAACATCAGTTCAGTTTAAACATTTAATTTTGCATGCACAAGAGCTTTTTAGTGATCCGTGTTTTGTAATAAAATAAAAATAAAAAAATTAAATAAAATGGATTCGCGGTTAAGTATTGAATATATTGAAATTTTGCAATTTTTATAAAGAAAAAAAGTGTTTTGAATACCTCCCAATAAGCAAAAAAAGTGCACCCCTGCAGGAGCACAAACGATGATACTACCGGACGCTGCATGCGTTTATACTGACGTGACGTAAATGCACACAAACGTCACAAATATTGGGACTATGAGAACTTTGTAGTGGACATGACCAACCATCAGTTTATCGGCAAGCTGGAACGTGGTAAGTACACTGACGTTTTCGAAGAAATCAAACTAAACAAACAACGAGAAGTGCCTGTTGAAATTAAAACCATGGAGAATTTTCGTGGAGGCACCAACTGTATCATCCTGCTGGCCGTCGCCGTGGGTCGCCAAGGAAATGTCTTCCGTCAACAATGCATACTAGAAGCAACTGTAGGTATCAGACACTAGTTGAAATATGTGGAATAAATCTGGTTTTTCTAGTCAGGGCTTAGGCAGAATTTAACTGACAAGGCAAAAAGGTACATAACTGGCGAGGGCCTAGCGAATGCCTATAGTAGCCCTTGTTAGACCCTTGTTAGTAACTATGAAAAACTTGCCAGGGCCTTATTGAAAACTAGATTTTTTTTTCCATGCGGGACCTAACAAACATATATCGCAAGTAAAAATTACTTTTATTATTCACAATCAATATACAGGATGGAACTAATTCAACAATGATATTTTGGGAAATGATTTTTTGGTATATTAGGTACCTATATGAAAAAATCGTTCTAAAGAATTCCACTAAGAAATATTTATAATATCGCACTTTGTGCGGACGCGAAACAACACAATATCACTGTTATTAGAAGTCGGTTCAAGCACCTAAAATTTGAAGAAGAAGTAATGACTAAGACAACCACATGTGTGTCATAATTTGTCATCAGAAGTTTTATTTAGAAATCAACCGTCTATAGGTATCTGCCAACCGCGAAAGACGAAAGTGTCCTACCCTACCCTACCACACCCACAAATTTAAGGTGAATAAATATAAAATAAATTCAAATAATTGGTAAATCATGTTTAAATAATTATTATTAAATGAAAGAACTTTTTATTCTCATGCATGATCATTTAATATCTAATAATTTTAAAACTCATGCAGTAATTCCAATTCCAATGTAATTTTTTACGTTTAAATATTTTAAAACAAATATTATAAGTTATAAATTTAGAATTTTCAACTAGCAACTGTACTTCTAATTAAAAAGAATTTAAATAAAAATATTCTTTTTTCAAGCTAACCGATCTCGATGGAAGTCTATGCTGATAATTTTGTATACAAAATTTTATTTTTATCTGATTTTCCTAAAATTCCACAACAATTAATTGTGAAAAAACAAAAATACCCAATTTTTTACTTTCGTTTTAGTGATTCCCCAGTTTAAAACTCGAAACATTACACACAAATTATCGGGACGAATGGTTTTAAATAATATAACTCATAAGATGACCCCAAAAATGCACCATTCTCGCACGCATGCTTTCTTTTTAGGTGATAAATACTTAACAGCTATACCTACAGGAAGGAAATTACATTTTCTACGTGTTGTAGTTTATAGAGTGAATGTTCTTCTTAACATGTTTGCATACAATTGAACAAACAAATGACTCAAGTCGAACAATTGTGTCCACATTGGCCAAATGGAACACTCATAATCTCAGAGTAAGTAACCAAAGAAATAAAATTAAAATTCTTACCACGAATTGAAAAAAGTATATCGACCAACAACAGTAGCTCACTAATTATTGTAAAACGATGACTTTAGAACTCCATTAAGTGTTACACTTATTATTCAAAATGTTTACAACGAAAAAAACAAAAAAAAAATTTTTTTTCAATGATTAAAAAAATACTAACGAAGGCACTATAAAATTAACGTTACTATCAATATGGAATTAATTGCAGAACTGACGCACTGTTGTACAGTATTTGGACCCCAACAGGTGTTGAAGCTCCTTTTTATACCCTTATTATCCCCTATATGGGATAAATACTGATAAACCTTTGCTCCTATGGCAACTAGATAGTGAACTCGATGATTGTACAGGACATAAATACTGTTTATGACTTTGGTTGGGTGGTTTGATTCTAAATAGGGTTATTTTGTAACCAGGCTATATTAATTTAATCTAGTCGAGTAAATAATGTACATAATATATATTGAGTTGAATTATCTCAATATCTATGCTTACTTAATTTGTGGATTTTATGGTAAATGGAAAAAAAAAAATGTTATTGATTATGTATTTTTGTATTAGATACGAGTACCAATAATATATTAATGATATCTACTTAAATATTTTAATATTTTTTAACATTTGTTGAATACAAACATAAGGCTAGTCACTTTCTTTTTCAAAAATTATTTAAAGTTTTTGAGGATTTATTCTCAGTATAAAATAAAATGCACGACTGGATCGCACGAACTTGCTGTTGTAGTAGAAGTTTCTTCGAATTTTAAAGATTGAGCGTATTAAAAGTAAATAATTTTTTTATGGGAGCCTTAAAATATAAATAAATTTGATGGCACAACAGCTCATGGGCCTAGTGACTTACAACTTTCAACAATTCCTGTGTGCGTGTCTACAGGAATGGAGGGGGCCTACAGTTTATTGCCGAATCCGAACGGCTAACGAGCGGCAATTTTCTGTGACAGGAAATACTCTTGGAGGATTTGTCAATTCCTCGCAAGAGGCAGTAGCCGTTTTTTCTTTTAAATAAATAGTTGGCGAGGCTGGGGATTGAACATTAGACCTCCGGCATGACAGTCCATTGCACTAACCATCACTCCACGGCTACTACAAAAATGGGAGCCTTAAGTTTAAACTATTATTATATACATTATAGAGCTGAAATTGAAAAATTATTAAAAATCAACCTAATTCGAAATATATTTATTAAAAAAGTCTTTTAAATTGTTTTGAGAGCTAAAACAAGTACACTATCTGATTTCTTTAACAAATCTTAGTTTTGCAGAAAAAAAATTAAAATCGTAGAAGCGCTTTTTTTTAAATTAATTTTGTATATATAAAATTTTGTAAAAATTTTTAAGAACAAAAATTGGTACACAATTTTTTAGTATTTATTTATTCTGAATTAAAAATTAAATTTTGAAAAAAATTATCTACCCGTTTTTGAAATATCGAATTTTCTAAAAAAAAAAATTTGAAATTTTTTTTTTAAAAATCCAAAATTTGTTTTTTTTTTTTAATTTTGATATACAGTATGATTTCATCTTTTGAGAAGCTTTTGTATAAAAAATTTAATTTAACTCGGTTACACACATAATGAGATAGTCCAAAATAAAGAAAATGGTTCTATGAGAGGTACTGTTTATAATATGGTTATTATTTATTTTTTTTTTAAAAATCCAAAATTTGTTTTTTTTTTTTAATTTTGATATACAGTATGATTTCATCTTTTGAGAAGCTTTTGTATAAAAAATTTAATTTAAATCGGTTACACACATAATGAGATAGTCCAAAATAAAGAAAATGGTTCTATGAGAGGTACTGTTTATAATATGGTTAACTGTAAATTTTGTTTTTGGTAGATCGTAGACCATACTAATATTAGTATTTAGAACAATGTTAATCAAAATCATAGGAGTCGTTTTCGAGAAAATTTATATTTTCTGTAACGGTTTTTTAACATTTATATGGAAGGTACCGTTAATTTTGACTATAAGAAAAAGGTTTTTTCAAAATATTTTAGATAATGCTAAAAAACTCCTCGTTATCAAGTTTCATAAAAATCAACCAAGTCGTTTTCGAAATATTTGGTTTTCAAAAAAAAAAAAATTTGAAACTTTTTTTGAAAATCCAATAAAAAGTTTTTGGAAAATTTTGGCATACAAAACTTTTAAAATTTTTCAGAAGATTCTCTGTAAAAAAAAAAATTATCAAAATCAGTTTATTCCTTTTCTAGGAAAACGAAAATAAAAAAATGTTTCTATGGGAGGTACCATTTAAAACCATTTTTTGGAAATTTAATTTGTTTTTAAAATGTTTTACCAAATTAAATCCTGCAATCAATATTTGTGAAAGGTTTTAGAATGTTTTTTTTTTTTTTTTTCAAAAAACACTACGAAAAACTGAACAAGTTTGTGTTCCCTTACTTTTTTTTTTGTGTACTTATCAAGTTTCATCAAAATCTCAAGTAAATTTTGTACTTGCTCTAAAAGGCAAGTATTAAATGGAAAAGTTCGAAAAAGTGGTTTTCGCCTTATCGTGCGTCGGTCTGTGTCTGTTAGTTGAGCTATAGCCTAAACAGGTGGGCCGATTGGTTTCAACTTTGATACAGAGCAATATTTATGTTATTCTAGAGGGAAAATTCGAATTTTTGATTTAGCTCAGTTAGTTTTTAGTTTTTTCTTAAAAATTTTCTCAAAAACAACTTTAAAGATTTAAATTAGATTTTTTTTTACTTGTTCATACCTCACCTAATTTTATGTACAGGCATGGCCAAAATAATTGCAACATTTCTTACTTTTAAGTTACACAATATGTTGCACTTTAGGTGGTTTGTCGATATGTGAAGTGAATGTCTGCATTATACCAGCGAAAATTATATCATCAATCTATTCTACTTATAATCTTCCAAGTAAACAAAAGGCATTAGTAAAATTCTGCACTAAGTTTATTGTAACTACAAAATTAGGTGGTCAAAAAAATGGCAACATATTAAAAAAAAAACTTAAAAAAGTTTGCTTATTGATTGAAAAAGTCAAAATTTTGGTGAGATTTTCATCTAAGAACACTTTTGAAAATTTTAGTAAATAATGTAATTTAAATGGCTAGAGCGAAACACTGTACTGAAAATCAACATGAAGCCATTTTATCCATGCATAACAGGGGATAATCTATTAGAAAAATAGCAAAATTAGAAAAATAGCAAGATTTGTGTTTAAGGCCATAAAATTCGAGAAAAACCGAAGAAACTAGAGGACGCACATTTAAAATGACGGCAAGAGTCACTTTGGTAAGAAAAGCTAAGGTGAATCCTCAAAGATCTGCAGCGAGAAATAGAAACGCAAATCAGTACCAGAACTGCTCGTCGTATCGATGCTGATCTTCACGCCTTATATCCAAGGAAGGTACCATTGCTAAAAAAAATACATATAAAGAAAGAAAATTTATTCGGAATGGATGGTAAACAGATTGCCCACCGCCCAAAGTGTGAGACCTACAATCCAACCGTAAGGCATGGAGGTGAAAGTCAAATGCTATGGGGTTGTTTTTCTTGGTGGGTCGTTGGACCAATATTTGATATACATAGATGGTGTAATGACAACGGAGTCGTATGTGGCCATACTGCAGACTGTTATGCTGACGTGGGACGATAAAAATAATGGCGTTTCCAACAGGACAAAAAAACCCAAGCACACGACAAAGTCAACAAAGTTCTAGTTTCAACGAAAAAAAATGGCCGTTATTAATCTTAAGGACCTTAATCCCATCGAGAACCTCTGAAATGAGCTAAAGATTGATATTAGCAAACATAAACCTTCCAACAAAGCGGATCTCTGGAGAATTGTCCAAGAAATGTGATATTCGATGCCCCAGGAAAAGTGCCAGAAGTTGGTAGACTCTATACCGAATCGAAAACAGGCAGTTTTAAAAAATAAAGGTTTTTTTAACTAAGGTCGTGTGTGAATTAAATTAAATTTCATCCCAAAATTAAATTTTGACACTATTGAGGTGAATATAAGACGTCAAAATTTAGCATGGTCCGGGGGCACGTTAAATTTGTGCTGCTAGATTAAATTTTGACGTTTACCAGCACCCACGAAAGGTTTTGTTTGTTTTCATGTGTTTTCATGTGCATACAAAATAAACAGTGATTCAACGAAAATTCATTAATAGGTAAGTCAAAACATAATTAAATGATTTCACTCTAAAAATATTAAGAAAAAGTTGAACGCCAAATTTGTATAATCTTGTTTCTAGAGCCACAATGAAGACTACTGGATCCTTGCTCGTAAAAAAGTAGAGGCTTTTCCTAAAGCAGCATAAAAATGCAATATCGATTCTCTGAATTTGGATGCCTGGACACCGATGATTTACAAGCATTCTATCCAACTTATGTATCTGTTCGAAATTGTAAATAATATTTTGATCTTTTATGCTACATGTATGCTCTTTTTGGTCAAATATTTTTAGACAAGTTGCTATTCAATGAGATCTTTCTGCATCCAATGGCCCGCGACGCTCATTGCTGTAAGATTTTAAAGACCTTGAACAACGATATATAACCTATCGATTTTTTTCGTGGCATAACGCTGGAGAAATTACACGGGAAATTACTTACCTATATATTTGGGAATTTGAAAGAGCCAAAGCCAGTCAGAAACAAGTTTTCCCAACGGAGTTCCAGAATGTAGAACGGATGCTTTACGATAGACTTGTGCAAATATAACACTCAACCTTGTAATATGAAATTAGATATAAACGCGTCCAAGGCACCAAGCTGTGAAACCCAAAAAAGTTTGCGCTCATGTACTTTGGTTTTGGTGGAGATGAATAATATACTGCTGGCATAATTTGGAAAGAGTACAACATGGATTTCAACTTGACTAGATGCTGCCATTAAAGCATGCAGTACAGTATTTGAAAATTATAAATTTGGTAGAATAAAAAGTGCATGTTATAGGTTATGGTGGTAGAATTTTTGTGATGTGTGCCTAGAGTGCTTGAAACCAATATTCCAAAACGGAACTGATGGCCAGAAAGCATCCTAGCTTGACTTATATATGTTTATGAAACCTGTTTAAAGGGTTTTGGGTAGGTAATAATAAAAAGCTTTAAGCGTAAATGTTCCAATTTTTTCCAAAACTCGCGGACCGAAGAAAAATATGAAAAATTAAAAAAATCCCATTTAATTGAATTCACACAGCAAAAAGATGAAATTGTATTTATCAATGAAGAAACGTCAAAATTTAATGTGGGATCAAATTTAATCGAAATTTTAAACGAATTCACACACGGCCTAAATATTTTCTCTACTAATAAATAAAGAAATATGATATTGGTCATCAGAAATTCTTGTTTTTTGTTAAATAAATCAAGTGTTGCTATTTTTATGACCAGCTTGTGAGAAAGCTTACTGCAAACGGAAATTTTGCAAATCCCTTCAAAAAAATTTACATAAACAAGATTAAAAAAGTACTAACCACAAATATACAACATAAACACTTTTTAATATTTGCTTTACTGCACTCCGCTTAACTGAAAAAATCGGTTAACTGAAACAACTAATTTATTACGGGGCTTTTTTCAACAGTTTCCATGAAAACTACTTCGGATACTTGAGCTTCGCTTAGGTGAAAACTCCTTTTAATTGAAACAAACAATCTTGACTCAAATGAATATGTTCACCTATTCAGCTCCGCATAACTGAAGCTATCACTAAACGCTGCCACCAAATTTTCAATTGAACACACCTTTTCAATTTGAAATGTCAAAATGTTTCTTATTTCTTCATTATCGTACTTTCTGTAATTCCCTATCGGTTGATTTTATATTTTTGCTTAGTTTTTGGCTTAGACGTTCTCAAAATAAATAAATTTGGTTTTTTTTTTTTGTAAGACTCCGCTTATGTGAAACTAGTTCCAGTTATCCGAAGTTCTTTTAAATGAGAACTCCGCTTAACTGAAACAAATTTTCTGCAATTTTAGTATTCCAGTTAAGCGGAGCCGACTGTACATAAAATATTACTAAAAATTAAGGAGTGTTGCTATTATTTTGGCCATAGCTGTATCTTCTAACCAGACAAATGTTTTGTAAATAAATAAAGGAGGTACATATTATGTATATTTTTATAGATTTTGAGAAGGGTTAGGTTATGGAGGTTTCATAATCTAGGTAGGTAGGTACTTACTAAATTACGAACACTGAACATGTATAGGAAACATTATATTTCAGGAAAAGTTTGCAAAAAAAAAAAGTGCATTAGTTTTTCTCAATACTTTCGAAATGCAACCCTGAATAACTTTCAGTAAACCTTATACTTATGTCGAAATAAAGATTATTGCGCTTAAAAATCTTCACTTTGATTTTTTTCCGCAGCAAAGGTACATTTTTCATGGCTAATTCTTGAGTCTGATGAATTTCCAATAGGTGCATTTTATTTTTAATACGAAAAAAAGCCAAAATCGTTGCATAGAATCAACTTAGACTTAGACCCATTTTAAAATGAACTAAAATAAAAATTCCAATTTTCCTCGAGAACCACAAAAAATACTGTATTGTATGTCTACCTAGGAGATATAAAATCTAAAGCAAAACAAGCTCTTTTCCTTCAAACATTTGATTCTCAGGGGTTAATAACCTTATACTTTCATTTCAAAATTCTCTGATTAACTCCTTTAAAATTAAAAATGCAGATTTTGCTGACTATCTTTCATAAAATATGACATAGCCCCCCTTACTTGTTAAATGACGCCACCGTTGACATGTCTTATATGTACATACATACATATATAAGTCCGTAGACGCCACAAAACTATACTAATTTGCCCTGATTTTATGAAATTTAACTCAAAAAACCATTAGATATGTCTAAAAACGACACCAGTTTTCCTGACTAATTTTTATATTAAAAGAGAGATCATTTAAAAAGACCCAATAAAAGTAATAAAACAAAGCATGTAGTCATCAACTATTGTAGGAATAAATACATATGCTAATGCATTTGTATGTGTTTTATATACATAACATACATAATATGCAAACATTACTATTCAAAACACAACAAAATATATACACCCTGTGCTGTGTAGTTTCTTATCAATGACATAAAAAAAAAAATATTCTCGGAACTGTTGGGGATATAGGTACTCCCAACTTCAGCGTTGTACCTAAACCTATTGGCTTGGCAAAAGGTGTATGCCCCTGGCCCGCATCCTACGGTTCCGAATCGACCGCGAAAGTCGGGAAGTGAATGTTGATTTAATGTGGTCTTATCAGCGAGTGGCGGTAAACATACACGTATACCACCGACCGACTTATCAGGAACTCATTCTACAGCAAGGTGGTGGTGTAAAATGTAGGGATATCTTCAAAAAAAAAAAGAAAAAAAAAAACATTTTGTTCGTTTATCTATGTACATATTGATTGTTTGATAAAAATGCTTGCGATGCGGTGGTAGGAATTTCATGCGCACCGTTTCAGACATTTAATAAGGGTACCGCATCGTTTTTTGGCATTTTATATGCTAAACAGAAATTGTATTACTATTGCGACGAAGCGACTAAAAAAGTTGGATGTCTCCAACACACAGCTACGTGTTGATCGCTTTGCGATGGCATAGTTAATTTTTCTCTATCGATGTTCAAATATTGACTTTAAGATAAAAAGAAAGCGAATTGGTTGGCTTGGCAGTTTAGTTCTTTTTTTTTACATAAATGTTTGTATAATCTAATCATATATTATTGTTTCTGGGAAATAGGTATTTTATGGCCCAGAAAGGTAAAAGGTGTGATAGGGAAAATAAAACATCATCTGAATAGGTAGCTATTGATTAAAAACTTACCGACTTGGTTGATTTTTCTCCACTACTAACGCTAGTGTCAGATACTCTACTTTGCAATTCAGCAATCTGCTTCCTAAGTGACGCAATCTGAAACAGGATACAAACAAAAACAATATAAAATGTATCAAATAATATTTATTCAAAACTCTATGACGGGCTCAATTATTTTAAACATTTTAACGGCACAGATTTTTTTTCGTAAAATGTTTGAAATATTTAGCAAATTATGTCAAGGTAGTTTTGGTTATATGTATGTAATTAGCTCTGTATTGCTTGCTTGAAACAATGGAAGATAATTTTTCAATTATGTACAGCTTTGAATTTTGTTTTAATAGAATTTCCCTACTTCACGGTTTGAATAAATTTTTATTTTAAATAATGTCGTATGTATATGCATATGTATAGATAATTTTAAGATAATTTTTTTCATATTTTCATGGTTTCTTTATTTAATAAACATAAAACCCACGAATTAGTCGAACAAACTTGCTCTTATGTACTATCACACTTTTGTTTTAAAGGCTGAATATTGTTAGCCTATTTACTTGATTTTAAAAGAAACAAATTAGGTATATGAGTCTCTGTTTTATGCCGCCTACTAAAAATGTAGTTTAGTTTAAGATAGTATTATGTGGATACACAAAAATGAACATATACAAACATATACAAGCAACATACATTTTAAACTTATTACAAAATTTCTAAAATCTTTTCGACACAAACGATTTATACCATCTAATTTCTTAAAAAAAAAAAAATAAAAGTTGTAAGAGCGGTCCAAACTAAATTTAAAAAATGTTGGGTGCCTCCAAAAACTGCCTGCAAAACCTCGATGCCATATAGATTACTTTACGGTAGTCGGTTACAAATAACACATGGCTAAAAAAATAGTAAAACCTTGAATAAAAATTAGGATAGTGACAGATACTTCAATTTAAAAGGTTGAAGTTTCCTTTGAAAGCAGCATTTGCAATTTGCAACGTATTTACATCCCACGAAATCCGTGCGTCTTCAAAAGTAATGGTACAACAAAAAATTTAGTTCACAGAATGTTTTTCTTATAAATTAAGTACTCAAAAAACTCATTAAAAGGGCTATAAGAAATGTGGCCTCAAACAAAATAAAATGCACGACTGGATCGCACGAGTTTGCTCTTGTGGTAAAATTTGCTTGGAACTTTAAAGAATTTGTTTATTATAAGTATATTTATATCTATATCTAGTAATAACCTATATGCAATAATAATTATATTTTGATTCATATAATAAATTGAATAATACGGAAAAAAAGCATGAAATACGTTTTTTTAAATTGCTAAAACATGTACTTAAAATTTTTAAAAGTAAAGGTAAAGGTTCAATTCCCAGCCTCGTCCGAGGAACTCACAAAACCTCCAAGAGTAGAAAAGTGCCGCTGACCTGTTCGGATTCAGCAATAAACTGTGGGTCCCCTCCATTTCTGCAGACAAGCACACATGAATGGTTGTAATGTGATTTTATTATTTATTTTGCTTCAAATTCAATAGAGAATACATTAAATAATAAACTGTTTCCTAAGACTAGACTTTCGAGCAAAAAAACGGAATCAATCTCTTGCATCATATAAAGATAATAATTGCTCTCAAAGTAATTGAGATGAATGAATTTTTATGGTATCGTTAAAAAGCTGCAACCATAAGCTTTAAACCAAGACTAAAAACATAACAATCACTTCGGGATTTTAAGAGGTAATCGTCACAGTTGAAGCATGTAAGGAAAAATAAAATGAAATTAAAACAGGTAGTAGCTCGAAAATTGAACATTTTAAACAAAATTAAGCGTTTAAGTATCTTGAATTGCCCACCTTATCACTATTTACAGTTTATAAAGGATTTATCATTAACGTGGATGCGGTTCCTGTCTGTCTCTTGCGGTATTCTTTCCCATTCGGCTTCCAGTGCCGCTCTCAGTTAATTAATTGTTTCAGGAGCTGGATTTCTGGCTTTAACCCTTCACTTAAGCTCGTCTAACAAATGCTTGTAAAGGTTTAAGTCTGGGCTTAGCGTCAGCTAGTCCATCGTGGCATTACCAACTTTCCTAAGGAATCCGACTGTTCCCCGCGTAGTGTTGCATCGAGCGTTATTATGCATTAATACGTAATCTTTGGCAATACATCCAACATAAGGAACGACGTGATGCACCAGAATATCGGAGATGTACCGATTCACAGTGAAACCTTCCCCCGACCACTATAAGTAACAAAATCCAGCTCACTTTTCCTTCAATTGAAATACCTGAATGTATCATACAAGACCCTCCCCCATAAGTCACGGTTTCGAAAAAACAACATTGTTCAAATCGCTCGCCAGGTCGTCTGTGCATTCTACCCCTACGATCACTTCCATGCAGACCCCTTCTGCACTCATTCGAGAACATAATTCACCTCCATTGCTTAACTTCCCAATCGTAGTTCGCTAGAGAAAATCGAGGTCAAGCTTGTCGGTGATTTGCAGTCAACTTCGGTCCCGTGGCAGGTCGTTTTGGGATAACGTCTGCTTCTTTAAGTCGTCTCCTACCTGTCCATTCACTAGCAATTCTTCTTCGTACCATTTCAAGCTGTTGTTAGACGTCAAGGCCAGTCAAATAACGATTTTGGAGAAAAGTCATTGTGCGATTAATCTTTCATATCTCTAAGTGGTACACCGGTGACATCCAGATTTTGGCGTTCGCACACACTCTCAAGTTTTCCTGAACGTGCTGTAGATCTTTGATGCACACCATTGGCTTAAATGGAGCTGCCGGGCCACAGAACGTTGGCTTGTTCCTTGTTGCAGTAGTGTAACAACTTGAGCAACATCTGAAAGTGTGGTATCCATTTATTTCCAAGATTAGAAGGCCTATTAAATCGAGTATATACAACAATTCTTTTTTAAGAGCACACCGATGAACAAAAACTAATAATGGGCTCGAATATTAAGTATCAATGTTGCCTACTCGTGCTTCCAATTTTAGTAAAATTTGTTATTTTCATTATTATGGCGGACAACGGGAGAAATATGCAATGGATTTTTATGATTTTACCTCCTATTTAAAGTTTAAAGTTCAAGCTTTAAAACGTGAACATTAATATTTAAGCATTAGTATTGTAACCAGATATTCTTGCTTTTAAAATGCGAAAGTAAGTGATTCCATTTTTTTGCTCGGAAGTGTATATACAAAGATTATTATATCTTAAAAAATTAATGTTTTTGATATTCAATTGTTCCGATAAGCTTCTATTTTGTGATTCTGGATTTAGTAGCGTTCTTATATAAAATTTCAATTTACTTTAATGTTGAATACATCTCTTATTTTATGTTCAAGATAACTTCATTAAAATATAAAAAAGTGGGTGTGACAGTAGATGGATTTTATTCAATATAACCAAAATCAGTTTATTATTATTATTATTATTATTAACTGATCTGATTGTAGATCTCCCTCAAAAGCCCTGGTTCTATTATTTAAAATTCGGACATAAAGTGTAGAAGAATTTCTTTTTTGTAAGATCAGAAATTAACTTATGGACCGATCAATGCTATTTATAATAGCATAAATGCTGGCTTATCCAAGCGCTTCGTTAACATAAAATGTAGCCCTGATAAGGCCATTATTGTAGCTGCTGCGCGTCTTACTATTATTTATATAGATGATATTTACCATTTTCCCTTTTATTTGTTTCCCTGTGCACATTGAGTCAGTGCGAAAATTTGGTTTGTCTTAGATTTGTACGTCTAAAATTCCAGAAATATGGTGTATGGTTAAATATGCTTGTTGGGTTTACCCACCCTACACCCTAGCATGGGAGTTAATATCACCAATGTTTTAACTCAGAATTTTGTAGGTGCTTACAGAGAAACCCAACTCGCTTGCACACCCCTATGCTTTTCCATTGGTGACCTTGGAGATTTGGGAGGAAGCAAAGGATGGACTCAAAGTATCTCACGATGGTGTTTAAGTAAGAATTAAGTTTAAGTCTCACCCAACTAAGTTAAAACTCATGCGTCCAAAATGTTCGAAGTTTTTATCCAAACTCACTTTTTACAGGATGCAAAAGAAAAAAAATTATTCCCGCAGCGCGTGCACAAAAAACAAACCACGATGTTAAATGGAACTAAAAAAAAGTGTTCCTGTATGTTTCTGGTCAAAATTGGTCTAGCGGTTTGCCGACAATGCAGCAGCGCATGCATTTTTGTGCTTATTTTAGAAAATATATATTTTGTTCAAAATTCAAAAAAGAATTTTAAGTGGAAGTCTGAGAGTGTTCCTGTATATCTTTAATAAAAATCGGTCTAGCCGTCTTCGTTGGTTGTTCAAAATAGGTCTTACTGCAGTTTGCGGATAAGTTGCAGGAGTGCATATGCATTTTCCGACTAACCTCAGAAATCATGGACCGATTTTGAATTCTTTTTTCTTTGAAAGGTTATACTATATAGGTGCCTTCAAAGATACATAACTTTTAAAAGCTAGTTATTTATAAGGAAATGGGGTAAACGAAGAACGACATGCAAGCATGAATAGCACCTGGAACAAATACGCCAACAACTTTATTTTAAGGGCGATACAACGATCGCCGAGCTTCGCTAGTTAATTATATTTTGGATATTTTTTTTTAGCACTAGCTCTTTTTTTTATTCTAAAATTTAGAAAGGTAGCACTGCTCATTTGTAATGAAGAAGCTATCAAGGATTTAATTTTGGTCATTTTTACATATTATGCTAGTAGACCGAGAGCCCACAGCAAACTTTGGGTGTGAATTATAGAAAAAATTCACTGGTGTTTTGAGATAGATCTTTCCTTTCTATATGCAAATATGTAAGTCTTGCATGCTGTGGTTAGGGCATTTGCAGATAATGCTGCATTGAAAATGCGTTTTTTTTTGAAATGCCAGATAAAAGGTATAGCACTTGAAACACTATATATAATAAAAGTGCTGAGTAGACATGAATATTGGGATCTAAGACCTCTTAGGTGGGAACTTCTGTATGCAAGACGCACTGAAAAAAATGCAAAAAATCAATTTTACAAATAATTGGCCCCAACCGCATGCAAGACTTGCATATAGAAAGTAAAGATTTATCTCTAAACACCAGTGAATTTTTGCTATCATTCACACTCAAAATTTGCTGTGGGCTCTTAGTCTAAAGCCTTTATTTAATTTTTTGTTACCTTAGTGACCGTAAAATGTTTATAGTGAAGTTCATTCTTTCTAATTGTAATCCAACAATTGAGGCAGAAACTACTGGCAGAAGTGCAAAATGCAGGAACGTATTTTGAGATCGAAATAAAATGTTCTGTTTACTTTCCAATGAATAATTTAAGTAAAGACTGAAAGAGTGAATATCCAATAAGAGTTTATATAGAAAGCAAAAAGACATGAGTTACTGGCTTAGAACTTCTTATTGGAAAAGCAAGAATCTTGAGACATTCTTGCAGTTCCCTACAAATAGAAAGTTTAATGAAAAAGAAAACCTATTTTCTTATATACCTTTTCAAGCAACAACAAAAAAAATGAATAGCAAAAGCATTAGGCAGGTAGGTATACATTCTGACATCTTTTTTTAAAAGAAATTATAAATGTATTTATGTATTTTATTTGGATTACCTATAAATAGTTCGACTCATCAATTAACTTACCTCAATATCTCTTTCAGAGCAAATCTTTGCCAATTCTTCACACTGTGATTGAGCCTGGTCTAAGGCTTGTATAGTGTCTATGGCCTCTTCTTCTCGATCAGCATCGGAGAGGACCTCTTGGGCCAAATTCGATAATTGTCCCTTGATGCTGTTTAATCCACTATTGAACCACGCCATTTGTATAGTTTTTATATTTGTAAATTACATCAATCGATTTATTTAAATGAAAACAAACTTTTTTGTGGGATACATAAATTAACAACAAAATAATATAATTACGACGACGGAGACAAGTTGGCAAAAATATTATGGAAATATTTTCGTTTTTTATTTCAAATCAGCTGACTGTCAAAACTGGAGAGAAGTATGACAGGTGTGTTTGATTCATCTGTCATCTCCTGGCCACTGGGTTTGTTCGATTACAAATTTTATATACGGCTTTTACACATTGCAATATTCTCATTTCCGGGGTATAAAGATAAGGAACGATGAAATTGCATGGTGTAATCAAAGCCGTATACCATAGAGCTTGATTGTGCAGTGAATTCAGAACTTACACCAGGTCTCCACCTAAAACATTTCATATTACCGTCTGTCACTTTTGATAGAAGAAAAAAGAACGATAGAATACCATAAAATGTTGGATGGACATTTTACAATAATATTTTGACACTACACAAAATGCAAAAAACAGCCACCATTTTGTATTTCAATGTACTAAAACAAAACATTCAATAATTTTTGACGCACTTCGGCTCGCCGCTTGCTATATATCGTACTATAACGACAACGGAATTGAACTGGACCGACGCGACAAAAGTTACTCTGATAAGCAACTTTGTAGTTTAAGTGTCGCGCAGTTCCGCTCCGTTATCGCTTAAGGCCTGGTCAAACAGAACGCGGGCCGACGGGACGGTCAATACTTCAACATGGAACGAAAGAACGCGGCGGGCAAATTTTGTTTGTAATTTCTTACAAAGACCGCCGGACCGCGCTCTGTTTGACACGGCCTTTAGTGCGATATAGCTAACCCAGTGGCTCCAGTAGCAATTTTGGAGGCAATAAATTGCTTCCATTATTGCTAGTGCCTTAAATATTGTCAATAGCGATGCTTTGGCAATGGCAATATTGCCCGAAAGATGAAAGTAATAAATTATTGATTTTCATCAACCAGGCAATAGATTTTACCGTTTCGTCTTGCCCACTAGGCAACTTTTTGTTGCTAGCCCCAGCAACTTTTTATTGCTCCCAATCCAATTAGGCCCATCGCCCACTAGGCAACTTTTTGTTGCTTACCCTCGCTCATATGGCAACTTTTTGTTGCCGGCATCCTTATTTGTCAAAAATATGATGTCAAAATGGCGTTTCCGCTTAACATTGTGGATGCCAAAATGTCGTGCATTTCCTTTTTACCATCTGTCATTTTGGCCAATTTCTGGAAATGGAATGTGCTTTCATTTTTTTCAACAATGTGAGTACCTACACATTATAATAATAAATAATATAATATTTTATAATTATAAATATTAATTTATTTCGCATTGCCAGCTTACGATCATACATAGCCAGACAACCGGAAAGCAGCCATCACAAAAATCAAAGTTTAGTCCCACAAAGTTGCTCGGAAATTGACTAGTGGGCGATGGCAAGCAACTTTTGTTGCTCTCTGTTGCCGGCAAATTCGAGCAACAAAAAGTTGCCTCATGGGCGATGGCCCATCGCCAATGGGCCTAAAATGGTTTCTCCACGATTTTGAATGATTTCTCCTTCATTTTGAAACAAAAAGGGAAAATATGAAATTAGTGAATTAAAACAGTAAAACAGTAAATTTAAGCAGTTGCTGTCAAGATTTCTATACGTAAAGTTTTTGACAATTGGAATTGCCTGGCCATGAAATGCCCCGCCCCAAGCAATAAATTGCCATCGCTAATGAAGTTGCCATTGCCTTAAATATTGCCAATGGAGCCACAGTATGTAAATAATAAAAAGTACTGAACACGGTCCTCGAAAATACCATCATTTGATTGCTGTACTCTTTCATGTACGTCGTCCCGTCAAAAAGTGAAAATTGCTGTCAGTCGGGTGTCCTGTTTTTGTTTGACACTACAGGAATTAATTAGGAAAATATTGATAAAAGTGCAGTTTTTTTTATAAAGAAAACATTTTTACTACTTTATACATAGGACGGTGTTCCAAATTTGATATTTATTAGTTTCAATTAAAAACTAAATAATTATATCTTGTAATTGTAGGAAGGAAATGCTCAACACTCAATTTTGTTCCCTGCTTTTTGTTAGCTTTCTCTGATGCTCATTATATGGCCCTGTTAATTTGTATTACCGTCGAATATTTGGATTCTTCGTTTTTCTATTTTTAAGATTCAATAAATATTGAGTATATCTATATGTATAATGGAAAAAGCAGACAATTCAAAAAGTTTCTGGAAGAGCAGCAGCCGTATCGTCCCTGGTCGACCAAGTCCAAATGTGAACTTAAAAATGGCCAACCCTACAAAGTCCTTTGGCAAGAAATCTGGTGATTCGACGTTTAAAGATTATCAAATGTCTGTCAGCGACGCATGGGATATGGGTGATGACGAATGTTGCATTCTAGAGAAGCCTGGCTCACAACAAAATGCAACCAATCCCGCTGAAGCAGCTTCCCACGACACGGCGATTGTCACTGCAAACAACCATGCAGTTCCCGACTCCCAAGAGCAACTCAAATCAGCTGATAACTACGAAAACCGATGCAGAAGCCGTAGATTCGATGTATATCCAGGATGGCCACAACTCCAGAAACTCAGTTCGACGCCGGAAGAGTATGAGGACAGTCAATCAAAAATTAATAAGCTTTCTGCACTCATAGAATCGCCATTTCTAGATTTCGCAGATCTTAAGCAAATTAGTTGGTCCGGGATACCCAAACAAATGCGAGCCATAACTTGGAGACTTCTCTCCAAGTACCTTCCTCCGAATGGGGAGCGAAGGAACTATGTTCTGCAAAGCAAACGCCAAATATACTGCGAGCTCCGCAGAAAGTATTTCATGGTTGATAGCAAGGATGAGAGCCAACAAGATACATACCGCCAAATTCACATCGACGTACCTCGGATGAATCCTCACAATATGCTCTTCAAACAGGAATTGGTCCAGGAAATGTTCGAGCGGATTCTCTTTATCTGGGCGATTCGTCATCCGGCTTCAGGCTATGTCCAAGGCATAAATGACCTAGTAACGCCATTCTTCATTGTGTTTCTTCAGGAAGCCTTCGGGGTTAATGGCTTTGAGTTAGAAAAGATCCAATTTAAAGATCTTTCCGAGGATGTTCGCCATGCCATCGAAGCGGATTCCTTTTGGTGTTTGTCCAACTTTTTAGATTGCATCCAAGACAATTATATTTTTGCACAACTCGGGATCCAGGAAAAGGTCAATCAGTTAAAGGATCTCATCCACCGCATCGATGGCACTCTGCATCGACATTTACAGGATCAGGGTATTGATTATTTGCAGTTTTCTTTCCGTTGGATGAATAATCTTCTCACTCGTGAACTTCCGTTACATTGCACCATCAGACTGTGGGACACATATCTAGCCGAATCCGATGGCTTTGCTCAGTTGCATTTGTACGTCTGCGCAGCGTTTTTGTTGCATTGGAGAACTCAGCTACTCAATCAAGCTGACTTTCAAGGTCTTATGATAATGCTGCAAAATCTACCAACATACAATTGGTCGGATAGGCAGATAAATATTTTGGTAGCTGAAGCTTTTCGATTAAAATTCACTTATGCTGACACCCCAAAGCACTTGGAGGGAAAGAGTTGATAATTTAATATAAAACCAAAATTTACTTAGAATGTTCATGTAATGTTTAACTTTATTGTGGGAATATCAATATAAAAATTTGTAAAACATGTATAATTAAAAATAAAAGCTACATATTAGCAAAAGAGGTCACTACGCCAAAACTATATTTTTTTTTTAAATTTTTTTTTGTGAATTTCACATTTAAAACGATAGATTACGACTGTATGGAGATGGTATCTATAGTAAACAAGAATATATTCATCAAAAACAAATGCACTCATTTTCTTGAAGCTCTGTCGTGCTTTTGAAACATGTATGTATCATTTTTTCGAATATATATACGTTCAGGAATTGATAGTACCTTCTTTAAATTTATTCCGGATTTTCTCAATGGCGTTGGCCTGATAGCCTCATTACATCTCTAAATCAATTTTTTTGATTTGTGTTTTTGTTTTATCCAAAACAAACAGAATTTTATTTAATTGTTTATACCACGAGCATATGCAACTAAATTGGATACAAAGAAATTGACTATTTACTTAAAATTAATAAAAATTATAGCTTTAAAAAAGTATATCTACATAAATGCAATATAAGGTCATTCCGAAAACGCCACAAATATTGTATTTTTCGTGGCTTCTGTCCGGGGTTATTCAAAATGTCTCGGATTTAAATTCGCACTCTTCAGTGTCAGGATGCGAACGATTGTAATTAATTACTTTATTTTGAAGAAAATAGTGTTTTAGATGCATTTTTTGTCTTAACCAATAACGGCAACATTAATGCATTTCTGTTTCCTTCCTCACCAGGAAAATATAGTGGTTAAAATTTTGTAATATGTACAATATATAGGTACACAAATTTGTGTTTTGTGCAACAAGCTATCTGGGTTATACCTATGGATTTTTCAACGCACAAGAAAAAAGGCTTGCACCTAAAATTAAATGTATCCCTAATTGATATGAATTTCTAACCAAATAAGTTTTTTTAAGAAATAAAAATGTTGTTAAACCGAGTTCTAAGTCTCTAGATCCCCGAATTCTATGGTCCAAGTTTATCGAAGTTCTATCTCAAAAAGAGATCCAAATCGAAGTTCTAACGCGTTAAAACTCGGTGAAGAAATGAATTGGAACTCAATGAAGTTCTAATTTTTCGATAAACCGAGTTTTAGGGGTTAGAACTTTGTCAAGAAATTGGCCATTAGTGAAAAAATCATAGAATCTTTCAGCTAGTCTTTATTCAATACATAAACTGTAAATTTATATATCTCAAAATATGTTTTTATTTTCTTAAAATCTATCATGGAAGACTTTATATTTTATTGTCACACAAGCTGTCCAAAGTATTTAACATTTTTTCCAGTCCGTGCAAGTGGTTCCCACTGAACGACAAAAGTATCAGCTATTGGAAGTAGAATCTTACCAGTCAGCGACAATGTCTTTACGCGACAAAAGCTTTCAATGAAGACAATTTTTGTGTCCTTGTGTATGATATGAAGAAAACGATATAAAGCTGCTACCAAGCAAATAGGAACACATGTTCCTGGTCCATTACAAAGAACCATTTTCGGTTTATCACGTAATAGAATGTAGAAACAGAATACCAATGCCCATAGAGTGGTGAAAACCGAAGTTAAATAGCTTTGATTAACTTGTCGACTTCTTGGAATTTCAATGAAGTTCGGCTTAATTTGTATGTCCAAAGTGTCTTCAAGTTTTCTGCGACTAGTGTCATCAGTTTTAGCTACGACGAAGTAACAATCAGGAACTATATGAAGATCGTCAAAGAGGGCTTTAACAACTTCACACATCTCTGCGGTGTGGCCACCAGACCCTAGGACCACGTAAGTTGGGTATTTAGGTTTGCCTTCCATTGAAAAAAGTATGCTCTTATCTTGAATAGGATTGGAACAAAAGAAAAGAACTCAAACGTCCTCAAAGATTAATATCGAAATCGAAACCAAAAATTTCTGAAAGTTGAGCGCTGACGTAAACAACCGTTTGTTTATCTTTTGTCAGCTGACGTTTGTTGCCAAAAGTCAGCACTACCTTTCCGGTGAGCAAGAACGGTCGGTAATGGTTTGGGTATTGAATATTTTGATGGATGTGTTCACAAAGTTGGGGATCCGTTCCAGATGAAGTTGCGTTTTTTCCTTCTGTTGCTTGAGCAGTTTTTGACAGCAATACGGAGGAATTTTGAGATAAGTGTTTATATTTCGGAGCACCCTGGGATCTCCGACATACTTGCCAGTTAAATTAACTATTATTTCCGACTATTTCGAAGTACTACACTGTCTAAATAGTAAAAAATCTAATATAAATACGACTGCAATTGGCTTGGCAAAGCCGAGAAGCATTTCCTAAACCAACGCAAAACATTCGGAGCGACGACGAAAACATCAATAACGTGGTTGTTAAAGAAAACAACACGTTGTTTTTATTGTTTTTGTCGTCGCTACGTTGTTATTGTTTTTGTCGTTCGTTGATTTGGGAGAGCCTACACTTTTTTGGTCGTGGTACAATCGCACCGGCTTAAGAGAGCCTGTTGGCTGTTACACGTTGACTCACAAGAGTCATGACTCTTTTCAAAATTAAATGAGTGCGAAGTGAAATCCGATATTTCTTCTCGCTCCGAATCATTAAATTCCGAAAAGTGCCATGACATGACTCTTTAGTCAACGTGTAATAACCGATCTACAGGATGCAATTTGCTTCGGCCAGATGGTCAGTGCTCGACCTTAAAAATCTCTGAATGCGTTCATTGAATTCGAAAAACTGAACTACTTCTTCGTTGTATCCACTTGTCATTTCAATGTCAAAAAAAAAGAATACTTCAGTTTGAATCAAATATTTTTATTTTTTAAATATTTCACAAATTAATGTAGATATGGCGTCTGTATCTTACTCGCAACGTGGTGAATGGCAAGAATTAATAGTTTCTCTTAATAAGAACATAATATTCGTAAATCCAAATGACTTGCAAATCTTCAAAGAAGTTATCATTCCAGAAGACTTGGCTAAATGTGATATCATAAACATCGAGAGCCACGCGGATGATGACCTGCAGCAAGACAAACAATCAAAAACGCCCCTCGAACCACCGTCGATTCAACATGTCCAGCTTTCCTCAAATGGTATTCTTCTTGCTGTGACAACATCGGGACAGAAAGCTTTGCTCCTATATCAGTGTCGCCCCGAACATGCCAAACTGTTATCTATTCGAAGTT
This sequence comes from Epistrophella euchroma, assembly GCA_947049315.1. Classification (NCBI taxonomy): domain Eukaryota; kingdom Metazoa; phylum Arthropoda; class Insecta; order Diptera; family Syrphidae; genus Epistrophella; species Epistrophella euchroma. The sequence goes on along the minus strand of OX346247.1, from coordinate 106,247,367 downwards.
TAGCAAGAGCCTCAAGTGCGATCAGCTTTACCCCCAATGATAAAAACCTCTTAGTAACCGACAAAACTGGTGACTGCTACCTCTTTGATTGTGAGAACATCCAAGTACCGGGCAAATTGATTCTCGGTCACTTAAGCGTTGTTTATGATGTTTTGCTTACACCCTGTGAAAAGTATGTCATCACTTGCGATCGTGACGATAAGATAAGAGTTAGTAACTTCCCTAATTGCTTTGAAATCGAAGGTTATTGCCTTGGGCACAAAGAATTCGTTTCAGCTATTAAGCTTGTGCCATTTGATAATCAAATTCTGCTTTCAATATCCGGAGATGAAACTTTAAAGCTCTGGAACTATCGCGAAGGAACAAAGCTCTGTGACTTTAAATTACCAGCACCGGGTATAAAGTGTACCATAAGACAAGTCAGTGAGAATACTTGCCACTTGGCTGTTCTACTCTATCAACCAAACGAAAGTGTAGTAGAATATGAAATTACCAAAGACCAAAGTGGAGTGTGCCACATCACAGAATTGTCTCGGCATTCTTTCGATTCCATCATTGTAACTGGAATTTGCTATGCTGGAGAAAGATTATACATCGCTGGCATCAAAAATGACCGTTTTGTCATCGAACTAGCTGGTGAGTCCAAGAATGAAAATTCTTCGAAAATTCTCGCAATGATAACGCAATACTTCATAAATGAAACCCCCAAACCAGATGATGTTTCTGGTTGGTTTAGAAAAAATTTTGATAATGTAACGGAATATTATGAAAGAAAAAAGCGACGCATCGAGGAAAAGACTTCAAAACACGACGACACGGTCTAAAAGTATGTTCTTAATTCCTTGTTTTAGTAGATAATGTAATATTTTTATTGAATTTATTAAAAAATAATACGGAAAAATGCACGAAAAGTTTATTCATGGTTTTGTTTCCAGTTTTGATTTTTATTGTAAACTTATAATGGTTTGTAGTCGAGTTTGCTTTCCAGTTTTTTGTTGTCTGACACTTTACGGACGGCTTTCATGAAGTCCTCTTGAATGACGTATTCACGCTCAGCTCTAGAATAAGAAAATATTGTTCAATAAAATCAAAATTAAGACAAATTAAGAAAGTTTATATTCTGCTATACGCCGGAGGAAAACGATTATCCCAAAATCAAAGAAATAGCTTCAAAATTGATCGAAAGACCCGTTCACGCTTTAAGAAAAGAATTCCAAAAGGAAAACATTGTACCTACCTACAATACGCAATGGTGAAATGAGCATCATAATTTTAACATTATTTTATCAACACGACTTTAATACAACTTAGCTACTTTTAATGAGTTCAACTTCTATTTCCATCTTTAATCACTTACCTAATTGCAAAGAGACCAGCTTCAGTACACACATTACGCAAATCAGCACCGTTAAAATTATCCGAGAGCTTAACAATTGCTTCATAATCGATTTCCCCATGTTTGGCAATTGGTTGGGCGTGAATCTTGAGGATCTCCAATCTGGAAAATAACATTGATTCCAAAAAGAATACAAAATTAATATTGAAAATGTTTACCTTGCTTGTTCGTTGGGCAGTGGAATTTCGATCTTTCTGTCCAAACGTCCTGGACGTAACAAAGCAGGATCTAATGTGTCTGGTCGATTTGTAGCCATAATCATTTTGACCTGACCCAAGGAATCGAAACCGTCCATTTGATTTAGCAATTCCATTAGTGTTCTCTGAATTTCACGATCCGCTGAAGTTCCCTCGGAAAAACGACGACCACCAATGGCATCGATTTCATCCATGAATATAATGCAAGGCTGGTGATCGCGAGCGTAATTAAACATTTCTCGAATCAGTCGAGCACTCTCTCCAATATATTTGTCTACAATAGCACTGGAGACTACTTTTAAGAAGTTTGCATCCAACTGAGAGGCAACAGCTCGAGCCAGTAGTGTTTTTCCAGTTCCTGGGGGTCCATAAAGCAAGCAACCTTTAGGTGGAGTAATACCCACACGTAAGAAAAGTTCCGGATTGAGGAGGGGTAATTCAATCACCTCACGAAGTTCACGGATTTGCTCAGAAAGTCCGCCAATGGCCGAATATTTGACCTCACCAGGATCTTCATGCGACATGTTGTAGACCAATGGGTCGACTTCTCGGGGCAAATAACGCATAATTGTCAGCGTAGTCATGTCGAGAGCAACACGAGTTCCAGACTTTAGTTTAGTTTTGTCTAATTGCCGACGACAACCGACAACATAGCGTGGCCCATTAGTTGCCTTAACAATAACTACAAACAAATTAAATATAATTTAATACGCTTTCAAGGATTATAAATTTTTTAGTTACATTTATCCTCGGTGAGTTGTTTCAATACTTCTCCTACGATTTGACCCACGCTTTGTAAAGCTTTGAGATCGTTTTCGGATTTATCATATTGTTTAGTAAGTTCCTTGATTTCCTCACGTTCTATTATAAATATTGATCAATTAATGCATAGGTATTTAAATAATCAATTTTTCTTTGTTAAATTTAGATAGGTATTGGAAATTTTGTTAACCAAGAGTTGTACAAATATGATGTACTTACTTTCTTTTAGCCTAGATTCTACTTCCTTGTGTTCGAGAAGTTTTTTACGATATTCATAAAGACCTTTTTCTCTCACTCCTTCAGCTGGAACCGAACCGGTAGTCATTTTGCAAGATTTTCTAGTTAATAATTATTTTTTGATCACAAATGAGGCGAAACAAATATGGAGTCAACGAAAATTACGAAGCGATTTTTGCTTTTGGGTTCAGTTTTTTTTTTGATTGGTTGTCATCGGCAATACATGAAGTTGGATCTGATTCTGTTCTGAGTGTGTTCAAAACGTTTTGAATTCGGCAACTTATGGACGAATTCAGTCATTTTTATGTGGTTTTCGATTCAACTATTTCAGATTTGGGGGTCAAAACACAGATCAATCGCGGCAAATGTTTTTGTTTTTTATCTATGTAAGTGCTTTGTGTGGAGATTGGAAGGTAGTTAAAACACGTTTTTCCGTAATATAGATGAAAAAATTTCACTATTTTCACTAATTAATTGATTCCATTTTATTTTATTTTAGCTCCGTTTATTTTCCACTAAATCTGATCCGGATCAGATCATGATAATAAAACTTACTGGATCGCGTTGGTTTGGGAGAGCCTTTATTTCCACAATAAAATTGACAGAAGGAAAATTTTCACAAATCTTGTTTGAAATAATATTTGGTATCTAAGGAAGAGCGAATGTTTAAAAATGGAACAGTTTTATTTTTTTAAGTTTAATTTCCATTAAGTTAATAGTTTTTATGTATTTTTTCCGTGCCTCGCGACGCATCGGCTCTATTAAATGAAGAAAAAACTCATACAAAAAATTGGAACGGTGGCGGCATGTGTTTTATTTCGTGAATTTTTAATTTTATTGAGTTTTTTTTGTAAATCTCAGCAGTGGTACCAACCTATAAAATGAAAATATTGCTAGGAAAGTGTTCAGAAAATGAATTTTAAAATCCAAATCCAAAGGCAGACCTGGATCTTGTGTTGTTTTTGTAATACTTGTATTTATGTTTCCAAATCCAATCCGGATCAGATCTGGGGGAAAATAAAATGCAGCTTTTATTAGCCTAGTTCCTTTTTACTGCGTTTTCATTAGAGCTGAAATGAGGTAATTTGGCAAGTTACAAAAAAAGTGTTTACATTTCAAATTTCTTAATTTTGTTTGAAGTTTCAGATTGTCAATTGCTTATGTTTTTGTTGTTTTTTTACATTGGATTCTGTCATTTTGAATGGGTTCCACTTTGAATGGATTCTATTTGGGTGTGTTCATAATGTTTAACGTAATTTTCTTCCGAATTTCGTGCAAATTTGGTTGAAATTACCTCATTTGGAAATTTGAATTTGTATGGGAAATAAGATGATTTTGAATTGAATTTGGAAGTTGTGAACAAAATTAACTCATTTGCTTTAATAAAAACGCAGTATAAGCCCGAAGGGGCATAGTTGTTGTTGCATTAAGCCCTGATATTGTTTTTTTTCATCCCATTCCCTTCTTGCTTGCAACAAAACACCGCTATTATTATTTCGGTTGAATTTCGGGAGTGCTTCGCATTCCTATCGGATATGGAATATTTGGAGTAGGAGAAGAGAAAAAAAGTTTTGCTCTAAAAGATTCTATCAAATTTATGAAAATTATTATAATCGTAGTTTTTTGTTGATATAGTTATTGTACCGAATCAGCAATGTTACAAATCATTAGCTGCATTTTATTTTCCCCCAGATCTAATCCGGATCAGATCATGATAATAAAACAAACTGGATCGCAAATTTATTTATTTCTCACAGTTGGCTTTATTTGCACAATAAAATTGACAGAAGGAAAATTTTCACAAATATTATTTGAAATAATTATTTGGTATTGAATGTTTAAAATGGAACAGTTTAATTTTTGTAGTTTAATTTTCATTATGTTAATAGTTTTTATGTATTTTTTCCGTGCCTCGCGACGCGTCGTCTCTATTGAATGAAATACTCAATAAAAAAAATTGGAATGATGGCGGCATTTGTTTGATTTCGAGAATTTTTAATTTTATTGAGTTTTTTCTGTAAATCTCAGCAGTGGTACCAACCTATAAAATTAAAATATTGCTAAGGAAGTGTTCAAAAAATGGATTTCGAAATCCAAATCTAGAAGCAGACCTGGATCTTCTGTTGTTTTTGTATTACTTGTATTTATGGTTCCAAATCCAATCCGGATCAGATCTGGGGGAAAATAAAATACAGCTATTATTACCTACTATTATAGTATGTTCCCACTAAGCCTGAAATTGCACAATTTTTTAGAACTCAATTTCAAAATTATGCAAAGTGTTCACACTGAAAATTAAACAATTTCATCTCACACTTACATTGAAAACCAATTTGATCATTTAAAATAATAAATTGTTTTAAATCATTATGAAATCGACCATAAGTGCCTCAAAATGGAAAGAAAAAATTTTCCATGATGGTTTTCAATGAAAGCTATATAATATTTTTTTTAAATCATGTAGTTCTGTAACTGTTATAAAACGCAATTTTGTTCGCAATTTCATTGAAACTGAGGTATAGATTTGAGATGATTTTGAAATTGCGTCATTTTATGGGAAATTGTGCAGTTTTGAATATGATTTCGGAAAAATAATCCAACATTGCGCAATTTCGTTCAGTGAGAACATACTATAGTTACTGAAGAGGAAATCTGCTGTTACCTGGTTGTTTGTGCCAGACGTGAAAATTTGGCTTAATTTAAGGGACTGATGATGTGAACATTATACTACGTTTTCATTAGAGCCGAAACGAGGTAATTTCGCAAATTACGTAAAAAGTGTTTTCATTATAAATTTGCTAATTTCGTTTGATATTTCAGGCTGTCAACCGCTTGTTTTTGTTGTTTTATACATTGACTTCTGTCATTTTAAATGCGTTCCACTTTGAATGGATTCCATTTGGGTGTGTTCATAAAGTATTTACATAATTTCCTTCCTAATTTCGTGCAAATTTGGTTGAAATTACCTCACTTGGAAATGTGAATTTGTAGGGGAAATGAGATAATTTCGAATCGAATTTGGAAATTTTATACGAAATTACCTCATTTGCTCTAATGAAAACGTAGTTTAAGGAGTTCTATCCAGGCTAAGGAAATGTAAAGAAAATAAGCCACGTAGGCATAAAAACGTGCATTCATAGTTGTTAAATTTTTGACTAGTTACATAAATAAAATATTTCGAAATAGTCGCAAATATGCTTTAATTATTAAAATTTATCACATTTTTTTTTATTTTATTTATAAATGCTTTTTAAAAATTTTGCATATAAAAACATATTTTTTTTCAAATAACAAACAAAAAGCAGACAAAAATATTAAAAGTAAAAATAAAATTGATCGTAAAATGGAATATACGAATAGTGACTAACAACTTACTCTCTAAACTATGCTTGTGTGTGTTTTTTAAACCAGCATGAATAAAGGGGACCTACGATTTCTTTACCGAATTTAAACTATACCTCTGTTATGACAGAGTTTACAAACTTATAAAAACGCTACTACCATAAAAAAACTATTATACCTACTTCCAAAAACTGGAATATTATACCACCGAGCAATGATAAAACCTTCTCAGAAAGGGTATTTTAAATACTCACATTTTTTTGAAAGGGTTTTAGAAAGCATATTCATACACGATATAACAGATCTGAGTGCTGTTAATCTTTTATATTATTCAATGATTCATCCATCATACACTGTTAGTACCATTTTGCATTTTCAATTGCTCTATGAAATGCATTTCAGGTTTTTACCCAACAATACCTATAACTAAAAAAAAGGTTTAAACGTTATTTGCGGAACTTTACTCATTTCTGGGTTATTGCCGTATATTTATGTTATGTATATAAATAATGGCTACAATGATTTAGTTAAGATTTTGTAATCTTGTACTTTAATACCTAGTGGTAAACAATATCACATTATATTGTTGCAAACCATCACAAGAGCAAGAGCTCATGCGATCATGTGGTGTATTTTATTTCAATAAGAAAACTAGTAACTAATTTTAACTACGTAAATACCTACTGAATCTATCTTTAAATCATGTGGGTAAGTTCTAGGTTATCTTATGACTATTGTCCATTAAACACGACAAAATAAAGGATTACATTCAGCCATAGACTCATTATTTAAATACGATAAATTTGTATAATGGTTGCTAGTTGTTTGAACTCAAAAAACAAGTATAGTTAGCAGAATTAAATTCAGTATGTCATTTAGGGCCATTTGCTGAAACGAGACTTAAATTGTTAAGTTCAACATAAGAGCTTATGTGGCAGTTTACACTGAGGAAAAAGTATAGAATATAAACGTTTAAGTTGGGTCACCATTGTTTGGCAAAATTCATTTGGCATTTCTTGTTTTGCCTTAGTCGTTAAATATTTTGTTTAATTCGCAATTCTTAATTGGCAATTTACATTTTCTTTTTTATTCATTACGTTTTTCAATCATTCTGCAATTAACATTCGGCGGTTTTATATTTCGCTTTTTGTTAAAAATATTTTCAATCATTTCGCAAAATTCATTTGGCAAATTATTCTTTAGTTTTTTTTTGTTAAATTGTTTATTATTTGGCCAAGTGTTTTTTCGCAAAATATTTTTTCGCCGTTTCATTATTTTGCGAAATAACGTTTCGCCGTTTAATCATTTCGATAAATATCGTCAAGCCGTTTTATTATTTCGTTAATAGATCATTTCGCCGTTTAGTTGTTTTGATCGTTTGACCAATCATTACCATCGTTTCTTTTCAAGATTAACAGTTTTTCTGAACCGTTGCTTAGTCGTGCTTGCGTTGGTAATATTTTTTTAGTTGTTTTGCAATTTTTGCCGTAATCACTTTCGCGATTTAGAATTTCAGTTTGTTTGCTTAGTTTAGGTAAGTACAAAACAGAAAGAGGATTTTCACATTTTACTCCAAGGAAAAAAGGGTTTTAAGCAGTTGGGCAGTTATTTTCGTAGGTGCATTATATTTTTTATATTCTCTATTCAGTGTTTTTTCGTTTTTTTTTATTTGATGTTCAGCTTTTTTTTATTTGGCATTCGATTGTTTGGCAATGTTTTGGCTTCCATTAAATTACATGCCTTAAAATTTCGCGCGAATTGTCATATCATATAAAAAACCAAACGTAATTTGCAAAACGAAAATTGCGAAATAACAAAATGCTAAATAAAAAAATGCGAAACGAGAAACGGCGAAACGTACCACCGCGAAACGTTAATTTGCCAAACAATTCAGGCGAAACATACCATACCCGTTTAAGTTGAACATAAATATTTAAGTCTCGTTTCAGCAAATGGGCCTTAATCAATTTAGTGTGGTTAATTTTTTAAAAATAGAACAATAATTAGCCAAGTCTTTTGGTAGGTGTATGCACCTGTTTCGAGATATGTACCTAAGTATAGCCTTATACAAAACTGGGTCATTTTGAAATCAAATGATCAGCCACACCCAATGAGAACAACAAAACACTATAGCCGAACGATTGCGAAAATATCCTTTTTGAGGTTTAAAACCCACCAAAGCAGCCACAACTCGAAATTATGAGAAGCAAAACTTCATTTAATACGATCCATTTGGTGTATTTTCTTTACATGGAATCAAATTAAAATCATTGTGTAAAAACAAAACTGCGAGTAAAAAACCATATTGGGCCAGCTTTTCACCCCTTTTGCCTTTCCTCTCCTGAGTAAACAATCGCTGAATGCTGAGCTGAGCCCTGATTTCTTATGTAAAACTACATATGTAAATTACTCCCAGGTTTTACTTTAGCCTTCTAAATTGGGAAGTTTTTTTTTTTTTGTTTTAGCAGGAATTCATCAGTTCATCAGGACGTTATTAGTGCTACTTAAGTGCATTTAAAATTGCATCCCCTTTTCCCAATATATTGTAGGTATTTCCATTGCTTTTGATAGAATTTTTCAGCTTTTCCTAGGATTTATATACATATCATATGCCATACAGCCGGCATTAGGCACCGCGGTGTAGTTAGTACATTATGTACATAAAACAGGAAACATTATGCTCTCTCGGAAGGATACATTTCCATATGATCCAGACTAATGACCTGCGCATTTCAAATAAATACTAACTCGACCTGGAAAATTACACAAGCTTTGAAACTCTTCCTTTGGAAAAGCTACCACCGGCACTGTGAGATTGCTGAGAGACCTATGAAATTACATATTTTCCAGGAGCAAAGTTTCCTCGAAAACTCCCTCTGTTACTGCGGCACAGGATAATTTCGAGTCCACTCAGTTCTTTCTAACTACCATCATCACTCGGCATTTTCATTTTCATGACTCTTATTAGTCTAAGGTGATTCCTTGAAAGTGTAACACTTTTCATCCCTTGCGCGGCATCGATTTTCAGTTTCAGTTTTAGTTACAATTCGTTTTTGACTTACTTGGTATTCTGCATTATTTAAACAAAAGTAATTCCTTTTTGTTTGTATCTAATTGTTTCAAAGACATTTTATAGATTATTTAGTTTTTTTATTTTTTATTTTTATGAAAACTAGAAAGATTATCTTTTAGTTTTTCTTTGCTGAAGAAGAAAAACAGAACCACCCTTATATGTACACATAAAAAGGATACTTTTTTTGCACGAGGAAGGAAAATCGATTACAACAGTGTACCGAAGTTATTTCGGCCACCCCTATATGGGTTGGGATTTTTACGCGCACGTATATTTCGGTTAAGTGGATTTCCTCATTGAAGAGCCATCAGCAGCAGCAGAACGAGCAGCAGCAACCAGCCTAGGAAATATATACCACCATTTAAGTTTTGCTACCCAAAAAAATTATTAGATCTGGAATCTTCGTCTGAGATACACACCTATGTTTTAGTTTTGTTCAACTTGTTCCTTAAATCTTACCGGGAATTAAGTTTTTGTCATTATAAATACAATTATTAATTCATTTTTTATTAATTAAAGATTTTTAATATCATAGAGAAAAAGAATAATACGAGACTTAAGAGTGAGAATAAAAAAAGGGTGTAAATAGTTTAAGGATATAGTGTTTAAATTTCTGATTAGAATATAGTTACTAATAAGAACGTTTATTGTTAAAGTTTTGGTGAGTTTAAAAAAGTTTTTTTTTTTTTGACAAAATTAAATTTTTCAACAATACAAAAAAAAAAAAAAAGAAAAAACTAAAGACCCCACCCACGAACTGTTGTAAAAGATACAAGGAAAATTTCTCTTCCTTTGTACCTACATGGAAAGGTATATTGTTGTATATTATGTATAGTAAGCACTGGAAGGATAGTGTTGTTGCACCATTGCCTGTGGAACTGCTGAATACTGGCAATCTTTTTTTCCGACTACCGGTTTTGACTACTCTCTAAAATTAACTTTGTATACCGATTCTCATTTTGGAAATTTTTGAGAAAAAAAAATGTTTATTCAGTTTCATTTATTTTTTTTTATGACAAATTCGTAGTCAATTTTTGGTTTCCTAAATTTTTCGTGAATAATTTTAATTTTTTGAAATATTCTAAAAAAAAAAACTTAAAGGTATATCCATCATCATCGATTCTTATAAACGCTTCCGTTTTTGCAGCATCACGTCTCCCTGTTTCCGTCGAATACTTTGTTTCTTTAAATTTCCACATTGGTTAAATCAGCCGAAGTGCAAGACAATCAGAGCCTGTAGGAGATTCAAGAAGAGAATAGTTGATCCTTAATTATTTTTTCTTCATTCGTAATATCCTTCGGCAAAACTCTTCGAATACGCGTCAGTTAAGCAAATCAGTGATGATGACCAACGGATTAGTGGAAAACTCACAACAAAACGGACGCGCCGGTTCAATCGGAAGCGCTCAAGATGACACAAAGACAAATCTTATAGTTAATTATTTACCACAGACCATGACCCAGGAAGAAGTGAAATCCTTGTTTTCCAGTATCGGAGAGGTTGAAAGTTGTAAGCTGATTCGTGACAAAGTTACTGGTAATAGTTGAAAAAGAAAACATTGAATGCTTTAAGAAGTGTTTCATATATGTATATTTCTTTTTTAAAGGTCAAAGTCTCGGCTATGGCTTTGTAAACTACCAGAGATCAGATGATGCTGAAAAAGCTGTAAGCACATTCAATGGACTCCGTTTGCAAAATAAAACAATTAAAGTATCGTTTGCTCGGCCAAGTTCAGATGCTATAAAAGGTGCTAATCTGTATGTGTCTGGTTTATCGAAGAGCATGACACAGCAGGATTTAGAATCATTATTTAGCTCGTTTGGGCAAATCATTACATCGAGAATATTGTGCGACAACATTACTGGTCTATCAAAAGGCGTTGGTTTCATACGTTTCGATCAGCGATGCGAAGCAGAACGTGCTATACAGGCACTAAATGGAACGACTCCGAAGGGTGCCACCGAAGCAATTACAGTGAAATTTGCAAATAATCCTAGTAATAATATGAATAAAGCATTACCTCCGTTGGCCGCTTACCTGCAGCCACAGCCAAATAGACGTTTTCCTGGCCCAATTCATCATCCCACCGGCCGATTCAGGTAGGTGTATTATTTAAATTATAGTTTTAAGTATTTTATTTAGCATATGAGGGTAGATTTCATTTTTAATTCTAGCATGGTACATTAACTTTGCAACCATGTAAAATATTTAATATAGTAATTATTGCGTTCTACCAATTACCTACAAACTTGAGTTTTAATGCAAAAGACATTTTTTCAGCATTCGCGTTTTGTAAAAAAATATTAACACAACTACTTTCAACTTAATTCTCTGCTTCATACCCATCAATAGCAAAGACAAAAAGTAGATTATCAATATTAAGAACACTTAATACCTTTTACCTTTATATGAATTTTCTGATAATGTGTTTGAAATCTGAACTGCAATAGAATTCTATTGAATTGGCATTTTTCTACCATTTATGTGTTGTATTTGTATAAAGCAAGAAACATGTGAAAACGATAAATTGTTTTGTAGACAGGCTTGCCAGATTTTTATGAGGTTATATCGCAAAACCCTGAAAAAAATATCGCAAAATATCGCGAAATCAGCTAATTTAGTATCGCGAAAACCGAAAAAGCAATAATTGTTAATAGTGAAAAAACAATTAAATAATTTTTTTGTATTTTTTCTATTGTTAAAAAATGAATTCGCAATAAATTCAATTTCACTCTTAAGGAAAAAGTCTTTTCGTGTATTTTTTTTCACGCAATCATTGCTCTGTTTAAGTTTATATTTGCTAAAAAAATCACGACATCTTTCAAAAGGTATGAAAATTAACGATTTTCTTCATTCAAACTGGCTTATTTTAAGTAAATTTAATATCGCGAAAACCGCAAAAATATAAACATAACGCAAAATCAAATTTTAAACGGCGAAGTTCAAAAAAATATCGCACGTTGTGCGATATATCGCGCAATCTGGCAATCCTGTTTGTAGAAGATTTAACGGTCTATAAAAAAGATGCTTTTTATCTATGTACATAATATATATACATACATACAGCTATACGAGGTTAGTGTGACAAAATTAAATAATTCCTACAAAAATAAATTTTTTTAATGTTTTTTAAAAGGGTTTTTTTACACTAATTAGAATTTTATTTTTTCAAAGTTTGAGTTGAATCAGTTGGGTCATTTTAACGAATATCCCTTAAACAAGGAAATTTTCGTAAAACACTTGTTTTATCGTTATCAAATTAAAAGTTAAATACCTATTTATATACAAGTTTGTAGTAGTAATGGCTTTGGTGCATTGCACTGTCACGCCAGAGGTCTAGGTTAGATTCCCAGCTTCTGCCACCTATAAGAAAAAACAAATGTTTTTTATTTTTAAATATTTACAAAAAATATATATGAAGTGCCAAATTTAAGAGTCTGAGTGATATAATATCCATAGCTTTTTAATTAGAGTTTAGTGAAATAATAAACCTGGTAAAATTTCAGCCGTTTAGATTAATATTTAGAGGTCACTCATCGCTAATTTATTTTTTCCATACAAATTGTATGGGAAGTTTTCTTCTGTTTGCTTCTTTACAACTGATTATCGTACGAAAATGATTGATACGTTTTCTTAAAGGAAATTGAATTTTATTTAAAAATATCAATTACTTATATCTAATTAGTGCATTCCTTCTAAAGTTTTTAAAGGTTAAAGTGGATTGTTTACTCCTCAGATTTTTGGATTCCCTGCTGTAAATATCAGCTATAATATAAATTTTATGAGATGAAAATATTTATAAAAACACAACACAACACAACTACTTATAAAGCCAATTTGTATGAAAAATATCCTTCGAATTGATTGCTATAAGAACCGAAAATAACGATAAAAATATGTGCGATGTTAATAGTTTATTTTTTGTCTTTTTTCTTTGCGCAAAATAAGTTTTTTCTTAAAAAATAAATTTATTACAACATACATATGTACATATATAATAAAATTCAATATTAAAATTGTGTATAATAGTTGATATTTTCCACAGGAAATCCAAAAAACTGTGGAATAAACCATCCACTTTAACCTTCAATAACTTTGGAAGGACTGTACTAATTAGATAAAAGTAACAGCCATTTTTAAAGAAAATTCAATTTTCTTTAAGATATCATCTCAATAATTTTCATACAATAATCGGTTGTAAAGTTTAGCCTTAACTACATTGGCCACTTTTTGCAAAATTACATAAGTAAAAATATTTTTTTTCCCGCTAGCGCATTTGTTTTTAGAAAAGAATGTACCCAATTTTTTTTTAAACCAAAATGTAAGCTTTCTGCATCTTTTTTATAAGTTTTCCTGTGAGAAACACTATCCCAAAATGAGTTTGAAAATTTTCACTTTTGTACTTTTCCACTTTTTGAGCTTATGTAGTTAAGGCTTTTTAAAATAAAGAAGAAAATAAAAGAAAACTTCCCATAAAATTTGCATATGGAAAAAAGAAATTAGGGATGATCGACTTCTAAATATTAATCTAAACGGCTGAAATTTTACCAGGCTTATTATTTCACTAAACTCTAACCAAAAAGCTAATATCATTGAAAATCGGACATTTTAATTTTTTGTATGAGTCTTATCCATACACAACACCTTATTATTATTACCTTCTCATAAAAATGTATCAAAATCTTTTAAAAACGACTTTTTGACGTGAAATTATACTTTATGCTAAATGCAACGTTTTGAACTGGGTTTTGCTGCCCTGTCATGTATTAAAAAAAATACCTTAAATCGGTTTATTGCTAACAGTTATAACAATTTATCGCCATTAAAAGTACGTGTGGGTAGGTAAGTCAATCGTTTTCTAAAAGCACAAAATATGGCAAAAATTATCAGTCAAAGAATGAGTTGAGCACATAATAATTTCGCGAGATAAATTAAGTGGAGAATTTCTGATAAAGAAGAAGGAAAACACAATTAAAAGAATTATTTTTGTTTTAGTGGACTGTATTGAATGAAATTCAATTTTAAGATTTGTGTGACCTTTAGTCCAATACGTTTCGCCTAGGCACGACAGTTCATCAGTTAGATGCTGTCTGATAAACCCCGAGTTCGTAAAAGTAAACATGCTCAATCACTTCTAAAAACAGTTGCAAAAAAATGGTATTAGTTATGTACATTTTGGATAAAATTTGATTTTAATACTAAGAGCAAACATCAGCGCTTCTAAAACAGTGAACACAATTTGAAACAGACTTCATTTGCCTGCAGAAATGCGACTTGAATGTGGAAGTGTTGCCGAAGTTTTACTTTTACGAACTCGACCAAAGTACCCGATCACTGTTTGAATTTAGCTCGTAAACTGCATACTTCCTTGCTATAAATCCTCGCTAAAATTTATTATTGTAAGAAATTTGTATGAAATATAAAGTTTAGCGGCATCTACATATTGGATTTGAATTGAAATAAACTCTGTGTACCCGAAAAATGGGTCACCATTGTTTGCCAAAATTCATTTGGCATTTCTTGTTTCGCCTTAGTCGTTAAATATTTTGTTTAATTCGCAATTCTTAACTGGCAATTTACATTTTGCTTTTTATTCATTACGTTTTTCAATCATTCTGCAATTATCATTCGGCGTTTTTATATTTCGCTTTTTGTTAAAAATATTTTCAATCATTTCGCAAAATTCATTTGGCAAATTATTCCTTAGTTTTTCTTTGTTAAATATTTTATTATTTGGCCAAGTGTTTTTTCGCAAAATATTGTTTCGCCGTTTCATTATTTTGCGAAATAACGCTTCGCCGTTTAATCATTTCGAGAAATATCATCAAGCCGTTTTATTATTTCGCTAAAAGATCATTTCGCCGTTTGGTTGTTTTGATCGTTTGACCAATCGTTACCATCGTCTCTTTTCAAGATTAATTATGTTTTTTATTTGAGAAGTGTATATAATTTTTTTTATTTTATTTTGAAATAAAAATGAAATTAAGTAAAATCTTTTGTTTAAAATTTTTGACATCCCTTTTGTCGTTTAAAGTATTTATGTAAGTACATAACAGGGCAGTTATTTTCGTAGGTACATTATATTTTTTCGCTTTTTTTTATTTGGCAATTTGTTGTTCAGCTTTTTTTTTACTTGGCATTCAATTGTTTGGCAATGTTTTAGCTTCCATTAAATTACATGCCTTACAATTTCGCGCGAAATTTTAAGGCATGTAATTTAATGGAAGCCAAAACATTGCCAAACAATTGAATGCCAAATAAAAAAAAGCTGAACAACGAATTGCCAAATAAAAAAAAGCGAAATAACAAAATGCTGATTGAAAAATAGCAAAATAATAAAATGCCAAATAAGAAAAAGCCAAATAACAAAATGCCAAATAAAAAATTGTCAAACCTAAAAGTGCCAATCAAACAAAATATTAAGTGAAAATTGCGAAATGAAAATTGCGAAATGATGGTTTGTCATATCATATAAAAAACCAAACGTTTTTTGCAAAACGAAAATTGCGAAATAACAAAATTCTAAATAAAAAAATGCGAAACGAGAAACGGCGAAATGTACCACCGCGAAACGTTAATTTGCCAAACAATTCTGGCGAAACATACCATACCCCCGAAAAATGCCTACTGATGGCGGAGGGCCCTGACAGTATCTTTATAAACGAAACTTTTATAAATTGGCATTTCTTTAGGCCATGTGTGAATTGGGTTAAAATCACGTTAAATTTTATACGAATATTAATAGTGAGGTGAATATCTGTATGTATAACGGCCATATTATTCACTCAATACCTCCAGATTAAAACTTAAATCTGGATGTAAATCATACAAATTCAATGTAAATTCATCCGGATTTGAGTTTAAATCTGGATGTATCGAGTGAATAATATGGCGGTAAATGTCAAAATTTAATCTCGGATAAAATTTAATGGAAATTGTAAACTAATTCGCACACGGCCTTAGGCACTACAACCAGTCAAATTAAATCGCATTTTTCGATGGAAAACATTTTTTGATGGTATCTGTTTCAATAAACTTCATTGGTATAAAAAAAAGCGGAACTTGTGCGATTTTTGGGGTTAGGGAAGAGCCGCCATCGGGTTACCATTGTTTGGCAAAATTCATTTGGCATTTCTTTGTTTCGCCTTAGCCGTTAAATATTTCGTTTAATTCGCAATTCTTAGTTGGCAATTTACGTTTTCTTTTTTATTCATTATGTTTTTCAATCATTTTGCAATCGAAACTCAGCGTTTTTATATTTCGCTTTTTGTTATAAATATTTTCAATCATTTCGCAAAATTCATTTGGCTATTTGTTGTTTGGCTTTTTTTTTGTTACACTGTTTGTTATTTGGCCTATTGTTTGTTTAGAATATAACGTTTCGCGGTTTTATTATTTCGCAAAATATCGCCAAGCTGTTTTATTATTTCGCAGATAGATCATCATGTAAAGTTTAATTTTAAAATACATTTGTAAAAAAATTGTATCTAATTTCATTCCTTTCTTTGTTAGTATTTTTGCCAGCATTTATGGCAGCTTTAACAACAATAATTTCTTTTCTTAAATCTTAAATAACTCATAATGAACTTTTTTTTAAATTTGAAAATTTCCTTGTACAGTCGACTCCGCTTTACTGCACTCCGCTTAACTGAAAAAATCGGTTAACGGAAACAAGAAATTTATTACGGGGCTTTTTTCAACAGTTTCCATGCAAACTACTTCGGATAATTGAGCTTCGCTTAAGTGAAAACTCCTTTTAATTGAAACAAACAATCTTGACTCAAATAGAAAATTTTCACCTATTGAGCTCCGCATAACTGAGACTATCAATGAATGCTGCCACCAAATTTTCAATCGAACACACCTTTTCAATTTGAAATGTCAAAATATTTCTTATTTCTTCATTCTCGTACTTTCTGTAATTCCATGTCGGTATAGTTGATTTTATATTTTGGTTTAGTTTTTGGCTTAGACGTTCTCAAAATATATAAATTAGTTTTTTTTTTTTAAAACTCCGCTTATGTGAAACTAGTTTCAGTTATCCGAAGTTCGTTTGAAACAAATTTTCTGCAATTTTAGTGTTCCAGTTCTATCAACAATACCAATATCTGTGTCGGGTAAACGTAGAGATTTTTGGGGATTTGGAGATTATGGCAAAAACAATAATATCTCGGAAATTAATTCCATGGGATGCCTTTTCCCTTTGGAGATTTCGTTTTTTTGGTCGTAAAATGTTTGGATATTTTATCCGATTGAGAATTTTATTTAAAGATAACGTACCTATAGTACCTTACCTACATACGTCTCCCATTTTCCAAACCAGCAATACATATTTAAACAAAAATATGATCTGTTGAGTTGCATCCGCCAGGCTACGCCACATGGCAATGCAAAATATTTTGGTATATCATTCTTTGAAATCCAATTTATTTAACTTAATACTTTTTCTATACGTATTTTTACTCCAAACATTTTATTTCTATTTCCCATAGTCAATCTTGATGTCTTAAATAATGCAATCATTATCTAGACTGCTTGAATTCTTTAAAGATCTAAGTAAGTATTTGTTGTTTGGTTGGTGCTCAAAAAAAACTGTCAGATTATTAAAATTTAAAGCCAGTTTTCGACGTGTCAGATCCATTCTTACGTCATGTCCATTCTTACGTTTTACTCATAATTAAAAAAAAAAAAAACACCACCTTCTTCAATCATATTTGTGTTATTTCCTTACAAACATTTCAAACCAGTATATGTACCTACATATATGTACCTATTTTACTAAACAAATATAAGTGCATCTGTTCTAATCGGAATGAATAATCTCATTGAAATTTTTAAATGGGACCAACACCAAATTAAATATTTAAGATCTACAATCCAGCATTTGCCAGCGAATTTTGCTTAAACAATTCGGAGCAGTTGTATAGAGCACCCTTTTTTTTTTTGCGAAAATCAAAAAAGGCACAAGGCCTTTGATATCACACATATGGACTTACCTGCACTCTGGAAAACCAAGACAATTTTCCAATCAGAAAAAAAAAAACACTTTATTTGGCACATACCAACCCCCTGACTATTATTTAAATTTAGAAAAGAACATAAAACCACCCTATATAAAAAAATATAGGTGAGACAGTTACGAATGACATTTTAGGTCATTGCACTCAAACAAAGCAGAATTGCATGGTAGTTTCCTCATGAGTGTTTGTGTATCATGGTTTTCTTCAAAAGAATTTCCTTTTGTATAATTTTTGTAAGAGTAGGGGGAATAATACACAACTATTTTTAAAGCACTGATTGGACTATTATTTAAAACTGAAAACATCATTATTAATTTTATTTAATCTCTTTTCCATCGAAGACTGAATTTACACAACCAACAAATCACCGTATTTTCTGCCATTTTGTGCCAATTGTCTGTGGCAATGAATACATAATCAGTCTGTTTGGTAACATGAGAGGTTACCTCTGCTTGGCACGTGAAATTTTAACCTACACTTAGGTTTTTTTAACTATGGGTTTTGACAGCAAAATGTGAAATTTTTTGAAAATTTGCGAAAAAATTTCACGTTACCAAACAGACCAAATGTAAATGATAAAATATGAAAATAGTAGTGTTATGCACTTTTTAATTTTATAACTGGAATTTGTTTTTAATTTAGATAATAATGTATTGTGTAAATCTAATTTAACTGGCATTTTTGTAAATATTTGACTTTATTTTTTACCTTTTATATTTTATTAGATTTTAGTTGAGTTTATTTGCCAAACTAAATTTAAGTACTGATTTGCATGTTCGAGAAAACCTATGTCAATGGCAATATTGCCTGAAAGATGAAAGTCAATTATTGATTTCCATCAACCAGGCAATAAATTTTGACGTTTCGTCTTTTACAAAATGGTTTTTCCACGATTTTAAATAATTTCCTCTTCATTTTGAAACAAAAAGTGAAAATATGAATAGGAGTGACCACAAATTAGTTAACTAAAATTTTATATTATCAAAAATAGTAAATTTAAGCAGTTGCTGTCGCCAATTTATTGCTTGGGTGGGGCATTTCATAACCAGGCAATTCCCAGTTGTCAAAAAAATCCACGTGTAGAAATGGCGACAGCAATGCTTTAATACTGTTTTTGATAGTATTAAATTTTAATTCACTTATTCGCCGTGGTCACTCCTATTCATATTTTCACTTTTTCTTTCAAAATGAACGAGAAATCATTCAAAATCGTGGAGAAACCATTTTGTAAAAAACGAAACGTCAACATTTATTGCCTCGTTGATAAAAATCAATAATTGCCTTTTGTCTTTCAGGCAATATTGCCATTGACAAAGCGTCTCCATTGACAATATTCAAGGCAATGGCAATAAGGGAAGCAATTTATTGCCTCAAAAATTGCCAAAGGGGCCGCTGGGTTAAGAGATCATGACATAAAATGTTAAATGACCAGGTGACTTTTCCCTTTCGAATGTATTCTTACTTCGTCAACAGATATTTCAAGATATTCGCGTTTAAACATGAAGATAATTTGAGGTTATGTGGGTTATTTCGATAGACGTTCAATTAATCTTCGTCCTTCAAATTCAATCTGCATAGTTATGTTGTTATACAATTATGTATACAAAACCCTTGAACTAAGTTAGTAGGTATATTTCTTTAAAAAAAATATCTTAACTTTATGAATTTTTATTATAAAAAAAAAATTAATTCCAACTTCGATAAACATTAATTCACTCAGTTCATACCTATTCTCAGATTTTCACCATTAACTGGTGATCTCTTGGGCAACACAATTTTACCAACAAACGCAATCAACGGATCCGGTTGGTGTATATTTGTTTACAATCTAGCACCGGAAACTGAAGAGAACGTCCTGTGGCAACTCTTCGGACCATTTGGAGCAGTTCAAAGTGTAAAAGTTATTAAAGATTTACAAACAAATAAATGCAAAGGATTTGGTTTCGTCACAATGACCAACTATGATGAAGCAGTCGTAGCAATACAATCACTTAACGGTTACACACTAGGCAATCGAGTACTGCAAGTTAGTTTTAAAACTGCAAACAGTAAAACTAAAACCACTTAAGTCCGAATCGAATAAGTTTTTTCTGTTCGATTTGTTTCTTTTTATTTTATTTTCTCAAAATTTGTTTGAATATTCAAATGAATTTAAAATTCTTATATACCTAATTAAATAAATAAAACGAATACTTTATGAAATATTATATTATTATAAAAGAAATGAAAAAAAAAAAAAAATTATTTAAAGCCAAAAAACTTACTTGATTTCTGTAAATGTACTATTTAATGTAAGGTATTCGTAAATAAATACCTAGTCATTGTATAACAATTCTTCATATCGATAAAAAAAAATTGAAATCCAAACACTAACGAAATACAGTAAGAAGAAAAGAGTTATGTACTAAAAAACGATATACAAGTCAATAAAAATATATAGATATAGGCAAATTTAGGGGAGCGAAGCAATAATATTAAGAAAAAAAAAATACATAAGTCCCGATAATGTGAACCCGGTATGTAGTGAAACATGTGTCATACACAATAAACTATAAGCATACAAAGTCAATGATAGGTATTTTATCATTTGCACAAACAATTTTTACAAACATTCTTAAAATTTGCTTTCTTTATTACATTCAAATTTAAATTTAAATTTATACAAACATATATTAAACTAAGTTGGTGTCTTGAAAATCCATATTCATTAAACAAAAGAGAATAGGAGTTGTATGCTCGAATATTAAAGCACAAAATGGAAAGTACCACAATTTTTTTAGAGTTATAACAAATAATATATTATTATATTTATATATAACACAAAACCCTAACTAATTTTCTTTATTATACAATTCTAATATAATTATGTGCGTAAATGTTGTTTAAACACATTCTTTAACCAATATATGGTTATTCTTATTTATTACAAAGCAAAAAAAAAAAAAACATATACAAATTCATAAATATTAATTATGTATGTACCTAGTTGTAATAATATATGGCTAACAATATGCGTTTTATTAAGTGTCGCCATTTTATAGATATTTTTCATTGATTATTATAAAGGAACTTTGTTGTGCAATTGCTTGATTAAAAAAAAATTAAAATACATTTTAACTCTAACTTACATTACATTAATTTTTCTGGTAATAAATATTAATAATTTAATCAATTTTTTATTTTGTAGTTGTTGCCTAAATTTAAGTAATAATAAATTTTTAACAAAATATAATACGCACATGCTTATAGCAAAATTATTTGAATTTAAATTAAATGAAATGAGAAAAGAAAAAAATATTAAAACAAAACTACCACGTATTTCATATTTCGATGAAAAAAACAACTTTGTCTAATTTTGGGTTAATCTTAGTTGGTTTATCAATTAGTTAATATATTAAATAGAAAAAAAGAAAAGAAAACGGTTGCATTGAACAATTGTATTACTAAACAAAAATTTACTATTATAAAATAAAAAAAAAATGAATGTAAACTACTTTTATAAGAGAAAACCCAAAAATATGAGACTGGAAAAAAAATATAGTTAAATTATACTATTATTGAGATAAATGCTCTTTACGTATATGTATAAAAAATTGAAATAAAATTAAATAAATATTATGTGTACATGTTTATGTATTTTATTTATCAAATGGTGATACACCATGTTAAAAAAAAATATAACATAACTTTTACATAATTTTTTTTTTCATACAAACTTTTTAATGAAGATAAATATGAAAAGAATGCAAAAGAGGAGATGTATAAGGAATTATCTGGATGTTTGAATAAATAATTTTTTTTGTATTAGAGATTTTGAATTTTATTTAAAAAAGCTTCGCATCAGAATCAGTTAAATAATAAAAAATTAAAGAAAAGTCGTGTAACTAGTTCTTATTCGGATTTAAATAATCAGTGTTTTCATCGTTCTGCCATTATCATTAACATTGCTCTACGTCGTCGTGGCTAGACGTAGACAAATTTGAAGATTGTCAGTCTAATCTTTCCTTTTCTCTTTCAATCCCTTAAAGTCGATCTGTTTTACACGCTAGTGAATTAGTTGGGCTGTGGTTGCGTCCAACGCTTGTAAACGAGTGCGCTAGTTTGTGCTAGAGAGCTAGTTAGGAGCTAGTAAAGAAATTCACATTTCTTGGTATATGCTACTACAGTTCGTTGGGAAACCGACATAATCCAAAAAAACCAAAACCCCACACATTTAAAAACCCACAAATTCATAATCTCGAAGATCAAAATCCATAAACCAAAATTCACAAAACTAAAATCCCCAAAACCAAAATCGACAGATCCAAAATGAGCAAAACCAAAATCCACAAAACTAAAATTTATCAAACCAAAATCGAGAAAACCAAAATCCTTAAACGCAGTTTTCGCCATATTCCATGTACATACATATGTAAGAAATTTCGTTTGGCACCAAACATAGTTTTTTTCATAATGAAATACTATCAAAAAAACACATTTTGAATTTATGATAGGTCTGCTGCCCAAACACCCGTTTTAAACAGTCCATTGCATTTGTGCAAATAATTTTGCCGGTGTTAAGTAATGTAACAATAATCTTGCCATTTTCTCTCCTATGGTTCTAACCTTAACCGTTAAAATTTTAATTTTGGTTTTTAAGTTAAATTGTCGATAATATTAAAGAGTTTATCATCTATAAAAACAAAAAATAATAAAATATATTTTTTTTAAGTTATGGGTTTTTATATGGTTTTAGTCTGTGCAAATAATTTTGCCATCGACTGTAGATCATATAAATTGAAGTCAATTTAAAAACCCACACGAAAACTGATATACAGAGACTAGAAGGGATTGGTACGTACAAAATTGAATATTGTTTTGAAAAACAAAAGAATAAAGTTTAATTTTAAATAATACAAAAAAATTACGTATACGCCCGAGTGTACACTGAAGTTCTACTGACTATATCTTCCTATATAATTAAAAATGAGTCTGTTTTTGTGTGCGTACGCGTATAACTCGGTTGACCATAATCTTACTTACTTGTATACTTCCTGGGAGCGAATGGTGACGATATCAGTAAGTTCCATTTTGTATGGGAAGGAGTATATATTTATGATAAATGAAAATGACATGTTAAACTGATAGTCGGCCTCATTTTGTCCCTGACAAAAATGGCTCTCTTAAGTTCTTGAACTCACGTTTGACAGCTTTGGAGTATATTTTGTCTCGCAATAAGGCCAATAGTTGGCAAATTATTGCTGTTTTTTACGCTTTTTAAGTCGACGAAAGTATTTTGTTTGCGTGTCGGAAAGCCGTCGAGTTTTAAACAAATTCTTCGAACCACATTTTTTTTAAATTCATGATCCGCCTTACATTATGCCGGTAATATAAATTTTATTTTCCCCAAAACAACGAAAAAACAAAAATATTCAGATAGTTTTGATTTTTTGTTGCATTACCATATTGCCAAAAAATCTAATATAAAAGTTCACTAAAAGTTAGTTCGATTAAAATTTATCAAAATTGTTCAATTCCTGGCCCATGAATTGAACAAACCAAAAAAATTGAAACAATAAAAATATAATAATTTACAGAATGTAAATGTAAACAAAAATGAACTTTTTCGGATGCCATCCTGTCAGTTCTTCTTAAATATTTAAATTTTAACGTCTTTTTTAGGGTTTGACATTTATTTATAGGGTTTTTCTTTGATGAATTCAGATTTCTGCTGTATATTCGTATCTGTGGAGGTGCTATAGTGGACAAACTAATAGCTGTCAATTGCACTGGCATATAATGGTGTTAGTAAAAAGTGGGGTACATCTGCCGCAAATTCCAGATCTACTAAAGTGTTGTTTTGACAAAAATGGATACAAAATTGATTTTTTTTACCACTCAGTCTAAGAGCGCTGCTATATCTTGAAACATTTTCCTGCGCAAGTATGTATGAAAGGGACAAGGAGTCAATGTAATCATGTCGATTATGGAATTCGATCCGTTGTGATTCGCACTTTCGCTTGTTCTCTTTTCTTTCCACGTTGAATCGGTGAAGGGAAAAGAGAGCACTATACTGCGCATCTCTATGGTTACGGACTCCTTAATCGGCAGTAGTTTTTCGAATGGACTCATTGAGGACTGTATCTAAAGCGATGGACTGGATAGCAATACTGATTACATTCATAGAAAAAGAGACTTTGCATGCAAAAATAACATAAATCCAGAACTTGACCCTCCCCTGGGCCATATCAAAAGCACTACACACATCTAGATCTGCTGCTATACATTGCTATTATTAACTTCCCATTGGAAGTTATTGTAATCCGTCCGATTTGTGAAATTGAAAATTTTGATATTTCTCGACGTTTCAAGGTCTCTGGACTCTGGAGTCGGATTACATTGTTTTTACAGAGATGTCTGTGTACGTACGTTCGGAAGTTTTTTTTCGTTCACGATATCTCGAGAACGCATAGAGATATCGACTTAAAATAAATTTTATATTACAGATAATAAGGTCATAACATGTAGAAAGGCCTTTCAGAAAAATTCAATAAGCGCTTTTTTTATCACAGTAATTTAAAAAAAGTTGTAAAATGGCTTGTTTCTCGAATATCTCTAGATATCGACTTCGGCCTGGTTTTATTCTGTGCATAATGACGTAGTGAAAAATTAGTAATACTTAAAAAAAAATCAACCCACAGTTTTTTTTGTAATTAAAAAAACATTTAAAGTTGTTAAAAAAATATCGAATATTAAGAACACACAAAGATATTAACTTCGAGTTAATTTTATTTAGTTTACACCTAATCTACCGATTAGAGTTTGTAAAAAAATCAATAAACGGTTTTGTTCTATGCCAAAATAACTGTAAAAAAAAAACTGCTAAAAATTGTTAAAAAATGGTTTTTGGCTCGAATATCTCGAGAACAACCAATGATATCAACTCCGGGATAATTTTAATCTACACACAATACCATAATTAGTTATTGATAAGGTTTGTACAAAAAAATTAATTAACTGTTTTTTTTTTGTAGGCCAAAAAAACAGCAAAAGAAACTGCTAATAGCCGTTCCACACTATCCCATCGAGTATTAATACATGTCAAAAAAAGTGTGATAGAATTACTTACGACTGCCAAATTTGTGTGAAGAAAACGATTTTCATATTTTGCTTCCACACTTGCATCCAAAAAATCAATTCACCATAACCTCAAACCCCTCATCTGAGAAAGAATGTGTGATGGTTTTAGAACCAATCTTAAAAATTTTCATGTATTAAATCATGTTAAATTGTGTGAGATGGGCTGTCAAGTCGTGTGGGATGAAATTTAATATTTTGTTTCCACACTATTATACAGGATTTACTTCCCACTTTTTTGACATGTGTTAATACTCAGTGGGATAGTGTGGAAGGCCCTTAATATTTGTTGACATTTTTCGTGTCGCATATATTTTGATCAAACAGCCTTCACTTGTTTGCACAACTGATAAGTTTTTTGAAGATTTTGAATTGGTAAATTTCTTATAAAAAATAACATTACATATCATATGCATATGTACGAAAAGTCTAGCAAAACCACAGAACTTTATAGAAAAACAATAGCTGACAGTACAAATTACATTTAACGTGCTTTCAAATACACGAGTGTATATTATTATATTAAATTGTCTTCGATTTCCAATGCCACTAGCTTTTTAGTTAGAGTTTAGTGAAATAATAAGCCTGGTAAAATTTCAGCGGTTTAGATTAATATTTAGAGGTTGCTCATCGCTAATTTCTTTTTTCCATACAAATTGTATGGGAAGTACAAAAATTTTAAGTACTAAAGTAATGAGTACAAAATTTCAATGCTTTTGTGGAATTATAATTACAAGTACAAGTACCGGTACTAGTACTTGGAAATTTTAAGTACAATTACCATAGAATTGTACTTGTACTTAAAATATTAAAGTACAAGGTAATTGTACTTGTTATTGTACTTAAGCTTAAATTACACAGGCCTGCCTGAAAGTATAGTTACATACAAAAAGTCATTTTTCACTCTAAGTCCATAAAAAACATGTAGCTGTGTTCATCAATTGCGAAAGGCGGTAGGTGAATTATTAAATTTTTAGCGCGATTGCATTTTGACGTGCGACCCCCTCCTGACTCAAAGTCTGGATCCGCCCTTGCAGTGGATAGCTTGTTGTAATCTTTGTGAAAAAAAAGAACCGACGCAACAACTAAACCATCTGTTTTTTTTTGATAGGTTGACACCATCTGTATAGGTTCTTAAACGCAACGTATAAGGGTTTATATTGGATTGGAGCTGTTAAAAACTAACCTTAAAGCATTAGCAATACATTACTAGCATTACAACCAAAATTATTATGTACGTCATTGTTTTTTTTCGTCAGTAGATGGCTCTCTTATTGGTTCAACGGAGTTTAAATCCTGCCTGTTCACGCACTACCACCCTGATGGATGCTCCGCTTAGGGTTTGTTCAGTCGCCCGGCAGGCACTTTTGGTCGCCGTTAGCTGTCTTGTTATCTAGGTTTTCTGTATTAAAAGTGTTTAATACTGCGTTTTCATTAGAGCTGAAATGAGGTACTTTGGCAAATTACAAAAAAATGTTCACATTTGATATTTCTTAATATTTGTTTGACGGTCCAGATTGTCAATCGCTTGTTTTTGTTGTTTTTTACATTGAATTCTGTCATTTTAAATGGGATCTACCCTGAATGGATTCAATTTGGATTCAATTTACGTAATTTCCTACAGAATTTTGTGCAAATTTAAGGCTCTCCCAAACCAACGCGATTGTTCGGCGCGACGAACGAAAACAACAATAACAACACGTGGCTGTCAAACAAAACAACACGTTGTTGTTATTGTTTTCATTTGTCGCGGCGAATAATCGCGTTGGTTTTTGGAGAGTCTTTAAGTTTAAATTACCTCATGTCAAAATTTTAATTTATATGGGAAATGAGATGATTTCGAATTGAATTTGGAAATTTTGAACGAAATTACCTCATTTGCTCTAATGAAAATGCAGTCTGTATAAGGGATAATATGAAACAATTTCCACACCAAACAATTATGTTCGTGTTTCATAATTAAATTCTATATTGAACTAGAGGATCCCGACGAACGTTATATGGCCCTACTCCATGTATGTATATGTATAGGGTGTTACGGAAGGTGACCAATTGGTACCAATTGCCAATGTAGAAAGACCGTTTGAACAAAAAAAAAAAAAAAAAAACATTCAGAAAGTATGCAATTAATTGCTTTCACGACTTTTCGACTTTTCCTGTCTAATTTTTCAATTTTTATCTCCGTAATTTGTTTATCAACAAAAAAAATCTCTATTCAATTTGTACCTATAATGTTCAGCCGAGTTTTCCGCGAACAAACAAAAAACTAATTCAGAACGTTTGAAATATCAAGATGTTTTCACGATTTTTATTTTACTTTGTCGGTCGGGTCGAATTTTCTAATTTTCGTTCGAGTTTTTTAATTTTCGTTCGAATTTTTCAATTTCACGTTGTGTGTTGATCTAGTTCAATACAAATCCAACAAAAAAAATCCTAACCAAATCGGATGATGTTTACCCGAGTTATGCGCGTACGAACAAAAAAAGGGATTTTTTGTTATTTTGTACGTAATAAATTTTTTGAAATATTTCAGTGAAAAAATATGAGAAATTTTTTGTTATTTTGTATGTTTATATTGTTGTTGTTTTTACGACTTCGTAAAGCATATGTATATTTTAAGTAGATTTAAAAAATTACTTTAAAAACCAATTCAAATAATTTAAATTTTCGCGCCCTTTATTTCATACAAACTGAACGAAGAGTTTTAATTTTTATCTCCAATTAGCAATGTATGATACTGTACATACGTAACACATACATATATGTATTTTCAATTATCGTCAATGATCATTGCCCAACTACAAGTATCCATATTTTGTTTTTAATTTTGATGATAACAAAAGTTGATAAAGAAAATAAAAATAAATTCCTTCGATAATACGTTCTTTGTTGCATGAGATCGATGAGGAGTTCTTTTTCCCTCGCCGATTTCACCAGCAAGTCTCGTCTGCCCATGGCGCAGTGAATTTAAAATCTAAATACAGACTTTTCATTGTTTTTTTTTTTTTTTGTTTAAGGCAGAAGTGCGATGATGTCTGATATTTTTATTATATTTTTTACCAGTAACCAGTTTTGCAAGTAATCTCTGTTCACTGTCTATTGCAGTGTCTACATTTAAAATAAGAAAAAACACTAAAAACTGTTCGAGTGCCAATAGAATTTCAGTTTTTGTTAACATGCAACCAATCTTAATTGTTCAGGGCGGTGCAGGCGATATAACCGACAGCCGAGTACCGGGAAAACTAATCGGTATCAAGAACTCGCTGCGCGTTGGAATCAAAATTCTAGAAAATGGTGGCTCTGCATTGGACGCAGTTGAAAAAGCTGTTTGCAGTATGGAACTTGATGAAAATTTCAATGCCGGATACGGAGCTTGCCTTAATACTGATGGAGTGGTCGAAGTTGAGGCTAGCATTATGGAAGGAAAAAACCTGAAGGCTGGATGTGTTACGCTATTGCAAGACATAATGCATCCAATTTCTGTGGCCCGTAAAGTCATGGAAAAAACCAATCACACTTTTATTGGTGGAGAGAGTGCAATGAAATTTGCTCGCTTACACAAATTTGAGGTACTGCCACAGGGCTCTTTGGTGACAGAAAATGCAAAGCTAGCTTTGGAAGATTTCAAAGAACGCCAGAGAAAAGGACTTGATACGGTTTTTTCACGAACTGAGTTGGATAAAAAACAAGTCGACGAATCAGGAGAGACAGTTGGTGCAGTTGCCATTGATGCTTATGGTAATATTGCTGTAGCAACATCGACTGGTGGAATAACAGGAAAAATACCTGGTCGAATTGGAGATACTCCAATTTTAGGCTCTGGAACTTATGCAGATAACGAAATCGGTGGTGTATCAACAACGGGTCATGGGGAAACCATAATGCGTTTTAATCTTGCCCAACGAATCTTACAGCGCATGGCCTATAAACAAGAAAGTGCTCAAAAGGCAACAGAAGATGCTACAAAGGAAATGACGCAGAGACTCATTGGCACAGGAGGAGCTATAACAATTAACAACCAAGGAGATGTCGGAATATATTTCTCTTCGAAAAGAATGGCCTGGGGATATAATAAAGGGAACCAATTGATCTATGGAATTAATCTGGGAGAAATCTTTACGGAAGATTATTAAGATAATAAAAGAAATTTTTATATTACATTTATTTTGTGTTATTAATCCCAGAAAATATTTCTAAAGTTTGACGCACCGAAAGACATGTACCCATGTTATTGTACGGAAAATTTTAGACGACATGCCTTGCGACTTAACTCAGTACATATAGTGAGTGATGAATTTCACTTTCCATTTCTTTAAAATCACAATTTATATTCTCATGTTTGAAAGTACGTTATGGAAAACCAGTTTTCATAAGAAATTTCAAGTTTCTGGGGACTTTTATATATTGAGTTGAAAATCTTAGCGGCTATCAAAGCTGGAGTTTATATAATATCTCTATCTTATCTGTATAGATTAGATGTTAAATCAATCTTTTGGGACTGGTGTCCCTATTGCCAATACATAGTTTGTTTTTCGATAATCGATCTGAAAGCTATGTCTTCAGCTATGTTTTTACAAGGTAGCTACTACGAAAACAAAAAGCTATTCAGAACTTACCTAGCTAGGTTTGGATAACAGTTTGCGTTTCTAATTCAGAAAACCTACATACATAATATATTAATTATTCGATCACATCAAGTCCGTACGACGCAGGCCATTATATTTAATTGTTACATTAAATTATTAATATATTCACAAACATTATAGTAATCAATGCATTTGTCATTTTGATTTTGTTTTTATATAATTATCAATTTGATAGACAATGCAATGTAAGTGGCTATTGACCACACATTAAAAAGATAAGACATTGTGGTACACAAAACATAAAATTTTCACACATAGTAAATATTTTCTTTCTGATAAACCTTACTCGCAGTCCTATAAAAACATTGAGCATTTCAATAAAATTCATTTAATCAGTTTGTTTTTCAAATGCAACCAATTCTACTTGTTCATGGCGGTGCAGGCGACATACCAGATAGTAGAGTTCCTGGTAAACTGAATGGTATTAAAAAGTCTCTTCGCGATGGCATTAAACTGCTCCTAGAGGGTCGCTCATCACTAGACGCAGTTGAAGAAGCTGTTCGCAGTATGGAACTCGATGATAATTTCAATGCTGGCTACGGTGCTTGCCTCAACGCCAATGGAGTCGTTGAAATGGATGCTAGCATCATGGAAGGAAAGGATCTTAAGGCCGGATGCGTTACGCTGTTAGAGGACATAATGCATCCGATTTCTGTGGCACGCAAAATCATGGAGAAAACCAATCATAATTTTATTGGTGGCTTAAATGCTTTAGAGTTCGCTCGCACCCAAAACATTGAGGTATTACCTAAGGGTTCATTGGTTACAGAAAACGCAAAGCTGGCATTGGAAGAATTTAAAGAGCGCCAGGTAAGAGGACTCGATACGGTTTTCTCTCGAACTGAGTTGGATAAAAAACAGGGCGGTGAACTGGGAGAGACAGTTGGTGCAGTTGCAATTGATGCCAATGGTAACATTGCCGTAGCGACATCGACTGGTGGAATTACAGGAAAAATCCCTGGTCGAATTGGAGATACCCCCCTTTTGGGTTGTGGCAGTTATGCTGATAACTTAATCGGTGGTGTTTCAACAACAGGGCATGGAGAAACAATAATGCGCTTCAATCTTGCCCAGCGAATCTTACAGTTAATAAGTCTTAAGCAAATTCCTGTGCAGCTAGCTACAGAAAATGCAACAAGGGAAATGACTCAGAGACTCATTGGCACTGGAGGCGCTATTACAATTGACAAGCAGGGCGGTGTCGGAATTTATTTCTCATCAGAAAGAATGGCTTGGGGGTATATAAAAGATAATAAATTGATTTACGGTATAAATAAGGGAGAGATATTCCAAGAAGATTTGTATATTAGTTAAATAAATTAAAATAATCAATTATTTAAAATTTATATTTTTTTAAATTTTCCTCATCGATGTTTGTATAAATCTAGAGCACCGATAAAAAAAGCTATACTATCTATTTTTATGGGAAACTCTCTTAATCGTTTAGGCGAAAATTTTCTTTCATTTCCAGGATTTTTTAAGCAAACAATTCGACAAAACTCTTTTATATGAACTATTTTGCCTAGCGCTTTTACTAACATGAGTCAAATTCTAAAAATTTTGCTTATTTCTTCTTACTAAATACAATAAAGTTTGCTTCGTATAAGAAAGGAAACTTTTTAGTAGCAGAGAGGTAGTTGGAGATATGATTAATTAATATTAAAAAAGACTGGGTTCTTTCTGCAATATATAGTAAAATTCCGTATGCTTACCAGATTTGTTTTATTGAAAATTCTTCAAAGCTTATTTTATCATCGTGCATAGAATCCAAACTTCTCAATGTACATACAAAACATGACGTTTTCTGTTTTAAAAAAATAGAAACAATTTTTTTAGTTTATAGGTTATCTAATTTTCTTACCGTTTTTTTCTTCTATACATATGTATATATTATGTATACAATGCATACGTTGATAGATTCATTTAAATTTATATACTATATTTTGTAACGTTACATTTATGCTAGAAAATAAAACTTATCTTAAAATACATATTTATAACACGACCCGAAAGCTCACACGAACGAAACAAAGAAAATTCACGCCAAGCAGATTAATGATTCAACAAGAAATAGATTCCCTCCCCCTCACAATTAATATCGTAAATAAAATCTTTTCTTGTTCCCGGTGTGCTGTTAGAACCCAAATATTTGATTAATGTGCAGCAATTCCCGAGACTTCTTTCTGTGACTCGTGGGCTTCCGTCTCGCCATAACAATGTTTCGTCTTAGGATCTCGATACTTATTCTCGTGTTGAACTGAGTGCGAATTGGTTCGGCATTTCACAAGACACAATTCAAATTGATCCTGCACCGAGGCAAAAACTGCCGATTGTCTCCCCGAAGCTTTAGAGAGTACCTTTTCGAGAATGTCTCGTTTTAGAGGATGAGCGCAGCATGACACACAGTATTCGTAAATGGCACAACAATGTGCATCATTACAGGTCTCACAGCTATAGTATTTGGTTGCATCTGTTTCAACATTGCAACAACCTGTCCAGAGAAGATCTGATCGCTGGCAGACATATCCCCTATCGTCGACGATGAGAACTTTACCTTGGACTGAATTGCGGCAAGTTGCACTAAGGTCATTGGTTCTATTTGACTCCTCTTGAAGGGAGCGCCAGACCATTGGCTTTTCGCGGCGGATTTCGAATTCGTCTGCCTCCAGTGAAAGTGGTCCACCCTTCAGAAAATAAAGATTTTTGCAATATGTAAATAGAAACCATAAAGATTATATTTCTTACAGATCCCATTAGATTGACCAAACAGTACGTAAGGGAAAACAAGAAGATAATACCCAAGACGAGCCGTCGCCGGATAAATCGCAGAATAGCCGCATACCACATGGTAAACACATCAAAATATTGGAGCGCAGCAAACGGTGCAAAATGTTTCGCTTGCAAAAAGGCATCACACCACTGATTTTTCGAAAGATTTCTATCCGAGGTCACGATGCCTCAAGTTTGGGGTTATTTTATTGACTGAGATTTTTGTTATTTGTAATTGTATATTTTTAAATAAAATAAAAACAAATTAAAAATGAGTTTGTAAAAACAAACGTTCTTGGAAATTTTTTGTTGACATTTGAATGAAGGTTGACAGTAATGACAGCTTTTATTCGACGAAGTTTGACGAGTGGTTTGTGTCTGTGATATTATCGAGTACCTACTTGAACACAACAGTGTGCGACGCAGGACGCGCATCCTTAGTCAGCCCTTCTGTTAAACGATGCCTCAAGAGTCATGACTCTTCGAAATTTAATCTCAATCCCAACGCTTACGGCCATATTATTCACTCAATACATCTAGATTAAAACTTAAATCTGGATGTAAATCATACAAATTCAATTTAAATTCATCTCGATTTAAGTTTAAATCTGAAGTCATCGAGTGAATAATATGGCGGTTAGACTGCTACACACTGCGAAATTCTCTTGCGATTTCGAAAAACAAAGGCGAGGGACGTATGTGGTGGCCGGGGTAGACGAAATTGCAGATGTTGAACAAATCGCAGCGTTATCGCCCTTTCTTCTTTGGTGTTTTTCGTTATTGTTGGAGTATGTTTTATTTCAATTTGTCTTCTACACTGTGAACTTCGCGTAATCAAGTGGAGTAAAGAGTGCAGATAGATGAAAGCTTTTCACTTACGCAAAGTATACGAAGATGGAATGAAAAGGAAAAGTGATAAAAAACGCAGAGATAAAATTTGAAGTGTGTAAAATCGTCTTTGCAATCAGAAGCAAACCAAAAAAAAAATCGCAAGAGAATTTTGCAGTGTGTAAAAGCAGTCTCAGCAGAATATGCCTAATTAAATCGTATACATAAAATAGATAAAATTATATTTTATTCTGAATAATGTATTATAATCTGTTCTTATTGAAAAAGTATGTACATAAGAATGCATGTTGGTACATATCTTATAATGGCACTTTGTCACTACACCCATGTCGCTAATATGACCCGTTAAATTTCCCTTTTCATTTCAGAAATATTTTCGCTTTTAATATCTCCTTCATCCGGCTGATAGTGATGGGTGTCTGCTTCAATAACTGAATCGATACGGGGGCCTGTTGATGATATCATAGAATAGTGATTTGAGTTTTGAGTACCAATACTCAGCGAATGTTGATAAGTTGATAAAATCGGCAACGATGATTGGTGTGGCTCTGAAAGTTGGAAGAGACGTTCTTGTGTCATCACATTCTGTAGTTTTTCTTGACAAATAAGAGCTCTTTGCAAGGGCATTTTTTTCAGCTGTATGGCGAGACTCTCACAGAAAAAATCAAATTCGTTAGGAGCCTGTTTATTATCATCTGATATTGGCTTAAATTTTTTAACTGTGCTATTAATCGTTGGAACATTACTGTGGAGGAGAGAACGCTTCGAAATGCTTTTCCGGTATTGTAAACTAGAACGAGTATTTGAACAACGTACAACTGTAGAGTTTCTAGAATTTTCTGGAGAAGTTGAGCCATTGTCTTCATATTGTTCAATTGCATTTGTTACTTTTGCAGGAGAAATATCTTTTTCCGTTACTTCTGGATCCTGAAAAAAATAAACTTTTAAAAATACCATAGCATTCAAAGACATAAAGAAGTTAAAATATGAAGTATCATATTATTTGGGGCATTTTCCAGTGATAAACGACAAACTTTTTCTGCCATTATACTAACGTCCTGTAAATATAGTGGTGAATTTGACATAGGGTTGCCAGAAGTATTTTGTTGAAACTAGTAAATCATGATTTAAAATCCCGGATTTTCCTAGACGGATAAGCTATGAGGATCCAAAACGAGTAAGAGAGGACGGCGCACAGAGGAACAGCGGGGCACAGAGGTCTTTCTTTTTAAAACGATAATTAAGTGACTTTGCCGAGAAGTTAAATAGAATAATAAAAGCCCCCATCTACTCCCTCAGGTGGTTATTGTCTATCGTGATCACGAGAGCTCTACAGGGGAAACAATCCAAATTTATTGTTTTAAAAGGAAAGATTATAAAAAATACAGAAAATTGGTCGACAACAATTTTTAAAAGGTATTCGTATTTGGGCACACAGGATTTGTATAGTCCTCTGTGCCCACTATAGAATACGAACCTGATTCAGTTTTGATTGTTTTTGTTACAGATAAAATTTTTAAGTTATTTTTTGAGATAAAAAAAACACGCCATTTTGAAATTTTTCGTGCCACCGTGTCGAGAGGAAACTATCGTGTCAAAAAAGCTCGATCGTGCTACTTCGGCAACTCTGGTTTGGTTTAATCAAATATTTTTAACGAAACAACTCCGAATAATGAGAGAACTTCCTTATTAGGTCGAACTATAATAGATGGACGCTGTCGGAAACTAATGTCATAAACGAACGAAAAATTTCTTTCCGAAACGTCAAATGCACACGTAAAGGTCGAACTATAATAGATGGACGCTGTCGGAAACTAATGTCATAAGCGAACGAAAAATTTCTTTCCGAAACGTCAAATGCACACGTAACCCATAATGCACGAGAAATTCGAGACTAGTTTACTACAACAATTTATATGTAGCTGTCAATTTTCTTCCGTAAGGTGCGCTCGAGAAGCGCTCTTCCCCTCCGAAAGCAAAAATTAACGAAAATGAACGAAACGTAACAAAACGCAATTATGTGTGCGTCTATTGAATTACTTGTATTCGTGTGGTTTCGTACGGCTGCGTACGCTGCGTTCCAACAATTATAGTTCTACCTTAACCTATAATGCACGAGAAATTCGAGACTAGTTTACTACAACAATTTATATGTAGCTGTCAATTTTCTTCCGTAAGGTGCGCTCGAGAAGCGCTCTTCCCCTCCGAAAGCAAAAATTAACGAAAATGAACGAAACGTAACAAAACGCAATTATGTGTGCGTCTATTGAATTACTTGTATTCGTGTGGTTTCGTACGGCTGCGTACGCTGCGTTCCAACAATTATAGTTCTACCTTAAATGATTAGTCCCCTTTCACACAAAGATACTAGTTGCTGGTGATTTTTTTGACGTTTTCTTTAAATCTCCTTAACAGTCTCCTATACCTTTCACACGCAGATACAAAGTTGGAGGAGACTTGCTGTATTTTCCTTTTAAACTACCTTGGTTGAACGCACACAAACGTAGTGTGAAGAGAAACGTCAAAAAAGTTTCCTGAATTTGTTGACCGGGGAGATTTCATTTCCCCCTCTTTCTTCCTGCCCTTCTCGCCTATGAACTATTTGTTGCCGGCAACTCAGTTGCCCTGTGTGAAAGGGGACTTAGTGACTTAAATTTAGTAGGTTAACTGGTCAAGCTTTTTAAACCTTTTGAATTGTGAGTACCTAATTAAGAAGTTGTAAAAAGAAAACTTGCCCAGTATGTACCTATATCTACCTAAACCTACCAAATTTTACAGTAATCAAAAGTGACTAAAGATGGTATTACATTAACATACATGCACATACGTATAGATATGAATAATACTGTCATATACAAATGGCTTCATATTTTGTATGTGTGCGTAGCAAATCGTATTAAAATGTGTAATTTAAATTTTTATATCACACTAATGGCACTTTTTAGCCATATCTATTTAGCAACGATAGTGTAATACTGCCTACTGATTAATTATTATTAATCTTTCAAGTTCCTTTATGCTTGAAATATTATACGAAAAGAAACTGTAGTAGGTATTAGCAAAACTTTTTGCCAACTTGTACCTATATGCGTATATACCTACATACATATAGTTCAATACAAAAAAAAAACGTAGAGCTTAAGTTAATCATTAAAATTTATTAATTCTTTAATATTTAAAAAGTATTTACCCTTGTCATTGAATTACTTGGTTTTGAAGTGCACACCCTGCGTAGAAATGCATCTGCATCTTTAAACCAAAATAGTCGGGGTTCATAAACTTCATCACTAGCAGCTACATTTTTTTCCGAGTTTCTAATCTTGGCAAGTTCTGCTCCATATCGTGTTCGAATAGTTTTTATTTTGGCTTTTATATCTGGTACAGTTAATCCAGGAATATTTAAATCACTAAGCATTAAGGAATAAGCTTTTTCGCGCGCATTTGATTTACTGTAATTGCTGCATTTGTTATTCCACAAGCACTCGTGTTGCTTGTATGTTTCAAGAAACAATTCCATATGCTTGTCTTGCCATTTAAATGACATTGTAATTAAATAACTATCACAGAAATAATAAAATATAAATGTAGTTATGTATGTACAAACAAATTACTGTCACTAAAAGCGACTTAAGGAACAAACAAACGAAGACTATCCAGAGTAATTTACCCTTTACAACTGAATCACTTTTGGTGTACATCCAAAGTGAATCATCCTCCTTATCTACATTATATTGTTTTCAATGTGCGGCCTTTATTCACTTACTCGCTCACTCACTATACTAGGTAATAAGCTAACAAGTATATAGAAAATGAGTGGACTGCACGACACGATGATTGTGTGCGTTTCAAAATAGTGATTGTATCAGAGATATTCTTAGACAGGGACGGAGTGCAGGTTAATGATTTTGTTTTTTATTATTGTTTTTTTTTTTTTTTTTTAGTTTTAGCTAATTTTCTTAATTTAATTTTCACCGGCATTTATTAAAAAACTTGATAAATTTCTGTGCATTTCAAATAGGTATATTGCTTAAGTTTCTACTCAATCTGATGGTTAGTTTTTGAGTTTTAGCTAATTTCCACATTTTGGTGTTCAGTGCCACCTATCGGAGAATTCCATAACTTTTCTATTTACGTGTATCTACATCAAATTTCATAACCAATACATTGTGAAAGTTTGAGCTCAATCAGATGGCAAGTTTGTTATTAACTATTTTGTTTTGAAATTTATCTCTTGATTAAGTAGTTTTTGAGGTTTTAGAGCATAAGCGAACAGTAAATTTTTACGCGCATGATATCTTGCTTGTCAAAAACCTACGACTTCAGTAGTTTTGATGTTTTTTTTTTTCTTGAGTTACATCCTTAAGATCACCGCTGCTCTGCGCCATTTTTAAGTCGTTAGAGCACCAGGTTTAAAGAGCACATCGCTGTTAAAGTCATGAAGCAATCGACTTTTTAAGTTGTTTTTTTTTTTTTTGCATTTTTTGATACATAGAAGTCCAAGTCCTTGGTACCTATTTTGCATTGTTCGATTCATCAATAGAAAGATAAGAATTTGAAATTCACAAATAAGTCTACGCTCGGTTAAGTGGAAAATCGCATTTAAAAGAAATTTTCAAAACTGTTGGATCTACACAGATGTTTCTGGACTCAAATTGAAGAAAATTTTATTACTTTAAAATCGTAGATCAAAGTTACTTGAGACAGGCATTTCACACTGTGGCTAATTTTTGTTTATGTACTGTCGAACACTGCATATTAAAAAAAAAAAATAATTAAAAAAAAATGTTTTTTTCCTTAATATTTTAAAATTTTAAAAGGTTTTCTCCTTTCTAGAGTGTGTCAGTTTTTGTAGGCCGAGTTTCGGCCACGGGACGATACTAGTATATGTAAATACGAATAATTTAATAATTTACACCACTTTGTTTTTAATATTCTTTGTTACCAGAGCGTGTTACATTCGTCCTGGACATACAGGATAGGACAGTAACGCGGGAACAGTCTTGCGAAAATTGGCACAGCTTGTGAATTCGTCATTTTATTGAAACTTAATTTTATCAATTTCTATATACATAAATAACCCATTGTTAGATATAGTCAAGGAAATTTATGATTTGACCCCGTACAAATTTTACAAAAAGCTAATCTTGTGCTAAGTTGGACAAAAAAGCACCACGAGAACATTGAAATTTAGCTAGTTCCAATATGTCCGCCTGCAGACTACAAAATGTGTTCCGTTATAAGCCAGACATGTGATACGTACATATATCTATTTATAATGATTTTTTACGCTGATTCCATCTTTGATATCAATTTTTGCGAGAAATTGGCTAATCCTCCAAGAGTAACTCTAATTTGTCTTGAATAGGTGCTTTTCACCGTAGCTGTTTATTTCAAAACGGGTTAACTATAATGCATAGAACTGATTCATCATGGTCAAGTTTGGCGAGTGGCCTTGTCTATTTTTCTATGAATAGTTTTTAAAATAATTATTTTTCAAACTCAAAATTAAAAAAAAAAAAAAAGAATGAAAAAAAAATTTATTGAACAAATATTTAATACTCCTATCAATTTTTTCTATCAAATACTTGAAAACTAGATGCTTAGGCACGGTTGTATATATTAAAGGTAATATCATTAGCGTTTTCATTTTTGTTCTGTTCTGCGCATCTACAAAAATGGTGGATCCAGTGCCCGTTTAGATGTCAAATTTCGATATTTGTTGTTGTTTTTAATATTGCGGTAGGAAGTTTTCGGGACCACTCGAGCAACCATTTTTTAAATTTCGATATTTGTTGTTGTTTTTAAAATTGTGGTGTGAAGTGAAGTTTTATGGGAGCACTCGAGCAACCATTTTTTAATTTCTGACAACCTGCGCAAGATATTACCTTGGATTTGTGTACTGTGATGCTTAGGTACCTACATAGTTTCTTCGTTTTTTAGAAAATTTAAAATAAAGGTGCCTCCTAAGTGGAAATAGAGCAACAAAACGGATTGAATCCGCATTTAAGGAAAACTTACTTTTGTTATTTTCAATTTTCTCAAAAATTAGAACATATTTCAGCATCTGGTTTTCAGTGCTTAAATAGTAATTGATAAGAGCATTGAATATTAAAAACAAAAATACTACCTACTTAATAAAGCAAAATTAGATAAAAAAAAATTAATTTTTTTCAAAACCCATTTACTAAAAAAATGAATTATAAACGGGATATAAAGAATATCTGATTTTATAAAAATGTATACCACATTGTAGGTATTTCCGATCTTTTTTTAATATTTTAATTTTTGAATTTTTAAAAAATTGGCCTTCCGGCCAAACGAGTGGAATAGACCCCCCTCCCATAAATTTTTTTCTAGTTTCTACCCAACCTATACACTCTGTTTTTGTCACACCTTATGCGAATCACCCTGTGTTTAGTTGCTTAATTGCACCGGTTTATTCAATTAAACTCAATAAAAAACACCTTGATTTTCTTAACTTTACTTTATAAAATCTTTATTCAAACAAAAAGGTTCAAAAAAAAGGAAATCTAAATTTTTTATATTTAGGTTGAAATGTTGTGTGATGGCGGTGGTGGTGATATGTTGGCGATGGTGGTTGAAGAACGAATGTAAGTAAAAATGACGGCGGCAGCGATATTCAATCGGTACGGGCGGAAACGGAACAAGGTTGGGTTGGGTTTGGAAATTAGGTATTAGTTATGTGAGAGTTCGGAAATTAGATTGACGTTCACACTTAGGTCTCCTTCCACTTGTTTACACGTACAATTAGACTTGAACATTACTGCCCGCCTTGCAATATTTATTGCAATCAGTAAAACGAAATTTAAACTCCCCAACGTCAACAAGCCACCAGCCAGCCGTCTAAAGATACAAATGATTTTTTAATTAGGGTTTAATAAGTTAATATTCAAAATTATTATTTATTTAAGATAGAGTTGAAAGTTTTCAAAATTGACAATTAGTATATTATAATTCAAAGTTAAAGGTACCATACAAGTTTTACCAATTTGCTTTTGTTATTTATAAATTCAAGTTGATTGGGATTTTTGACCACGTTTTTTATAAGTGGCAACTAAAGTTTTCCTTTTCTCTCTTTTTGTTTTAACAAAAATAAAAAAAATAGTATACGTGCTCTCATTTGAGACACAATTTAGATTTTTTCTTTCTTAAAGCTCGTTATCGCCGTCATCTTGCTTTTGAGGTAAGAGGATGCAAAGTTTGGCGATTGACCGTGTGACTATTCCATTCGACGTTTTGACTTCCGCGACACGAATTTTATTATCTTGTCCGGCATAAACGTTAATGATGCGACCAAGGCGCCACTCGTTGGGCGGTAAGTTTTCATTTCGGATAATGACAAGATCATTTATTTGAACGTTTCTTTCTGGATATTTCCATTTGTACCGCTTATGGAGTTCTTTCAAATACTCTTCTTTCCATCGTGCACTCAGTTTATGATGAAGTATTTTCAACTTTGTCCACCGGTTCATTATACTAAGTGATTGGTCGTTGTAAAAAGGCTCTGGTAAACCAGTCATTAAGCCACCTGTCAGAAAATGACCAGGAGTCAATGAAACCACATCCGATACATTTTCTGACATGGGCGATAAAGGTCGCGAATTTAACGTACACTCGATTCGAGAAAGTAACGTAGTAAATTCTTCATAAGTGAACTTTTCACTGCCAGCAGCTTTTCGAAAATGCATTTTGAAGCTTTTGACTCCCGCTTCCCACAACCCTCCCATGTGGGGCGAACCGGGGGGAACAAAATTCCAAGTGATTTGGGAAAAACTATGCCCTAATGCGCTTGAATTCTGAGTGAGAGATTTATGAAAATCTGAAAGAAGACTTCGAGAAGCCCCCACAAAATTGGTTCCATGATCGGAGAACATTTGGGCAGGCGTTCCTCTTCGGGATACGAATCGCGTGAAAGCCGCTAAAAAGGCTTGTGTTGTGAGATCACTCACCAATTCTAAATGAATTGCACGGGTAGCAAAACAGACAAAAATACCAACATAACCCTTGTCTACTCGACATTTTCGGCCATAATAAGTTTTTATGAAAAAGGGTCCTGCAAAATCTACACCGACATTCGTAAATGGACGATTTAAAACAGTCCTCTCAGCGGGTAGCGCGCCCATTAATTGGGTTTGAATATGTTTTTTATATCGAGTGCATGTTGTGCAACGAAATATGCATTTTTTAATAACATTTTTAATACGTGGTGCCCAGTATTCGGCCCTAAACATACGCAGCATAAGTTGAATTTCACCATGAATTGATAGAGAATGCACAAAATTAACATATCGCTCCAAAAACAGGCACTTTGCAGGCAATAAAATCGGATACTTTTCATCGTAAGACAAATTTGACAACACTAATCTGCCATTGGAACGTATAACACCCATTGAATCGATAAGAGGATTAAATTTTCCCAACCAACCTTTCGACGCCACCATTTTCCCCGCTACTAAATCTGAATACTCTTTTCCAAAATACTTCTTTTGAGTGAGAATGATAAATCTACGTTTGGCAAAAACAATTTCTTCATGTGAGAGCTTTGGACTAGAATGTTTCGCATGACCGCGTTTTTTAAACGAATGAAAGAATCGAAAGATATATGCAATAACACAAACGATTTTGTGCCAGTTAGAAAATTTGTCTAAGTCATTTTCGAAATCTTCGGTGACTTGACCTACGAACGCCTTAGCGGGTTTTAGCTCTAAAAGTGATTCATTAACTGGTTTCTGTACTAATTTTGGCCATTCTGATTGAGAATGGAGTAACCAACGGGGACCGTGCCACCATAAATCACTTTGTTTAAGTTCGCTCGGAGACGCTCCTCTTGTAGCGAGATCGGCCGGATTTTCGGCTGATATAACATGCGACCAATTTGTCTCGGAAGAATTTTTTAATATTTCTGCTGTCCGGTTCGCTACAAAGGTTTTCCATGAACTGGGATGCTTCTGAAGCCAAGCTAAAACAATAGTGGAGTCCGTCCACAAATGAACTGAAGACAGGTTGGAAAGATGAAGCGAGGTCGAAGTTAAGCGAAGCATTTTGGACAAAAGAACAGCGCCCTGTAACTCCAATCTTGGCAAAGATACAGTATTGACTGGAGCGACCTTTGACTTGGCCCATAACAGATGGGATGTGAACTTCCCTTGAAGTTGCACTCGTAAATATATACAAGCCGCGTAGGCTTTTTCAGAGGCATCACAGAACCCATGTAACTGTGTTACCGCTTGTGGACAATACTCGACCCATCGAGGAATTTTCAATAATGCAATTTTTGATAAACTCGACACAAAAGTTTTCCACATTTGCTCGGTACTTGGAAGGAGACACTCATCCCAGTCTGTCTTATCTTTCCATATTTGCTGCATGAGAATTTTTGCACTTATCACTACCGGGGCCAACCATCCCACCGGGTCATATAATTTTGCTATTTCAGACAATACTGAACGTTTCGTGATCGAATCTAACTGGGGAGTTGGTTTCACGGAAAAGGAAAATGTATCCCGAGTCGCCTTCCATTGAATGCCTAAAGTTTTCACTGAACTTTTGTCATCGAACTTTAAAAAATCTTCATGTAGAAGTGAATTTTTAGGAATAAATTTCAATAACTCTTTAGAGTTCGCAGTCCATTTCCTTAAATTTAGTCCTGCCGACTGCAAGACAGAAATTAGTTCGGATTGAGCCTTTAGCGCTGTTGAGATATCATGGGCTCCAGACAAGACATCGTCTACAAATAGTTCCCTTTTAAGGATGTTGGCGGCGAGTGGATAAGATTCCTCTGTTATTTTGGCTAAGTGGTGCAACGTACGAATTGCTAGGTAAGGCGAACATGAAACACCAAATGTGAGTGTTGTCATCTCGAAGATACTGATAGGATCTTTGGGGTTTTCGCGAAATAATATTTTTTGAAATTGTGTTTGATTGGAATGAATTTTAATTTGACGATACATTTTCTCTATATCGCTATTGAAAACGTATTTGTATAAACGCCAATTCAACATTAAAAAAACTATATCGGATTGAAGTGCAGGACCCGGATGCAGCGCGTCATTTAAACTTTTTCCACCGGATGCACAAAAGGACGCGTTAAAAACGACACGAACCTTTGTGGTCAAGCTATCAGGCTTGATCACTGCATGATGGGGCATAAAAAAATAGTTCTTTTCAGGATAATCAATGTCTAAACATTGACTAGGTTTCATATGACCTAAATCAACATACTCCGATAAAGCGGAATCATACTGTTGTTTTAGACTTAAATCACGTAAAAGACGCCTTTCGTTGTTCAAAAACAGCCGTTTTGCATTTTCGTATGACGCGCCCAAATAAAAATTTTGAGAAAAATCTTCCTTAAACGGTAACCGCACAACAAAGCGGCCCGTTTCATCGCGGTAAGTAGTTTCTTCAAAAAACTTCTCACAGTATTGCTCTGAGACTGTCAAAACTTTAGCACTTGGAACTTCTTCTATCTCCCAAAACTTTTGAAGTTCTTCATTTAAACTTATTTCGTTAAAAAACGATAGTGATTGTGAAAATTGTGAATTTTCATGAAAATTGGGATTTTGCAATGGGCCAAGTAGAACCCATCCAAAAACGGTGTTTTGGGCCATTAACTGTTTGAACACCTTATGCTTTAAACCATCGCGAATGATTAAGGGATATAAATCTGCACCGATGAGTAAATCGATCCTTGAACGTTGAGCGAAAAACGGATCTGCCAACGGAAAATCGAAAATTTTGTGGGTTTCTCCTAAATCGACTGAAATAGAGGGCAGAT
Source organism: Epistrophella euchroma (assembly GCA_947049315.1). Classification (NCBI taxonomy): domain Eukaryota; kingdom Metazoa; phylum Arthropoda; class Insecta; order Diptera; family Syrphidae; genus Epistrophella; species Epistrophella euchroma. The sequence goes on along the minus strand of OX346247.1, from coordinate 106,203,161 downwards.
TGTCAGTCACCGATTTGAGAACAAGAGCTTGCGCCGAGAGAGTAAACGATTTATCGAACTTGGATTTTAATATAAATGAACATATTTTAGAAGAGGTTGCCGTTTGTGACGCATTAATACCAGCAATAGTTGCGTTAACTGGCCGCGTCGGCAATTGAAGTTTTCTTTGAACTTCTTCAGAAATGAATGACACTTCTGAACCGGGATCTATCAGCGCTCTCCACTCAAAATCCGTTTGATTTTGATGAATTCTTACAATCGCCGTAGCCAAAAGAGTTGCTCGCTGTGATTTAGCAAAAAAGGCTTGGGCATTGAGATTTGTATCTTGAGAATTGTTGTTCGTGTTTGAAATAGTACCTTGAGTACTTAAACCTTGAGACGAAGTGGACTGTATATTTGCATTTGAACTCCCCGATGGAGTGAAATGTAAAAGCGAATGATGTTTTCCTTTACAATGAAAACAGGTACTTCGACTTTTACATTGAGGTACCATATGAGTAATCGATAGACAATTGTAACATTGCTTTAGTCTTCGAACTGTGTTTCTTCTTTGCGCAACGGACATTTTTAAAAAATCAGGACATAAACGTAACGCATGCTCTCCCGGACAAATTTTGCATTTGGACTTAACTTGTACGTGATGCGCACGGACCCGGGATGGGTAAGCTGAAGCCTGCTGTTTCGCCCCTATAACTCGAGATCCACTTGTGGCTTTTTGCATATCCGATACATTTTCTAAAACGCGATACCTATTCGTAATAAAAGTGTTCATGCTAGACCAAGTTTGGATTTCGGTTGGCTTTTCGAGAGATTCTTCCCACAGAGCCAGAGTTTGCGGCGGAAGACGAGTCGCACATAAATACGTTATAAACGCATCCCAAGTTTCTGTGTCAATATTATAAGATTTGAAAGCAATAAGAGCTTCATTAATATTGCTTTGGAGTTCTTTTAATGCTAATGCCGATTCCTCTTTGATGCATGATTGCCCTAACAGAACAGCCAAATGACTATTCACCAGTATTCGTGTATTCTCATAATACGCTTTGAGCGCTGACCACGCGGGTTCAAAGTTTTCATTTGTTATTTCAAATTTAGAAACTATACTCAAAGCATGATCCTTCGTACGCGCGCGTAAATGAAAAAGTTTCTGTACGGGACTAAGCTTTGAATGATGGACATATAGAGCAGTAAACATGTCTCGAAAAGAGGGCCATTTCAAAAAACTACCACTAAAAATTTCAGCTTCACATGGGGGAATATGCGTATTATGCGTTACATTACATTTGGTTTCAACCCCGGAATCGTCCTTTTCCTTTTTTGATTTTGACTTGTCTTCACCCGAACCCGATAGTTCTAAAATTTCACTAAGGAATTCTATATAAGTGTTTGATGAACTTTTGTATTTTGACTTGACCTCAACGAGTGACGCCTTGAGTTCATCAACGGCTGCCGCTTGAACAAATTGATTATATAACCGCTTAACGTCAGTCCAAAGATCTTGAAGTTCTATGCGAAATGCTTCAAGTACCGGTTTGGAAAGATTTTTTCTTGGTTTCTCTTTAAATGCTGCGTGAAAATCCACCAACGTGTCGCACGCCAGAATTAAATCCTCCAAACTCATAGCTAATATCAATTTAAATTCCCGAAAGAAAAAAAAAAAAAAATGATTACCGAACGCGAAAGAGAGAAAAAAAAAATAAAATTGCTACCACTTATGATATTTAAAATAGACACGCAGAATATGATTCGTTTCTCGTTTAAAATGTTTTTTATTTTTAAATAATTAAACAAAGCAAATTGGAAAAAAGTTGCATAAATACCTGTACATAAGATGAAAAATTTATGATGACCGATGATGACAGCTGCGGTTTGCCTGGATCCAACGATGTTGACACTCTTACTCTTCACTGTGATGATGATGATGTAGTTCGCCAAAACTTTAACTTCGTTAGCGAATGAACGTTTGGCAGATGGAAATGTCGTCCCACAGACGAAAAACAAAAATGTCTCCAACCACTTCGAAAATATGATGATGTCCAACGATGAGAAAAGTAGTGTACGACGATGATGATGATGTAGTTCGCCAAAACTTAAACTTGGTTGGTGAATGAACGTCTGGCAGATGAAAATGTCGTCCCACAGACGAAAAACAAAAATTTATCTCCAGAAAACTTCGTTGACGATGCTGCTGATGAAGGAATGCGCCACAATACAGTCGGCGCTAAAGATGACGTCACAATTCTGGTGGACGAAGGAACGTGCCACGAATTCAGTAGGCACTGATGATGACGTAGTCACAAACTTCGTGGTCGACGATGATGATGAAGAATTGTGCCCCAAATAAAGTCGGCGATGATGACGTCGTCACACAATGGTGGACAACGGAATGCGCCACAAATTCAGTTGGCACTGATGACGTCGTCACAAATTGTCAGCTGGTTATGACGTCGTATCGCCCCACAAACGAAAAAATATTAGCCAGACTTGGTGTGGCCAATGAGGATGATGTCGTGGACGAAGGAATGCGCCACAATTCAGTCGGCGTTGATGACGTCGTATCGCCCCACAGACGAAAAAATATTTGCCACAGACGTGGTATGGCCAATGACGTTGAGTGGACGAAAAAATGCTCACTGATGATGACGTTGGTGTGTGCCTCGTCTAACAATCGACGAAGGTGCGCCACAAATTCAGACGGCACTGATGACGTCGCGTCGTCACAACTTGGTGGACGAAGGAATGCACCACAATTCAGTCGGCGTTGATGACGTCGTATCGCCCCACAGACGAAAAAATATTTGCCACACGTGGAATGGCCAATGACGATGATGTCTAGTGGACGAAGGGAGCGCCACAAATTCGGCGCTGATGATGACGTCGCCCCAAATGCTTCCAGCTGTTTTGACGTCGTATCGCCTCAGAGACGAATAATCAAGCCAGACTTGAGCGATGGCAGAATAAAAGGCTGTCGTCCAAACTTGGATGACCGTCGACGACCACGTGCCTTTGGTGTCGTCGGCAAATCAGCGAAAAAAATGTGCCACAGTCAGTCGGCGCAGAATTTTACAAAAAATTGCCACAAAATTGCTGCACGATGGTGGTGATCCTCTCTGCAATGTGCTAATGATGTGGCCGTCGAAAACCACGTGCCTCCACCGACCACGCCTTTATAATTAAAAAAAAAAAAAAACAAAAATCCGGCTCGAAGGACCAAATGTTTAGTTGCTTAATTGCACCGGTTTATTCAATTAAACTCAATAAAAAACACCTTGATTTTCTTAACTTTACTTTATAAAATCTTTATTCAAACAAAAAGGTTCAAAAAAAAGGAAATCTAAATTTTTTATATTTAGGTTGAAATGTTGTGTGATGGCGGTGGTGGTGATATGTTGGCGATGGTGGTTGAAGAACGAATGTAAGTAAAAATGACGGCGGCAGCGATATTCAATCGGTACGGGCGGAAACGGAACAAGGTTGGGTTGGGTTTGGAAATTAGGTATTAGTTATGTGAGAGTTCGGAAATTAGATTGACGTTCACACTTAGGTCTCCTTCCACTTGTTTACACGTACAATTAGACTTGAACACCCTGTATACATAGAAGTATATTATGGGCATAGTCAATTTTATGCCATTTCTCGGTGTTGGATTTTGTCGAATTTTGGATATATGTTGTGGTACATATGTTAATGAATCTAACTGCGAATGTTACTTTTGTCGCCCCGGTCTCCCCTATAATTAAAAATTCTACCATACATATTTATCCCAAGAACTAAGCTAAGATAATTAATTTTTTAATGTTAATCCAAATAAACGATGATAATTAAGGTGACAGGTGAGTATATTAAAGCTAATTGTTTAGTGTCAAATATTCTTTCAAGTCTCTGCGTCTTATCTTCTTAAAGCCCCACTCGCGATCATGCTTATGATAAACTTTCGGTTTTAAGACAGACAAGACTTTAGCCTCTCTTAACCGGCATTTTGTATCTTAAATTCATCTGTGAGTACTTTTAATTTTTTTTTTTTTTTATAACAGTTATTATGTATGTAGGTGTAGTGACGGTGGTTTCAAAAGGTATACGATAAAGTTGATAATCTTGTGATATTAATTCGGAACTAAATATGCATGCATGTATATAGGTATGCACCCTCAAGATAAATATGTAATCCAACTTGTGCGATTGGACTACAAACTTAGTGTTAATTACATAAGCTCTCATACAGATCACTCCATTTCGATACGAGAGTGAAAGCGAATTTAATTATTACGTTTTTATTTCATTTTATTTTTGGGTTTATGTTTTTTTATTGGTTTATAGTGTTACGTTTTCGCTTAACAACCGCTTTCCTTATATTCGTAACGAATGTTGAAATAATGTTCCATTTACGTGATGAAGGTCATGATTCATGAAATATCAAAAATACATTTTCTGGTTCAGCTAAGTAGGGAGGTACGAGTATAGTTTTCTTTAACAAATATTTACTCATTGTGTTAACCCAGAAAGGTTGCGTTCTAACTTTTTAGTAGGTATAGGCACATACATACATAAATGATTTAAGAAAATTATTGTTAAAATTTAAAAACATATGTATAAAATAAAAAAAACATTTTAAATGTCTTGTGTGGCAAAAATGGGTTCATTTTCCGTGACGAACGATATAAAATTTGAATTACTACGTAGTCGTGTATATTTTTATCTAAATTTTATTTGCTTTTGTCAATTGCATCGAGATTTGCAAGGTAAATTGTCTGGGTAAACGACCGGACCTTTTTAATTTAGATAAAACAGAAAAGATATAAATAGCTATACATTTCTATGTGGAGAATTACCTTGAAGTTAAATGTATAACATAATACTTAAGCACCTACTAAATTTAAATTATATTACTTAGATAAGTATGGTTTGGCTAGACATCCGAAAAACATTGACAATTTTCAAAAGGGGGGTGGCCCCGGCGCAGTGGAAGTAGTGCTTGACTGCTAACCTGGATGTGTGGGTTCGAGCCCCAGTCTAGGCAGCATTCTTTTCTATATTCCCTCAACTGAACGCCACCCCTGGGATTTAATGAGATAATCAAAACCTTATTTCTCAGTCCACTGTGCCAACAAAAATCTAGCCTATCCTTCTATTCCTTCTAACATTGCCTAATTTATAAGACCCTAGGTCTTACTGGCATAATATGTTTGTGTTTTTTTTTTTTTTTTTTTTTTTTTTAATAAAGTTGCCCATTTTCTTTTTCACTATTCAGCCCCACATATTCCTGTATACAAAATCTATATGCGTTGGGTAGGATATTATGTCGATTTTATAAACATCGAATAAATAAGGACGGGTGAGGAAAGGACTTAGTGGAGTCTGGGGGTTAGGTGTGGGGTGCCTCCCTGAACCATCTTGAATTCTGGATGATTTTTATGATGCTTTTCAGTGGCAAATAGGAAATGTCGCCAAATTCATCGAAGAAGTATTCTCCGAGGGCTGTCTTCCTGGTTCTTGTTAAGCTGGGGCACTCACAAAGGAAGTGATAAGAGCCCTCTTCCGCCTCTTCATCATAACATCCTCTGCATAAGTCAGATGTGGCTATAACCATTCTGCTCATGTGGGTTCCTATTGAGTTGTGACCCGTTAGGATTCTAACCAAGAGGGACAGTTGAGGTCTACTTAGCGTAAGAAGGTAGTCTGATTTTCGATGAGTTGTATATAAAATGAATTTAAACTGAAAATATAAATAAATAAATAAAAGTGCTTATAAAAATGCTGATGCTCCAAATGTATTTGATAAACAAACCTCACATCTCGACCTGTGACGTCAGTGGTTATCAGTAGCGGAATGCGTAGTGCATACGGCTTCGAAGACTGAGCAAATCTGATGCGTGGGTTCAAATCTCGCATGATGTAGAAAGTTTTTCATAATAAAATTGGATTAAAGCTCAGTCCCACTAAAAAGGAAACTGATTATAGGGCTTGGCACCCCTTGAAATAGCTACTATATCTACAGACAAACAAAATAAAATGAATTAAAAATACCTAAAACAATTAATATGTAAGCAATTGGTGGTAGCGCTTTTAAGTTGTTGTTGTTGTTCACAAATTCAATTAAATTGACGGAATAAAGAATGCTCAAGTCTAATAAACTGACATTCTAGTATGAATAGTTTAATAATAACAATAATAAATAAATAAATTTGATGGCACAACAGCTCATGAAGAACTAGGGCCTAGGGAATTACAACTCTCAACCATTCCTGTGTGCGTGTCTGCAGAAATGGAGGGGACCCACAGTTTTTTGACGAACGGCTAATATGAGCGGCACTTTTCTATGGTAAGAGATACTCTTGGAGGTCTTCTTAATTCCTCGCAAGAGGCAGAAGCCGTTTTATTTTAAAAATGATTGGGTGGCGAGGCTGGGGTTCGAACCTAGACCTCTGGAACGACAGTCCATCGCACTAACCATCACTCTACGGCTACTACTAAAAACGGAAGTTAGTTTTAAAACTTTATAAGCGTATTTTTAATGTTTTTATTTATTTATTTATAAGCGTAATAATCTTCTTTTATTAATCAGTATTGAATTGTGTTTCTATGATATTTTCATCGACATTTGTTCTAGCCAGTGGACTTTTTTTCAAGTTAATATTTCAAAATTGCAACATTTTTTTTACATTTTTGTTGTCGATCTTTCATACGTATACACTCACAGGCACAATTATCCGCCCACCTGCATTTTCGTCACCCTAACTCTTTGAGTTCACTATAATTTATCTGCTGATTTGTTTTTTGTTTAGCGGATATTTTCGCAAGAAATAAATAACTAAAACCCTTATTTCACCCGATAAATTTGTCATCGAAGCATTTTTTGCAATTTAAGCGATTTTTAATATTGTTTCAGTTACTTAAACAACATACTAAGAAATCGGTTTTGCATCGCTACTGAAGCTCGTACACGTCTTTTTGAGGTGAGAAATGTTGGTAAGAGTGATTGTGCCATCAGAAAAAGGTTGGCAGAATTAAATTTCAGAGCTTTCCGACCAGCGCGCGCCCCAAATTGCTCCCACAACACCGTACAGCAAGACTTTGTTTTGCGCGAGAATGTGTTAATTGGACTGCAGAGAAAGGAAGGGACGTCTTAACCTCAGATGAAAGCAGAATAGGTCTACGAGGTCCAGATGGACGTCAGCATGTCTATACAAGCGAAACAACGAAAGGTTTCCTCCATGATGCACCATAACCGAAACAGTGGGTTACCAAGGAGGATCTATAATGGTTTGGGGAGGCATCAGTTATGAAGCTCGCACGGACCTTGTTGTGTTCGAAAGAGGCAGTGAGAACGCTCAGATATACCGTGGAAAATGTTTTGCAAGACCATGTGATGCCTTTCGCGCCAATTTTTGGTAAACACTTTCGGTTAATGCATGACAACGCCCTCTGCCATACCACAAATTCTGTAACTAACGACCTAAGTGAGGTCGGGATTCCAGTTTTGCCATGTCCATCTTGCGGTCCGGATCTCAACTCAAACCTATCGATCATCTTTAGGACAACCTTAAAAGACGTGTCCGAGTGAGAACACATGTCCCTACCATTCTAGGAGAGCGTAAAACAGCTGCAGTAGAGGAGTGGCACAACATCCCTCAGTCGGATGTTCAGGACATCATTGACGGATTGTCAAACTGGCTCCGCACGAAGTAATTAAAGCATGCGTCTCAAACACCCATTATTAAAAATTAAGTTTTTCAATAATTTTACCACTTTTTTTTAACAACAATAGATAACATGTTTTTCTGTATTTGTGTTTTTGTTTGTTTTTTGTGTTAATTCTTTAATAAACGTGTTTTTTTCTCAAAATGTTTGTTTATTTTATTTTTCAAACTTTGCTTTCAACATTACTTACACCCAATTTGGTCTAAACTTGACGGTTTCTTTAAATTTACAGAAATACGAGGTGGGCGGTTAAATGTGTCTGTGAGTGTATAAAAATGAATCCCTTTTTCCCTTGGTCACACAATAACTTGAGAACGACTATACCGATTTCATTCATCTCTTTTTTAAATTTTCTAATACTTTGTTGAAATGTTTTTACGGAAAGAAAAATGAAGAAAATCGCGAAACTCAACATTCAAATTTTTTTGAGGGTTTTTATGTTCGTACGCGCATAATTCAGCTGAACCTCATCCGATTTGCATAGGAAGGGACATTTTTATAATTTAATTTATCGTAAGTGCAACGAAGTTCGCCAGGTCAAGTATTTAATCTTCTTCAAAAAATAACTTATTTGTTTCTATTGTTGTAGAGTTTCGGGTACTTATAGTAAAGCCTCATATATACATATGTATGTATATTTGTGGCACTAAGAAAAACTATATATGTACATATACAAATTGTGAGACGAATTTAAAGAGCTCATGCTGAATTTGAATGACGGCACTGGTTATGATGATTAAAAGACAAACAGATATTTGTGTCGAAAGAAGTAAAATTTTTGTGGGATAAAATACGCAATCGATTTTAATTTTTTTTTTTTTGAACAACAAACTCTGACGTAACTAACATAAAGACTTATTTTTAATTAAAAGGGGTTTGCTATTCAAAATATATCTCATAACAAACTATATAAAATTAACTGTAAAGCTATGATGTACAGATTTTTAAATCTAACTAATTATGCTGATAAAAAAAAGTACGTATACGCCACAGTGACTCTGCTAATGCATATTTTGTATTATTTATTTTAAAGGGTATGTAAATATTTTTAATGTGAAAGTTTGTTTGTGGGTCTGTTTGTTCCTTCTAATCTCCGAAAATACATAATTGATTGTAATGAGAATCGGTAGAGCGAGAGCTTGGAACATGAGGATGGACATAGACATGGACATAGGCTACTTTTGTTTTCAAACTCTACAGCAGTTTATCAAAAATCACTTAAAATATAAAAGAAAAGTGATAAATTGTTTGAAATTTCAGATATTCAAATATAAAAATATTAAAAACAAATACAAAAGTAAATAAAATTGACGTGCTTGGTGTGCTTCCCAAGGCTTTCCCCATATTTTTTTTTTTGCTTGTTTTTGTTAATGCTCTATACCTGAACGCACTATCTAAGATTATCATTATTTTCTATTTATCTAAATATATACACAAATTAAATCCTGTTTCCCTGGTCTTGTCATAACTTAAGAACGACTTTACTGATTTCTAGTCATCTTTTTTAAAAGTATTTCTATCCCCACGTCTGCTTTTCTTATATCTGAGTTTTCGTTTCGCTGAAGAAAGTTGAAATTTTTTAAACAACTTTTTTATGTATAAGTACATAATATTTTGAAATTTTTGCATTTTAAGTTATTTTTGTAGCATGCATATAAAACAGGCACATTATTTTGTATGTGGTAGGGCGATACAATAAAATTCGCTGGGGTCGTACAAATGTGGTCCAAATATTTATCCATGGTGCAGTGTAGCCTGCCCCTCAGGTCACGATAACACCTACTTGTCAAACCAAAAAACACTGTGCTGGATTATATCATCCCTCAGTTGAATATAACATCCACCCGCAAGCCCATTCTTTTATCCTCATTTGATAAGCATTACTGGCTGAACAGAATGGTGACGCAGACGGAACTGGAGCCGGAGCTGGAATAGCTGTCAAAATATTGAATACACGCAAATTCAATGTTGCGAACACAACGGAACGTAGACGCATACGGACCTGCAGACGCAGACGGAAGAGTTCACCAACTTTTAACTTTTCACTTTTGACGTTTTAAATTGTATGAAGAAAAAAAACAACTTTTTGGGTCGGAAAAAAATATTGTGGGCATTTGTATCGCGAAAAAAATTATTTATTAAAAGGAAAATTATTGGAAACAAAAAATGTGAATTCTGAGCTTGTACACAAAAATATTCTTTTGTTTTTCTTCAAAATACTTTCAAAGCTGTACAGCTCCATTGTGGACATGTAAAAAAAAAAAAATAACGTACGACCCTTTTTGACAGCTCTTCCAGTACCGTCTGCGGCTCCAGTTCCGTCATTCTATTCTGTTCAGCCAGTTATGCCTCTTTCTTTATAATTAAATTAAAATGAATAAATGTCTTGAATTAATAGTAAAGTTTTGACTAAGTTTTGGGTAAACAATTTTACCTCTTTTCGGTGGATTAACGGAGGTTCAACGAGGGTTCAGGAAAAACTGTATTACCGGGCGTAAATTACATGGAAACTCCATGTTTTCTCTTTGATGGATTCGGTAAACCACAATGCCGTTCTTTTTAACTGAATCCCTACGAGATTGCAAAAAAAAACACGTTTTTATTTTAATTATAGATTTAGGTATATCTATAATTAAAATAAAAACAACTAGGTACATAATATGAGCAACTAATGGATACAAAAAAAAAATACAATTTAAAGCGATAACTATTTGGCAAAGAGTAATAAGAGAAAGGTGATAATAACATATAATACTTTACTCTCCTAATCATGAAAGGAAAAAGTGAAATCCAAATAAAATGTTAGGTTTTTTGTGTCACGAAAAAATAATAATAGCTGTCTATTGATTCTTTAAAATTATTATCAAATTAAAGGCATTATAATATTAAACAGATTTGTGTCATGTTTTTCTACAAATAAATAAAATTAATAAGTCTCATGATGCATATACAAAACTTGAATCTATAGCGCACAGCCATCTCAAATTAAACCTGTAAAACGTTTTGCCGCCATCTCAATCTTACCAAAGGTCGTATAGAGTATGTCGACTATAATAAAGCAAAGTTGATTAAAGAAACATCAAGTCATCTGAAGAATATTTGGAAAAAAGTGAATGTAGTCAAATCAAGTTTTGAGACTTTTCAAATGCTTCGTTTAATAGGATCGACCAGGAAAAGTCAAAACAACATCAAATCAACTTCACACACATACACATTTCCACCGCATGCAATGAAATTGGAAGTACCGTTTCAGCATTTCTAAGATGGCCTTTCGCTAAAGAAATTGATGTTTGTAAAACTACTCCTTAATCAAATGGGAAAGTACCAAATGATGTGCACTATGCACGTACATATATGCCTATAAGGTATTTGCAACTTAAATTTTACGATCGGTTGGCCTGTTAATAATGATGAATAAGATATTTTGTGGCGCTGGCGCCAGCCAACAGTATCCCATTTACCTTGCGGAAGGAGCTGCATGTCAAGTAATTTTTGTGTACATGTAAATTTCGAGTTTATTTTACCTTTATTTAATATTGACCGGATGAATGTCCGTACATGTACATAAATATTATGTAGTGTAGAGTTGCAGGTTGCAGACTGATTGTCTATCAAATATGTAGTGACTGTGACAGTCTGATAATGGTAACTCGGTCTTCTGGTGATTTTTTTAAATGTAGGGGGAATAAAGAAATAATATTTAATACCGAGTGAAAGTGATTAGTGAATAGATTATAAGTAGTTGATAACAAATTAGAGCCGTAAGCTTACAATAGAAGTAAAGTCTGTATAATTACATATCATGTGTAAATTTGTATCTTTTTGTTTAAATAAAAACAAGTTTGTTTAAAGAAAAATTAAGGAAGTACCTACAATTTTGTTTCCTCTTGATATGATGGGGAAAATACGCTTTATAATTAAAGTTGGTAAACATATATGTATAATTATAATTATACCTACCTATGAATTAATTATAGTATTTAAATATTATTAATAGTGCCTATATTATAAAAATTATTGAAAGGTATCTGCAATATAAATCGAGTCAGGTATTTTTATGACTTATGTCATGAAATAACTTTAGATAATAGAAAAACCTATGACACATGATTTGTTTTTAAAGAAGAAAAACTGGATCAGAACAGCACAATACCCGAAAAGCCAAAATTCAGAAATCTCAAAATCAATAAAACCCAAAATCCCAAAAGGCCAAAATCCCGTAACTTCAATTGGAAAAATATTTTTTTTGAATTTTGAATAATTAATACATATTGTGTGCTTGTTGAATCTTTTATTGAACAAAAACAAAATAATCAAATCATAAAAAATAGAATAAAACTAAATTTTAACAGTCAAGAAAAGTAAACAAATTATTTAGGGGTTTGGGTCAGAATCCCGAAATCCGCAAAACTCAAAATCCCGAAATCCCAATATCCAGAAAACCTGAAATCCCGAAAACTCAAAATCAATGAAACCCAAAATCCTTAAAACTCAAAATCCAGAAAACCCAGAATTCCGAAAACCCAAAATCTCGAAAACATTTCAGTTTCGGAAAATTATTTTAAGTATAGAGTCAACAAGAAGATAACTATTTATTCCCGGACACAAAACAGTAAATTCTAGAATTTCATTATTTCGGCTTTTTGCGCTAACATAAATTCACCGATTGCTCTTTTAAGTGAAGAACAAATTAGGGTGAAAACATACCTTGAAAAAATTATCTCCGGCGAAAAACAAAATATTAGAAAACGCTACAAAATGAAAGAGAAAAAAACTTTAAAAAAAAATGTTTAATTTCTTAAAATCAATTTCTTATAATTTATGTTAAATATTACTTATGATTTGTGTACGCCTTCTGACTATTATTATTGTACTTTCTCTATTTGTTATAGGATTATTTTGTTTTTGTTCAATATAAGATGAAGAGACGATTTTAAAGTGTTTTTTTTTTTATTTAAAAAAGTTTAAGGAAAATATATATTTTTCAATTTTAGTTACGGAATTTTGGTCTTTCGGGATTTTGGATTTTCGGGATTTTGGGTTTTCGGGATTTTGGATCATCGGGATTATGGGTTTTCTGGATTTCGGGTTTTCGGAATTTTGGGTTTTCTGGATTTTGGGTTTTCGGGATTATGGGTTTTCTGGATTTTCGGAATTTTTGGTTTTCTGGGTTTTGTATTTTGGGATTTTGTCTGACTCCCATTATTTAGTCATACTTAGTTTTTTACGTTACGAGAAATTTTTTTTGATTTTGTTTCCTTCATTTTGCACATTTTTCTTATACATAATATTTGACTGTATGTTTCCAAAATCAAAATCGAAGTTTCGATTTCGGGATTTTGGGTTTTCTGGATTTTGGTTTTGCGGGATTTTGCGTTTTCTGGATTATGGATTTCAGGATTCTGACCCCAACCAGCTCCGCGTAAGGATTCTGCTAAACCCACATGCGGCTATGATGCATTTTGCCAGTGTCGCCGAGCCAATAATCTTTGAAATTTAGTGGACAAAAATGCCCAAATTGAAAATTACCAATAAAAGATTCGGGGTGTAGTCCTGTACATGTTTAGTGTTTTTGTTTAATTTCTTCGGGGAAGAAACTTCCAGATTTTCATAGGTTTTTCAAAATGTGATGGATAATGCAGATGTTTGTTCTTTATATAAAAAAATCGAAATAATATTTTATGAACTATTCAGCTGATTTTGTTACCTGATTGGAAGTTTTGTTTTTGTAAATAAATTTATATTTTCAGGACTTCATTCATTTTTTAACGAATGAGTAAGTTAATACAACCACTTTCCTCAGACTAGATATATTACGTAAATTGTTCAACTAAATTGTAGGTAGTAATATACTTGCTTAAAAGCTGATTTAGCCAATGCTATAAGCCTACGCAGAAACAGTTTTTCTATTTTAACCGTCAGATAAAAAAGTAAAAGTCTTGCAATCGATGGTTGTCTTTTTTTAACTTTTAAGACACTATAACTGATCGCCTATCCTTGGATAGTTTCTTTGACCAGAGGTAATCTAATAAAGGTGCATGCAATGAGATGTTTCAAAAACAACAAAAACAAAACTTTTAAATCACTTATACTCGTTATTTACCAATAAAAGTAATTTTTATTTCTATCTTCCACCATGGGATGTATAGTGTTGGGTTGTGTCTGCACACGACTGGTACGTGCTCTAGTAAAGTGTAACACAAAATTAAATACTTTCTCCTATACATTTGACGCCTTCTTTTTTTCCCTAAAGGAAAACAGAAATAATATATGAGTAGCAACGACGCACTAAACTCCACGTCCGTGTTGGTCACCGCGCCAACATACCGGGCATTTTATTATGATTTACCATAGAGTCGAAGTAGAATCAGCCAACCAGCCAGCCTGTTTGTCTACGCACTTTTCTTTTTTTTTTTGGAATATGTATCTAGGTACATACACTCCGCTTCACTTGAATAGAAACAAAGTTTTTTTTTTACTATCAGAGCGTGTTGCGCTTTGATAAATTTAGAAATCCACCTTTTTGTTTTAGTTCTTTTAAGAGGTATCTATTGCATAGGCAGAATAATTCAGAAAAATACCATTCGGTTATTTTTTACCACTTTTCTAATTACTTCATTAAAAACACTGATTTTTTTTGCGTCACTTGAATAGAAACAGTCTCTTAAATATGGAAAAAAATTCAAAAAATGCAGTAAAAGAGGGTAGTTTTTTTTACTATAATCATATTTTAATAACGTGTGCTACCACCTTTATTTGAAATAACGTCAAAGACCCTGTTTGGAAGGGAATCATACAGTTGTTTAATAATTTGCTTCTCTGATGCAGCAGTAAGTGATTCTTTCTCCTCATATTGAAGTCCAGAATCCTACGAACCATCCATCCCCACATGTTTTCGATAACATTTAGGTTCGGACAGTACGGTGGCCATTGAAGCAAAGTAACATATTTCTAGGATATCCAACTTTTAATAATTTTTGCGTTGTGCATTGGTGTGTTGTCTTCTTGAAATGTCCATGGTATTAGTCCAAAGACATTGGTAGACTTAGGGAAAGCTTCTTGCAATATTTTCTTGTAAGAGTTTGCCGTCATTTTCAAAGTGGGAAACTCCAGATTAATTATTCCAAACCCGGAAATCGCACCCCACACAATAACACCACCTTCTCGGCTATGGTGGGGCTCCAAAAATATTGGTTCCTCCCTCATGGCATGAAAATAGTAATTATATCTGTCCGGACCATCTAAATTGATTTTGTTTCGTCAAAAAATACCACTTTTCTCCACTCTTCCCTCCACGTCCTATTCTTCCAGCAAAAATATTTTCGGTTTTGTCTTCGTATTGGATTCAACGGTGGTTTTTTCTTAAATTTTAGGCGCTTTAAATGTTGTGACCTACAAATGACACGTCTAATAGTATTAAAACTAGCTGTAATTCAACTCTTTGACTTGATTTTAGCAGCAGGGTCGCTTGAATTGGAGGTCAGTCGATTTAACTTTGTTCGGTCTGCATTTGTTGTGGCTCTTGCTTGCCTACCTTTCATATTTTTTCCATAGTTTTCTTTATTTTTATTTCTGAGAAACAACCACACAATTGTGCGTAGGGGAAACTTGTTTTCCGCGTGCACTTCTATTTTGGCTTTTTCAATGTTTTCCGCGGACCATTTTTCCTTGATCAAACAATTATTATTTTTAATCTACACTTCCATTATTATAACAATATTTTTTCTTCTACCCGTAAGCTATAGATAAAAAACGCATACTGTTTCTATTCAAGTGACGCAAAAACAAAAACAGTGTTTTTAATGAAGTAATTAGAAAATTGGTAAAAAATAACCGAATGGTATTTTTCTGAATTATTCTACTGATGCAGTTTTATTCGCAATAGATCCCACTTAAAAGAACTAAAAACGCGAACTTCTAAATCTACCAAAGCGCAAAATGTTCTGAACGTTAAAAAAAAGTTTGTTTCTATTCAAGTGACGCGGAGTGTATTATGTCCAACTTAGACATGGGAAATTTCTAATGAAGAAATATTGTATTTTAAAAAGTTTAGTCTACGATATATGTAATTCAATTCGTTCGTTTTGTTTATTCGATTTTGGATATATTGTATGTAATTACCTTCATAATAAGTAAAAAGATTAAATGATCCTTATCCTATATTGAGACAGTGGTTGACAGACTATATCAGGTTAACTTTTTTTTTTTTTCAATAGCTAAAGTCTAATTGTGCCTTTGAATGACAGATATCTGGTGATAAAGGTACGACTGTTTATGCCATTTTTCAAAATCTGAGAGTTCGTAAGGGTGTTGTTATGTTGGAGTGAATTTAGGTAAATTTTTTGCGAATAAAACAAGTACTTTTGATTTTATAAAAAAAAAAAACAAAACGCACGTTGGGTCGCACGAACTTGCTCTTGTAGTAAACGTTTCTTCGAATTTTAAAGATTGAGTGTACTATAAAACATACAGTTAATAAATATATGTATTTATCCATTTAATAAATTGAAGAATGGAAATTTGAATGTGGAAAAAAAAGCTTAAAACACGCTCTTTAAATTGATAAAACAAGTACATAAAATGTTTTAATCTCAAAATGAAGAACCCCATCTGAATAATTGAAAAAAAAATATAAATTTATGCAGAAAAAAATATAAAAAATCGTTGAAAACGGTTTTCTTAAAAAATCATTTTTTAAAGATAAAATTTCTTGAAATTTTTTAGAAAAAAAAATTTGGTATTCCATTTTTAAGAATATAATAATATACAACTAAAACCATAATTTCAAAAAAAAAATCAAAAATCAAAAAAACTTTTTTTTTTTTAAATCTAAAAAATATTTTTTTTAAATATATGTATGCAGTATTCTTCACACTTCATAGGAATTTCATAGTAAAAATTTTGATCAAAATCAGTTGAGCGGTAACGATAAAGTCGAAAATAATATAAAAAAACGGTTATATGGCATGTTCCGTTAATAACGGTTTTTGGTAAATTTCTTTTTTTTTTTCACTTAAATGTAGGACATACCACCACTAGTAGACACAAAAATTAAAAAAATTAATCGTTCGAGGCGTGTTTTTCAAAACGGTTGTAGGTATGACAAGTACCGTTATCAATTATGTAGTTTAATATTCAATATAAGAATAAATTCATATGAAGTGGGTAAAGAAAGCTCCCCTTGAAATAGGAGTTAGCATTGATATTTTTTTTGATTTTTTTATTGCTTAATAATTTGCTATTAGATAGTCTTGAATTAGTTGTGGCAACTTCAATTTTGTCGTGCAATGTTTTCTATGTTTTTTTTTGATTTTTTTTTTTTTGTTTTGGGAAAAAACACAAATACTTACCTGTAGAATTTCATGTAAAAACTTAAATTTCCACAACTAATTCCAAACTAATGAACAGCAAATTATTAAAAATTATACCCCCTTTTTAAGGGGGCCCTTCTCTATGTTGATATCAACTTAACAAATCAGCAAAAACATAAAAAAACAAATACAGTAAACGCTCGATATAGTGAATCTCGGTAAAGTGAACTATCCAAAATAGTGAGCACAAAATATTATACACACTACTCTAAATAGTGAAGAAAAAAATCACTATATCGAGATTTTTTTTTTATTTACACTTTTTTTTTCAGCATTCAACAAGAATACTCCAGCTTCAATATGTTTATAATGTTTATATGAATGTTTTACCTTTGAAACTTGACACCGGAAAAAATGTTAATTTTGTATCAAATTTCACTCTGCAAAACCTTTATAGCTTCTCTCTCGAAATAGTGAAAAATCTCGAACATGAACATGAACAGGCCTGGTTTTAATTACTTCACTATATCGAGCGTCTACTGTACGACAAGAGAAATGCCTCTATTTCACTATGGAGCTTTGGCCAAGAGTGTATACGATTAAATGAAAGGTGACATTGAGTTTGTTATATGAGTGAAATATTTTCAAAATCGTTTATGGGAAAGCCGAGATATTTGAGCTTGAAGTTGCCAATTGCAAAATAATGACTTTAGCTTTTTTTTTTCAAATAATTGTTCAAAACATGCGAAATAAATGACGTAGAAAAATAATTCAGGTATCGAATGGAAGGTATTTTGCTTGTCGAATATGAAAACGACTATATTCAAACCGATTCGTAGTAATGCCTAACTTTTGACACCTGTCCAACTTCAAAACACTATTTATAAACTTTTTTAATCGATTATTTAATTTAGACACCCACCATTGGATTTTGTAGTAGCTGTGGCATGATGGTTAGTGCGATGGACTGTCATGCCGGAGGTCGTATAAGTTTCTAATTGACAGAGATATGTAAAAGAATGCATTTTAGAACTGCAGTTAAATGAAGAAGAAAAAAAAACAAAACTTATTGTAAAGTTTTTCTTACTTTCACCTCAGTACTTCAACTTCAAAAGGTATAATTGAATTAAAATACTTATAAAATGAATAAAATGCAATACTGCTTGAAGTCTTTGAAGGCTTTTAAAAGTCCTTTACATTCACTGCCTCATACATTTATTGCTTTAAAAATTTTCTAGTAATTCTTATACATATGTAATTATTTTTTACCTATCAGGATTTCAAAAAGTTAAAGACAAAAACTGCAGTGCTAAAAATGTATTTGCCTTCATCAAAATCAAGACAAATTCAAATTAAAGTTGACGATAAAATGCAAAGACCCTCGGATATAGTCTTTGACTAATCAATTTATTCCCCACAAAATAAATTGTTTATTTTTTCTCTATTATCAAAGTTTTAAATAGATTGATTGTAAGTTGTTGGCTGTTGGGCAAATGACACGAGTGAATTCCAATCTATCGAATGCATTCTTTTCTAGGTGATCCAAATTTATCGCCAACATCAGTTCATCTTAAGATAGATTAGATTTTGTTGTTACTAGCTGGGTTTAATTTAAATTGTTGATTTTTATTTTATAAGAGACCATCACTATTAAATCTCTATACTCTATCAATTCTGAAATGATGGTGCCACCTGAACCAATGACAAGCAATTCAAAGAAATTATATTTTAATAGAAGAATATATTATGCTTGATTATAGTAAATTGTATGGTTTTTTTTTTTTTGCGGGTAACGGACACAAAATAAATTTTTCGAAAATCTTAAATCTTTGATTAGACCTCGAGACAAAAGTGAGCAATACAATGAACTCAGATTATATAATTGTTTTCTTTAGGCTTTTAAAATTAGATTTGCAATTTATTTTTGAAAAATCAAGTCAGGTCAATGATTTGTTATTTTTAAATCGAAGAACAAGAAGGAACCATACGAAGTTTATAATTTAAAAAGAAGACTTTGTATGTGCAATCTGTGTTGGCACAAAAAAATTCGAAACAAATATGTATGTATATCTCCATTAATGAAGAACAATAATGTTGCGTATTGCGCATATCCATGGTGGTTGTGAATAACCAGGAAATTCCATTACTTAAAAGCTTCCTTGCATTGAATATTAATACCTTATTTGAATCAAAATCGTTTTCAAGAATATTTTAAAAAAAGGAAAATATTATTTGTATTCGATACCTTCCTCTATGGAAAATGCTTTTAATAAATTTGTAGCAGGCTCTACTAGCAACAGGCTTACTGCCTGAACAGAATAGAATGCTGGAACTGGAGCCGCAGACGGAACTGGAAGAGCTGTCAAAAAGTGTCGTACGTTTTTTTTTTAGTTGCCCACAATGCAGCTGTACAGCTTTGAATGTATTTTGA
Source organism: Epistrophella euchroma (assembly GCA_947049315.1). Classification (NCBI taxonomy): domain Eukaryota; kingdom Metazoa; phylum Arthropoda; class Insecta; order Diptera; family Syrphidae; genus Epistrophella; species Epistrophella euchroma. The sequence continues at coordinate 106,183,721 of OX346247.1, read as the reverse complement.
AGAAAAACAAAAGAATATTCTTGTGAACAAGCTCAGAATACACATTTTTTTTCCAATAATTTTCCTTTTAATAAATAATTTTTTTCGCGATACACAATATTTTTTTCCGACCCAAAAAGTTGTACTTTTTCTTCATACAAATTGAAACGTCAAAAGTGTCGTACGTGAAAAGTTAAAAGTTGGTGAACTCTTCCGTCTGCGGCTACGTTACGTTGTGTTCGCAACATTGAATTTGCGTGTATTCAATATTTTGACAGCTATTCCAGCTCCGGCCCCAGTTCCGTCTCCGTCACCATTCTGTTCAGCCAGTAATGTGTCTTAAGTTGCAGTGGACGTGCAGCTTATAACGAACGCAGTATCTACCTATGACGAAATCAACTTATTTGAACTTCCCCATTAACTAAGCCAATATTCTTTTCTAAAGGTAGAACTATAATTGTTGGAACGCAGCGTACGAAACCACACGAATACAAGTAATTCAATAAACGCACACATAATTGCGTTTTGTTACGTTTCGTTCATTTTCGTTCAGTTTTGCTTTCGGAGGGGAGGGGCGCTTCTCGAGCGCACCTTACGGAAGAAAATTGACATGTAAATTGTTGTAGTAAACTAGTCTCGAATCTCTCCTGCATTAATGGTTTACGTGTGCATTTGACGTTTCGGAAAGAAATTTTTCATTCGTTTATGACATTAGTTTCCGGCAGCGTCCACCTATTATAGTTCGACTTTAAGATGTTTTGATGATTTTTAACGAATTTTAACGAATGTTGTCATGTTCTATGTATTCCAACTTTTTTCCCCGTCTGTCTCATGGAATGAAACCATAATCTTTACAATATCAGGATCACTGAAAAAAAAAAAAAACTAATTTAAGCCGTGATGCAGATTATGTTCCACACGACATCAATCCCCAACGTTGTAAATCTTTGGCTACAATATAAATTCAAGTTCAACGTCTCAGCGTGAAAACCCTGAATACTATTCGCTTAAAAGTGCACACATAAAAACATTAAGTAATAACAGAAACGTAACACAATCCAATTTATTGTTGTTGAAAAATATAAGTGAGTTTAAGTCGAGAGACGAAGGGAAGAAAAACATAATACCTACAACTTAAACTTCGTGCTGATATTGACGGTTAAAAATAAAAGCGTGACAAACCCAGCGAAGTAAATCGTCGAAATGAATGAATGAATGACAGACAGACAGACAAAAATAAACAGAGAGAAAATAAAGTGAATGTCATAGTTTATTGCAGTAATGGCAAAAATTAAACCCAAACAAAAGCGTAATAATAATGTAAGGTATCTCATATTAAATGAAAAAAAAAAAATATATGAAACAAAAACCTCTTGGGATATAGACCTTTATAAGATTGCAATAACAGAATATGTATTTTCTTACAGAAGAGGTAGGTATTTCACGGAAAACTTTCTCCGTCTGGTATAAAATGTATTATGTTGTCAAGCATTCGAATCGAATCGAAATCAACAATTAATGACGAGCACATTATAAGATTTCGGAGGCTTAAACGTACCGGTAAAATTGTTCAAGTCACTGGTGCGAGGCCAAGTAAACGTGCATCGTCAAAACTTCAGATTTATGGCGCTTCCTTCCTTTCGTAGTTATATCCGTATGAATGATTTATTTTACTTGTGTTTGCGTTTCATTATAAGCATTTTCAATTCTGCTTATTTTTATTATTATCATCATGATTTCATTTATAATAAAAATAATAAAACATTTCTTTAATTAGCAGTATTGCGGCAGCACCTCAAGGATCAAATAAACAAGGACGTTAAAATAATTGTATTTGGGTGTCGGTTAGAAACGCAATCAAAATTATAATAAAAAAGAATTTGTTGCCACAGTGACTACGGAAAATGATAAAACTACTAAACCACTGATAAAATTTCTAGAAAACCTAGCTTACTCCTACTTTTAGAACTTGGGGGGAAACCAGTGTGCGGTTTGAAAATTAGAACGCAACATAAAGACATATTAATTTGAATTTCTCGGGTGGAATCGGCTACAGCTATTTTGCTATCACTTTCATGTAAAACTTTATTATTTTCTGCATCTTCAAATCAAAGATCTTTGAATAATATATAACACATTTGTTTTTATTTCTCAAAGGTTTAATCATTTGACAATTATAATATTTCCCAACTCTAGAGAACTTTATTTTAACTTTTGTTTCACAAATAAGTATAAATGTAAATCTTTCACTCAACAAAAAATTATTTAATATACATAAATCATATAAACGGGATATATATTTTATAAAAAAAAAACTCAAGGAATAGATTACATACTTTGTAAACACAAAAGCCAGCAGAAAAAAAAAACTTCAGAGAAAACAAAACAAAATTCTGACAAACGTAAGCAACGTAACGTGTTTTGTACGATTTCTCTTAAAGTGATACTAAATTTTAACAATTTTTTTGCGATAGGGCTCTTTACCAAATAGCAATATATCTCTCTCTCGTTTACTCATAAATGTCAAAATCATCACATTGTGGACTTGACATGTTTTCACTTCGGAACAACGTACTAAACTTCTAGTATAAAAAAACAGCCTTTTTTTTCGCTTTCGTTCTTCGTTCGCATCTGTCAAGCCCACAAAGTTATGGCTGTCACTTTTGATATTGACAGATCCGTAAAGTTCCCTATCACATGTGACTGTCATAAATGTGATGATCACAAATCACTTAACGCGATTCCACCCCTGGTTTTGTGAAGAAGTGAATAGAACTAATAGTGTTTACTTTGTTAAGCATTGTTTTTAATTTTTTGACTGACTCGGTACAAAAAGCGATTCTTGGATAATAAGTGAATCAGAGAGAGACTACCCTATCTACTATATGAATAGAAAAGGTCAAACTCCAAAACAATTTCGACAATGCTGAATTTTCTATCTTTCAAGCATTTTCGTAAAAGTTATCACTAATCGGGAGCAAGACAAACGTTTCTAGGAAAGAGGTTTTATTGGAATGAGGATGAATTTCTACAAGTTTGTAGCTTTTGTATAATTATACACAAAAAGAATATTGTAACTTTTCCTTTCTAGAAGCAAGCTTTACAATAAGTTGAAAAACTATACAATTTATTCGTACTTATTCTCTGGTTGGTGTTTTTACTTGCTTTATATCATCCAAACTTGCTGTTATGTGGTTTAACCTTAAAGTGGAAAAAACAACGAACTTTATGGACGAAACTAGCCAAAGAAGTAAAAATAAAAACAATGACTGAAGTAGCTGGGAATTTAGAGCGACACAAAAGATTTGGCTCGAATTTTTTTGAAATCCAACACCAAGGTACAATGCAGTAGAGGAATACTGCAATTCTGGTAGCACGAGTAGAAGAGGCTAGCTTATGACCCAGCTGGTTGAAAGGAAATAAGCTTGTTGGCTGAGGCTCCAGTACATTTCGGACTGCAGCGCTATCACATTAAATAAGAAAGTAATTACACGATTAATATTTTTCCCCTACTCTTTTCGAAATTTAATGAATTCACTCAAAACATTTCAAAACGAGTCAGAACAAAGAATCAAAGTGTAAGTAAATCCGTCGATCAGTTTAAGCCCTGCCGTGATGTAGTACTTTCACCTCAACGCACCACACAAACCGATTGATGAGATGGTATGATAAAACCACTTTTTAGAGATTTCTTCATTACCATCTGATTCTGATTGCAACCTCAAGTGCATGATGTTAGCACCGTCATTTTCGATTTAAAAAAGAAAATGAAAGCTTTTTGCTGTTAATAATTTTTTGTTCAAAATTTTATTTTTTTTAAATTAAAATTTTTGCTGTTTTGTGCTGCTGCCTTGTGCCCCAGAAAAAAAAAAAATAATAAAATTCTCATGTTTTCAACTTTAACGGACGAAAATTGATTTTGCGAAAGACTTGAAATTACCATTAACACGTAGTGCAATCCATCAAACATAAAATAAAAAAACTTTTTTGTTTTGTACAAAAATAAAATCAGCATTTTATTCTTCTCCGTCAGTTTCAGTTACCACTTCTTGAGTTTAACTTTCGTGTATGTGCTTGTATTATAGCATTAAATTATTGTTATTAACATAATTGTAAAATGTTCGCCAAATTTATTTGCAAATACAAAATGTACTTCCTATTAATAAACTGCTTGACTAAATGCTTTAAAACAAAAATTTTTTTTTTTTAATTGTCATTTTTTTTGTTATTAAATAATTAATTACATTTCTCTGTACAAACTAGGAACATACCTAAAAAATGAAAAAAAAAAGTTGCATTGTTTTTATTTTTTTGTTTTATTACATTAAAAAAACTGTTTTCTTTTGTATCTTATTTTCTAATCTTAACATATTTTGTATTTTTTTTTTCATTTAATTTAAATATAAATTTATAAAGAAGTTTTAACAACAAAATAAATGTAAAAGATGATAATGATGATGATGGTAGATGAATTTTAGTTCAGTAAGATTTTTTTCTTTCAATAAATATTATTAAAGTTAAATAAAAAAAAAAAAAATAATGGACAAATGAAGTATTTTCTTCTTCACACGATAAATATATGGACTGGACATTTTTTTTTTTTTAATTTTTTTTTTCAACTGATATACAAAAAAATGATATTGTGGAAAATACAAAAATGCCTGCAAGATATTTTTTTTTTATTTATATTAAAAAAAAATGAGAAAAAGAGAAAATCACAGCAATAAATCAGTTCGTTATATATATATGTATATATTTTTTTTTTAATTTCGCTCCATTTTTGTTTTGTAAGTAATAGATTTTCAATTGATTTTATTTGTTTTGCTTGTGTTTTTATGGTAAGGTGTTTTTTTTTGTTCCTATTTTAATTTATTGTAAAATTCAAAATAGTTCACAACTTTTACCCTATAACAATATAGTTTTAAAATATTTGTTTTTCTTTGAAAATGAAACACTAATTCATAAAAAAAATATTTGTTTTAAGCCTAACAAACAAAGAATCGCATTTGCAAAATATATGTTTGTTTGTGTATTAATTACTCTACGCTTTCTGATGGTGAAAAAGAGGGGATTGATGTTGGGAGATCACCACAAACTGTTCGGACTTGGGTATAATAGGTTGCGTTTCAGATTTTGCCTTTTTTGTTGACTTGGCTCTCCAGTCGGAGCGCACCTTTAAGAGCATCAATTCAAGACATGCCAAGCTGTCTTCTAAGCTACTGTGGCCGGCTTCGTCAACTTGTATTTCGCGGCCTAGTTCTGCTGTAACTATGCTCTTCAATCCACGTCTGAATGGAAAGCCATTTGGATGTGGATATATTATAGCAGTATCTACAATGCGCTTATGAACTATCCTCAAGGATCTTAAATCGTTTTCAAGCGCATGCCCGATTAATATATCGTCGGCATCAATGAGATCAAGCAAATCATTTTGTACTGTTTCGAGTGTTCTTGCTTCGCTTCCAGGTGCGAAATCTTTTTCACTCACTCCCGAAAATCGAGTATTGTAATCACCAACCTCTGATCTTGGATGGACAATACTTTCGTAGACAGGAGTACCGTTGTATGAGATGACAGTGACTTTTGTCACTTCCATGCCAAAGCCGGTGTAGGACATTTCACAGTCAAGAGCATATATCTTGACATCGTCTTCTGAGTTGATTTTCGTCAGACGACGCCTGGGTTCTGTGTGCACAAAGTCTGTGTAGGGTCCATTAAGACCTGATGTAATGTCTGTCCAGACATGTACATGGTTTTGTGTGCACGGCTCTGGCGGTACTTTCTTGCAACACGAAAAGAATGTTATTGATGTTGAATCACCCTTCTCATCCATATATTCACCGGCTTCTTGTTTTCCCCAGTGGTAGTTGCATGGTTCTCGAGTGATAAACTCACCACTTGTGGTGACTTTAAACGGTTTTCTACAGCGCACACAATTTTTCTCTACAACTTGTGAGTACATCAAATCAGCTGTGTTCTCTTCTTCCGAATAGTCACTGTCAGCGGGACTGACATTGTATGATATTGGCGTTGATGTTCCACTGCCCTTGCCACTGTCACCCGATGACAGTTTACGATTGGGTGAGGTGAAACTCCTGAGGCCATCGGTAGAATTTACCACACCGACATGATGATGTCGGGTAGCACTAACACGTGGTGGAAAAAAGTTCGGGAAACTCTTATAGATTTCAATACAACCCTCATAAACCGAACTCTCAACGGGATAGCCAAAATTTCTCAGCTTTTTGGCATCGGGAACATACTGACGCAGATAACTGGCAATTTCAAATTCAGACAAAACATCCACCAAACTGAGAGGAGATTCAAATATATGACGAATTTTACCGATTCTTTTAGCTTTCGGTGAGGCAGTTGGTGATGACGAAACCGAATTATTTGCCGACGAAGATGGCGTCGCACACGAGTTCAAAAGGTTCTTGGCAGTTTTTGATAATGGCTGTTGTAGGTGTTGTGCTGATGTGGCAGTGTTCGTGGTGTTTTTGCCATTTCTTCGAGATGATTTACTTAATTTCTGTTGCTGAAACAAGTTATTTGGAGTCGACGATGGTGATGACGATGACGACGATGATATCGAGGATGAAGAATTTGAAATATTTTTATTTTGTTTCTTTTGATGTGTTGACTGTTGTTGTTGCTGATCTGGAAGTTGTTTCTCTTGTAATTGTTGTTGCTGTTGACGGCGTTGTTTGCGATTGCGTCTAGCTCTAGCAGTTTTCTTATTTACCTTCATTAAATCATAAGTATCGGATAGATCCTCATGACTACTTACTGAATTTACTTCATCGCTTGTACTAGCTACATCGCTTGCAGTACTATTGCGATGATTGGGATTATGACGTTTTATTATTGATTCTGAAAATAAAAATAAAATAATAATTAGATTACAAAATTACTATTATTTGAAATAATCATTTTTAACAAATGTATTTGGCAAAACTTAAAGTCAAATAAAATATGCAGGAGAAAATAGGTAGAATTAATGATCCAGAGAATAATAAAATTGGAAATGTTCTTTAGATCTTTCAGACTTCTTTTTCAGTGACAGACAATCCGAGCTTCATGGTTCAAACCTGGGGCCAAATTCCCGCATTGGCGAATGGGGCATACGTCACTGAAATATTTCATATTTGCATTACTGCTCCATTTAAAATACATTGTTAAGAGTAGTGCCAATTGAAATAATTCAGTGACCTAATGAGCTCACTGATGCGATGATTTGGCCCCATATATTTTTCAGTTGATTTAAATCCCGATTTTACTCAACAATTTTGGTAAGTTAGCTCTGGATTAATTCAATAGGTATTTTTAGGTAGGGATTGACTTTAACTTTCAGCTGTATAATAAAAGTTCGACAAGGTTGGCAGTATTCGATACTATAGAAATCGTTATATTCATTTAGTGTCAACCCCTCTTTTTTTATCGTGATTTTACACGCATATTTCAAAAATATCTGTTTATAGTTAATCCAGAGTGAAACTCACGGCAACTTCGAGATCCAAACTGACCGAAAAAACATGATTCAGGAGTTAAATTGGGTTTAACCTGCACTGTAAGACTGGGCATTAAAGTCCTGCTGATTCTAGAAAGTAATTCAAGAAAAACTCATTTTGTGAGGGTAATTTTTTTTTCAAAAATTTAAATCGAATTTTTAAACAACTTGTTTAAAGCCATGTGCTTGTTTTAAAAACTAAATGTGTTTTTATTATACATAATCATTGTTTTTTATTTTTACTATAAGACAAAAATACTTCTTTTGACCATTAAAATTCTAAACTAGTTCTGTTAGTCCTTTCAGCTGGATTATTTCTTAAAAAAAAAAAAAATAGAAAAAAAATCTTTTCGCGCTGCAAAGCCTTAAGTGATTTAACAAAGTTCTTAATCTTCAAAAAGATTATGCAGGTATTCAAATTATTTAAATACTATACCTACAAATCGAAGCGTGACTGTCTACTCAAAATTCAAACCTACTTCCAAAGCATCTTCAAGTCTTCGGTCTATTTAGCCACTATAAGCCACTAATGATATCCACTTCGACTTCACATCATCAGTGAAGATCTATACACTACTTAATTAAAACTTAAAATTCAAATAAAGACACAAATCTTCAGTCTATGCTAATTTGTGAGTCAAGAATTCATATAAGAGTGTTGTTGATGTTGATATAGAGTTCCAAAAAGTATTACTTAATGATCTATTACAAGGTCGTGTATCACACTCACACCCGGCTAAATAAGCGTGCGAAAAAATTCAACTAGCCATGACATAATACAGGTGGGGATGGAGATGGAGACTTTAATGTGAAGAGCAGTACTTGATATTACTACCTGTCATTAAATTTAATTATCCATAAAAGCCCCACAGCAACAATTTTGTTGTTTTATATAAATAAATTCTATTTTAAGTGTTAAAACATTTCCGTATACGTATATTATCTCATAGAATAAATATGATTAGAGTACTCCCTTCTGTTTGAAATAAACATTGACATTTTGTTAGCCCATTAGCTATACCCAACCCACATAAAGGTCTGTTTACATTTTAAAGATAACCACGTGGTCGAGGGTAAACACAAAATTTAATACCTAATAATATTTTTGCTCATACATATCACAATTAAACACAGATCTACTCCGGGAGAACCTTGAAAGAAACATAATATGTTCTCATTTGAAGATTTTACATTTTCGCCTATGTGTAGGTGAATTTTGTTGGTGGTTTTTTAGTTTACCATTTGTTTGATTTTTTGTTTTTATTAAATAAAAAATGTAGGGTAATAGTTAGTGGTAGAGATCGAAGCACATAAAAACTGGTAATGGAATATAAATTTGCCCTATGAGTAAGGTACACACACTCACACAAAACTAAAACAAAAAAAAAACTGATTATAAATTTTATCGTTATGAGGCGTGATCGAGTTGACTTAGTTTTGAGTAATTTATGTAAAACTTATGTTTTAATATGCATGGAGTATAGTTAGGAAGTTTTATATTTTGGAAGTCAGATCTTTTAATATAAGATTGAAGTGAAATAGTCTCTTGTTTGAGTTTGCAAAATAAAAGAGGCTGGATTTGACCCACACCTATTGTTAATTTTTAAAAAAAAAATACCAATTAAACATTTTCGAAAAACTTATCAGCTGCGCAATCAAGGGAAGGCTGTTTGCTCTAAATATATGCGACACGAAAAACTTCAACAATTATTAGCAGTTTCTTTTCCATTTTTTTTTTATCTCAGAAAAAAAAAACCAGCAATTGATTTTTTTTACAAACCTCATCAATTTATTAATGATAAATTAACATTAATATTCATCTGCAAACATCAAGAAAAGTAGAGCGGGATAGATTCATGCCAAAAAACCGAATGCATGATAGAGAGATGAACATGTTTGTCTATGCTATAATCTTCATTTTCATTTCTATAATCTGCATTTCACGAAGATCTCTGCATTTCGGTCTTCTCTCTCTATTCAACATGTGGGAATTTTATATCTTATATCCCGTTTTTTTTTTTTTTTTTACAAGTTACATGTCCACATAAGTATGGCATTGTGTGTAAACTAAAATAATCCCGGAGCTGAAAAACATTTTTATTTACAATTTTTAGCAGTTTTTTTGGCCTAGAAAATAAACCGTCAATTTATTTTTTTTAAAAACCTTATCAATTACTATTTATGGTATTGTGTGTAGACTTAAATTATCCGGGAGTTGATATCAATGGTTGTTCTCGAGATATTCGAGCCGTAAAACATTTTATAGCAATTTTAAGCAGTTTTTTTGACCTAGAAAAAAAACCGTTAATTGGATTTTTTGTACAAATTCTACCGATTGTCAACTATAACTTTGTGTGAAGAAGAGAATTAACAAAAACAAAAGAAAATTAGTTTTGTTGTTGTTTTAGTGGACTGTGTATTAAATAAAATTAACTCGAAGTTAATATCTTTGTGTTCTTAAGATATTCGATATTTTTTTAAAAATTTTTAATGGTTTTTTTTAATAAAAAAAACTGTGGGTTGATTTTTTTTAAATACCACAAATTTTTCACTGCGTCATTATGCATATAGAATGAAACCAGGCCGAACTCGATAGCATTACTTGTTCTAGAGATATTCGAGAAACAAGTCATTTTACACCTTTTTTAAAATTACTGTAATAAAAAAAACCGCACGTTATGACCTTATTATCTGTAAAATAAAATTTAGTTGAAGTCGATATCTTAATGCGTTCTCGAGATATGGCAAAAAAAAGCTTCCAAACGTAAGAACGTACATGGTACACAGACATCTCCCTAAAAACAATGTAATCCGACTCCAGGGACCTCGAAACGTCGAGAAATGTCAAAATTTTCAATTTGACAAATCGGACCGATTACAATAACTTCCAACGGGGGAAAAAAAACTGTTTAGCCTCTAACTGCTATACCAGTGATGGCTGACTTCATATTATCCTATACTCTCATTGAAATGTATTCATCTGAAATTGAAAAGATAACATGTTGCAAAATTTTTATACAACAACATTAATAATACTGAAAGCAACAGACGGAAATCGTTTTGCCAGAAATACTTATGTCTAATTAAATTTTTGAAAAAAAAAAAAATCAGAATTAAAGAAGGAAAGGAATTTTAAAATTAAAAATAAGGTGAATCCAAAATTACTCTTTTATAAAAACTTATTTCTTTGCCGTTCCTTGGAATGCCAGAGGTTATAAAAACATTTTCATTAAGGCCCAACGCCAACTAAGCAACTTTTTGTTGCTAGCCCCAGCAACTTTTTGTTGCTCCCAATCCAATTACATTAGCTTATATCAGAGAGCGCCCACTAGGCAACTTTTTGTTGCTCGGAGTTGCTCGCGGAACTTTTTCCCGGCAACTTTTCGTTGCTTACCCTCGCCCACTAGACAATTTCCGAGCAACTTCCAGCAACTTTTGGGAATTTTCCAAAATTTTTTGCCAAATGAGGGGCTTTTAACCCGAAAAACAAGTTTTATTTTACACTGAACGAACTTTGTATCGTCACTTATCGAAAATACAAGGTCAATTTCACATTTCAATTAAAAATACTGAACCCAAAAGTTGCTCGGAAATTGCCTAGTGAGCGATGGCAAGCAACTAAAAGTTGCCTAGTGGGCGATGGGCCTAAAGGTTATTAACCTTTAGTCGGCGTTTCTTTCCGGTGATCTCACTAGGACTCATCATTTAACTAGTGAGGGCCTTCTTAATACGCGATTTCAGTTAAGTTCAGTTCATCTTACATAGATTTTATGCTAAATATCTAGTGTGAACTAGATTTCTAATTATTAGCTACAAAAAGTGGGTAGGTAAGTGATGTATACAGTTAGAAACGAAAATCTGCTAGCTAGCTTTGATAAATTTTTGAAAGAATTTTGTATGGAAAATAAAATTTATCTCGATCTGAATTATAGAATGAAAGGAGAAAATATATCAAAAAGATCAACCATACCAGTGTGGCGGTCTTTTCCCCTCACAATCAAAACAGAAACTATCGCATCACTTCGTTTCCTCTTCATTTCGTTCCTACTTGTTTAATCTGTCGAACAAATGAATAAAGAAAAGTATAGAAAACGTCTAATTTCTATAAAGCGGTTTGTTGGATACTAGCTTTCGATTGGAAATTAAGGTCTTCTATAATATTCTTTCACCTTTCCTGAAAAATTAATTTAGTCGGTAATTTTTGTCGGTTTCCTTTAGGGCCAACAATAATTATATTTTTATTTTCTTTACCGCACTGAAATATAAAAACTAAACGAAAATACAAAAAAAATATAAAAATTAGGTTCTATAATTGGTTTGTGACTAACTTGTTAAAATTATGATTTTTCAAACAAATAAATTGAGGAAACTTTACATAGAAGACGTCTCTATTTACCAAACAAACATCATACCTCTATACATATGATTAAAGCTTAAAACCAAAACCGCACAAACCAGCTATAATATGTCATTCATATTTTTTTTTTTAAATTTATATTCAAACATTCTATAGAAAATGATAAGAAAGATAATAATGTATGCACGACTCGTACACACTTTAAAAGTGGTTAAAAAAAATAAATAAATACAAAATAATAATAAAAAAAATTATAATTATGATAATAATTTTGCTATAGATTTATAGCTTTATAAGAATTTCATTTCCTTGTTGCCTTGGTTATAGAAGTGTTTCTATTTTTTGTATTGTTTGTAAGTGTAAAAACAAATATTAATTAAAGGCTTAATTTTTCTTTAACGAATATGCTCAACATCATAATAATATACTTTAAGTTTGTAAGGCAATCGTAAATTGAAGGTTATGATAATATTAGTTGTGCGTAGTTACATTTTTGGAGGTTGGATTTTGATAACAATTGAATCAATAAGGAAATATGGGTTCTCAAATACCCTGCTGAAAGATTAAAAGACAGTCATAAACTATATTCTTCGCTATGAATATAATTGTATTTTTTTTTTATTATATCACCAAAGACATATGTATATAAAATAAATAAAAATAAATTTGGTGGCACAACGGCTCATGAAGAACCAGGGCCTAGTGACTTACAACTCGCAACCATTCCCGTGTGCATGTCTGCAGGAATGGAGGGGACCTACAGTTTATTGCCGAATCAGAACGGCTAAGGTTAGCGGCACTTTTCTATGACAAGAGATACCCTTGGATGATTTGTCAATTCCTCGCAAGAGGCAGTAGCCCGGAAAAAAAACTTAAGGTGGAAGCGGACAGACTCAGTCCGAAGTACATATGCATGTATACTTAAAACATCAACAAATAAGTTGTCCAATATTCCGTGTAGGCAGTCAAAAGTCAACATCCTAATGAATCTTGAAGATTTGCAATTTCCGCTTTAAAAAGCAATTTAAATAAAAGCAAATTAAATTTCTCCAATTTATTTTTTTTTATTTTTTAACTTAATTATTTAAAGATCTCATCGAGTATCAAATCAAAAAAAAAAATTGTTCATCGATTAAAATTCAATACATATAGCAATAGAAGCATCGGCATCGTAACCATTTGAAGTATAAAAAAACTAACTAAAAAATCAATCAGCACTCAAGGTTTATTCAATAATCAACATAGTTCTAATGTGTCATAACAAAATTGACCTTCACAAAGCCACACATTGCTATAGATCAGCAAAAAAATCTAAGCGTGTTTTTTTTAGTTAGTCGATCGTGAAATTAAATAAATTTAATTGAAATAAAATAAAAAACAAAAATCAAATAAGACTAAGTTGTATGAAAAGCATTATTTTTCAATTTAATTGTTCATTTGATTGATTTGTATATAATCATAGATACACATAAATGTACCTATCTATTTATGTATATATTTTATAGAAGATGTATCTCATTTATTTATATATGGATATGCATATATTTTATTTGAAGTTATATTTATCAGATAACATTTTCGTAGGTATACAGATCTAAAGTGCTAATTATTTGGCACGAGCTAAATGGCAACATACTCTGACAGAGGTCATTTTCGATTCACTTTTATTGTATACCTACCTCTATCTGGTAAAAAAAAAGATCATGTTTGCATTAAAAATTATTATCAAATAAAACATCTGATTGAAGTTTATTTTGGATGTACAGAAGAAATACCTATAAAAAAATTAATACATTTTTTCTATACGAGTTATCGATTTTAATAAATTTTTGATTACGTCACTTTTGTGTTAAAATTTTTAATAGATTCTTTATTTTTTGTTACTTGTGTTGTACATATTTAATCTGTTTTATTTAATGTTTTAAGTAATCATACAGAGTGGATTAAAATTTAATAGATTTAATATCTATTGTATAAGAACACTTTGTGGCTTGGAATTTAAATGAGGTATAAAATATATAAAATTTGTTTTTTGTATAGAGATTTGGTTTTTCAACGACAATACTAGGTTCGTTCGCATACTCCCCAAATCTAAGAATTTCTACAAATTTGACTCAAATTGTGTTCGTTTTTTTCGCAGAAGAGAGCGCTCCCGAGAGAGTAAATTATTTCCCCTTTCTGATCATTTCAGCCCAAAGAAATTCTTCGGGCAAAAATATGAGTTCCGTCAAAAGTCACTTTGACATTTGCCAGAACATCTCCAAATAACCTACTACACTCTGTGGTATCTGCCAACTGATATTTTAATCGTGTTCATTGCTCATAAGTCATCGGAAAAAAAAAAATAGTTAAATATTAACAAAATACCTACTAAAAAAAAATTATTTGTTCAAAGCGTTCGTGTACTATTTCGCAGTTTTACTTCTCTCTGAGAGAATTTCATCCCCCCTCCTCAAAATTTGATAGACTGTGAATTTTAGTGCAGAAAGTACACAAACGAAGCTACTGTTTCTATTCACAGTAAATTTGACAGCTGACAGATGACAGATGGCTTATGATCTGGTCAGTATATTTAGCGCTAAATTCGAGCAATCTATTTTATTGTTTTGTTTCAAAAGTAGGCCAAAACAAAGAAATTAAAAACTAATCTGAAGAATTTCCAAGAAAAACGTTAGGGTGGTTCCACTGAGATTATAATTTAATCACATATTCATGTTTTTTGTTAATAAGAATTAACTAATTATTATTATTATTATTTATTGTACTATTTATACTAGAATGTCAGTTTATCAGACTTGACCATTTTTGAAAAACAACTTAAAGGTGCTACCACAAATTGTTTACGAATTAATTTATTTTACATTCTAGTATTTATAGTACATTCAATAATAATAATAATATCTTAATAGTCTCCCCCTTTGATAAGTACTACGAATTGTAGTCTATCAAAATAAGGTATGGAGAAAAATGAAGGCGGAACAAGGCAGCATACTTAAAGGCGCTTATAAAAATGCTGATGCTCCAAATGCATTTGATAAACAAACAACATATCTCGAACTGTGACGTCAGTGGTCATAAGCGGTGGAATGCGTAGTACATAAGTACGACCTCTACGACTGATCAAATCTGATATGCGTGGTCTCATGTGTGCATGTAGAAAGTTTTTCATAATAAAATTAGATTAAAGCTTAGCACCACTAAAAGGAGACTGATGATAGGCGGCTGGGCACCCCAACAAAAATAAAAGGAATTAAAATACCTTAAATTAATTCGTAAACAATTGGTGGTAGCACTTTGAAGTTGTTGTTGTTGTTCAAAAATTCAATGAAATTAACTAATTTTGTTCGAGCATCTACAAATTTTGATGTTATCGATTTTCTAAGGACTTCCCAACATAATACCCATCCACTTCATCAGAAAAAAATTTATTTTGTTATTGTTTCTATGTTTATTAATGTTTGCCCATTGCATAGCAGATAACCATGCACATGCACCCTACAATTTCTGACGAAAATGCATTAAACGAGCTTTTTCTTAGAATACATTTTATTTTTATCAATCGCTACTCACGCTTCTTGAAGCTTTATTTTAGTTACTATTATTTTTATTATTATTCTAAACTTTTACTGCAACTGCAACTACAATTTCCATCAAATTCTGTTAAATTCTTTTGTTAATCGTGGCGATGTATTGTTTTACTATAAATTTTTTTGTAATCATTTTTTAAGTTTTTCCGAGAATTTCCTTTATACTAAATAAAGAATCCATTTTTTTTTTTTGAAATAATTCAATAGAAAGATTTAATATTCAGTCTTGCATCATCTTTTTATTAAATAATCTTTTAATGATGTGAAACCTTGAAATTTTACATACATTAAAAATCTAAGACGCAAGAACTTTAAGTTTCAGAACAAAAAAAAACACATTATCTCAGTGTGGTATTATTATTCAAAGCATACTCTTCGATCGCAATAATGCTAACACTTTTATGAATCAAAATCAAGGCCAACACATCAACGCACAACACAGTTTAAAAAACTCTTACATTTCTTAAAAAATTAAAATAAAACATTTCGAAAACAATTTTGCAATAATGCACTATGTATAACACATATAATTATGATTCCCACAAAAAAGATTATCATCATAGAGAATTGCGCTTTAGAGATTATTATTTGTTTTTAAAATATGCAAACATTTCGTTCTTAATATTTAAATATCTACAACAACAAAAATTATTCATATAAACAAACTGAAATAAAGTGGATGTGGGCGCAGCAAATATCCCAAACAGTAAACAAAAAGGTATTTTTAAAACTTTTTAACAAGCAGAAATAAAACAAAACAAAAAACTGAATAAAACACAACACTTTTTTAAATTTTATCCAAAACGAAACACTAGGTAATTTAATATGGTTTTAATAAAAAACATGTTTTGGCTAAATAAATCATCAAAACAAACATACCCTTTAATATTGCAATCATATCGTAAAAACCCATTTTAATTTTGAATCTTTGAACACTTTTCGGTTTAACGGTTTAATAATAATTTTTTTATTTGAATTTACCATAACAATCACTTAAGAAATTCGCGGTACAAATGGCTGCAGATTCACCGGTTGATTCACTTTTATGGCAAAAAATGTATAAAGTCACTTGACTTTTGTTTTCCAAAGTTTGCAAAGTCCCAATACTCAGAGAGCTCTTATCATAATATACAATTATTGTTGTGCCTTTATAAACTGGAAATGATCGCGATCGCGATCGCGTTTGAAAAAAATGCTTAAAATAAAACAACACACTAAGCTTTTATTTAACACGTCAGTCCCAGTCGTGTAGACAGGGCATTAGTCATTTTGTGAATATCGAGTGCCATGCCAGAATGCCTAATCATCAGAATTTACAAGGAACTCTCTATATCACGATTTAATTAATTGGAGATCATGCATTAGGGTTTTACGGTAAAAAAATGGTATTTTTTGTTATTGCTGATATGAATTTCCTGCAGCAAGCTTATGATTCATTTAATCGAAGCGCGATCTAAATTTAATGATTATCGGGTTTTGAAAATAGAATTAGAAAGAAAAGAAAACAGTTTGTATTAGATTAGATAAGTTTGATTATAAAAGACGATTTGGGGGGCTAATGTTCTTAGTTTTCCCTTATACTTAGGTATTCTTTTAATTTGTATGTCAGTATAGAAAAAAAGGCAATAGATAATGTATAGAATAAAGCTAATCATGTTAGATGATGAGATAAAGAAATGCAAGTTCAAAAAAATTTTTTGAAGAAGATTTATAATTAAATGAAAGAATTTTGAAGTGTGACTTATGACGCACTTAAGAATATCTCAGTATCATACAAAGACTTTCAGGTAAGTTCATGGGGATTCAATGACTTTTAATAACTGCAAAGCTTATTTTTTTTGTTAAAGGTTTTATCATTTTTGGCTAACAAGATAATGCATGCAATTGAGCAATAATAATAAAAATAATTATTAAAAAATGTTATATGTATGGTATGTACAGATGTATGTATGTACGTATGATTTGTGAGTTTTGATAAAATAATAAATACATTTCTTTTTTTGCCAGACAGAAACGTCAAATGAACTTTGTTTTTGATTTTGTATGCGATTTGATTGAAATAATAACATATCGGCTTAAATTAATTGGTATTTTGACAAGTATTATGTCACTTGAATATTTATTTGGTAATTTACTATTAAGAAATATGGCAGGGGTGACAATACATTAACCATCGCAATATTCTGCAAAGAAGTACATATTTGTATTACAGATGCGCAAGAACTGTACAAGCGGAAGGAGAATAATGGTATTATGATTTATTAACAGGAATAAAAACAGTAATAATACTTTCGAAGGTCTTAAACAAGGCCTACAAATTTCACAACCTTTATGCTTGCAAGACTATATGTTAGGTTTACTGCTTCCATACTTCCATTTAGCAGGAGAAATATAATTTTGTGAACAAGGTTATGAAAGTTCTGTCAAAAATAAATCAACTTTGAAGGCTCAACAAGTTATCTCGCAATATTAAAATATCAAAAAATTAACTCTCAAATGAACACCTGAGAAAAACTCTCGAGAGGGACAGAACTCTCAAATGGACACGCACCTTTAGAATTATAGTACTGACCATATCAAGGGAATTATGTAAGAATAACTTCTTCCGGGCGGGTTGGGTACGAAATCCCGAATGCCCAAATCCCGAAAATTCCATAAAATCGCTAATGGCAAAATACCGAATGACAAAATTCCCAATGGACAGAATCCCGAATGGACACAATTTCGAATGGCTAAAATCCGGAATGCCAGAATCCCGAACTCGGGATTATAGTTTTCGAAATACACATTTTTTCATTGTTAATGTTTGTTTTTCTGCTTATTTGTAGATACGAATGCATTCGGGATTTTTTGGCATTCGGGATTTTGGCATTCGGGATTTTGTCAATTCGGGATTTTGTCAATTCGGGATTGTCATTTTCTGCCATTCGGGATTTTTGGATTCGGGATTATGTGCCCTTCCCCTTCCGGGCTTCTGAACAACGCGTGTAGTATTAATGGGGTGTCAGATAGACTGCTGTTAAATCTTAACGAAAAAAGGACAGTTTTATCTTGTATAATAGTCTCACAGATGGGTTCTGTTCACCTCTTGAAGATAGAAAGGAGGGTAAAAAACAAGGATTGTCAAAATACAGTTCGGTATTATTTCGACCACATACATGCCTACTGCCGAAACAGAATACAAAACCACAACTGGACCTGGAGACAGAGCTGCAAAAAGTGTAGTACGTTCCATCGCCCACAATACAGCTTTATAAATATTTTGAAGAAAAACTAAATAATATTGTTGTGCAAGGGCTCAGAATCCATATTTTTAATTTTTTAATTTTATTGCTTCTATTTAATATCATTTCCACGACAAAAATAAAAACACTTTTCTTCCGACACAAACAACTGTTTTTTTTTTTCTTCATACAATTTGAAATGTCAAAAGTGCTGCACGTGAAAATGTTAAAAGTTCGCGAACCCTTGCGGCTCCGAATACAGTTCCGTCTACAGTTGCATTCCATTATACTCGTAGCATCGTTTTTGCGTGTATTTAATATTTTGCTAGATTTTCCAGCTGCGGTTCCGTCGAATTGTGTTCAGCCAATTAAAAGGGAACCCTTTTTAGCTGCACCTGCACCAATTTAGTGTTTTAAGCATTTTCGCTATATCGAAGGCATCTCAAACCATGTCTCAATAATCTAATTTGTCCCGCTTAATCTACTGATTGAACTTAAACTTGTTTAGCTGCGTTTTATTATCTACGGGTCTGGGTCGGGGTTATTTTTTAACACGTAGACCAAAAACAACACAAGATCTAGGTTTCTATCTGGGTTTCATTCAAAGACCCAAAAAATAGTTCAAATATGGCGGGTAGATGGCGTTGTGCCTTTTGCAAATGGTAAAGTAATATAGAATTCAGTTTAAAGAAAAGAGACAGATAAATTCATGAAAAATAAACAAGCATAAGGAAAAAAGAGGTGGGTATACAACACTGTTGTCAATTGGATCTGTATCGTTTTATTTTTTCGGGTTGAACCATATGGGTTATTGGCGATATTAAAACGCACCCATTGTAGAACTATAAATTTACCGGAGGAGCATTTAAACTAATCTAATTTCATAAACCATCCTACGTACCTACTTTGTTTAAGGAAATACAACAAAATGACCATCATTCATATTTATGATGTGTGTTTGTTTGAATACCATAGTATCTGACATTGTTAGTGCATATCATGTTTATCTGTCAAGTTCAAATGCTTGCAGATTCTTCTTGCTATAAAACTTTTATAACGATACCGAAACAAATACTGTACTCATATGTACCTACCTACCTCACCTCCTAAGCCACAAACAAAAATTTAAACGAAACCATAGCTGAAGAACTATTATCGTGTGTTTAACTTCTCTTTCCTCAACACCTATACCGTTTGTTTTATGTTACCAACTTCCGTTAAAATTCTATCGGTATAGTTAAGTTGGAAACACAATTATAGCACAGCAAAAAATTGAGAGACAAAAAAAAAATAAAAAAAAAATCCGTATATTGCATTTCTGTTAAATTTCTGCAGATTATGTAGCTGTATAATATCCGATGAGATTTATTTCAATTCAAGTTTGTACTATGTAATGTAAATTATACGGCAGTGAAATGCAAAAAAAAAAAAAAAAAAAATCGAGCGGAATCACGCGCAGGCTAGCCTAGCAATACAACGCGGGTAAAGCCTACTTTTTTTTTTGCTGTTTCTTCTTGGTTTTTGTATTTTATTAACCAAACGAATACGCTTTTGTTGTTTGTTTTGTATAAAACGTTAAAAGACTTTTGGGCCAGTGCGGTATTTAGTTTGTTGGGCTGAATGCTGAATGGATCTTGCTCTGCGGTGCGGCTGTTGTGTCGTTTGGAATGGTTTTGGCTGACTTACTTAGCGGTGAAGTGAAATTTCATGCCCTAGTAAATTCATTATTATTGTTATGTCCGCTTATAAATGTATGTAAGCATAGATACTATACACATAACCTACGGGTTTTGTTTTGTTTACTATATATTCCAAATATTTCCGTAGATGTTATGCAAATTTAATAGAACACAGAATTTTATGCAAATTATTTTTGTTGGGGATTAGGCCAATTTATTCAAAATATATAATAGGTATCTCAATTCGCGCACAGCCAATTTCTTCACAGAGTCCTAACGCTACTACCGGTACTAGTCCTAAAGTTAGTACTCAAATCAGTACTTAATGATTTCTTCACATAAGTAGGTATTAAGCCCTAGTCCTGTCAAATTGGTACCGAGTACTAGTTAGGACTGCGTTTAAACTAGGAACTGCGAACTGCTCATGAAAACTCTGAGGCAAAATATGTCCTGGGAAAAATTTTGTATGAGAAATAATTTTTTTCCCGATCTGCGTACTGGGCTTAAGTGTTATCCAGCCAAATTGTGCTTTTATCATAAGGAAAGTTGTGGCTTGTGGGGAAGTTAAGATTTCTTCATTTCTTTATGTTTTTTTTTTTTGGGTTTAAGGTTTGCCAAAAAAATTTTACGACACCGCCGATGCAAAGTTGGGAAAAAATTGCAAAAAGGATAATTATCGGAAATTATCAATTTTTTTTGTTAAGAAACTGGATTTGTTCAAAGTTGCGTTGCGTTATTGCGTATATTTGTACAGCAAATTTCAG
Source organism: Epistrophella euchroma (assembly GCA_947049315.1). Classification (NCBI taxonomy): domain Eukaryota; kingdom Metazoa; phylum Arthropoda; class Insecta; order Diptera; family Syrphidae; genus Epistrophella; species Epistrophella euchroma. The sequence goes on along the minus strand of OX346247.1, from coordinate 106,162,621 downwards.
TTTTGTATTTAGCAAAAATTTAATTATGGAAAATTTTTCAATATAAACAAAAAATAAATAGGTAGTTTATGAAGCACCGTGTTGCATCGCTTGCTATATCGCACTCTAGCGACGGAAACGGAATTGTAATGTAATTGAACTGCACTTAAGTTTGAGCACCACACCTTGCGGTTTCACTATCGCTTAGTGCGATATAACTCATACAATTTCCTACAGAAAAAACCTTTGTTGTATTACTGGTACCTACCAAAACTGCTAATTTCTCCCAACTTCAATCCAAAGTTCTGTCAAAGTTCATATTAAAAAAAAAATAAAATTGTATCAAAATTCGTAGAATTTTTGGGAAGTAAAAGAACTCTCTTTATAGTTAGCAGCTTTTCGAAGTTACGTCGAGTGGGAAATTGCCATTTCAAAAAGAAAATCTCCCAAACGGACAAATCATTTTATTTAGGAGTTATTTTTGTAGCAACAAATAAAACTGAAAGAAACTGAGGGTTTTTAGCTTTAATACTGCGTTTTCATTAGAGCAAATGAGATAATTTTGTTCAAAATTTCAAAATTCAATGCAAAATCATCTCATTCCCCATACAAATTCAAATTTCCAAATGAGGTAATTTCAGCCAAATTTCCACGAAATTCGGTAGGAAATTACGTAAAACTTTTATGAGCACACCCAAATGGATTCCATCCAAAGTGGAACCCATTTGAAATGACAGAATTCAATGTAAAAAAAACCACAAAAACAAGCGATTGACAATCTGGGCCTTCAAACAAAATTAGCAAATTCGAAATGTGAACACTTTTTTTTGGAATTTGCCAAATAAATTCATTTCAGCTCTAATAAAAACGCAGTATTAATGTATTATGTTATGTAAAGGCTGCAATTATTTATGCATTAATAAAAAGTTTATGGCTTGCATGTTTGAATCCTTTGACCTTTTAAAAAAAAGTTGTTATTTTTTCCTATAGAAAACAACATGGGACAAGTTTTTTAATGCTGGAATAACACGACTGACTAAATGGATTTAAGGGAAATTGGATATAAAGTATTTGATAGTAAAACAGTTTATTTATCTCATCCAGGTATCTAATTAGTAGATAATAAGACACAATAGATAATAAAAATTATTGTTTAATTGCGTAAAGCATTTTTAAGATTGCAAATTCGAAGTCAGTTGACCAATTAGTGCCAATAGACTAGAATAACTTCTGTGGCAATGGAAATGGTAGAACAACCTCAAGTCATGTCAAGCATTAATATAGAGAAATAAAAAAAAAAAGTGCAATCAATTCATTGAGACAATCTCAGAGTCGTATACAATCGTAATCATACATATAGACACTGAGGAGGACGGTTGAAAATTTAAGTCTATAAATACAAATCATCATGAAACGTGTCTATATTTACCTACATATGCACGTAAAGTGTGTGATATTAACTATTTAAACCTTGAAAAATTGTTTGTTTTTTTTTTTTCATTTTTTTTATCAAGCCAAGTAGACATAAAGAGAGTCTACCGATGATAAAAAAAAATTACCATCGTGTTAAAAATAATTTGTGTAAAACTACAGGGTGTTTTGTTCTTTAAATAAGGAGATATATACGAATATTATATTAGGTATTTATGTTTTTCGTAATGCTGTTTTATGTACCTATTTTATTAAGAGTACCAACCCGTTTATTTCTGAGGCTACTATGACACCATCGGAGAAAACACCAAAGAAGAAAACTCTCAAATTGGACATCAGAGTGTTACGAAAACTATAAAAACTAAATTTAAATGGATTAAATTGCTTAACCACCAAGGAAAAATCATAATATACATTCCTTCCAGATTTAATAGCCCCAAGCTAACAAAAAAAAAACACCCTACACGACTGGTGGCCTATGAATTCATACGTTTTAATTATTTTTAGTAGAAAAGACGAGGTAAAATGGCCAGATAGGCTTATACACATGTGAATATTAATTAAAATTAAAACTTTAGTCTTGTTTTTTAGTTAAAATATTTTTGCACGAACAACGCACATATTGTCTGTCTTAAAAACTGAATACTTAAACTACTAGGAAAGATTTTGTATGATGTCATTTGTGGAGATTTAAAAAAAAAAACCTGTATATACCTACATGCCTACTATAACTTATCAAATTAATTGTATATGACTAATTAATTAACTAATCAAAGTGTGTCATTGTGATTATAACATAGGAACATATACATTGCCAAGAGATGGGTGGCGGTATACCTACCTATAATTTTTTTTTTTTTTGTGGGTTTGCTTTTATTTGTTTGTGGTTTGATAGTTGATTTGATGCCAGTAACCCCATTTAATATTGTTTTGGTTTCGGTAAAAAAAGGAATGGTATCAACAAATTAACAATTCAAATAGTAAAACCAAATATGATTCCACATCAGGAGTAAATCTTGCCATGGTTTCAGTTCCTCTCATCTTAGCCAGCTTATAGCTTTGGCACAAAATTGTGTAAGTATAGGTTTTGTTCCTTTAATTCCAGCCAACTTTAACAATAACAACACCCAAACAGTAATGGTTATATAAGATTGCAAGTCCCTTAGCCATGGGTTCTCCACAAGCTTTCAAGCTATTAATTATTCAAAACAGCTTTTAATGGCCTTTAGTCCATACAAATTTACGTTTCGTCAGGGCGATTTCACTTGGGGGGGCTCATCAGTTAACAAGTGAGGGCCTTGTTAATTCGCAATTTTTGTTGAGTTTAGTTCATCTTACATATTCAAGACGAATATATGTATAGTGTGAACTATATCCAAATAGATTAGAGTTCCTTTTCATTAAAGCTTATTAAGTTACTAACCATAATCCAACCAAATATCGAGCGCTTTAGATTATGTATATATAGTCTACGTAAATATTGAGGTAATCATGCTAGGTTTATTATTTTAAGCCCATTCCATTTTGGTGCATTTTACTGAAATATTTAAGTCGTAACTAGATTTGATTATTCGTAGGGCGCAATGATTGTTCGCTACTGTCCAAAAACGGATTTTTACAAATTTTCGTTTTTTTATTAGCTTTATGAAGGAGTTTGAACATAAATTTGTAGAAATTCGTACTTGCTTTGGACACATTATTTTAAATTTGCGACTCAATTCACTTGTTAATAAAAAGAACAGGTATAAAAAAAAACTCTAACATGCAAGCATTATTTTGAATTTACTATAATTTATTTTTAAAATTCAAGCTTATTCAGGGGATTTAAATTTGTATATCCTTTGGTTTTAAATTAAATCACATCATGAATGACGCAAATATTGAATTAAATATATAAATAAAAAAATAAAAATCGAAAAAAGCAGCAGAGAATCCGATTATTGATACATGACGTCAGGGAGTTGAATTTTTATTTGGTAGGTACTTTCCCCATCGTGCAATATTAATGTAAATTTTTTTAGTCATGCACTAATTTCCCGCTTGTTCTTGTTTCTCCAATAAAAATAAGCGAGGATTTTATGAAAACACGTTAGAATAAAATGTATTTAAGCTTAAATTTCGTAATAGGCTGATAACGTGATGAACGAGGCTCATAGTTACATAAACCGTTTAAAATTTTAACTTACTATAATATATTATAATGTTTTTATCTTACATTTTTACAATATTTATAAACAGATCAACCTTTACATAAGCTACCATACAAACAATTTTCCAAGATCAATAATAATTAAACTTAATTACTAAAATTAAGAAAAACTTTACGCAAAAAACATTTTAATGTTCAAGCTTTTACTAAGAGTTGTGCAGGCAGTAGCCCTGAACAACGGTTTTGTGTTTAGGTGGCAATGGCTGGGAATCGAACCCAGACCTCTGGCGTGATAGTCCAACGTATTAACGATTATGCCACGGTAAGTGAATAAACACTTACTCGTTTTTATTTATCTTAAGAAATTAAAATAATGATATCTTTCCTATTAATATTATAAATGTGAAAGTTTGTTTGTCTGTCTGTTTGTTCTTCTTACTCTCCGAAAATTCCTAATTGATTAAATTAATTGTCGTTCTAAGCTCGGAACATGAGGATGGACAACATACAGTTTACCAAAAAACAATCAAAATATAAAAAAATGTGATTAATTGTTTGAAATTTCAGATATTTTAATATACATAGGTATGTATGTAAAAATATTAAAAAAAAAAAAAAACAAATACAAAAGTATTTTACAATCATAAAGTTATTTAAACATGCGAAGCAATACGAGCACGGGCCTGCTAGTTTCAAAAATAAGAACCTATTTCTTTTTAATCAGTTTTTAAATGAAGTGTATGTAGGTTGTACTAACATTCAAAATCATTAAAAAAAATACATTTTCTAAATTCACAAAACCGTCAATTTTTATTGAAAAATCAATAAATTGAAAAGTTTTATTTTTGTCAAATCCCAACCTTAAAACTCCTAAGCAACTAACATATTTCAAAATTTAACAGATATTTTTTTTCAATTTCAAATCCTATTTTTTAAATAAACTTTTTCTTGCATAATATAGGTATATCTATCATTTTATTGCTATTTTTGTGACAAATTATAAGGACTACGTTTCTCATAGAAATGAAAAACCAAAGAAAACCCATTTCACTTTAATTAGGTTCAATAGCCTTGTCAGTGGTGCGTCGCGTCGAATCGCAGAAAAACGCTAGTTTGCCTATTTCGTTTGTCCCACATGGAATTACATGAAATACAAAAAAAAAAAAAAAAAACACTAGGTATACCTCAACAAAGTCGACGATGATGAGTGAAAATATTGACTCATTCCACGTTGGAAATAAACTATATTGTAGTTCATGGAAAATACACAAATGCAAATAAGCAAAAAACTCGAGAACGAACTTTTATTGTTTTTATTATTAAAACTTTTACGTAAACTCCATTTATAGCATACGGGGTGTGTTGTGGTGCTTGATGGAAAAACTCTTGCTTATATGTATATACCAAAATATGAATCATCTGAACTTTAAAACCGATGACTACGTCAGAATACTATAATACCATATGGTATGAATGCTATAAGCTTGAGTGCTTATAGTATTAGGGTGAAAACGGGTAATAATGTTCATTTTGAAAACTTAAACAACAAAATAATTCAAATAAATAAAAAATTGAATAGTTAAAGGCAGTTGCTAAAATGAAATTTAACAATGAATTTAATTTAAACAATTTTATAGGTTACCTTGGAATAATCAGTAGCACTTAAGCTTATTGATATTCAAATTTGTATCAGAAACGGGTAAAGGCAGTTTTGGGAAGTAAATAAAGATACAAAAACATAATAAAAAAAAAGATAATTTAAGTACAATACTGAACATAAAAAATGTAAAGAAACTGTCAAAAATAACAGCATGGTGTGAGAATTATCTTAATTTGAAAAAAGCTATCAGTTCTGGATCTGGACACCCTGCAGTTCCCTATAAACAAATAAAGAACAAGTATATTTGTCGATTTTGACGGATGACTTCATAAAATATAAAGGTAACAATTTAATGAGAATCCCATTTGTCGAGAAAATGTATTCAACTATTTATTCAAGTTAAGTTGGGGGGAATGCCGAATTTGCAGGAAAGATATTCACATTTAAAATAAGCGGGTAATCCCAGTCAAGTTTTTCTGCTTTTTGTTTTAAAAAATGTTTAACTAAATTATAGTTTTATATATTTTCTCAATTGAAATAACCACAAACAGTCATATCCTCATACTATTCTTGGTTTATTTGTTGACAAGAGGTGCGTTTTATTGGCAATTTTATAGCTAGCGCAGAAAAATCTTCCTTGGTGAACAATAACAAAACCAAGAGTGCTGATAAATTAGCCAGTAAATTAGTGAATATAAAAGTGGACAAATAGTGTGGACTTGAACCTTAAATGTCGGTAACGTAGTTTGTTTTTCACTCAAAAAAGAGTATGGACACATCTAGAGAATAAAGAGTGGACATAAAAGTTGATATAGCGTTTTATTGAACTTGTATTGCTGCGCTAGCTATGAATTACGAATTAAACGCACCTAAAGTTTTTTAAGTAATAAAAAATAAGTGTAGAATTTGAATAAAATTTAAAATCGGTTAGGCGCCAGTTATATAGCTATCATTAGCTGCGTTTTATTTTCTACGGATCTGGATCAGGATCATTTTTTAACACGTAATACAAAAACAATTCCTGCTCTCTATCTAGATATATTCAAACATTAATTCTTACGCTTGTAGGTAGATGGCTTTTATGGTAAGGTAGTGCTAATTGCAGTGTAAAGAAAAGAGACGGGAAATAACTGAAAATAATTAAAACGTAATTAAAAAAGAGATGTTAATTTAACACTGCTGTCTGTCTTTGTGATCCATATCGTTTTATTTTCAAGGGATGATCCAGATACGTAGATAATAAAACGCGGCTATTGAAAATGATAAGTTTCAACTTTAATGATCTATTTTAAGATGTTTAGAATGCAAAATCTATGGTTATTTTGATGCCAAAATAAAGATTATGACTTATGTAATTAATATATCGGCCCAACCGTTCTCATGAAGTGTCTTTTATCTTTTCAATGATCATTGACAAGGTAGTGCAGTCATTGAAATAATTAAAGTTTATATAAAAGGTAGGGCTCAAATGAAATTTTTTTTTTTGGCAATAAATATTAATTAAGTCGTTAGCTTTATATTGCGATCAAAATAAATTCTGATTTTGCTTTTTAAGTTGCCTCAAAACTTAAATTAAAAATATGAAATGTTAGATTTCAATGAACGCTATAACTGGCGCCTTAATATTAAGATCTTATATGAATTTAAGGATTAACACTGGTGATTTTTTTTCCTTGACTTTTTTTTCCAAGCTAGTTCAATCGAATGAAAAATTGATGATGTGGTTAATCTATAAAAAATCAATTAATTCAGCAAGCAATATATATCATTTATCACCAGATGCGGAAAAACTTCAAACAGCTAAAAACGTCCAAAGTATCAACAAACAGCGGCAGCTGTTGGACGAGACGTGCTTTAATAAAATAAAACCCTCACTCACATTATGTTAATTATTATGATTACAACAACTAGGAAGTGTCTGTGCAATCTCGTGTGTCGTCAAATAGACCAGCCCGCGTAGTCATAATAAACTAGCTTTAAATGTTTGTATAGTACTCTGTAACGAGTATATTGATAAAACAGTATCTTGAATTATCATCAAACCACAACCTCTATAGATTTTTTTTTTTTATTAAGTCTCCTCTCAGCCAGAGATTTTAATAGAATATTAATGCTGGTTATATAGAGTTTCTATCACTGTGTCATGATTATTCCTCCTTCTCTATTTCTATACTTAGTTACTTGAGCGACCTTTAGAAAAATTATAACCGAGTTCCACAATTCAAACTTAACCGGTTTGGATCATTTGTTTAAGCTTTTCTACTGATGCAGGTAGAAAAACTGCACCTGTTATAGTAATAGGTAGTACGTTAGGTCAGGAAATGTTGTAGCAAAAGACCACAACAGTTGGTGTGACTTTCTCTGTATAAAGTTGTATTTTATTTTACTCTCAGTTTGACCCTAATGCGATAAATCATTAAAAGAAAAGTTATAAACTAAGGCATATTTTTCAAGATGAAGTAAGTAATGATACTGAGTCATTTTTCCTTTTTATCTCTTGTTTTGTTTCGTGAAACTCAAATTTTTTCACCATGTAAAGTGAGGTAAGGTAGACATTTCATTTGGCATATTACCTAAGTTAAGAGTTACTTATACCTCTATGGTTTTCAGAAGAGAGTCTACATTGTATCTAACATTTTTTTAAGGTTATTTTTAGATAATATAATGAGGAAGTTTTTGTTTCGTCATAAATATATGAGAAAGTGACTCACTCAAATACTGTGGGCTGTGGGTGCCTTATTGATGGTTAGTCAGATTTGTTAAGTGGGATGTCCAAATTGAATGTTTGTCATCGAATGAATTTTTCTTATTGCATGGCTTAATATGGTTGTAAACATTGGTTAAAGTCACAACAGAAACCTTGTGGAAACCTACGTAGAATTGAATAAAGTTATCCCTACTTCTGTAGTGTATGTCTTAATTAAGGTCCAGTTAATGCACCTTTGTAAGGGCTGCATCAAGAGAAGAGAATCAGCACTTTTTAACTTTTTATGATATATGCGATTTAGCTTGTAAGAATCATTGGCGCAAAATTCTAAACAGCCTGATGTTAAGGCATTAACATGATACTTAACTTCACAATTTTCTAACTTTAAAGCTCTTTATTAAAATGTTCTTAGTTTTAAACATTTTTTAACTAGTATCATTCTAAACTAATTTCCTTAATAAAATCCAGCTGAACACGCCTAGAACAGTGACAGATCACATCATTTTCACATTTGTAACTGTCAAAGTGACATTTGGAGTTATGTAGTATGATACTAAAAAGATAAGACATCCATTTGGATATTTTAACTTTAGTAAAATGTTAAAAAGATAATACGATTTTAACTCGTTTAAAATTTGGAAAATCCTCTTTTTAACCTAGCATCATACTAAAAATGGCTTAACATCATACTAAAACGTCTAAAATTTTGGGGCACTGTTGTTTAATATTTGGAAGGTGTTTTCAATTAAATGAAACGATAAGTATTCAAAGAACGAGGCATGAAGCAAATAACGAGGTCTACCAAGCAATGCTGCAGACTAGAACCAGAGCTGCTGAGAGAGCAGCCCGGGAGTTCTACGGGCAAAAACGAAGGGAGGAACGCCGACTTCTCAGGAGGAAAAAGAGAGAGCATGCGAAGAGGGCTGTCAAGTCTATTGAGGACTGTAGCGGCAGGAAAGATGTTCGAAAGTTCTACCGAAGGGTGAGGCAAACTACCCAGGGTTACAAGGCCAGAACGGAAGTCTGCCGAGATGAGAGTGGGAATATGGTGGTAGACACACAGTCGGTGCTGAGGATCTGGAAACAACACTTTTCTAGACTGCTAAACGGCGAAGTTGGCCAAAATTCCGCTGTAAGACAGAACACTCCATTCAACCTGGACGATGATGGTCAAAATTTCCGTCCACCCGACCTAAATGAAGTGTGGTTAGCGATAGCCAAGCTTAAAACATACAAGGCTGCTGGTGCGGATGGCCTGCCAGCCGAGCTATTCAAAGCAGGGGGAGATGACTTGGTAGGGAGTATACACCAACTTATCTCCAAAATTTGGTCGGAGGAAAGTATGCCCGATGAATGGAACCTCGGTAAAGTGTGCCTCATCCACAAGAAAGGAGATGCTCTGACCTGTTCCAACTACAGAGGTATAAGTCTCCTCAACGTCGCATACAAAATCTTGTCATCTGTACTGTGTGATCGCTTAAAACCGTTTGTCAACGATCTGATCGGCCCCTATCAGTGTGGTTTTAGGCCCGGCAAATCAACCGTCGATCAAATGTTCACACTCCGACAGATTTTGGAATAAACCCAGGAGTTTCAAATCGATACACAGCACCTCTTTATCGATTTTAAAGTCGCATATGATAGCGTAGACAGAGACGAGCTATACAGAGCCATGGCGCATCTCGGCATCCCTACCAAACTCGTCCGCTTGTGCAGGATGACGATGGAGAAATCTCGCTGCTCCGTCAAAGTCGGCAAGAACACCACCGAACCCTTTGATGTCGAGAAAGGTTTGAGACAAGGCGACGCGTTATCATGCAACCTCTTTAACATCGTACTTGAAGCAATTGTACGCAACTCGCAAGTCAACAACAGAGGTACAATTTTTCAAAAGTCTGTTCAACTACTTGCTTATGCAGATGATATTGACATCATTGGAAGAACGAAGCGAGCTGTTACCGGTGCGTTTTTATACTTGATAAAGGCTCTCCCAAACCAACGCGATTAATCGCCGCGACAAAAGAAAACAATAACAACAATGTGTTGTTTTGTTTGACAACCACGTGTTGTTATTGTTGTTTTCGTTTGTCGCGGCGAATAATCGCGTTGGTTTGGGAGAGCCTTAATTCTACTTGGGTTTGTAAACTCTATTTTATGAAAAAAATAAAAGTAAAAACAGTGACACGAGCACAAACATCGTGTGGTACATTGATATAAGTCTAGAGATATGAGATAAAGTTTTACCTTTCCGAGCAACGGTATTTAATAGATTCGCTTCCTAATCGCTTCGCTCTAATCGTAAAACGAAAATTCGTGAAATTTCAGATATGTTCACACATACTTATACATACATACACTATGTTCAATGTTCAAAGGTACATAAAACGGCTTATTAATAATAAAACTATAAACATTAGTTATAAGACAAAAAATTCAGTTTTGACACTACTCACCTTCTGTTCCTGAAGCAAAATATTCACCATTGCTGGTAAAATTCATATCCCGTATTCCATTTAATTTTGTTGTCAATAATGTGTCAAATTCTTTGTCGTTTGCTCGTGATGTTGTTTTCTTTTGGTAATTACTGTTATTATTTTGATTATTTTCCGAATGATGATGCAATTTTTGACTACTTTTATGTCTTTGAACATTTTTAACCGATTTATGTTTTTGACATTTACCTGTCAATAACCCATCGGTTTTACTATTGTCTTGTTTTGTATCCTTTTCATTTTTGCGTTGTAAGATATGACTTGCCTTACTACGGTCACGTTGTAAAGTGTCATCTGAAAAGAAAAGACAAGAAATAAGATAATTATTATAAAAAATTTACTTACATATGTTATGAGTTTTTACAATATAAACTAGTAAACCAGTAATTGCGTTGCTTCGCTTACAGCCAGATTATTCAGTGACTTAAATCCGGTTTTAAATGTACATCTGGGTTTAAATTAAGTTAAACCCAAATTTCAAACCCAAGCTCATCATATTCACTCGTTATACCCGGAAATAAAAATAGGTTTTAACCTTGTTAAGTTTAATTCGATTTAATTTAAACAGACTTCCAGATAGCAGTAAAAAAAATTGAACTCGGGTGTAAAATCAAAATAAAAAATACAAAAGCAAGCGATAAATAAGTAGAAATATAATTACAAATGTCAAATTATTGTTATTACGCAGCTTTTCAGAGAGTTTTCAATTAAGTTTAAGCAGTTTAACATGCGTTTTACTCATTTTTATTCCATTGAGTTTGATGCTTTTTTTTAAGTGAATATTATGGACATAAGTGTAAATTGTCGGGTTTAAAAAATGCGGATTAAATTGACGGGTTAAAAATTTATTTAAACACAAATTGTACCTCAAGTGAATAATATGGCTGTTAGTTTTTAAAATAAAACATCTTCAGCCATATTTATAAGATTTTCTTAAAACGTTTCTTATAGGCAAATTAGTTAAGTTCGCTTAAATATTTAATTTGAATTTAAGCAACGTTGCTTAAATTCTCATCTATAATCAATTATGCATGAGTACTTAACTAATCGATGGTTGTGTCACGTAATGTAAAAGAATTTACGAATCTAGTACAATCATAACAAAATATTACTACATTTTTTTTGAAACGGCTGTTTCGTGACAGATTTAATAAATACATACAAAAAATTGGAAAACAATAAACAACTTCGCAATGCTCGCCAATAAGAGAAAAAGGTCGGAAAATTGGGACTCTGCCGACAAGGTAACGTAAAAAATTTCCAAATATAGATATCATAATTATGTGAATTAAAATATCTTTTGTAGGAACAGATTCTTCTTCAACAACTTATTTAAGAAAAAATCAATATAAATCGTTTATAAATGAAATAAAATTGGGATCAATTTTTAAATTTATTTTTTAAGAAATATTATACACAAAACACAAATTCACAATTAAAAATATAAAAAAAAATGCTTCTCAAATGTCAAACTACACTTAAGATAGCTTTAAGCAACCTCTAAACGCGATGGATGGCGATTAAGTTACGAGACCTTTAAGCAACGTTGCTTAAATGTGAAAATTGATTATAGATACCGATTTCACGCTTAAGTGCTGTTTAAAGGCATTTTAAAGTTAAGAAGCCTTTAAGATTCTATTATAGATAGTACGGCTGCTTAAGTTTTAAAATGTGACTATAACTTTTTAAGATAAGGCAATCAGTATTTTTCCTCTCCCTTTGTTTATGTAATTTATATTATGTATATATCGTGTTGTTGTTGTTTTAAAGTAACAAAAACAACGATTTTTCTAAAACATACCCAATAGATTTGGTGTGATGCGCCCTAAGATGTGTATAGCGACTTGCAGTTTTATTATATAGATCTAAGCGAGTGTCTGTAATATCAAAAATAATTGAAATCATCTCGTCAAATAAGTATTTATGTCATTGATATAGTCCACTTCAAATTGTCTAGTAACTAAACTGACATAACGTTTATGCTGACAGAAAAAAATTAAACAAAAATTAATTTTTGTTACGTATACGCCCGAGTATCCCAGACTGTCATTATGTTTATCAATCAGAAATGAAGTATAAACTAGACGTCATTTAACTCACAGACAATCGTTATTGATTTTATTCAATCATTGAATCTATTTCGTACATATGGACAATATATGTATGTATGTAAATAGACTTTTCAAGTACATAATATTATATTTTTTTCTTTCTAAGTAGGTATCCACATTCTGATGACACTGACGATGAAAAACCTTTGCACTGTAAAATAGACACATTTGTATAAATATTTTGTGTATCTAGTTGTTTCGGAGTAGATAGAGTTTGTACGACCATATATTTTTTTTTTAATAAACTCTGCACGCTTTATTTTCTAGCTGAATATTTGCTAGCAACAAAACCTAATCAAATCAAATTTTTGCTACGTCACACAATACCACCGACGCACGATGATTAGTTAAAAAAAAAACGAAAAAAAAAACACCACATACATAATTATTATATGCGAGTAAAAGCCAATAGTAAAACGTGGTAGTAGAAATTATTTTTGATAAGATAATGATAAAAAATAGATTTCAAAGGATTAAGATAGTAGTAAAATATAAAATATGTACCTATATATAGATAAAGAAATATCTAAACATTAAATTATGTATTTTTTTTTCAAAGGAAATGGTTAAGATTTTTACAGTCACAACACTTTGTTCATTTAGGTTCCCAGAACGGATATATAAAATTTTATAAGCTATTTAACCGAAATTAATGCGTAGTTAGAAATTTTAAATGCGATTCATTATAAGCTATTGAGGTGGTAGTATTTTAAATGGTTTTGCAATCAACCAATGCGTACATTTCCATAAATAGCCTTAAACAACAAGATTAATTTTGTTTGCTTTTTGATTAAAATGAATTATAAAAATGAGACTGGTAATATTTATTTACATACATAGCTGAAATAAAAAAAAAAAGTTTTGACTAAAACTTAGATGTGTATGCGTCGCAAATTATTTTTTTTTCTTAGACATTTTGGTTTTATTTGTTCATTTACAAAATAATCTTTTTAGGGACGTACTTTATAAAAGTGGTCCGGGAGATGAATGAAAAAAAAAACGTCAAGATTTTTATTATCAAAAGAATGTGTAAATAGGTTCATGTTATTTTAAAAAGTGTTTTCATCATACAAATCAATATTTATTTAACCTTATTTGCAATTGGAATTTTTCAAAAAATGAGTATGTATGTATGTATCCTACATATGTACATATTTTGGAATTTCCAAAATACTCAGAATTCTTTCTAACATTGTCCTGAGTAAAGTGTTTTTTTTTTTTTTTTTATTTCAGTAATTGACAGGTGTTCTTATGCATTGTGAATTATTCTTATTCATTAAAAATAGATGATTTGTGTTACTATGAAGTTAATATTTTATATATACATACAAGTAGGTTAAATCTGTATCTAATATGTATGATTTTGTTTACATTTGATAAGCTTATCAACTAAAATTAACTTTTTAGGAATTTTGATCATCAACAACTCAAATTATGAATTTTTTATTTAAATTTTAGTTAAAAAGTACATTAAAAAAAATCGAATAAGTTAATTCAATGTAAAAATAGTCTTCAAAGTAGAGCCCCCTATTGCACGTGTACACGTGTAACCGTGTTACGTTACACGTGTAATTAGATTATTCGTGTATGAACACTTGTATTTGTATTTACACGTTTGTTTAAAAATACACCTGTAGTTACTTGCAAATCGTTTGAATTTTTTTTTTAATTTTAAATAAAAACTATTTTTTTTGGTGGAAACGTTAAAATTAAATTTCAGATTTTTCGGAAATTAAATTTAGGATTTTCATCCAATTCTCATACTGTCTAGTTTTAATAAATCAGAAACTCTTACGCTAAATTGACTTGTATTTAGAAGTCTGTCGCTTATATTTCATTGCGCAAATACTTTTTTGATGAAATTTATGACATCCTGATCAATTGTAAAAGAGAATTATTTTTTAATTACACGTGCATTTAGAACCTAAACGACTATAAGTGTACATTTTGTTTACTACACGTATATACGTGACACGAATACACGTGTAACTAAATACACGCTTGAAATCGAGAGAAAAATAATGGCTACAAAATCTCTTTTTGCGCTAAAAATTAAAAGTTACGGAGTCTTATCTAATAGTCCACTCATGGCTAGTTTTCACTCTGTTAAAATTGTTAGATTAATTTCTATTTTGTATTATTAAAGGGCTAAATATCATATACAATTTACCATATAATCACAGACACTATAGTTCCATAGATATCGCATGCAGAAGAAAAATTTATGATCACTGGGACGTAGACGTACGTCCCAGTTTAATCGAATTTGTGGGCCCTATATACTATATATGATATTACAAAAGATAGATACACAAACATACACATAAAAACAAAACACCAGCTATAGCACATAAGTACTTTGGCCAACCGATTCGATTTTTTATGAAAAAAGAAAAAGGGATTACAAGCAAAAAACATTGAAAAAGTTATCATTTTTGTTTGTATGATGGGATGAGATATCTATGTCACGCTAATAATATTATTCGCATAATCTATCATAGACCGATACTAATGATTATCATGATAATGATTATGTAAATAAAAAATTCTATCTACACAACATTAGTTGAAGTTTGTCTCTGTCACCGCAAACCAATTTACACAACAATCACAATTTTTTTTTTATAATTTCTAAGCTAATCATTAATTCAACGCACTAAACAATTAAAATTTTAACCTTATGTCATTAAATTAAAATATAAGATATACCTATGTATGTAATTAAAACTTTAAATAAGATTTGTATTTTTGATTATTTAATAAATGTCCCTGAAACTGTAAATGGTAAAAAAAAAAAAAAAAAAAAAAAACTATGGCTCAGGCTTACATCTATGTACATACATATACCAACTGTTTTTCATGCTTCATGAAATAAAGTTACATAATAGTAGTTTAAAATTTATGAGACAACTCCTTTAATATAAAAAATGTCATGCATGACATTTTCTAAAGGAAGATAGAAACAAAAATTAAATGAATTGGTCTAAAAACAATTAAAGTCATGAACTGGTTGATCGGTAGATCCATTTTTCAAGACAATAAAAATGTCACCCATCATTGACTTTACAATTGAATATAGGTAGCCTATACAGTAAAAATTACATAATGTATACATTGCTTCTAATTATGAGTCACAGGTCAATTACTTTCGATGACATTGGCATCACTGAAATCTCGAACTTGAACTATTTGGCATTATTATATTTGCAATCTACCAAATATATCTCATATCGTTAAATTTGACATCTAGACCCATGTTTTGTAACTTCTCGTATGCATCAAATCGGTCGAGAAACGATGGCAATAATGAGATCTCATGAAGAGCCAAGCCCCTAACTCTACCAGGCCTAACCCCAATTCTTATGATCTCCGTGTTTACATTAAAATGAAAACTGCCTTTCATTTAAATCTACCCTTCCCTATATCTCACGCCCCTAAAATCCATGTATCTCTACTCACACAAAAAAATCTTCATGCTGAATTCGAGAATATTTATTGAAACTGGTGCATCGGCATAATTTTGGAAGGAGTCTACCCTTCTCTTTTTTACACATATAAAATATACCCGGTCTCATTGGATGTGCCCCTCACATTGACAAAACATAAATTGCAGTAATAAAAGGCGTTTAAACACGCATACAAAGTGCAATCTCATGAATTTCACCACTGTTATGCCGAAAACAGATGTGCAGCTTTTTCCCATGCAGCGAAGTTAGAAAATCGTGCAGCTTTTTCGGTGTGTTTCATCGCAGTTAATGAAACTCATATGATTGCACTAGTTTGAGTGCTTACACGCATACTAGTGCAATGTTATGAAGCAATGGTGATGATTTTGACGTTTATGAATAAAAGAGAGCGATGTTTTGCAATTGGGTAAAGAACTCTAATTTCTTTATAGACAACTCTCTTTCCATTTTGTTTGCGTTCATTGATGTTGTTGTATTAGTGTTTTTTTTGCACCGCCATTTTTGGGGTGATGGAGGGTGAAAGTTACAGGTTTCTTAATTTTTTTGTTGTATGTGTACAAATCCTAGCCTACATTCCAAATTTCAGCTTTCTAGGACTTCGGGAAGTACCCTTTAGGTTTTGTTGAGTGAGTGGTCAGTGACAAAATCGACGTTTTTTGGGTATGAATTACACCCAAAGTATAAAAGCTAGAAATATGAAATTTTGGTGTGTTTTATAAGTCCGCGGACTACATCTAATTCTAAAAATTTGAACTCTCTAGCTCTATCCAGGCCAAAGTTATGAGGGTTTGAATTTTTCAATCCGACGAAACGTTACGAGAAAATAAAGGAGGTGTCCGCCGCTCGTTTTGATCGTCTTGGCAGGGGTCACTACCGTGCCCCCAGATAACATAAACAAAAACCAATTATTAAATTCCAACTAATTGTCCAGTATTTTTAATTTCATTTAACTTAGGTAATAGTATGTAATGGGTTCGTATAAGAAAAATTTTAAGAAGTAAACTTTACATTTACAGAAAAACAAAAAATTGATTTTGTCATAGTTGTTCTGTATGTGTCCGTTGACATTGGAACTATACACTAGATCCTAAGTCCCCTTTCACACGTAGATTCTAGTTGCTGGTGATTTTTTTGACGTTTTCTTTAAATCTCCTTAACAATCTCTTGTACCTTTCACACGCAAGCAACAAAAACCCGGAGATTTTCTTTATTTTCCTTTTAAACTACCTTGGTGGAACGCACACAAACGTAGTGTGAAGAGAAACGTCAAAAAAATCTCCTGAATTTGTTGACCGGGGAGATTTCATTTTCCCCTCTTTCTTCCTGCCCTTCTCGCCTATGAACTAATTGTTGCCGGCAACTCAGTTGCCCTGTTTGAAAGGGGACTAAGCAGCAGGGCCTTTGAAATGTTATACGTAGGGGTACAGAGCAATTGTATGGGATTCCCTGATGAAAAAGTTGAAAGATCGAAGCTAAGTGAAATTTTCATACCAAAAAATTTCTTTTTTCCAAGGCGTAGAAAAATACAACAAAATTAAATGCAATTATTTAAGCGACAAGGAAGAAGACATTTGTTTCGAAGTAAATATAATTCAAGGGACTTCCAAATATAAAACAAAATTTATTTTCTTTGTAAGCCTTTCGACGCGAGATTTGTTGATGTTTCATTTAAGAATTCGATTAAAATTTAATTGTTTATTATTTAACCATTTTGAATATAATTTTCAAATATTTTAGCAACTAGTTTGTTTCTCATAGTTTATTTAAACCAATCACAAATGAACGGAGAAATCGTTAAAAGTTTATTTGAAAAATACTGTATTTAATAGAATGATATGCAGAATTTGTCAGCACCATTGGTAAAGTTTGTTCTGGGATTTAGCGGTAAATTCTAGAATTTCATTATTTCATATATACAACACAAACTCACCAAATTATAAAAAAGTGGTAAAATACAAATATTGTTTATATTCGAATCGAAAAAAATTGTTTCATTGAGCAAAAAATTAATAATAAAAAATAGGACATGAATATAATCAAAAAATAGAAAGAGGTTAGGCAAATATATAAAAAGCTGCAGCTATAAGAATAACAAATGAAAAACCTAGAGTTTGGTATGACAGCTGGTAGCATTCCTAAACTTTGTTTAGCTTTTGTTCTTGTTTTTGTTATTTTTTTTTTGCCTTAACAACAAATTTTCTATTAACTTAAAAATTTTATTTGTGTTCTAGTTTAGTTGTATCAAACACATTGGTATTAAAGTAGCTTATGATTTAAATTTTAATTTATGTTTTTAAGATTTATTTTGTCTAGATAAAACTTAGCGCAATTTGTAGTACATTATGTACAAAAAAACAGCAAAACTAAAGAAATTAAATGCAGTTAAAATTAATAAATAATCCGTTAATTAAGCTTATAAAACGACAGAACATCGCCTGACCTTTGTTGAAAACTTAATATACATTTCTTAAAAGCTCAAGTTACAGCTAATCTTTCACACTTTCAATCCAAGGTGAAACTCAAATACCTGATCAAATATTGAAAAAAAAAAAATAACATGATATTGCAGCAACAACAAATTCACTAAAACAATAATAAATACTAAGAAAAAAAATGAAAAAAAATAATTTTTATTGTCAAGTTCAAAACTAAAACTGCAAATCTAGCAAAGTCATTCAAAAGAAAATTCATTTTTTGAATTTAATATTATGTCAACCGTAGTATAGATGTAGGTACCAAATAACAATCTAGGTCAGAAATACTTTGATTCATTATGTTGAAGTTATAATCTCAAAGGAGGACGTGACGATAAATGATGATATGCCAAAAAAACAGATAAAACTTTTGCATACTGACTTCCTGAAAATTTTAAATGGAAGTTAAAAAAAAATAATAAAAAAAAAAAAAACAGAGCTTATGAGTGGAATTTAAAAACACAAATTATGATAAAAAAAAATAATATTGAAAATATCAAAATACGTGATATATATATTTTTTTTTTCTCATGATAGACGTGTTATTTAATTGTTTTCTATTTATTGGCTGATTTCTTATTCCTTTATGCGCATAACGATTTATCAAATAATATTTTAACTTTTTTTCGTACAGTTCAATAACATCCTAAGGCCACGAACATTTCAAACAAAGGTTTCCCCTTATTTTACAGTCAACATATGAATCAATATTTTATTAACTCGCATCAGGGGGTGAAATTTAAATCAATTGTCAAATTCACATCGTACTTTGTATGCTTTCCTCGAACTCAAAATAAATGATTGACTTAATATACCTAATTCAATTGATACGTTTAGATTTGTGCATTTCTTTATCCACTCCCATTTTTATATTGAAAGTGGCTACAAAAATGTCGATTTATAACAGTTTTGTTTATAGAAGGTATTTTTATGCGGCCCCATTGCACCGCAAACTTGGGACATCCAGAGCCTTTTTTTCAAGTCGCTCAAAACACGTTAGTGCACACCTGCTTTTGAGGGCAATAAACTGTTATAACTGTTATAAAAGGGCATTTATCTAGTCTTGCCCTTTTTAAATTATTAAAAATGATTGATATTTTAGTTTCTCAAGAAGTATTATGAATAATTTGTGTATGTATGCCAGGGTTGAAAGGTTTTCAACTTTAAACAAGGCACGAGAGTTAAGTCTGCTACAAAACTTGTTAAAGCAGACAACTCATTCATTTTAAATAAATCCGACATTTCTTACAAAAAAAAAAAACACAGAACAATATTAAGTTGGTCACTTATATGAGCTCTTTTATGTTACTGTTTAAACTGCTTGATTTGTTAAAAGAGGTTCATGACTTTAAGTTTCTTTTAAGTTTTGCATAATTAGTGTTATTCACCGCACGTAAGTTTTTACGAGTATGGCTTTTAACTTTGATAGAATTAAATAGAACTCACCTTCTAAAACATACTTGTATGGGTATATGTATGTTATTAACAGTTTGAAAAAAAAAATAATCATACAAAATCCAAATTCATTAATTTTTATCTTATTTAGACCAAACTATTAACACATTTTTTGTAATACCATCCATATCGATAATATCAAAAGTGATAGAAGAAACTAATTTGCATAAATTTTAACACGCCATTAACCAGTTTTGATTTTTTGTTTTGTATTATTATTTATTTCATAAGTATTTGTCTGTTTTTTTTTTTTTTTATTTATTTCCTTTTTGTTTTGTTTTGTTTTATATTTTTAATTTTATTATTTTTGCGAAACTTTGTGAGAAAGGCAGAATATAAAACAAAGCATAACACGAAGATACATCAAAGATAACATACGCGCTTTGGTACCTGGTACCGAAGAAAATAAAAATTTTGTTGTTTAATTGTGGGGTGTTTCCTAAAAGTTATAGAGTTTTTTAATAGGACTGCCAACTCGAATGTTTTTTTTTTTTTTTTATTTTGGTAAATACATTTTTAGACGTGACTGAGATCTGAATGAAATAGGTAAATTTAACAGATTAGTATAGTTTTTGCAGTTCATTATTATTCTGCAAAGTGAGTTAATATAAAGAAATACAAAAACAAAAAAGAAGACTACAAAAAGATTTGAGTGTTTAATAAATTACTATAGTTTTAAATGGAAAACTTTTAGTATAATATGAGAGGGTGAATATGTTTGATTATTCACATTTTATATTGCAAATAAATGTTTTAGTAGATATGTTTCATTTTTTTTAAATAAAAAAAATGGCGCCCAACAAAATACATATGGGCTATGTCTGTATAAAATCATTGCAATGAATTTATACGCTATGCATTTATATGATTTAAATTCTCTTTTTATTAAGATTTGTTTTTTTATTCTTCAAAATCTTTGAATAAAATGGCGCCCAACACTATTTATTATTTTTCTTTATTTTGCTGTCTTTAAGGTTATTCTGCAATTAAGAGTGAATAATCGCTTTCTCATGTTGTACATTTTATTTAATAAAAGAACATGTCACTATGTTTAGTTTTCTTTGAAATCAATCGTAAAATGGCGCCCAACAAAAGTTGAAATTATCTATTAAAGTCTCTGCCCGAATAAAATCTTTGCAACTTTTTCATACGCCCAGCATTTATATGAATTAAACCTTCTTTTTCAATATTTTATTACTTTAATATCAAAATCTCTAAATAAAATGGCGCCCAACATTAGTTATAATCTATCTCCATGGTAGTGTTGTTCAGGTTTATTCACCAAATTAGTAAATCAGTACATAATTGCTTTTTCATATTTTCGTTTTATTTTCTTTGAAGTCAATCGTAAAATGGCGCCCAAGAAAAGAAGCACTCTATTTTATACACTTGAATAAAAGCTTAGTTTTTGTATTGACTTTTCATTAGAATGATAAGTTTATTTTTTTTTATCAAAATATTCAAGCAAAAGGGCGCCCAATAAACTACCACTTATGTAATATCTAGCTTTTGTCAAAACTATTTTCGAATGATAAGTTCATATTAGTTGGCTTCATTAAAATCTCAGAAAAATGTGTGCTCACTTTATCTACCACTCTATATATTTCACCTTATCTATAGTAATGTATTAATTAAACATTCACTTTTGCATAAAATTTTCTCTGAAGAATGATCTATCTCAAATAAAATGGCGCCCAACATTATTAGCTTATTAATGTATGTTGTCAACCCTGCGGCATAATTTCTTCAACTAAGTCATTGTCACTGAAAAACTACTAAAAGCAAACAATAATAATGTTTTCTTAACAGGTTGTTGTTTTTTTTCTTCATACAATGTTGAAATAAAAAATATAAAAATAATATAATATGCTAAGTGTAATAAAATTTTTTATTTCTCATTCCTGTGAAGCTCATGTGATTTCATTTGTCATTTTATTTATTTTTTTTCATATTTTTTTTTGTATTGTCTTGGTACTTTGCCAAATGGATTTTCATTGATAAATTAATATTCTCTTTAACATCATTCATAAGATAAAGTATTAGCTGGGCCAAGACTCTTCAGACACAGTTTGCAGATTTTTTTCTTTTAATTCTTTGTTAGTCTCTCTTAAGAAGAACGGTATCGTCAGTGACGAGTTGGTTTTCCTTATTCCTAGCACTCTACATACATAACGCCATCTCTCGTCGTCCTACATCAAGAAGCTTAAGATTGTGCGTCTTACATACTCTCTCTACGAATAGGTAGGTACATATATGAAAAAAAATCAAAAATGCAAATGTTTGTATCTCAGAAACGTTTTGACAATCTCAGCAATTTGAAAGCTGAATTAAAAAAAACCTTCATAACTGCAGAAAAGCGCAGAATAATTTCAAAATTTCAAAATTGTTTGTTCGTTCGATGAACTTCTTTTTTTCCAGCTTCAAAGAGGACTTGGAAGAGTGGCGGGTAAGTTTGGTTGCATTGTTCTTTGTTTTATGGATAGTAGGTAGATGAATGTGTAGCGCGCATGGCCAATCTTGTTCGTTGTTGGCCATTAAGTTCTGTTCTTTTTTCGTCTCTGCTTTTGTTAAGTTTGGGTTGGTACAAATGAACCCTAATGCTGGGAATATAACAGTGGATAGGGGACTTACTCTGACGACCAACATGCAATACAAGTCCTCTTAAGAGGTGAGTGGAATGGTATACCTTAAATTTGGTCTGGATTTTTTGGGTAGCAACTGGAAGTTATTTTTACGAACTCAACTGATTCATTCCTCTTTCTTTAATGGATTTCTTTTTTAAGAGCCTGTAAACCAACCACACCGGAAGGACAGAAGAGTTGTCGCCCTCTTTCTGTAACTAACAAATAAAACAAAAGAAAATCATCCAGTTTAGCTGCCATTTGGTTGTGTGTCTGTATGCACATGTGTGTTCATTATATTTATGTGGTAAATTATTGAAATTATGTGCCAAATGCGGGTGAGGCAAGAAAAAAAGCATATTTATTTTGCATTGTTATTGTCTGCATCATGACGGCAGCGACGGCGGCGGCGACCACATGGGGTTCTCAAACATTATTTTTCTTATTGAATTCCTTTGCTGCATCTTATAGCAATACCGAAAGAAACCTCGTGGCTCTCGTGTGGCTGTGGGAACTTTCAAATTTCCGGTTCTGTACGGAGGAAGTGGGGCTATAAAAAAAATAATGCAAACAAAAAAACTGTCTACTGTTCTTCGTACAACGTAAAGTAAAGACGATGACTGCAACTCGTTTCCACTGCGCCAAGTAAATTTACTAACCCACGAACGGTTGTTGTATCAAAAAGACTCGTCCAATAAAAATGTCATAAGTATTTTTAAATTGAGTAAATCAAAAGATCTGAAAGAGGACAGACTGTTTCTATGGTATAGGTAGGAAATTCTTCGCCTATGTCTAGAAGTAGATATACATATAATAAACACCTATTCTGCCGTGTAGATACGCCAAAAATGTAGATACGTCATTTTCAGTTAACACGGCAGTATTCAAAATTGATTATATCTTGCTTACAAAGGGAAGCTATTAGATGATGATAGTTTTATTGGATTTGGAGACAAGAAATCCGAAGAAATACAAGCGCAATCGATTTTGAAATCAAAATTTATTGATAAAATAATTAAACGGTGGGAATGAGGTCAGGTTAATTTCATAAATACGTAGATAGGTATGTATATGATATACAATTTTAATATGTATAATTTCTGAAGAGCTCACATATAACTACTCTGTTAAATAGTATAACATAGATTGTTTCCCTTAAATATCAAAAGATTTATAAAAGTAAAAGTTTGAAAAAAAATAAAACTACTTTTCGCTGCATCTAATTTCCGAAAGTATATAAAGTTTATTATCAGTGTATTTAAGTGTCAGAGCAAGGCAATACAAACTTTAAAATACATATTCGGGGTTTTTTAACACAATTAATGATTTTTTAAAACATTATAACAAGCTGTTAACTACTTAACTACAAAACGAGATTTCATTTCGATGGGAAAACCTTAAAAATGACCAGAAAAACTAGTTTTCCTGCGGTGAAAATATGTTGAATTTGCATAAATTATGAAATTGACATTAACGAGGTTAACGTTCGGCTAAAATTGCATATTTGATTAATTTTAAATCAACTTATGTAGATTATACAGTTTTCTCTAAATCATAATCTTTTCAAATTAAAATTACTCTTAACTTATTGTACTAACCATAAATAATCCTGAAAAGCCAGTAGTTTTTGCAAATTTATTTTTTTTTGTATCTAAACAAACACGATTCTTTGTCCAAAACCTTATGAATATCAAGCACTAACTAGTTTTCTTTTTGAAACTTTTCCAGCTTCACATAGAGCAGCATTGTTTTGAATGCAGATTAACTTAATGTATGCAATAGATAACTGCTAATACAAACAAAACAAAAATTAAACTAATCTAAATTCATAGTACCTACAAAGGTAAAATAAAAATCAGAAAACTAGTTTAAATTATAGCCAAATATGCTACTGCCACCGACCCACTTTTTATATAAAAAAAAAAAAAAAAACTAAAATGTCATTCAAGAAAAAAAAAATTCACATCAAGGTCATGAATTTTATCAAAACCATGTGCATCTTAAAAAATGTATTCATTTAATAATTTAAAAAATCATTTGTTGAAATAAATCTAAAGACTTGTGCTTACAAATTTCTTTTAATTCGAACGCCATTACTCATAAATAATCTTATCCATCGATCTTTTTCCTAAGTCAAAATTGAACAAAGAGTTTGAATTTGACGTTTTGTATGTATTAGAATATTTCAACATTCCCAAATGATGACAATATATCGTATTTAATATTCATTTTGTAATAACTCAAAGATGACACCAACTTTCCTGTCAAGTAACAGTCTTTAAACAGTAACAGTATTTAAACCCGGAAGTTTAAAGTCCCAACCACATGAATTAAACACATTTTAACAATTTATTAGGCGACGTCAATATCTACCACAAGCTACATTCATTCCACATTTTTTTTTATTTTTATTCGTCAGATCGAAAGATTAAATTGAAAAAGAGTCAAAATTAAGCTTCAACTCTCCTTCCATACATTTTTGGGGCAGTGAAAGAAAGTCTTATATCTTGCTTTAATCCCACCATTAAATTTTTTTTCTACCATTCACCATATCATAACGTTTTTTTTTCCCTTCTTTCGTGAATCACCAAAGTGATTCGCATTTTTATTTTTGCCATCAGTCGATTCCATGGCTTAAAGAATTCGCGACTCAAGTAAACATCAGAGAGTTGTAGACTTGTATAGTTCAACTAACCTAACCTAAAACAACACTTGTGATGAAATCATGTCACTTCACCAAAAGTAGCTATGGTGAAGCCCGCATAAGGAGAGTTACCTACCTACTTCACATCTTTGCGAAAAATTCAAAGAAACCTGTTTAAGTAAGCTCAATTTTTTTATTTGGCTTCTCCTTCTTTCTTTTTCTGTTATCTTTTTTTTTTTTTTATTGTTTACACGACGAAACTTTCACTTGCTGCACGTCGATAAAGAAGTGAGTTTAATAACTAATTGTGAGTTGTAAAATTTTCTCCCTACTACTGTTTTTTTTTTTTTTTTTTTTTTTATTTGTGAAGTTTTTTGTCTGTTTCTTTGTTTGTTTGACTTTGTGTCTTTTTGAATATATTTGTGTTGTTCATATGTCTGTTAATGACTGTTTTTTTTTATTATCTGTTGTCTGACAATTTGATTAAGTAAGGTTAGGGTAAAGGTGTCAAAAGGTCTAAGTTTCTCTTTATGCAACCAACAACCAAAGTTATGATGTCGTGTGTATCTGTATAACTTTGTCAGAAAAGATTGGGAAATTTCGATTTCTTCTCAAAGATTACGTAAACGATGACGGAGAATTTTTAAGTCTTTGGCGTAGGCAGGTAGATAAGCTTATTTGCATTTTTTTTTTTGTGCTACAAAATGGGTTCCATGTTTATTTATTTAATTTTAATGGTTTGTTGGTGAGATTTCGTAAAAATCAAATTTTAATTCTTGATGCGTCATAGGCAGTGTTTGTTGTTGGGTTTCTAGTACATAATTCAGTTACAGATGATGCAATGTTACAGTTTAAGCCCTATTCACATGAGAGCGACCAACGAATGACGAATTAACGAATAAATGGGATTTTAAAACATTTAATAACCTAAATTCTTCACAAAACTTAAATAAAATCATAGAAATGTCAGCTAGGTTAATTTTCTAATAATTTTCTAATAAAAAGAATTTAGGTTATTAAAGGTTTTAAAATCCCTTTTATTCAAAAATTCGTCATTCGTTGGTCGCTCTCATGTGAATGGGGCTTTATTGTCATATTTTGAAAGAACAGAAAAGTAGAAATTAAAATAAAGTTTAGTTTAGGTACCTACAATAATTGTTTTCATATTATTTGATGATTGTTTTCTCCCATTTCTGCTAAAATCTTAGATAAAGCGTACCTAAATACCTACTTAAAGTAACCGTTTTCCATTTCTTTAATATTTCAAACATTTTGTAGAGCCATAACAAAAAACAAACAAAATTGAACTACACAGGCACCTTAAAGCAGCTGTCATCTTGATAAATTTATTCTTCAACTAAGGACTAAATGGGATCCGGAAATCCAATTCGGGTCTACACGGAATTGAAACCAGCTTCATGTAAACTAAACGTAGTATTAAGTCTTTATGTTCGTATTTAAAAAAATCTGAATGATTTATAAAAAAAAGAGAGGGTGAGTTGATTTATTTGGCGTCGTTTAGAAAAATCTTTTAATTCAATCATATTAATGGCATGAAACGTCTAAAACTTCAGAAGCTTGAATTGGGCCCTTAATCCAAACCAAATTGGCGCTTAGGAGACATCAGCTAACTAGTAAGGGCCTTCCTAAAATACATTATGTACCTTCAATTCTTCTTGAGCGAAAAGTCCCAAGATCAAATCTCAATTTTTTATCTCTAAAAGCAAAACGATACATAACGCCCGACCTAATTCCGATATAGTAACTGTATCTGATGTAAAACTTTCTAGAGCGACATTAAAAACTAGATCATTGTTCCACGTGGTGGTGGGTGAGAAATTATAAATTCAGAAATAACATTTGATTGATAGCCTCACAATGTAGTTCCTCGTTCACATCACATCAAGCATCAATACTTGAATTGTTTATTTATTCATTTAATTGTTATCACTTTCAAACATGTGTTCTAAGTGACGACTATTTTTAATCAGTATTATGTGATGATACTATTTGTTAGCTAAAAAAAAAAAAGTCAGAAGCAATGTGCTAATAACTTAAGAAACTGATACCTATTTGTTTTGTCTTCGGCTACATCAAAAAGCTTATCTATTGCGACATACATAAATTTCTTGACGTGATATTATAAGCTTATAAAATTGTGCTGCTAATAGGATTATGATTTTCTGTTGAGATGAGATGATGCCACAACTGCGCAATGGAAAAATTGTTTTGTTTACAATTATTTTAATAATTTAAAATTTATATGAATTTTTTGAAATCATAAGCAAGATCAAACTCCTTTTATTTAAATTTTAAATTTTAATTTAGACTCCGTTTTTTAATGTATGACAAAAAAAAACTGTGGACAGAGGAGATAAAAGGAGGTTAAACGTAATGGGAATAGACTGAAATGAAAAGTGTTTTTAAAAAGATCGTATATGTTAAAAAAATTGAAGGCTTAAATACCGTCTTAGCTACCTGTACTCAGTTTTTTAATTGGTCAAATAATTCTTAAGTCTATGAACGTACTACTTATGATGATTGTTGTTTTTAAAATACCTACATATCTAAATCCAATAGGAAACTTTGATGTATTTAATTAAGTGCGTGCGAATTAGTAAGCCACACGTGTGTTACTTTATTCATCAGATTACATGAACATCTTAATTAGATCATACAAACTTTTTTATGAAGTCTATAATCACAAGAAGATAAAATTTGAAAAAGCAGATTGTTGAGAAACTTACACATTTTATTTTACAATTTATTTTTTTATTTGTTTCTATGAAGAAATAGATTAAAATAGCACCTTATCTCTTATTTAAGATATTTTTTTAAAGTCATATCTATCATTTTGTCAAGTTCTTGATAGTGAAAATAATCTGAGAATAAAATGGTCTTGATGGACTATGGTAACAATAAAATAATTGATTCTTACCTACGATTAGTGGTCAGGAAGTTTGTATTTGAAAAAAAAAAAAAAAATGTGACGTTGGGGAAAAAAAGCCTTAAAATATTATGTTTGTATCTACCTATGCCTTAAGTTTTTTGTTTTTAATATGTGGTTGAAGTTAAAATAATATGAGCAATGCAATGATTCATTCTCTTTTAACTAGTTTATTTTCATTTTTCATCGAAAGCATTGAAATATATAACATATTCTAGTGCAAATAATATTTTTAAAGATAACTATTGCTTTTGAAATATGACAGTGACTGAAACCTTAAGCTTTAATACCAATCATTAAGTAAGTGAGTGTGTTCCAACTACGGAACTTTTAATTTCTATTTAATTTGGGCAAAAATAAGAATTCTGTCAAATGTCAGTTTGTCACTAATTGGTTGTTGATCTAATATGCTTTTGATGTAAGTGGGGCAGTAATTTGCCTAACGCTTTTCGGACTAGTTAGGAGTCAAGCTACTTTTTGAGCGGCTTAAAATCTCCAATCACACAAAATTCGACCTATAGTTGGTTTAAGAATGTTGATAGTCAATGATTTTGAGCCTTAAATGACACTAATTATCAAAACGCTCTTAAAAATGTTTACAAACTTATTTAAATTAAATAACAACTATGTATGTTTTTGATTAAACTTACTTTTCGTCCTTCGGAGAATAAAGAAACTAGCAATGAAAAGTGCTACAACAGACACTATTATCATTGTTAAACTCGTTATATCCATAAGATCCATTGTTGCTGTAGGTATATGATTTTTTTCCACCTAGGTAACTTGAAACTAAATATCCTTATTTAATTTAACTTCACACACTTCCTTTTGATTTTATTAAAAGTACAAACTGCTTAACAGATATAATTAAAACGGTAATTATGTATGATCCTTTCAACCCGAATGACAGACTTTAACTGATCTTTAAAGAAATAATCCTCGATTATTTTGTAGTAGCTAACCACGTGCTCGGTTATTCAATTCCAGTTTCAGGTATATTGCAGTGGATCATGTGTATCCTTTCGAAAGAGAAGGCAATAATTAAATTTCTTCCAACATGTGCGACTGGTGTCCTAATTTTTTTTTTATACCCCACACAGGAAATTAAGCAGATGGCGATGGTGATGTGTTGTTTGATATTTTTGCTCCTTTTTTTCAGTAGGTATATTTATATTCGTTCAAACTATCCAACGATATGCCGTTCCTTTATTTGTGTTTATAGTATATTCCTTTTATATTTTCTTTGTTATGCAAAAACCGATCATGTGTCACTATAGTCCTTGTTCTTTTTTTCTTTCTTTATTAGTTGTTGCCGTTTTCTTTGTTTGCTTTATTTATATAGTTATGAATCTGAGTAAAAAGTCCTTATTATGTTTGAAAATATTAAAATAATTTTTTATCATCATTCGATTCCAGTTGAATGATATCTCCATGATCCTTTGAAAAGGAATTAGCTTAAAAAGAACAGTTATGCAAACGTTAATTTAAAAAAAAATTAAATTTTTTAATATATCACTATTAACGTCTTTTGTCACAAACAATGCATTTAATGTTCTCAAATGTTCAAAAATGTCCCTTATGATGTAATGTATCCTTTATTGATTAAATTGATATATAATCCACAAAAACCACGTCAGAGAACAGTCACGCGACCAAAGAAAAAAAAATCAATAAAACGGTCTAACATATAACTTAAAGAGTAAGTCACGAGATTTTATTGAAAAGGGGGTTGAATTCTCCCCCTGATGTTGTTTAAAAAAAATATGAAAAGTATTTTTAACGAAATAATAAACGGGAAATCGTAGTTTGCCTAAAATACGTTTTTTTTTTTTTTATTTTCGAATGAACTTTTCTCATACACGCCGAGCGATATTAACGGTTTTGTAAATAAAAATCAAAAGAAAAAGCGCTGAAATATTAACGAAAGTTTAAATTGAAGTTGATACGCGAAAAGTTTTCAACCAACTGAATTCGAAGTTGAGGCGGCATCGAACGTATATCGTCGCAAGATGAGGAGTTCGCGCAAAAAGAAAAAAAAAAATAGAAAAAAAAAAGAAAACAAAACCAAACCATACGCGAAAGAAAAATGTGAATTTAGTTTTTTTTTATTCATTTATTTGCTTTTTACTCTTTTATTGTTGAATTAAACGATTTTTTGTTTTTGTTGTTGTTCTATTTCAGCATTCCGGTTTCTCTTTGACTCTCAGTGATTCTCAGTTTAATGTTTTTAGTTCTCTCGGTACTAAATTTGTAGTTTTTTTAAGTAAATTATTTATGTGATACTATGGTCGTGATAGCTGACAGACCCCCTTTTCTATTGAAACACTCACTATCTTCATTCAATTCAATAGAAATTCCATGTGACGTGACGTAAAGCCATATACACCGCTTGCAATCATCATATTTTATTTTTAAGACCATGTGCGCGTTGTTTGAGCTTTTTTTAAATTAAGTTGAGAGAGAAGCGCTAATATATTTAAATAAAGCTACACCACACTACACTAAGCAAGATTTCGAAGGAAAAGTTGCATTTTCGAAAAGCTCATAGAATTCTGATGAAGAGTATAAAATGGTACTGCAGTTCTTTACATCAGAAATTTAAAGTGGAATTTCCGTTGTGGTTTTACCGTTACAGTTCGCACCCGCCGAACTGTACTGCAACAAAACTAGGCGGAACTAGGCAGGAGCACCTCACTACGTGAAAATACTTAGCTAAAAATTCTTCAATTGATACTTATTAGCTAATTGACCGTTAATATTTTCTTGTTAATTGCCCAGTACTTTTATTATTTAATGCTATAATTTCAATTATTTTAAAATTTATTTTTTTCTGTTTTGAAATTAAATTGAAAATGTAAAAAGTACAAATATTTACATATTTCAAAATAATATTTGAATTTTTTTGTTCGAATAACTGGAGTACATATCTACCTAAGTATAAATGAATTTATTATTATAAGAATAATAAATTAATTGTTACATTATTCATATTATATCTATGACATTAACGAGTATGTATGACTAACTGCAAAACATCTTAATCTGTTCTACCTGGTTGTTTTACCTACTTAAGAAAAACAAAATTGTTTTTTTTGCTAAGAGTATTCTTTTACGACAGCCATAAAATCTTTTAAATTTTTCCCCTTAATACCCTTATCCCATTAATATGTGGAATTACCAATAATTATTACTCATACACTATAGGCTAGGTAAATTGTATATTATGAAGATTCCATATTTGAATTATTACCGTTTTGATGTTGACTGTTTTTTTTTTTTTTTTTTTAATAAAATCAAAATCATCAAAACCATATATTGACTTTTCGAAAAGTAAATTTTATCTAAAATGCTGCTTGGTAAAATACAGTGAAAGCTCCTATTGCGGACAATTCCCTTAAGCGGACAAATTCTCATGACCGTGGATCTTGGATTTAAGTTCCATACAATTTATGATCCCTTAAGCGGATGGTTAGTGCGATGGACTGTCATGCCGGAGGTCTAAGGTTCGATCCCCGGCCTCGCCACCTATTTATTTAAAAAGAAAAAACGGCTACTGCCTCTTGCGAGGAATTGACAAATCCTCCAAGAGTATCTCTTGTCACAGAAAAGTGCCGCTCGTTAGCCGTTCGGATTCGGCAATAAACTGTAGGTCCCCTCCATTCCTGCAGACACGCACACAGGAATGGTTGAGAGTTGTAAGTCACTAGGCCCTTGTTCTTCATGAGCTGTTGTGCCATCAAATTTATTTTTTTTTTTAAGCGGACACTCCCTTACCCGGACGCGGACACGATTATTAGCCGTGATTTGTTGAATTTAATTCTCTTAGGCGGACAAAAACTTTTTTTTAGCTTGTAAATTTCAACCCTTATTTTCAGTAATACTTTTCCGTATCGTTTTTTGCACTAAAAACGTTCCCACTGGTTCACAGCGATAATAAATGCGAGGTCACCAGATCATTTTCAATGATCAAATGTATAATGGACTTTATTTCTGCTGAATTGGTCTGTTTTTCTATCCTGTTTCTTGTATCTTCATGTTAGTTTTTAGTTTGAATGAATTTCATGGTCTGCAGGTGCAAACATTTTTCATTACACCCCTAAATACTATACATTTAATTATAAAAGTATTTTAATTGTTTTTCCCTTGGACGGACAATTCTCTTAGGCGGACAAAAGTGTGGCGACCGTCGCTGTCCGGCTAAGGGAGCTTTCACTGTATCTTAATTGCAATGCATCTTTTGACTTGATCTGTATACTGTACATTTAAGTACTGTACATAATGTACAACTATACATAGTCAGAGTTATTTGTATATTAAAATGCACCAATTGCTAGGATGTGTACGTTGGGTTGGGGCGAGGTAAAATTTGTATGGGAGGTGGGTCTTTTTCCCCCTGTCTATGAGGTAAAAGTAGTTTTACCTAAAAAAGAGATGAAATTAAAAAAAATAAATAAATTACAACCGTAACAATAATTATAAAGCCACGTTAATCCAGATGCTTTTTTAAAGCCAGCTATTCATTTTTTATTTTGTTTTTAAATCAAATATTTAGTTTTAGTGAATGGTTTTTGAAAAAATAATTTTCAAACTAAACATTTGAAAAAAAAAAAAAAAATACAAAAAAATGATTTCAAAAAAATGTTGTTCAAAATTTTACGTCATTAAGAAGTATTTTTTTTTTATTTTATGTCTTTGTATTCAATGCTCTTATCAATTTGTAGTCAAACACTAAAAACCAGAGGCTAAAATTTCTCCAAGCTTTCAAGAAAATTTAAAATATCAAAACTAAGTTTTCCCTAAGTTCGACTTCAATTCGTTAGTTTGTTGCTTGAAAGATCCTATTTCCACCACGTTTTAAGTAGTAAAGTATATTATTACAATTTCGTTATAAAACAATGTTGAAAACAATATAGGTACAATAAATAAATTATGTAACATAAAAAGGACCTTCCAAGTAAAGTGAAGTGTATTTCATGAGAATCCTAAGAACTATATATTAATTAATATGGTTCAGGTGCGTATTGAAAGGTCAGTTTTGAAAAATTTTCCGTGGGTATATCCTGACGTTCAATATTTTTATGACTGCGATTTAACTTTGTTTATAATTTACAATTTTTACTTAATACCGTAATGACTTGGAATTACCATTTTTTAAACCAAAAAAAGATATTGTGTCTCAGGTAAAATCCAATTTTATTTGAAAATTCTGTACTTTAGACTGTTCACTGAATTTACTAGGTATACAAGAATACTTTTTTTCAAAAATCTTTAATTGATATAGGTACCTAAAAAAAAATATCTATGAAAAATGTTCAGGTTTCTAAGATAAATAGGTAGGTATGTCATCTGATTTTTTTTCAATAAAC
This sequence comes from Epistrophella euchroma, assembly GCA_947049315.1. NCBI lineage: Eukaryota > Metazoa > Arthropoda > Insecta > Diptera > Syrphidae > Epistrophella > Epistrophella euchroma. The sequence goes on along the minus strand of OX346247.1, from coordinate 106,129,178 downwards.
TGTAATACCCAATCCGTAAAGGAACTTTTTAAAAATTCTTTACTATACATACAACTTGAGAAAAAAAATTAAATTGAAAATCTTATATTTGAGAACGGTAACGGATGTTAAACAATAAGTAGCATTTAAGTGAATAACATGCGAGACATAATTAAGTGCCCATACTCTGTACTCATTTGGGTTAGGCAATGTTCGAATTGGAACACAATTTCAATTAATTTTATCCGTGAATAAATTTTTAACTTATTATTTTTTACCAACCCCATTCATGTAGGTACCTGGATATTTACCGCCATATTATTCACTCGATACATCCAGATTTAAACTTAAATCTAGATGAATTTACATTGAATTTGTATGATTTACATCCAGATTTATGTTTTAATCTGAATATATTGAGTGAATAATATGGCCCTTATTGTCTACTTATTATTGAATAAACGGTGTCTTATCGATTCGGTAAAACCTCATTGTTGAAATTATGGATAAGAGTAATAACTGGCTTTATTTTGTCTTTAAAACAAATTGCCATATTTTATCATAGTCGTTGAACTCTGACCAAAACAATTGCGCAGCAAAATACCGGTACCACATGGTACCTGCCATATTTTTTTTATTTGTTTGACAGGTAAATATACCTACCTTCATTTAATGAATACAAACCCCAATGTAAACGGGCAACTTAAAGCTCCTACTTCAGATTAACACAAAAAAAAACACCGCTTGCAAATGCGCCATGCTATTGCCATTATACCGGTTGAGGTTGAACCTGTTTCGAAATGTTTTCGAAAAGAGTGCATGAGTGCATCTCATTCTTAACATAAATGCCCAATGCCCTCTGTGTTCATAAAGCTTTTAACAAAAAAGTTCATCAAGCACCACGTGACAAAGAGAGTATCTACTTGATTTGCTTTTCCCCTATAAATTGCTTTTGTATGAGGAATAAATTGATTTTGTACTAACAGTGTAATGGCAGAGTATACAAAAAAAAAAAAAAAAACGACGGAGGAAAGCAAAAAGTGAAATTGATTAATTTCTATTTGTAACGACATCGTCGAAGAAATTGAGTATGGGGCAGAGAGTGGTAAAAGTTGAAGGCGAATGCCCTTTGAGTTTTCGTGGTTTATTGCAATTTCCAAGTGACGTAAGGATTATTGAATATTTCGTGGGTTAACAGTTTTTTATTTAAGGAAAGTTTATTGTTGATGTTTTTTAAAAATAATTTTTAAATGGGACAATGGAAATTTTGTTCATTTTAAAACTATATTAGTACCTAACTTTTTTATATCTGTAAATACGGTACAAATGGTTTTAAGCTACCTCCTCGTTACAATTAAAAATTGTGTACACGGGTCCCACGCTTTTCATTTTAAATATTTGATGCCAAGAGAATTTATTTTACAATTTATAGTTCTTTTCAAAAACATGGCATTTCTGTATATTTCTGTATAATACGATAATTTTTATTAAAATAATTATTAAAAGTGTACATGTGTATAACAGTATTGTCTCGGTAATCCGAACCACCTTTAATCCGAATATCGTGCTTATCTGAAACTTTATTTTGTTCCATTATTTTCTTTATGCCAAAAACAGATGTGCAGCTTTTTCCAAAAATTAATTTACACAGGTTCTTATGAGAGCTGACATATTCCAGGCTCTGCATGCAGCCTATGCTGCACGATATCTCTATTTCTAAATAAATACGCTGCATGGGAAAAAGCTGCACATCTGTTTTGGGCTTTACAATCCGAAATTTCCACGTTTAGTGAACGCTTAATCCGAATTCCAACTTAAAAAAACAACACTGGTTTGCACAGTTTATAGTTTTTACAGTAATTTTGTTTATATTACTCCTTTATGTTACAAACTTGCAGAACAGGGGTGGAATCGGCTAAGGTGATATGTGATAAGTGATAGTCATTATCAACAATTTCCGTCTGCGTAAAGTTATTGTCCCATGGGACAATCACATTTTTGTGACTAATTTCTGTGACAGCTATTTTGTTACCACTTTCATGTAAAACTTTATTATTTTCTGCATCTTTAAGTCAAAAATCTTTGAACAAATTTATATTCAATATGAAATAACACATTTGATTTTATTTTTCAAAGTTTTAATCATTTGATAACTAATATTTCCCAACTCTAGAAAACTTTATTTTAACTTTTGTTTTACAAATAAGTATAAATGCGAATCTTTCACTCAACAAATAATAATTTAATTAAATCATATAAACAAGATATATATTTTATAAAAAAAAACTCAAGGAATAGATTACATACTTTATAAACACAAAAGCCAACAGATCAAAAAAACTTCAGGGAAAACAAAACAAAACAAAATATGGCAAACATAAGCAACGTAAAGTGTTTTGTACGATTTCTCTTAAAGTGATACCAAATTTAAACAATTCTTTTGTGATCACTTTACGCAGACTGAAAATCAAATCCAATCACATGTGACTATCATAAATGTGATGATCACAAATCACTTTACGGGTGTCCATTAAGAATAGACGAAAAAATGCCATGAAATTTGAAATGCTGAAATTTGGCAAGAACGTTGGTAATGAGACTTTTTAAAAACTGAGAGAGTTCCTCATCGATGCGATGACCGCTAAGTCAGTTATAAGGGGTCTAAGGGCCTGAAAACGAGTTTTTTGCAAATATCTCAAAAACGGTTTGTGCTACAATCTTATAGCTGAGGCAATTTCAGAGAAGATTAAAAACTAATATTTTTCTCTAGCACAAACCGTTTTTGAGATTTTTTCCAAAAACTCCTATTTTCATGACTTTTTGCCCATTTTTTTTCGAGATTTTTGGACTTTTCGATTTGCTGTAACTTTTTAACGGTTAACGTTAAAAAAAAAGTAAAAATCTATTTTTATTGGAAATTATATGAGCCTCAAGATTATAAATAAAAAAAAAAATAATAAATAAATTTGATGGCACAACAGCTCATGAAGAACTAGGGCCTAGTGACTTACAACTCTCAACCATTCCTGTGTGCGTGTCTGCAGGAATGGAGGGGACCTACAGTTTATTGCCGAATCCGAACGGCTAACGAGCGGCACTTTTCTATGACAGGAGATACTCTTGGAGGATTTGTCAATTCCTCGCAAGAGGCAGTAGCCGTTTTTCTTTTAAATAAATAGGTGACGAGGCTGGGGATCGAACCTTAGACCTCTGGCATGACAGTCCATCGCACTAACCATCACGCCACGGCTACTACAGCCTCAAGATTACGGAATGCAATTTTTCTCTAATACAAACTGTTTTTGAGATATTTGCCAAAACCTCCGATTTTCATGACTTGTTGCCCCTTTTTTTTTAGAGGTATTTTGACTTTTGGATTTGCTGTAACAGTTAATGTTACGAAAAAAGTGAAAAGCCATTTTTGTTGAAAAATTACATGGGCTACAAGATTGTGGACTGAAATTTTTCTCTAACACAAACCGTTTTTGAGATTTTTGAAAAAAAAACTCCCATTTTCATGACATTGGTAATACCAATGTCTATGGCAAATTTTAAATTCCCACCTCTAATTATAAAGGAATTTAATCTTGTAAGATAAAAGCTCACATGTTAAAGGCCATTGGAAGATATTTCGTATGAATTCAAAACATTCAACAGGAATTCAAGAACGTTGAACTCCCAAAAAATTAATTAAAGTCCACAACAACTTATAGGCACCTATGTATACATTTGCGAAATGTCTATGAACTTTCCCAATAAATTATTGATAAAAAAAAACAACCATAAATAAATTTGCGTCGCAATAGCTAGCTGAAAGCTGAATACATTGTGACACAAAAATGCAACTTAAATAATACACACAATTCCATATAAGCATCAAAATATTCAGAAGATTTTCAAAATAAATTATTACTTCTTGCGTCACTGGAATATAAAAGATGGATTATAATTGTATTAATTAATAATTATAATCAGAAATTGTTGTTCTTATTGGTAATTTTTGATAGGCGTTTATCATTGGTTCTGTGAATTGCGTTACACTTTTTTCATTCTTTTGTTTTCATCATCTTTTTTTTCTTGAGTTACAAATTTGTACGCAACGCTGTAAATCAATTGCGTCAGACAAACCAATGAGTTTATTTTGCTATATTTATGATCCATCAGGGGACTATATCAAGCAGCAAATCGTATCTGATATAGTGGAGTATGATGTGGTCCAGACTCCAGAGCTATAAGTCAGAGAGAACTGCACGAATTCGATATGCTAGAAGTAGGAGATTTATTTATTCATTCTCTTTTGATGCTCTACTGAGAGAATTTTCTGGGATTAATAATTATCAATAATCAATTATTTAGAATAGAACGCATTTTATTAGATTTCCGATTTAATTTTTCATCAAATCAGGTACATAATACAAAATTGAACGCATTTTTATAAATTCATATTAATGGTGCTTTTGAATGTTGAAAAAGATAGAAGCATTGTAAATACTTTAAATTTTTTATTTTACAAGAAATGCTCAAACCGGGCGGGCGGTGCAGAATGAACAAAGTTCACTGGACGAGTGTTGTTATGCCATTTTGGTGATAATCTTTAACATTATTATTGCATTAAACATAAAATGCTTTAACTAAATTTATAGATAAAATTGAATTTCTTTTTAATTACAAAATTTATAAACGCTGTCAATCATTATTTGAACCATTTTTTTTTTTACAAATTCAACTTTAGGCATCATTATATTAGTATCACCTTTTGGATTTCAAAGCAATCAGCTATTTTTAAGTGCATTATTATGAATAGTTTCTTCAAGTAGTAAACATTACAAATTGGATGATTTATGTAAGTGCGTAATTGCATTCAAGTATAAATAGTTGACCTCATATCAATTAGCAGACAGAGTATTTCGAGATAAAAGTATAGACTTATAGATTTGTTAATAATGAAATTGTACATGTATGTACATAGGTACTTACACATACAAAAGGGCTTTGATTTTATGCTCCAAATATTGATAATCTGAAGGCTTAAGACCTTAAAATAATAGTAATAAATGTCGGTTCCTTAATAATGAAATTAATTTTGATTTTGTTAAATGGTAGGTGTAACTATTTAAATTTGTTGTAAAGAGTTTAAACCTAATTTATTTTGTATATTAACTTATTTGTATTCAATTTTTTTTTTATTGTATTTATTTCTAAAGCATTGAAACAACACAGAATTTTGACATTTCACCATATTGCTCTTTAAGGCTCATTTCACACTTATTCGGTTCATTTTTTGTTTATGTGTAGACTTATTCACACACACGGTTGCGGTTCATAATATAAGGTCTTTATGTAGGAATCTAAAACCAGTCGCCTACTAGGGTACGGTATCTACATCAAGTCAACTTACCTTAAATATCAAATTATTAATAGAAACCTAACCTATAGGACCGTAAATGTATATATCCCCTTCAGAAAAATAATAGCAACAGCATTATTACTCAACAAAAATAGCCCAAAAGTCGGCCCTAGATTGGCCAGTAATATTTTACGATACCTACCGTATCCTTCATATCCTTATTCTTTTAAGTTTGCAGTGAAGCACTATATCCACTGAACCATTGCCAACATACAATAAATCGTTATTTGTTACATTTTTAATGCTTATAGCAACGTTATAATTTTTGACACAAGCAATTTCTTGTCATTTATTAGTGCATTTTATTTGCTTTAATTTAATGGCTTCGCAATAATTGCAAATCACCCATAAAACATGGTAGTTATAAAGTCCAATGAAAAAGACCGTAGAGCCTTCAAAATAAATTTTGTATTTTCTTGTTTCAAATTCTTAAATAAAACAATGCATGTTTTCAATCAGCCATTTATGCAGGAAGTGTGTTGCAAAACATATAAAAAGTCACAAGATCATGAGGCCGTTAAAAATACAGAAAAATTCAGGACAGTAGCCAACAGACAAAAATGCTGAATGGTTGTTAGCAATAAAAAAAAAAACAAATAAATTTGAACAACAGCTCATGAAGAACTTGGGCAGTGACTTACAATTCTCAACCATTCTTGTGTGCGTGTCTGCAGGAATGGAGGGGACCTACAGTATATTCCAACGGCTCTTTTCTATGACAAGAGAGGTTTTGTAAATTCCTCGCAAGAGGCAGTAGGTAGTCGTTTTTTTTATTTTTTATTATTAGTTGGACGAGCCTAGGGATTGACTATCCCTGGCATGATAGTCCATCGTGCTAACCATCATGCCACGGCTACTACAAGGTTGTAAGCAATAAAGAAACAAAATTTACAAAAAAATCTGTTTGTTTTGGGAAACACTCTGAAGAGTATAGTTTCATTCAGAGATAATGTGGGCAACAAAAAACTAAAAAAATAATTATTTTAAAGTTTTATTCCAACAGGAAATTATTTCACATTTAAAAATTTAAAAATATATTTCATTCAAAGAAATTTAAAAAAAAATGAAATCAAACTTCTCTAACCCTCCTTGGCTACGGCCTTATATAAACTGAAATAAATATAAAAACAAAAAGCTTTTTCTTTTAAAATACGTGGGTGTACTTTTTGCGCTTGCGAAAAAATAATATTTATTTTTTGTTAATTTGTTTCGAAAAAAAAAAGTTAGCCACCACTTAACAAAGAAACATGTAATAATTAATACAAAAAAAAGTAAAATCTTTCGTAAGAATTAAAGAACAATAACTTGTCAAAGACAACGGCATTAATCGCCAGAAAAATATAAAGAAAACTCCTTCAAGTTAATATGATAATTGTTGTGAGATGCAAAAAATACAAGGTGAATATATTATTTTCTGTTTGTTTTGATTTTATGCAACAAAGGATAAATTGAAATAATTTAATAATCTTCAACATGGCACTTCCGTTTTTAGCTTTTAGTTTCAAGAATTGTTTTTTTTCAATTCAATTTTAATGAAAACCGAATACGTCAATATATGTATCACACCGGATGGTTGCGTGATGATCTTCCTGGCATTAAATGAAAATACAAAGAATAAATGTTTAAGTGACTTTTCAAAATCTGAGTGCAAGATGAGATTTATATAAATGAACAAATGTCGAGATGATGGACTTGTTTGCATGCTTTCATTTGTTATATGAGCGTGAATAGGTATATAAATGAGTTCACTAGATTTTTATTTATAATAAAAGACGAAAGGTATTGTTTGAAATGTATTATTAACAAATTAATAAGAAATACGAAAAAGTAGTATGAATTGAAGTAGACAAATATGAATTTTACCTTAATCAATTAAAATTTTCACTTCGCTTGTTTTGATTAAAGCCTAGTTTATAGATCGAAGCGAAGTGAAATTTTCAAACAAAAAATTAAGGTTTTTTCCCATGCGTTAAAAATACAATAAAATTAAATATAATTATTTAAGCGACAAGGAGGGAGAAATTTGTATAGAAGTAAATATAATTCAACGGACTTATCCAAACCAAATATAAAACAAAATTTATTTACTTTGTAAACTTTTCAACGTGAGATTTATTGATGTTTTATTTGGATTTGTAGTTCACTTCGCATTGATGTTTAAACTAGGCTTAATGATTTAGATAATAAAAAGAAACCTACAGTTAATAGAAAACAGAATAAAACAATGGATTTTTGATTTTAAAAAAGATTGATTTTTTAATAATTTTTTTTCCAATTCAAGACGATTTTTTTTTTTTAATTGTCCCTCCCGCCCAAACGACGGGAAATAGAGCCCCCCTCCAATATGATTTTTGTCCTGGCTTGGCCCAACCTACACGCCCTTGTCTTTTGACGCACCTTATGCAAAACACCTTGTGCATAGAAAAAAAATTACTCATACGCCACAGAGCACTTTAGTTTTGGAATTAAAAAATATGCACGACTGGATTGCACGACCTTACTGTCGTTAACAACTATAATGTAGCTAAAAATATTATGTACTTAAAAGAAATACTTCAATAATGTAATAATATTGTTAACAAAAAATGTTAAAGATTCAAAAGTACTAAAAAAAATATATAATTTTTTTTTTGTTCAAACAATTTTTTTTTTTTCAAAATTTTTAAATTCAATATTGTTTGACCTACTCAGAAGCTCCAGAAAGCAAAATATTAACAAAAGGAGTCGAAGAAGATATACTCGAAAAACCGGAAAATAAGGCTATTTTCTTAAAAAAAAAATAACAAATATACGTTTTCGCAATTCGAATTTCATGGAAAAAAACCTGAAATGCAGTTTTTTTAAAACTATTTTGATCATTACAGGTACAGGTTTATTCAGAATCGTTTAAGCCGTTTTTTTTGGCAGCTACCTATTTTAGATGAACTAGGAAATCACATAAAATAGCATTGAATATTAATATTAATAAAAAGTTGCACTTAACTACTCAAAATTTTGAAAAAAAAACATCAACTTACAATCTTTTTTCAAAAATCTTTGAAATTTAATTTCTGAAAAAAATATTCATTTAAACAACTTGATTCCAAAAATGAATAAATGAAATATATTAGCTTTCAAAAGAAGGTATAACACATCATTTTATGTGCTTTCCTTGATTTTTAATTTTTTTCTATTTTAAGTCAGCCTTTCCGAATTTGCACCTAAAGAGGGGGAGGGGATAGAATTTCCCCCCCCGTACAATTTTTTGCTAAGAACGATTCCAGGAATCATCCCCAAAAATATAGTGCACGAATTAGGTAACACCCAATATTACAAAAAAAAAAATTACCCATACGCCACAGTGTACTTTTGTTTTGGAATTAAACAAATTTTGTTTTTAATGAAGAATTTAATTTTATTTCGATTTGAGTATTTTTTCAACATCCTTATTCTTTCTTTATAAGTTAAATTCATAAAGAAAATTAATGAAAGCCTTCAGCAAATAACGAACGTACTTGTTTTTATGGTTTAAACAAAAAATAAATTAATTGAAAAAATAGTTTATAATGTTTGAATCCTGAGTGGGCTTAACGTCTTTCATGATTATAATATGTAGTTTTAAACATGATGGCTCACTGCTGAACCCAGCCGAAATAGAAAAATTGAATTCGAAGATACTATAAGAGGCTGAGTGAATAAACTGTCATGAATTAGTAAAACTTATATTTAATCGTATCAAAGCCAAATTGAATTTTCTGAATTTTCTCCTGATTTAAACATTAAGTTGCGTAAATATTTAAAATCCGTTTCAGTAAGCGTAAAGCGCACTCGTTTTGGAAATTTTTGTTTATGACTTAGTTCGGTTCAGCTGTGAGCGAGCTCTCCTTGCTTTCGTACTCCTTTAGATCTCTAAAAACTCTTATTTAATATGTATTTGGCGTTACATTTTTAAAATTTTCAAGATATGTATCTAAAATGTAAAAAAAAGATTTAACTACTTTTCCAATATAATATTTGAAAGTCTTCAAAGAGGAGTTCGGAAACATTAAAAGTTGAATAATAATAATTTTTTATCAAAAATATTTCAATTTGAAAATGAATTTAGTTCAGCTTATTTGTTCACTGTTAATATTCTTTAATCAGGGTTATTGTAATTGGTAAATCATTAAGGCTGAAACAAAACTTAAATATTTATGTATGTTCAACTTAAAAGTTTATGTTCTACTTTTACATCAACGTAAACTGTCACATAAGCTCTAATGTTGAACTTAAATACTTAAGTTTCGTTTCAGCAAATGGGCCTTAATGTGATTGTTGTCTTGGAAATCAATAAACAGCGTTTTTGGTTAATTAACGCCATGTTTAAATAGAACCATTAAAAGTCACAAAAAAGATTTGACGCACTATGACTATGAATAAACTGATCCTAACCTTGTTCTTGAACTAATCTGGGGAAGTCTTTCTTTTTCGCAAAACTAATTAACCGGATCATTCATTATGTTTTTGCAAAAAGATGACATTTGAAATGTATTTCTCTTTGTTTTTGGTGTTTCTTCTATTACAGCATTTTTTTTTTGAGTATTTTTTCAAAACTGTTTTTATTTTGTCTAGCAATTTATAGAAATGTATACTAACAGCCATATTATTCACTCAATACATCCAGATTAAAACTTAAATCTGGATGTAAATCATACAAATTTAATGTAAATTCATCTGGATTTAAATTTAAATCTGGATGTATAGAGTGAATAATATGGCGGTAACAGTATTTATTCACCATCCGTCGTGTTGGAGACAACAGACGCAAATTTCATTTCGCAGCATACAACCTTTTTTATGATGGTAAATAGAAGATAAATTTTAATGTAAATTGTATTTAAAAATATAAATTAAAATAAAAAAAGTGGGCGATAAATTAGCGATAAGAATTAATAAAAGGCATAATGTGTATGGGCTTGTTCTCAATAATTACCTTTTAATATTTATTTATCATATCAATAAAGAAAAGTTAAAAATAGAATTTTTGATAAGTTTATATAAATTTTACATTGCAAATATTGGCATATTATTGTTTTTTTTTTTTTTTGCAATAAAGATTTTATATCTGGAATTCTATTCTCCAATTTACTTCAGCAGACTCATATATCTATACATATGTATGTATATCTTCCAGTATTATGTATACATATTTTATTTACGCAGTTTCATTTTTAAGAAATTACGACTCATTCGTATTTGCGTTTGATTTATTAGAAAAAAATCCTTGGGTTTTTGCATTTATAGCTTTCTAAGAACGTAGTAACAACCCACAGTACATAAATAGAAGGTATTGCGCAGGTTGTCAAAATTTAAACTGTCAGAAATTAGAAAAGAGAAACTTTAATAATAAATTTTCGTTTTAGCAAATGGGCCTAAGAAAAAGTGGTGACGTTCTTCTTCAAAAGTAAAAGATTAGATCTAAATAAGACCTTATTTACAAGAAGAACATTATTCTCTGCCTCTTGTACTTATTTAAATACTTTAAAGTTAACCAAGCAATATTCGTTAATCGAAAAGTGGTTTAGTAAATAATTTACCGTTAATACGTTGTGATAGTTAAAGTTTTTTCGTGTAATTACTGTTGCCATAAATAAATAAATAAATTTGATGGCACAACAGCTCATGAAGAACTAGGGCCTAGTGACTTACAACTCTCAACCATTCCTGTGTGCGTGTCTGCAGGAATGGAGGGGACCTACAGTTTATTGCCGAATCCGAACGGCTAACGAGCGGCACTTTTCTGTGACAGGAGATACTCTTGGAGGATTTGTCAATTCCTCGCAAGAGGCAGTAGCCGTTTTTTCTTTTAAATAAATAGGTGGCGAGGCTGGGGATCGAACCTTAGACCTCCGGCATGACAGTCCATCGCACTAACCATCACGCCACGGCTACTACTATACCTACTATACTAACAAACAATATGGTGTATAATCTTCAATTGGAGACTCATACAAAACTATTAAGTTCTAATGTTGCCATAAGTGGATTTAATTTGCAGATTTCAAAATTCTAAAATCTGCACAGCCAGTTTTGTCTGCACTCGCAGATACTAAAATATTTGATCTTTTTAAAAAATATTTTCAGTGATTCTTCTACAATCATCCAGACTGACGTTTGACGTTGAAAACCTTGACACGACGAAACCTATATATACGAGAAAAAACAATTTGACCATAATCAGGTTAAGAAGACAGTAAATATAAATAAATATTTTAAGTATCTTCTCCAATATTCAACCTCTAAATCTAAATCCTTCCGTTATATTTAAAGATTTTATAGAATACATATATGTACTTTAAGAAAGATGTAAAAATGTAAAATTGACGAATTAACATAAATTGAATTTAAAAATAATGTCGTTTGCATTTTTTTTTCTGACATACATGCAGATTTCTTTAACTATTTTTAGGGCAACACTGTCAATGCATACATAAAGCCTATTTGATATATAAAAAAAAATACCTTACTGGATACAGTAGTGTGATACTTTTTGTTTGTTCTCCAAAGTTATAAGCCTTTCTAGTTGCCTGAATTTAACCGAATTCCTCTATAAAAATATAATTTGCAGCATATCATTGATGTTAAATATATTTGTGTCGGTAACCATCGACTGAAATCTTGCTACCTAGAAGGATACGACAGCATTTAACTAATGAGCCCAACTGTCGTGCCTGGACATTAGACAAAAAATCGCAAAAAAGACTTCCATTTGAATTTTATTCAATATAGTCTACAAGAACAACAGTTAAAATATGTAATACGTATTCTATTGTTTCTGCTATTCTTCTTTTTCTTAGTCTATATTAATGTTAATTTATTTATTTTATTTTCTTTTGTAAAAACTTAAAAAGAGTTTCAATCAAGTTACAATGAATATCCGTAAAATTATGTAAAATTAGCAAATTTTAAATTAATCTAGACAAGCACCTCTGAAGAAGTCGTAAATAACTACGAACAATTTAAAAAAAAAATTAATGAAATAGACTTGTTTTATTTGCATTGAAATACAAATTGACTATAAAAATAAGCCTACTTAAATAATTTAAAAAAGAAAAAGTTTTAACCCTTTGCAATTTTTTTCGCTTACTTTATATAAAATAAACAAAGCCACAATAATAAAAAAAAAAAAAAACAAACATAGAAATCATTGAAATATAACATCGAAAATTATCATACCTACCTAATTAATGACAAACTTAAAACAAATTTATCCGACCAACATCCGACCAACCACTTTTCGTTAGGCGAATGTTGGCTAACTTGACATTCATCTTATAATACTACAATCAATATTATAATAATATGTATATGTACAGGTACACAACCAAAATTTGAAAATTAAATCACTTCTGCGGATCAGGGTGTAGGTCGAGTTAAAGACTGACCCACTTTTTTTTTTTTTTAATCAAAATCTCGATTTCAACAGGCCTGAAGAAGAATGTAAACACGTTCGAAACGCATCTGATACAATAGAAAAATAAAAAAAAACAATGAACGTCTAGATTGCACGAACTTGGTCTAGTAGTTTAAAGCTATAATATAGCAGCTATATGTATAAAAAATATATATGTGCATATACAAAATATAAAAATACAGTTTGTAAATTGCTTTTTCACCTAAAGAATGTCATCAAATCAGCTTTCAAAACCAATAAATTTATAGGTACATACTTCTATATGTTTTATTTTTGGGACCAACCAAAATTCACATTATACAGGATGTGTTATCTGTGACAAGTAGGCTAGGACTTCTCATGTAGTTTTAGGTTGAGACAAGAAACATATTGTATAGGACGAGGGTTTGTAATTTTTTTTTTTTTTATTTTGAGCTTAAAAGCTATCAAAGTTTTTTTTAACTAAAATAACCTTTTTCAAAAACAGAATAAAATAATGGATTTTTGGCATTAACAAAGGTAAAGCATGCCATTGTATGTGTTCCCATTCTTTTTTAAGATTTTTTTTTCCAATTTTGTAGAAATAAATTATCTACATATACTTGCTTGTTATTCAACTTGTTCATTTAATATTAATCATTTTTATTTTTCAAAGTAAAAAAACTAATTTATAAATATGTATATTAAAAATAATAATTTAATTCTAAGTTATCTGTAAGCATATACAGTCAATTAATTTGGAAATAAATAACACATAATAAAATTCTAGTCTTCAAAGTCGATTTTTTAGAAAATAGCATTCTTCCTGCCTAAATATAGGGAAATAGATCCCACTCCAATATGATTTTTTGTCTTATCTCGACCCAACCTACATAGACGCCCTAGTCTTTTGTCGCACCTTATGCAAAACACCCTGATTATAGGAAAAAAAAATACTCATACGCCACAGTGTCCTTTTTTTTTTTGAATTAAAAAAATATGCAAGACTGGATTGCACGAACTTACTCTTCTTGTTAACAATTATAATAAAGCTACATATATGTGCAGAAAAGATAGGATTCAGTAGTGTAAAAATATTTTAAACGAGAAAATGTTAAATATTTAAAAGTAGGTACTAAAAAAATAGATAATTTTTTTGTTTAATTTTTCTTAAATTTTAAAATACAATATTTTTCAACCTCCTTAAAAGTACCAGTGTGCAAAATATCAACAAAATCGGTCGATTAATTCAGAAGATATACATGAATAACTCAAAAATAAGGCAATTCTCTTAAAAAACATCAAACCTATATTTTCGCAATGTAAATTTTTTAAAGAAATGCAGTTTTCTTCTTCAAACTATTTTGGACATTACAGGTACAAAGTTGAAACAAAATCCTTACTCTCAGTTTTTAGAAAATTTGAAAAAAACCGCAAAATTTGTATGGCAGCTGCCTATTCTAGATGAGCTAAATCAAAAATTCGAATTTCTCTTCTAGGTAATCACATAAAAATGCATTGTACTAATTTTGAAGCAAATTGGCTAACCCATTTAGGTTTTTACAGTGGACACACGGTCGCACAGATGCACGGACGCGCAAAAGCACGGACGCATTGACGCATATAGACGCACAATAATAATTGTACATGTAATCGAAGTTCTCAAATTGCTGCGTAAGAGTAATCAACAGATTCTTATAATAATTGACGTATTTTGTTTGGGTAGGTTATAGGTAGGTTACTTTTTAAGGAACATTTACCAAATCATTATGTGAATATTGATTATTAAATTATTGTAACAAAACATATGAATACTTTTAACCCTGCCATCAGCAACATGTGTGTGTAAGATTATGTCATCTCGATTATCGAAAAAACGAAAAAGAAACTTCCTCCTCTACGACCTTCATAAAACAGTAGGAAATAGTGTACCTTTGACGTTGGATCAAGGCATGTTTGGGTAACGTATTTTTCTGTTTATGATGTATTTCGAAGAAATAAACTTCCGACTCCTATCCAATGTACTCCCACTCTTTGGATATATTTGTATGAGATGTTATTTATTACAACAACAAATAAAAATATACGAATATTTTCCTAGGAACTGTATTTCATATATCTGTGAAAGATTTTGAATATTTCCTTATATTCAATTTAATTTATGTAACCGAAAATATAACGGTTATATGATTGTGTAGGTATAGATAGGTACATATAGTAAATCATAACCTTTTAAACAACAAAAAATAAGGTTTACTTTCATAAGCTTTGTCTTTGAATATCTTATATAGGATTTATTTATTTCAGTTTTGGAAAGAATTTTAAAAATTCCAAAATTATTGATCCACCTTAAACCAACCTTTCTATTCTGTTGTTTGAGATACTGGGAAACAAAAGAAAATTAAAAAGTAATTTTAATCTCTTTAGTTATAGTCCAAAGAATTGAAGAATTTACAAATAAGTATAAGAAAAAGTAGATTTTAGCTTTTTTTTTTCTCCTAATCAAATAAAATTGTACCGTATTCATTTCCAACACTTTGTCCCTTTTGTTTTTAAAAACAATTTATTTCAATTCCTTTTAACGTGGTGGGAGAAAAGTTAAGACATGCATTTTGATATTTATAAGTCCAAATCTCTTTAGTTATAGTCCAAAAAGTTTGACATTTAAAATATGATACAAGCAATACACAACGACACTTGAAATGCAATGTCACCCCTCCCCCCCCCCACAGCTTTTCTCCATATTTAAAATTACTTCGATTAAAATAATTGTATTGTCAAGAAATGTTCGGCTTTAAATGTTAAGCTCTCTGCATCAAGTGCCCAAAAAAATATGAGGCTGCATTTAAGCATCTGGACTAAAATTTAAAAGAGCATAGAATTTTAAAAACAAAAAACTCAAAACTTTGGATAAAATTAAATTGAGCATTTAAAAAAAATCAAAATTTTGAGTTTGAAAATTAATTTTCCAAAAACTGTTAATTAAAACAATTTTAATTAAAAAAAAATGTAAGAGAATGAATTTCCAGCTTTAAAAAAAGGTATAGCAGTATAACATGACATGGTAAAGTATTGCCGTTGTTTTTTTATTGTTTTTATTCTCAATTCCAAATCAAGTTTTTAGAAAATTGCCTCATCTGCCTAAACAGAGTGAAATAGGCCCCATCCCCCAAATGATTTTTTCCTTGACTCGACTCAACCTTTATTTATGTAAAACACCCTTTACAATAATAAATATACACATACCCTACCCGTTAAATATAAACCTTATGTGAAAAAATCTAAATTAAATTTCTACCATTAATGAAAAATTTATTTGCTCATTTGCATAAAAGTACGAACATGCAAAATTTACATTTACCTGTGATTAAATTTTCTCCATAATTATTGAAATTTTAAACTGGAAGCAACAGCTGAAAACATTATGTTGTTGTTTTTTTTTTCAATTTTAAAATATTCCATAACAATGGTTACTATGTCACAGTTTGCCGTGTTTTATTTGCTACGGATCTGGATCAGGATCATCGAAGCGAAGTGAAATTTTCATACAAAAAATTGCTTTTTTCACAGGTGTGAAAAATACAATAAAATTAAATGCAATTATTTAAGCGTCAAGGAGGAAAAAAATTGTTTCGAAGTAAATATAATTCAACGGACTTACCTAAACCAAATATAAAACAAAATTTATTTTCTTTGTAAACCTTTCGACGCGAGATTTATTGATGTTTCATTTCGACTTGAATTTCACTTCGCATTGATGTATAGACTAGGCTTAATATAAAAACAATTCGGGATCCTGCACTCTATCTGGATCTATTTCAAAGATCCAAACATTGATTCTTACTCTGGCGGGTAGATGGCTTTTATGGTAAAGTAGTGTTAATTGCAGTGTAAAGAAAAGAGACAGGAAATAACTGAAAATAATTAAAACGTAAGTAAAAACGAGATGTTCATATAACACTGCTGTCATTGTGATCCGTATCGTTTTATTTTTAGGGATGATCCTGATCCAGATCCGTAGATAATAAAGCGCGGCTAATATATGGACTTTAGCATACATCCTCAAATATTTTCAATATTTAACCATACAAGTATTTTGCAAGACTTTTCTTCTTCTTCTTTAAAAACTTATTGTTGCCAATATTCAGCCCTATTATAGTATCCGATCGGAACGGGATTTCCTCCGAATTTTAAGAAATATTAGAAATATAAGAAATATCACTTTAGTTTTTCCTTTTCAACCGCACGTTGAAATAATTTTTCCAGAGGTGTAACCGATTTATGAGAAATTTGTATCATTAAAATGAAAAATAAAAAAAACATTTTGTATGAATCGGAGAAATTTCCGTTCCGATCGGATACTATGATAGGGCTGATTATGTAAAAATTCCTTATTTAAAATTATGTTATTCGTATGTATAAAGTAAGGTCATAATATACATTCGTAAAATTTTTTAAAGAACTAATCTTGCGGGATAAAACGAACATTTTTTAAAAATTTTAAATGAGAATTCTGTAATACGTTATCTCTATTATTTTTTTTTATGAAGTAGACAACATTTTTGGAATATTTTCCATTCGTAAGAAGTTGACTCTAGGATTTTGATAAAATATGTCATTACGCAAGTATCCCGAAAAGCAACTTACACCTACTCTTCATGTTGGCTCATGGCCAAAGTTTAATCGAGTATCAGTCGTTACCAATCGGAGAACTGTCAGAAGAAGCTCAGTAATCCAAAAATAAAGACTACAAAAAATATAGGTACCAAAATACATGCAAGGTTTCAAGGATGCGGTAGAATAAAGACCTATTTAACATGCTTGCAGCCTCATCGGACCCTCTTATTTCTTCGCTCAGGCATGTTAGAACCGAAAAAGACCTCAAAGCACGATACTCCCCAGAAATGATTAGTTTATTAAATACCTCGGACTTTGACGAAAGTTTCGAAGAAATCTAGTTTTTTGTTTTTTATTTATTTTTACTTATTTATTTATTTATTCTCCACTGTTAAACTTGAAATATACTATTGAAATAATTTGTTATGTTGATGTGCCACTAAATAAAAAAAAACTTTTTGCAACACAAACAAAATTTAAATGGTTTTTATTTTCCTCTATTGTTTCACTTGAACTATTTTTTAAATACTCTGCAATTACTGCAAACATTAACATTTGAGTTTTATTTTAAAGTAAAATACTACTTTTACCTTTTTGGATAAAAATGTATTTTTTTTAACATGAAATTCTGGAACACCCTGTAAAGCATTTTTCTTAAATTTAATTATCTTATAGCTCTTTAAATACTTCCTCTATACTTTTACTAAAAATGTACCACTAAAGAAATATATTTTCAGCAAAATAATAAAAATAAGGCTTTTGATAGACATGCAGAAATATTCAAAAAAAATTATTTTTTGTTTACTTTTATGCACCACTGTGACTTTTTGACTTCAAGACACCCTGTTCTTACTTCAGTTATTTACTATTGGCACATTTTGAGGTAAAATATTAAGTCGATTTCCTATTGGGAGAAATTCGTGTTTCAGCGGAAAATTCTGAAACACCCTGTGAATATTTATAGCCTTGGAAATTTTCTTCAAGCTGTGTTTGTTGTATTGGTGATTCTGAAATAAAATTCTTATCCGCTTGTTATTTATGTGCCGTTCGTGCAATTTAAAAACGAGGTTTTTATTTATTTACTTAAACTGGGATAATTATCCTGAGTTTTATGTATTTATCCGTTCGTTTTGTGCAAGTGGCCCTAAGAAGTATTTCAACTTCGACCATTGACAGCACTGTACAGCCAAAATTATTTGGCAGTAGATAATGATGGAAGTGTCATACGTTCTTTTTTGAGCCCATAGTACAACTAAAAAGATTTTTAAGTTTAATAATTAAAGATAGCTGAACTATCAAGACTTAAATTGAATTGGTAAAATGACAATAAAAAAATACCTTATAGTCTTGTTTTAAATTTGTATTTTGTATATGACGCGTTCTGGCTTAGTAGCCATCCTCCGATCACAATCGGGCCCCAGTTTAAGCAAGCGTAGAAGGGGTGATGACGGCAAGCCTTATCACTTTAATATGATCTTTAAAAGTGTAATTTCATCACCCTATGAAACCAGCCATTTGTAAGGTACCAATATCTTTTTTGGATATGATCAAAATTTGTTGCAAATTTCGTCATTGTAAGGGTCTTTCCTACTGGCATTATTTCATCACTAGGTGTAAAAATAGGGCATAATTATGTAGGTATCAAAGTAAGTAGCAACTTTGAGAAACCATCAAACAAACAAAAATTGTTGTTTACATATCTTGGAAAAGATAAAGTTTTCTCGAAATAATCTTTAAAAATAACAACGTAAAGGTTATATTATTCCAAATTAACTGCTTCCCACCATCGCATTCTTTTCATCAGAACCATTCAGATCAATAATAATAAATCTACCCGTGTAGATATTATAATAAAAAAAAAAAAAATCGCCACCAACCATTTCATATAAAGTCAGCCCTTGAATTAAATATAATGATGTTTTCGCCTTGACAGTATAATGCACCCTTTAAGATATTATAATCCCCATACCATCTGAGCCAAGCTGAATGAACTCAAATAGCATCTGATATTATGTGATGGGTGCCTACCTACGTTCACTGACACTGTTTGAAGCTCTTGCTCTCTGATACAAATAAGTTTCATTTATTCGTAGAATGCGCAAAAAATCCATGACCTTCAAGTTGTGCATTAAACTCCCCCACAGCCATTATATTAATATTAAAAAAAAAAAAACAAACAAAAAAATCTTCTATCCTGCTGGTGTTTGCCGGTTCGCACAATGATAACAAAACAAAGTACGACCCAGACAGAGTCGGCTGTTTTGCAATTTCAATATCACCCTTATCGTGAATAATTTGTACTTTCTTTGTTTGGGTTCCACCTACTCACAAACATATTTGAGGCAACGATATACCTAACCATCCTTGTATTTATACCAAACATTAATATATCCCCATTGAAGACAAACAAAAATCAAACAAAACAACGAAGAAATCATCAAACATCGATTCGTCAAGTTCATTGTCGTTCGTTGAACTAGAGCGGTTTAACTCGTCGTGCGTCGTCATACCAAACAAAAACAGATACATATGAATAGAAATTTAGAATTCTTTTGTGATGCTCAGAATTAAGATAAATTTAGAGATATACAACAAATAAAAAAAGTTATTCTACTCACTTTGTTCTTCGTCCACTTGCATATGTACGGTATTGACCTTGCGGTATCTGCGCTGCAAACGCAACATAAACTCGACTTCTTCTTTTGTAATAAGAGGGCGCTGCTGTTGGGCTTGCTGCTGGAAGATTAGCTGATTCTGGATTAATTGATATGAACCAGAAGCAGAAACTTGACTCATCAACGCTGCACTATTGTTCTGCATTCTCTGAAAATACCTAGCCCGTTGTTCGTGTTGGAAATGATGATTCTGATAATTATTTCGATATTGATGAGTTGTAAACTGCTGATACGGCCTCGCTGATGCTGATATCACAGCTGAATTCTGAGCTGCAACATCATACATTACAAAAACTGATCGTACAGGCTTTGGAACCTGACCGGATACATGTCCCATTGGCACAAATATCGGACTATTGACATTCATTTTGCCACAAATAAAAACAAAACAAAACAAAACTTTTTTTTCTTTATTTGTATTTTCGAATTTCGTTTAGATTTTTTTTTTTTTTTGGTCGGTGTCGTATCTTTCTTCGGACTGTGTTATCTTGTTGTTTTAATATTTTCCTTTGTTTCAAATTCAAACAAAATTGTTTTAAGTGAAATCAATAAGAGTTTTGAGATTGTTCTTTATCAAAAGATACACTAATTGTGTTATTTGTATTGATTCAACAATATATGTAATTAAAAACTGTTCATTGAGAATTTGTTCATTGGTTAAAGGGATATGACAAAATTTATAATTAATCATTACTCCGTGAGATAAAACTCCAAACAAAACACTTTTTCAATTGTTATATGTATTTAGGTTGATTTCGTATAACAAATATTTAAAAATATTTAGTTGGTAACCTACTAAGAATTTTTTCTCCAAATTCGCGAGAACAAAGACAAAGTAGGTCGTGTTCTTTTTGTTGTTATCGCGCGTATAAACAAAGTGTTGCCGTTTGTTTAATTTATTTTATCCACGATCACTTAAACAGCTGATTTTTTATACTCAGAAACTTTAAATGAATCTATACTCCTTTGAAATTATTTACTTTTCCAACATCCAAGGATAAAAATTTGATGAATTTGTTTATCCTTTGATTAATTGAATCTTTGATTCTATATCTTCTCAACAATGGCAGAAGAATTTGACCAAACAAAAATCGGCAATTTTATGCACGTCCGAAGATTGAGATACAATAAAATCACTACACAGTAAACATCCCACCGAAGTAGAAAAAGTTGTCAGATGCTTTTTCTTTCTTTCTTTCTTTTCACTCCTGTATTTACTATATGTTGTTTTGTAGCTTTGAGAGCTTTGTAGCTTGTTTTGGAATATAAAATTCAGAATATATAAAACAGGAAGCTTTCGCTCTGCTCTATGTGCTCAATGACGTAAATCGCTGATAGATGTGACGAAATCTCTTGAATACAAAGTTCTTGTTGGTTTCCCCTGCTTTTAAAGTGTGGGATTTTCACATAGAACTTTGTTCTTGTTTATTTTGATTTTGCGGCTCAGCTGTTGAATCTTTTCGATTGGTCTATAAATGTTTATGATAAAATCGATTTTCTGGGTCAGTTATAAATGCAAATGACTCTTTACAATCATTGCTATTAAAATATGATATTTCTTCAGCGACACACTTTATCACGAAATACTTCGAAGAAAGTATGAAATATTTAATCAAACGGTCGCAAAAAGATATCTTTTAACACTTTGACGGTGCTGACTCCGACGATGTTTGTGAAACAACTGTTGTATGGTTCGAAGTCGTCGACGGCACTATCGGTTGGATGAGTAGTCTTCGTCAGAATAAAGTCACTCCTCGATACTGGAAATAACAAACAAAACAATTGTTAAAATTGTATATTAGATAGCACAGGCACCTACTATGCATGCAGTTCAAATGTATTTTCCCTTTGAATAAATTATTTAAATTTGTGTTTGTTTTTATTTTCAATTGCAATCAAAAAATGGCGGGGAATTTCTTTTAAATCTTAACTTGGTGAGTAAGAATTAAACACAACCAAGAATAATGCTAGACTATACGAGGAATCGGCACGCGCACAAAGTTGTGATTTCATGACGATAAAGACTGCTATGGGTAGGTATTTTTAGTTTATTTATAAGGTAGGTAGGTATACCTAGTTCTTGGGATTTTTCGTTTTTGATTTTGTTTTTATACTTTCTAGTTTCAATATTCATCATTACCCAACATCATGTGGATTCATATGAATTATGATGAATAAGTAAGGTAATTTGTGCCGCTTCCAATTGAATGGGATTTTATCAGGAAATTAACAAATGATTGACAAAATAGTACCTATGAACATGTGTATATTTCGTTTTAATATCATGTACCTATAGAGCACTGATAAGGCTAGGAAAAAAAACTTTACATTTCGTCGTAGGAGGCAGTTCAAACATTATTGTGGTAGGTAAGGTTCTGAAATATGATTTAAGCTGCGTGGGTAAAGTTTATTAGGGCCAGTTGTACAAACATGGAATAAAATTTAATCCGTGGTTCAGTAAT
This sequence comes from Epistrophella euchroma, assembly GCA_947049315.1. Classification (NCBI taxonomy): domain Eukaryota; kingdom Metazoa; phylum Arthropoda; class Insecta; order Diptera; family Syrphidae; genus Epistrophella; species Epistrophella euchroma. The sequence goes on along the minus strand of OX346247.1, from coordinate 106,106,648 downwards.
TTTAACTCGCCGCTTTCAGTGAATTAACTGAGGTTTAACGATGGTTCAAGGTTCAAGTATGTGCTAAAAGCCAATTACATGCATGAACCATCGCTCAACCGCAGTTAGTCCGCCAGAATTGGTGAATTAAAATTCCTGAACCACGGATCAAATTTTTGTACAACTGGCCTTTAGAGTTTTGATGATGTTTTGTTACTAACAAGAGCTTATAATACTGATAAAAATGTACTTCTTTACTATTTAATATTTATTTGTAACATAATACATTTAATTGTGTGCTTATTACGACGTTTCGACAAGAAGTCGACGACCAACAAGACTTAAAATTCAATTGCTATAAAAGTCAATAAAAAACCCCTTATAGTCTTGTTCAGATTATTTTATTAAATGACGCGTTACGGCATAACAGCCATCATCGGATCAAAATTGATTTTTATAGAAATATATTTTTTAAGCATTTTTGAAAAAATGTACATAATTTAAAAAAAAAAAAAAAATCACCAATCCGTTTTGGAAATATAAAATTTAGATTTATTTTGTTAAACATTACTCAGTAAAGCACATCTCATTTTAAGACGTTTAGAAGTCAATATCTTTGATTATTTTGATGCCAAAATAAAGCTTATGGCTTAATTAATATATCTGGTCTAAAAAATTTTTAATTTCGGCCCAGCTTTTCCCTTGAAATGACTTTTATTATTTCAATGATCATTGATAAGGTATAGTGCAATCCTTGAAATAATGAAAGTTAATTTATGTTGCAGGTTGGGCCCAAAACAAATTGTTTTGTGGCAATAAATATTAATTGAGTTGTTAGCTTCACATTGGCATCAAAATAATTACTGATTTCGCTTTTTAAGTGCCCTAAATCTAAAATAAAAAATTTTCAATGATAGCTATAATTGGCGCCTTACGACGATAGGGAAGACGAAACAAGTGGGTCTCCCAATTCCGTCCGTCTATCTGTTTATCTGGCTGTGTACTCGCCTACCCATGGGCCGATTTTAATTAAACTTGGTACAAAGTGTTTTTGGGACATTCCCCCGACACGTTTTTTTAAGCATTTTTGGAAAATATTATTTTTGTCAAAAATGGCTCGACAGATTTTTCTAAAAAAAATCAAAAAATTTTATTAGGTAGCATATACCACCTTTTTCTGAAAATTAAATTTCCAAAAAAATGGTTTTAAATGGTACCTCCCATAGAACCATTTTTTTTATTTTTGTTTTTCTCGAAAAGGAAGAGGCTGATTTTGATAATTTTTTTATGGAGAATCTTTTGAAAAATTTAAATAGTATTACATACCTACCAAAATTTTCAAAAAACTTTATTTTTGATTTTTAAAAAAAGTTTCAATTTTTTTTTTGAAAACCAAATATTTCGAAAACGACTTTATTAATTTTTATGAAACTTGGTACCAAGCGGTTTTTTAACATTATATAAAATATTTTGAACTAAAATTTTTCTTATAGTCAAAATTAACGGTACCTTCCATATAAATGTTTAAAAACCGTTACAGAAAATATAAATTTACTCGAAAATTGTTCTAAATACTAATATTAGTATGGTCTACGATCTACGCCAAAAACAAAATTTACAGTTAGTTATTATTAACAGTACCGCTATCTCATTATGTGTGTAACTGATTAAAATTAAATTTATTATACAAAAGTTTCTCAAAAGTTGAAATCATACTGCATATCAAAATTTTCAAAAAAAAACAAATTTTGGATTTTTAAAGAAAATTTCAAAAATTTTTTTTGAAAATCCAATATTTCAACGACGGGTAGATAATTTTTTTCGAAATTTAATTTTTAGTTCAATATAAATAAATACTGAAAAATTTTGTACCATTTTTTTTCTTAAACACTTTTACAAAATTTTATATATACAAAATTAATTAAAAAAAAACGCTCCTACGTTTTGTTAAAGAAATCAGAACAATTTAAGGAGATACTTTTATTAAATTAATCTCGAATTATGTTGATTTTTAACAATTTTTCAATTTGGGCACTAAGTCCCATGTATGTCAATATGTATGTAAATGTTATGTATATGTGCATTGTGCAGTGTGCTAATATTGTCCAATTTTTGTTTTGTTTTAAATGTTTTAAGGCATGGTTCCTAGGCATATAAAAAAATATTTTGTTTATGTAAATATTTTTTTATGCAATTTTTTAATACAATATGTGGAACAAATCGTCCCCATCGTAAGGCCCAGCTTATTATTTAACCTTTATAATTTTACTCAATTGACCTTAATATAAAAGGTTTGCATGGTAGTATAATTAAACTTGATTATAATAATTTAAAAAAAAATAGAAAACAATTGGTTTTAAAAATAATTTGGACTCTGGCCGTATTACATTTACTTGAGATAGTCCACCATTAGGTATTTCATTTAAGTTCCGCTTTGAATATTTGAATATAATAATAATTATACGATATGTGATAAAAATTTAAATATTGTCTCTAACACAGATATGATTATTGATTATATTATATACTTCCGGACGATTTTATGTCGTCAATTTGAATCCAGCCTTAAAGTAGATAGCTCCAATTACTTAATTTTTCGTAATATTCTAAAATAAGAAATATTGTAGGTATGAATATATTTTAAGACTGTTACATAACGAGGTAATTTTTGTTCGTAAATGGAATAGTTTTCACATCATAATTTAAAAACGTGACTTTTTTGCCATACGAACGAAAAAAAATTGGATTTATTGATAATTTCAAAAAATCAATTTACGTCAGTTCAGATTGTATGCACAAGCTACATGTACCTATGGTATGTAGCACAAAATAACGTGATAGACTTGTTTGCTTTTTTATTTAATTTTATGGAATTATCTTTGACGTAACATAAAAATGTATGACATACAATTTTATTAAATTAGACAACTGAATTTTCCGATGGACGGAAAAGTGAAACAATTTTTGGAAAACTATAAATTAAACAAAAATTGAGAATAAGCACTCTTTGTTTACCACAGATTGATTCATAACATATTTGCAGATTTAATTAGTTATTACATGACTGTTATTTTTGTATTGGATAGAGAAAAAAGTTTCTACTGTTTTAACAAAAAAAGGAAAAATTAAGGTTTAATTTTGTGTAAAAAAGGCGATGTTTTAGTGAAATCTAGCATAAAAATATTATAAAGGAGTAAAAAACCATTTTTATCCGTTGGTCTGGGCGTTCATCTGTATTTCTACCTTTATTATATAAATATACATAAATGGATAAAACTTTATTAATTAAATTAAACTTTCCAAAAACCCAATGTAGTAGCCGTGGCTTGATGGTTAGTGCGATGGACTGTCATGCGCCGGAGGTCTAGGTTCGATCCCCAGCCTCGCCACCTAATAATTTAAAAAATAAAATAAAACGGCTACTACCTCTTGTGAGGAATTGACAAAACGTTTAAGAGTATCTCTTGTCTTGGAAAAGTGCCGCTCACATTAGCCGTTTGAATTCGGCAATAAACTGTAGGTCCCCTCTGAAACTGAAAGGATTTCTTTCAAAATGTTGTTTAAGTTCTGAAATAGATTTTAAAATTGTCGAACATATTCATACACAAACAACAGAGTCATAGAGTAAACGAGGAGATTTGAAATTTAATATCTACTTTTTGATGGAATTTGACAGTTGGGAAATACAAATAAATTCAACTATTTAAATGTTTGTACCTAACAGAAAAACATTTGTCCCTTCATTTCCGTTATTTGTATTGCTGACAAAAACAGTTTTTTGTTTATACGAAGATTTTTTTAATAATACAAATTCTTTATACTACTCAAATAAATAAGCCAGTGTGGAACTATATCTAACCAGATTGTCAGGCCACGGGCACAAAAAAAAACTTCCAGCTTTAATGATTACGAATTCTTATCTGGTAGGAAATATAGTTCACTGTTCACACTAGGTATTTATCATGAAATCAATGTAAGAAGAACTGAACTTGATAAAAATTGCTTATTGACAAGGCCCTCACTAGTCAACTGATGAGTCCAAATGAGATCGCCGGGAGGAAACACCAATTTTTATTGACTAAAGGCCGTTAAAAGCTATATTTAAAAACAGTTTTTGCATTTATATATTAACAACTACCAACCCCGTGCTCGCCCTCGCCTTGCTTCGAATTCGTTCTTTTTTATTTTTCATTTAAATAACTGTTTTTTGTAAGTTTAAGTTATTTTGTTGCAAGTTGGTTTAAAAAAAATTAGCCTACATCCAGCTCTCGAAATATCAATTCTCATTACTATCACTTAGGTATTTTCGGAGATTAAGTGCCAGTTGTACAATCGTGGTTTAAATTTTGATCCGTGGGTCAGGAATTTTAACTCGCCGATTTCGGCGGGTTAACTGAGGTTCAACGATGGTTCAAGGTTCTAATATGCACTAAAAGCCAATTACATGCCTGAACCATTGTTGAACCACAGTTAATCCGCCAAAATTGGTGAGTTAAAATTCCTGAACCACGGATCAAATATTTGTACAACTGGCCTTAAGAGTTGCACAATCGTGGGCTAAATGTTAATAATCCGTGGTTCAGGATTTTTGATTCAACGATTTCGGCGGATCAACTGAGGTTTAGTGATGGTACATAATTAACATATAGGCAGTTTTATTTACATACAGTGGTTTTTATTATAATACAAAAAGAAAAACTAAGTTAAAAAAAATTAAAACTAAAATATGAATTCTTGATGATTGAGTTTTAAAGCCAGTACCTACATAATGTATGTATTATAACTGTTTATTCCACTGTATAACACCAAAATGTTCAAATTTTAAAATAAATCAGTAAAACCAAAATTCAATAACATTGGTTAAATTCAGAAATGTTTAGTTTTCATAACAATTCATTCCAGAATTTAAACACCATGGATTGGGTTAACAGGCCCTTTAAGATACTGATGTCCAAGCAAAAAAAATCTATTGAATTGACATTATCAGTTGAGAAACGGAATTGCATGAGCGAGACAGATGAACCAAAAATGGTTTAAAATGCTCAGAATTCGCTAAAAGGTTCATGGTTATGGTTAAATAAACAAACAGCCCGGAACAAATTTGAAATTTTCCCAATGTTGCTGAAAAATTCTAAGTTTTACAGATAAATTGTAAAAATTTCTACATTTCGAACCTTAGAGTAACACACAAGCATATATTATTATACTGATTCAAAAAAATTAAAATGTCTCCGATTTTTGATGCCACTAGCTTTTTAGTTAAAGTTTAGTGAAATAATAACAGGGAATTCAAAAAACTTAGAATTAACCATCCACTTTAACCTTCAATAACTTTGGAAGTAGAACTATAAATTAAAAAATTACTTTTGAACATTTGTAAGAAAAATTTAATTTCCTTTAAGAATAAGTCTCAATAATTTCCGTACAATAAAGTTATAAAAAAAAGAAGCAAACAAAAGAAAAATTCCCATACAATTTGTGTGGAAAAAAGAAATTAGCGATGAGCTAAATATTAATCTAAATGGCGAAAATTTAATCAGGCTTATTATTTCACTAAGCTCTAACTAATAAGCTAGTAGCATTAAAAATCGGAGACATTTTATTTTTTTTTTCTTGAATCAGTCTAATGCACATATACCCGTATTTAGGATTAGGTTAAGTATCTACAATTATAAGCTGTTAAAACGAAACTGTAGTGTTTAACATTAATATTTACCTTGAACTTTGCCAATAAGTTTAATTTATTAGGTATACTCTGTCCCCCATCGTGCTATACAAAAACGCTCAGAGCTCAAAAGCTTATCACTTGTTTCTAAGCACACACAATTCTAATAACTTGTATCACTTATTGAATTATCGATCGGTTAACATCAATTATACAATGAAAGCATTCAAGTGTTTGTTGTATGGTCACATGAATTACACTTGTTGTAAATTGTTTATGTAAAAAAAAAATATCACACAAAAAATGTTTTTAACAAATACAAACTTTTTAATTGTCATCAGTTAGTAAAATTTGATCGCGTGAGATATTTTTGCGTGCATTATTTAAATTTAATTTTTTTTTAATTTAACAAGCCATGACGGAAAATATATAATATTAAAAATAAGTCTGTCACAAATTTGCACCTTCACAGATCAACAAACTTGTTGCTACTGAATTTAATGAATCCAACTTGTTGTTTAAGGATATTAATGATTTCGTTAACCTTAAATGAATTATTGTTTTATGGTCTGGTATGGTTGAGCAAAGTTGAAATGCATCCTTAGAAGATAGACATAGTCAAATTTATGTCTGATGAGAGGTTATTAAAACCTGATCAGTATACGACAATAATTACATTTATGTATCTGCATAACAGAGAACAGACAAGAAAAAAATAATTTCACTGTCACTCATCACGTTACCCTTAGATCTTGGTACGTCAGGTAGCATGGAATTTTCCGTTAAAATTTTTTCAACGAATTTGTTTTTAGTTTAATAAATAGTTTATAAAAATGATCTAGAAAATTAAATGAATATTATTCGCACTTCCGAAAAACATACCAGCATTTGCTTTCAATTTACAAAAAAATTTAGATCAAATTTTCAAATGTTCATTAGATTCTTAAAGCACCACTCTATACAGGTTGTGAATTATAGGTACAATAAAAACATTTTGAAGTAGAAAAATCCAAGAAAGATTTATAATATCGTATGTATTTATTTGAACATTTCCATGTTGCCTATTAGACTATTTATACTTCGAATCTTAAGTACACCAAATAGACGCGCGAAACGTCAGGTACCAGGTATAGATTTGGGTGTTCTTTGGGTCAATAGTCGCACTTTTGTTGTATTTTAACTTAAAACAGGTTTCGTCTAATTTGACAAAAGCTGTTTTTTTTTTTTAATATGAGGGGTGATCGAACGAAAGTTGGGGTTAATAGCTTATCGAAGGAACTTCAGGCACTGAACCCATGCGGTTAAGAACTTTGACTCGTGCTTGTCGTCGTTCAATCTCCTTATTTCAATGCTATATTACGTGTACAAAAGATCGAACAATGTTCATTGTTTATTTATTTACATTATATGAGGGTACCTCTAACTAGACAATTATTATACAGTGAAAGCTCCCTAAGCCGGACAGTGACGACGGCGACGCACGGTCGCAACACTTTTGTCCGTCTAAGGGAGTTGAATAGAGAAGGAACAAGATACAAAAACGAATCACATCTGCAGAAATAAAATATTTGATCACATACAGTGATTTGGTGACATCGCAACTACTGTCGCTGTGATCCGGTGGGAACGTTTTTAATGCAAAAAAAAAGATATGGAAAAGTTTTGCTGAAAATAAGGGTTAAAATTTACAAACTAAAAATAAGTTTTTGTCCACCTGAGAATTAGATTTAACAAATCAGGGCTGATATTCTTGTCCGCGTCCGGGTAAGGGAGTGTCTGCTTAAGGGACCATAAAATGTATGGAATTTAAATCCAAGACCCACGGTCGTGAGAAATTGCCCGCTCAAGGGGATTGTCCGCTTCAGGGAGTTGTCCGCAATAGGAGCTTTCACTGTACATACATAAATTTAGTTATAATTATTTATAGTTTGTATTCCTTAGCTTTAAAAAATAATTTTGTAGGTATCACATCTATTATATTTTATTTTAAAGAACAAAAAAAATTCTCTGTGATGATTTTGATCACACAAAGAATTAATGAACATATGTACAAAATGTTTATGTATATGAAAATACAGTAAATTCATGATGAGCTACATTAAAAAACCAGTCCAGTTCACGTTTGCTAGATTTTACACGTTTGCGATTGTAAAATGTTTAAATTTAAAAAAAAATCCTAGCAGACGTGGTTTTTTGGTATTTTTTCAATTTTTCAATTTTTTTCAATGTGTAATATACAACATAATGTAGGTACATATTTCAATCAGTATTTCTAAGAATATTGTAAAATTGTGTTTTTACCAGAAAAAAAATGCTGAATTTTTTTTGTTGGTCTAAAAATTCTTTTTTTGAAAAAAAAAAAAAAAACAATATATTAAAAACACCTTGTGAATTATTAGAACTTAGGGATTTAAGTAAAATCCTCTAACTTTTCTTGAAGCCATATACCTTTTGAATTTTCTTTTTGACTTAAGTTTCTTTTATTTACGTTGGTATAGGCTGTATATCTCTTCGTATAGTTGTTCTCTCTTAAAAACGAGTTTCTAACAATGAAATATAATACATGTAAAATTAAGTATTTCTCGTCGTCACGTTGCCTCTTTTTTCAATTTTTCGAACTTTCTGACGTGGCGTGACGACGAGAAATTTTTAATTATGTATTATTTTATGTCTGTTCCTTTACTTTGAAACTCAGTGATTTTCTGTGCATTTTACTGCCATTTTATTTTTTTTATATGAACTTTGACAGAACGTTGGACTAAAATTCACACAAATGCACAGAAAATCACAGCGTTTCAAAGTAAAGGAACAGGGCTTTTATTTCACTATTTAAAATTCATTTTGAGGAGAGAACAACTGCGAAAAGATCTCGTCACGCTGACGTCTCGTTTTTTCGTCACATTGTGAAACTAATATAAAAAAATAATGTACTTTGTCACCATTTTTCACCATTTTCAAAATTTTTAATTCATTTATATTTGTGACTAAGTATTAATAATTCGCGAAATCCAAAAATAAATTATACTTTGTTTTGGTGGGCTACCGCTTGTAAAAAAAAAAAAAATTAAAGCTGGTCATACACGATCGAGCCAGCTTAAGTGTTAACTGAAAGTTGATTAGCGCCTCCTATGAAAGCTTCAATTTGGAATTGAAACGAGCAATCAATATAATATATCCTTTAAGATTACCGCACAGGACACAGATGGTAAGAAAGAAATGCTGAAATCAATTTCACTTAATCAAGTTTATATTTTGAACTAATTTGGGAATGAAGTTCATTTAACTTATTTAAAAGTAACAGACAAGGGCGGATCCAGGGGGGGGACGTGGGGGTCATGACCCCCCCCCCTGGGCCATATCCATTCGCTTATTAGTACTGATTACTTTCATAGAAAAAGAGACTTTGCATGCAAAAATAACATATCCAGATCATGACCCTTCCCTGGGCCATATCAAAAACACTAAACACATCTAGAACATTGTTATAGATCTGCTGCTGTACATTGCTATTATTTACTTCCCATTGGAAGTTTTTGTAATCCGTCCGATTTGTGAAATTGAAAATTTTGACATTTCTCGACGTTTCAAGGTCTCTGGAGTCGGATTACATTGTTTTTAGAGAGATGTCTGTGTACGTTCGTACGTTCGGAAGCTTTTTTCCGTTCACGATATCTCGAGAACGCAAAGATATATCGACTTCAAATAAATTTTATATTACAGATAATAAGGTCATAACATGCAGAAAGGCCTTTCAGAAAAATTCAATTATCACAGTAATTTAAAAAAAAGTTGTAAAATGGCTTGTTTCTCGAATATCTCTAGATATCGACTTGGTCCTGGTTTCATTCTATGCATAATGACGTAGTGAAAAATCGGTAATACCTAAAAAAAAATCAACCCACATTTTTTTTGTAATTAAAAAAACATTTAAAATTGTTAAAAAATATCGAATATTTTGAGAACACACAGAGATATTAACTTAAAGTTAATTTTATTTAGTAAACCTAATCTACCAATTAGAGTTTGTAAAAAAAATTAATAAACGGTTTTTTTCAATGCCAGAATAACTGCAAAAATACTGCTAAAAATTGTTAAAAAATGGTTTTTGGCTCGAATATCTCGAGAACAACCAATGATATCAACTCCGGCAACATGCCTATAGTCAAATGGAGAAAATTAATTTTTGTTTAGTAAGTTGTGAACGAAATTTTTCTATTCAATAGGAAATGTCTAGCAAAACCACATAACTTTATAGAAGAACAATAGCTGACAGTACAAATTACATATACCGTGCTTTCAAATACACGAGTGTATATTAGACTGATTCAAACAAATTAAATCGTCTTCGATTATGAATGCCACTAGCTTTTTAGTTAGAGTTTAGTGAAATAATAAGCCTGGTAAAATTTCAGCCGTTTAGATTAATATTTAGAGGTCGCTCATCGCTAATTTCTTTTTCTGCTTCTTTTGTCTGCTTCTTTTAATTTATTAATTGACAACCGATTATCGTACGGAAATGATTGAGATGTTTACTTAAAGGAAAATGTTCTTTAAAAATGTCCTTCACCTCTTATTTAATTAGTGCCCTCTCCTTCCGAATTTATTGAAGGTTAAAGTGGATGGTTTATTCCACAGTTTATGGGATTTCCTGTTGAAAATGTGCTATATATCCATTGTATGAGATGAAAATATTTCTAAAAACACAACACAAATACTTATGAAGTCAATTTTTATAAAAAAAATCATTCAAATTGATTGCTATAAGAACCGAAAATAACGATACAAATCTGCTAATTTAATTGTTTATTTTTTTTCATTTTTCCTTGCGTCAAAGAATTTTTTTCTTAAAAAATTAATTTATGTGAACATATACAACAAAATTCAATATTTAAACTGTATATTATAGCTGAAATTTTCCACAGGGAATCCAAAAAACTGTGGAATAAACGATCCACTTTAACCTTCAATAACTTTGGAAGGATTGCGCTAATTAGATAAGAAGTAATGAATATTTTCAAAAAACATTCAATTTCCTTTAAAAAAAAACGTCTGAATTATTTCAGTACAATAATCGGTTGTAGTAAAGTTATAAAATAAATAGGCAAGCAAAATTGCAAAAGGCGGTAGGTGAATTATTAAATTTTTAGAGCGATTGTATTTTGAAGTGTGACCCCCCCCCCCTGACTCAAAGTCTGGATCCGCCCTTGGTAACAGAATTGTAATGAACTTTATTTTTACCTATAGAGTACATATTAAGTGACAAAATATCAACCTAAAATTGGTGTAAACATTAAAATCGAGAAATATTGACAAATTGACATGATTTGTCAATGAATTGTGGCGACACGCTTTAAGTTTTCTAAAATCGTAGAACACATCTCTTCTGTAAGTGAAAAACAATCTTTATTATGTAACCGATTTTTAAGGTGGAAGTCGTTAATACTTGTCAACTGCGCCATCTTCTTTTTAAACATTTCAACACTCTTTGTTAACTTCATTAATTTGCTGGTTTATTTATCGGTACTTTTGGTTTTTCTTATTGTTTCGCGGGGGTAATTTTAAATTTCCCAATAAAACACAACTAATAAAAACAACAAAAAGTAATAAATTATCTTTACCAATTTATAGTTAAGCTTATATTATTAATAGAAATTGTTAGAGAACAACATTAAAACTGGAAATTAACGTCGAATTCCTTTTACCAAAAATAATCGATTTTTTTTCTAAACAGACTCCATTTTTTTCTTTCAATACAAGGGATTTGTCCAGAAAAATCGATTTTTTCTTCTAAATAAATCGATTTTTTTTTTAAAAGGAATTCGACATAAAATGTATTTAAATTTTTTCCATTTCGTCGTTATTATTGATTTTAATTAAAAATTTTAGAACGACAACAAACTGCGTATTATGGCAAGATGTCTAAAACGTATGTTTATTTGACTGACTGAAGGTCATAATCATCTATTAACAAATATTTTGAAACGTATAGGATAATAATTTTGGGGATACTTCTGTTGGTTTTTCCAAGTGTGGTAAATAACCATTTAAAGAGACTGGTTGTTTCAGCTGCAGAGGAAAAATATACAAACAAAGACAAAAACAACAAAAAAAAAAACAAACAAAGACACAAAACAAATAAGCTTTGGGAAAAAAATTCAATACAAAAATAAGTCATACAACAAACCAAACAAAGATAACAGCTATGATAAAAATGAAAGAATGCAAACGAATTTTTACATTTTATGTACCTATTAACTCGCGTTGTTTACCAATGTGATTATAAATTAATGGATTAAATTTAAAATAGCAGCAAATTATGCTTTTTTATACCTACTGCAAATCTGTTATGGGTTTGAGCCGTGTTTTTTAAATTTCTTTTTTTTCTTAGATAGGTATTAGGGATTGTAACTACTATTTGCTCATGTCAGTAAAACCCTCTTTTCAATGAGTTGACTACAAAATAGCAAATATATCACGTCGATTATGAAATTAGCAAAAGTAGATTCGCACTACATTGCTACATTTTTTTCACGGTGATAGAAAAATTAGATTTCCCCAATGAATATCTCACTTTCGAAATCTCTCTTCACCAAACTTGCAATAACAAAATCACGCTTTTTATAGTCTTGCAATAACAAAAACCTGCAAACTAACCGCCCTATTCTGGCAAACCTCGCTGATAGCTCACAAGTCACAACAACCTCACAAGGTAAGGTATAAGATTGATTTGGTAAGCTTTTCGTATTCTGGCAACATTTTCAAAACCTGTGAGCCTCACAAGAACTATCGAAATTTTGATCGACTATTGTGCACCTCAAAACTCATAAATCTCAGTGGCTGAGTTCCAAAATGCATCAGATGCGCATTTACTGCGCAATCAGCACATACAAAATTTTTTAGCTGCTTAGATTTAAAATATTTGTTTCGTTCCGAAACGCAAGACGAGGACAATACGAAGTATATGCTATCATCGAGAAAGGAATCTCAACATCGTCAAATCGGGCAGAACGTCACGATGGATAGGTACAACTTCGAAGTCGTCAAGGACTTTGTCTACCTGGGCTCCACTATAACATCGCAAAATGACATCAGTGCAGAGATTAAACGAAGAATCACTCTTGCCAATCGCTGTTTCTTCGGGCTGAGAAGGCATTTGAGTAATAAAGCCCTCTCTCAAAGAACCAAGGAGACCTTATAAGACCCTTATCATCCCGATCCTGCTGTATGGGGCAGAAGCATGGACCCTGACAAAAACGGATGAGAATCTACTTGTGTGCTTTGAAAGGAAGATTCTTCGGGTGATTTTCGGTCCAGTCTGTATCGATGGAGTATGGGGGAGAAGATTTAACAACGAGCTTTACGGGCCTTACAGCGACGTCGACCTGGTCAAGAGTATGGACACCGACGCACCAGCCCGACGAGTCTTCGAATCTACCCCTTGACGGTCTGCGCAGCAGGGGAAGACCCCACCTTAGGTGGCGCACACAAGTGGAGAACGACCTCAACCAACTTGGAGTGCGTAACTGGGAGGCAGCTAGCTAGGGACCGAGCTGGCTGGAGGGGCTTGTTGGTTGAGGTCGTAGTCTATCCTGGGCTGTGAGCGCCATCTAAAGTAAGTAAGTAAGTTCCGAAACGTCACTCTTATGCAATGTAATATTTCTACAAAGCATCAATTTTGTGTTGCTGATGCGTATGCAAAATGTACTAGGTACTACTTCCGCATCAGAATATTTTTTACATTTCGGAACTCCGCCTATTTGTCATTTAAAATATAATTTTTGACAAATATTATTCTTTCTTGTTAGTAAAAAAATTAGCCTGTTTATATTTCAGAGGAAATATAAACGTATTCTCAGAAATATAAATACAATTCCTCACAAAAATTCCTCAGTTTTGCTGTCAAAAACTGAGGAAGTTTTTTTTTGGATTCGAAGCTCAATTTTTTTCTGTCGCAATAAATCAAATAAGAAAAAAAAGAATCTTGTTGTTATTTAATGCTCCTGTTCTTTCAAAGTGACGGAGGAAAAATAATGAGCGCTCTGAAATATAAACTGACCAAATACTTAAGACGAAATAAACGAAAAAATAAACACTCGGTCGCAAATCGAAAGAAAAAAATCAAGAAAATTAATGCTTGATAGAGCTAGAACAACTTGGGTTAATAAAACACTAATTAAACAGTCGCTCATAATAATTGTCGTCTATTGTCTATCATCAGGTAGTTCGTCTGGTTCAACATGATCTTCAGGATCATCCTCGTCTTGTGCATCTATGGCTTCCTTAGGGTATTTTGCTTTATTTTGCATAGGAAATTGTTATTAAATATTGTGACAGTTCAACAAATATTCAGAACTTAAAAATCACAATAAAAATTCACATTATTGTGGTGGGTTAATTAAGCAAAGCAACGCAAGCTGGGAGATACTAGTTTGAGATCAGCTTTAGATAAAGTCAAAACATTCCTTGGAATCGGTTTCTTCTTATTTTTTATTGTAAGCAATTAGATTTTCTCCTAACACAAGATCCAAAAGAAAAGAATTCCAAATGGAGTGTAATCCTTTATGGGTTTGCTTATGAATTCAAATTTATTATTTACCATTTACAGAAGCTTCAAAAGTGTTACAATATTCTATTGATGATAATAGATTCTAAAAAAAAAACAAGACCATATCGTTAAAAGTCTGCTATGGATCGAATCAATCAACTATGCGTGTGTCCATAATTTTTTTTTTCACCTCAGCCTCAACAGATTCCAAAATAAGGTACCAAACATTCAGTGTTCGCATTGAGATTCAATTGCTGATTTTAGATAAAAGATACGGTGGATTAATAGATTATCCAATTTTGGAATTGTTTTCAACATCATCGGCAGCATATGGATTTGGATGTTTTAATTTTTTTTTTCTTTTGTAACTTTGAGTTTGACCTCGTGAGTATATAGTGAATCTTTCGAAATTTAGATCAAACAAAACGATCTATGCCTACAAGAAGAAAAATTTAGATCTCTGACACTAAGAATCGATTCTCTAAAATGCATGCAATCCGTCGTAGACGTCGCTGGAATATGCATGCAATAAATATCTTAAAGTTTGCAACTGACATGTTTTCAAAATGTCAATTTAAATTTTAGATATTTCAAAAAGCTTATTTTTATATGTCAAAACAACTAAATTTCAGGCTGAATATTTTCAGAAATTCTTCAACTTACATATAAATGGTTAAAAACAATTTAATACCTTTAATTCTTTTTAAGCTAAAATTTTTGTCTTAGCCAAAATTGGAGGCCAATCAAGTTATAGATTGATTTATTTACTTATTGTGCAACACGCCGCACCGCATACTGGCGCTTGACGAAGTTGCATGCTTGAAAAACCGCCACACACGCTGTGCAAATTTTTTCGCATCTGGTTTCGCCTAAGATGTAAAAATTCCTTTAAATTTAAAAAAAAATTAAAAAAAAAAAATTGTCGAATATGCTGTTATAGGTAGGCCGGAATTCTTTTGACTTAACCATTGCCACGGAGCTTTAGTTGTTTGACAACAAGGCTTGTGGGTATAGTGGGTAGCAGCTGCTAGGAGTAGTTATTGCCCATTTCGATGAAGTGTTAATTTTGTTGCATGTTGGTAGGTTTAGTCGGTGCGCGCAGGTAATGTTCTTTTGGACAAATTGTGGTGGTGGTGGCGATTCCACTATAGGTATTTTCTTTTTATTAAGTTATATTAATCTGGTGGAGAATTTAATCAAATATTTTTGGTGGTTATACTGAGATTATGCAATGTGGAGAACACCTGCGTAGTTTGCTTTTACGAAAAAAGTAAATGCCATAAATGCTAGAAAGTCATGAAGAAATACAAACCTATACAATACATATTTATTTATTCAGGTTCTTAAAAGAAATTATTGGAAAAATGTGTATGTTATGTATTGCACGTAGGTTTTTGTTTATTTTATTTTACTTTAGAAAGACAACAATTAAGATAAACCTTCGAAAAGAAATGACTCATCAGCTTCCTACATATATTGTCACCTTCTGTAGCTTCAATTATATCAGATGATTTTTGTTTCCAAACAAAACAATTGTGTTATTCTCAAGGACAGCACCCACAATATGAATATTTCTATAAACAACCAATTAACAAAACAAAAACAAAATATAATTCGTCATCAGCAAACAGAGTTTAAGTCTGGAATTATAGGTCAGTGGAACATATCGCCCATTCGTCATCTATGTCGTTAGAAAAAAAGAAAGAAAGAAAAAACATTCGAATTAGCAAAATATAACCATTAACAACAGTGTAATACATTACCACTAC
Source organism: Epistrophella euchroma (assembly GCA_947049315.1). Taxonomy (NCBI): domain Eukaryota; kingdom Metazoa; phylum Arthropoda; class Insecta; order Diptera; family Syrphidae; genus Epistrophella; species Epistrophella euchroma. The sequence goes on along the minus strand of OX346247.1, from coordinate 106,090,690 downwards.
CAGAGATGAAACATTCTTACATAGCTAGAAAATACAAGGTGAAACAAGAAAACCTGAAGTTTGGCATGGAAGCGCATAGACTTAACGTGAAAGCCAGCGCCGGATCTACGACTTTTCCGAACAGGGGCAAAGTCCTGATTTGACACCCTTCAGCGTTTGAGGTAAAAAAAAACTGAATAATAGGTACTTATTTATACTGGTTGATTAGATTTTATGTACGTGTGACATAAATAATAAAATAAATAACAGACCGTATAACAAGTATACAGGTTGTTTTGCATAAGATGCGTAAAAAATTTTAAGGCTTGTAGGTAGTTTGGTTGGAGAAAAGAAAAAAATCGTATGGGAGGTAGGTTTATTTTCCCCTGTTTACCCGGGAGGGGAAATTTTTTAAAAATCGTCTTGAAATAAAAAAGTAATTAAAAAACAATGGCAACACTTACAATGGTAAATCCATTCCTTTACATATATCGTTTTATTTATTTAAGTTAATTTCAAATATGTTTTAAGAATAATCGAGCTTCCATATCATCATCTTCCAAAGATAGTCCTTCGACAGCTTAGCCATAGATGTACAGAATTTGTAAAAATTAATTGTAATCAAAATTTAATATTCAAATAAAATTTATTCAATCATTCATTCAATCATTCATTATTTGTTTAAATAAATAGATTTTGAAATTTAATTTTCAAAATCAAAATTTTGAATACAACTAAGAAAATTTTGATGAAACTAATTTTTCTCAAAATTTTACGCAGTTCAGTAGTATTTTTATTTTTTATATTCAACGGGCCTATAGCAATTTTTAGTCAAAAACTTAGGCCCAGTTTTTCAGTGGTGAGTTAAACCAGAGTTAAATAACTCTAGATATAAATTTATTTACAGTTAACTTTAGAAGAAAAAACGAAAGTTCAAAAACAAGAAGATTTTTAAACATAAAAGACTACGTCTTATTCCTACTCACATGGATACTTATTGTTAAACAAATTGAGTTAAATAAGGGGAATTGAAATAAATTGAATTAAAAATTAAACTGAATTGGATTAAATTGTTTGACTTAAATTGAAAGGAAAATTTGAATATTAAAAACAAAAATACTATTTGATTCAATATAGCTTTTAACGGCCTTTAGTCCATGAAAATTTTTGGCGTTTCGTCCCGGCGATCTCACTTGGACTCATCAGTTGACTAGTGAGGGCCTTGTCAATACGCAATTTCCATTAAGTTCAGTTCATTTTACATAGATTTCATGGTGAATACCCAGTGTGAACTATATCTAACCAGATTAGAATTCCTAATCATTAAAGCTAGAAGTTTTTTTTTTTTTTTGCCCGTGGCCTGGCAATGTTTATATACGAAGATTTTTTTTTTTTTTTTTTTAATAATACAAATTCTATATACTACTGAAATAAATCAGCCAAGTAGAAGACTTAGCACTATTTTATTGGACTTGTTGAATTATTGATTCAATATAGCTTTTAACGGCCTTTAGTCCATGAAAATTTTTGGCGTTTCGTCCCGGCGATCTCACTTGGACTCATCAGTTGACTAGTGAGGGCCTTGTCAATACGCAATTTCCATTAAGTTCAGTTCATCTTACATAGATTTCATGGTGAATACCCAGTGTGAACTATATCTAACCAGATTAGAATTCCTAATCATTAAAGCTAGAAGTTTTTTTTTTTTTTTTTTTGCCCGTGGCCTGGCAATGTTTATATACGAAGATTTTTTTTTTTTTTTTTTTTTTTAATAATACAAATTCTATATACTACTGAAATAAATCAGCCAAGTAGAAGACTTAGCACTATTTTATTGGACTTGTTGAATTATTGATTCAATATAGCTTTTAACGGCCTTTAGTCCATGAAAATTTTTGGCGTTTCGTCCCGGCGATCTCACTTGGACTCATCAGTTGACTAGTGAGGGCCTTGTCAATACGCAATTTCCATTAAGTTCAGTTCATCTTACATAGATTTCATGGTGAATACCCAGTGTGAACTATATCTAACCAGATTAGAATTCCTAATCATTAAAGCTAGAAGTTTTTTTTTTTTTTTTTTGCCCGTGGCCTGGCAATGTTTATATACGAAGATTTTTTTTTTTTTTTTTTTTTTTTAATAATACAAATTCTATATACTACTATTTGATAACGTAAAGTTTTAAACAAAATTAGTTTGAACACAATTTTCTTAGTTTTTGTATTTCAAAAACTATAGTCACTATATTATTAAATTAATTAAAAACTTAATAAGATAATGGATTTCTGGCTTTAAAAGCAGTTTTGGCATGACTTTGTAATCGTTGCCGTTCAATTTTTAAGACAAAATTTCTTCAAACTGATTGCTTCATGAACCGAAAATAACAATTAAAGAATGCGCCATTTTAATTGTTTATTTTTTTTTTTTTTTTTTTTTGTTTTGTTAAATAATTTTTATTCTTAAACAATACATTTATATCAATATATACAACAAAATTTAATATTAAGATTGTATATTACAGCTGATATTTTAAACAGGGAATCCAAAAAACTATGGAATTAACCATCCACTTCAACTTTTAATAACTTTGAAAAGATTGCTGTAATTGATTAATTAGTTAAAAATTCTTTTAAAGAAAATTCAATTTTCTTTAAGAATACGTTTCAATCATTTCCGAAAAATAACCGGTTGTTAATTATTAAGTTATAAAAAGAGAAACAAACAAAAGAAAACTTCCCATACAATTTGTATGGAAAAAAGAAATTAGCGATGAGCGACCTCTAAATATTACCAGACCTATTATTTCATTAAAAAGCTAAAATCGGAGACATTTTATAATTTTGGAACCAGTCTAGTGTACGTATGTACATACATAGTTTGAATAACATCTTCAGTCCTTTTTACTTGTTTTGAGATAAATAGGTATTTCATTTTTTAATTTTAACTGCCTATATATAAAAACATATACCTACATATGTAGGTCTACAATTTTTTTTGTTTTTTTTTTTCAAAATTTGTTGCGTGTTGATGGTCTATTGAAGAGAGTGTCTTCTCGAATTTGGCGCCCTCTGAGGCTGCCACCCGGGGCCCGTGCCCCAGTTTGCGTAAGTTTAGGTAATCATCAACTTATGGCTTTATGGTTAACTTTATAATATAGTAACTATACAATTTTGGAATAATAACAACTATTTATGATATGACATAGTTACTGTCTACCGCATTGAATATTTGACAAAACTTAAAAAGGAAAAAAATAAGTAATTATAAGTGCGTTACAAAATTGCATCATTTCACAAAATAAATTTAATAATTGAAAGTAAAATTATATTCAGTCCTATTACTAATTCCACCATATAATTGGAAACCTGTTATGAATCCCGAAAAAAACATCACAGAATCCATCGTAATGTAAAGTCTCATTCAAAAATTTCCATTACGAACGGATTCGGTGATTGTTTTATTTTCGGGATCATTTAACTTTCCTATATTACGATGGAATTCGTGATGAAGCTGACTATTATTGTTTTCGATTCATTTACATACCTACACATTTATTACTTGTAATCAGGGCGATTTTAAAATAATCAGCGACCTTTTTCCATCTCATTGAGGACATTGTATTTATCATTTTAACTTTTGTCAGGTTTTATCTTATGTACTAAGTTAACTGGACATCCGTCAAAGATCGACTAGAAATCCAGCATTTTTCTAGAGTCAATTATGGTTTAAACGATTTTATTAATGTTACGTTGAAACTTTAAAAAATTTAATAATAGTTGATTTCAATTAATTTGGACCTAACACTATTATCTTTGAATAGTCTATCTTTTCTGTTTAACCTCCTTATAAAACAAAATTTGTAAAATTAAATTTGAAAAGTATGGCTGAGTTCCAAAATTCATCAGATTCATGTTTCGATTTCAATTTTGTGTTGCATTCCGAAACGTCTACAAAGCATCAAGTTTGCGTTACTGATGCATATGAAAAATGTAGGCATTACTTCCGCATAAAAGCATTTTGGAACTTAGCCTATTTTAGACAACTTTGACATTACTGTGTGTAGTTGAAATAAATAAATAGAACATGGAAAAGAGTAGAGATTTTCTTAATTTAGGGATCTTTTTAGATAAACTTTTGGGAAATAACATAAATCAAATTAATTTTAGGCCAAAAGGCGTACACTTATGCACTTCAAATATTATAGTTAAAGCCTCTCACCAAATTAAATAAATAATGACCCATATTCTTTTTGAATCTTAAATTTTTCAAAATTAAAATAGGCAACAATATCTCCTAATTTGGATCGTAAATATTTTGTATCTTATTGCGCCATAACACTTCCATTAATTCTTGAACACACACTACATTAGGTATACAAATGATGGTCCTATTTCAAAGATGTTACGTCTTTGAAGTCAATTGCAATATGCGGTGCTTTTGCAATATATCACTTAAGATATTATTAAACTCAGCACACTGACTAAAGTATGACAACAGCTGGCACTAAAAGTGTCCACGTTCATTCGGTCAAAAGATCTTCTTATTGTTAATGACACCTAACACTTCTCGGTGATGCCTACAACTGTCTGCTATTATTTGATCAAATCTTCATGATGTATAGGTACCTTATTGTGCAGTTGTCGCGGTGCGGCGTGGTGGTATTGCCACTTAATGGACCATCAACATCATCAGAAGCATATACAAGATGGCCTTGACGATATGCAAAGTTTGAAGCTATTACGTATTCCGTCTATTCTTTGTCATGGTAATTAAAATATCGTGCTCATTGTTTAGGGTGCCTCTATTCACTTTGGTTCGCGTGGCCAATTTATTTTTCATCTTGAAACAAAATGGCAGACACGAAGTTTAGATATTGCGCACTCGTTACAGTTGCAATGCATATAAGATACTATAAATTCGGAAGCTTATGTATTTTATAATTTACTACGAATATATAAATCAGAATTTGCCGGCTTTCTTTAAATTTAGCTTCTCATCGTCAGCACTCATCATTACATCATCATAATAAATGATTTCATATGGAGGTCGTGTGTTGGACTTCATATTTTTGTACCTAACGCTATACCTAAGTAAACGAGTGGGCATAAATTGAATTGTAAGCTGATTTTAATTCATGCATTGCACATAACACTGATAAAGTCAAATAAATTATAATGTTTTGTAACCTACCTATTTTATAATAATTTGTTTAAAGTATTGTTTGTTTAGAAAAGACATCATTTATGTGGGAAGTGAATCCAACGAGATATAAAAACGTTATCTCAAGCTAAGATAATTTCTAAGAAATGCACTAACCAAAAAGTGTCAAGATCGCAAAATGTTGTATTTAATATCGTTTCATCTTCAAAGCTTAACTTCTTTATAAAAGCATAGTTTGTTAACCAGTTCCGTTGTGTATTTTGTTCAGAATGAATCATGTGTCTAATCCTAAATTCATTGGCTTTTATGATTAGGAACGTAAGCATCGGTGGTTCAGTGGTAGAATGCTCGCCTGCCACGCGGGCGGCCCGGGTTCGATTCCCGGCCGATGCAATATGATTTTTTTTTTGTTCAAATGACAATGAATTATATCATTTTTTACCCAATTTTCTGTACTTCTATTCAAATTGTTAATATATCATAATTAAAAATGTTTTGGAATTGAACAGTGCCCTGAATAATTAAGACTTTCACAAAATGGAATCACTTTTATATAAAAGCCATTAACCATTTCAAGGTACCTACCTGACGACTGACGAGCGGGCACACGGAACAGCTAGGTATTTTAATTGGCGATATATGTATAAAAATATATCTATATACATAGATGCATCATAATGTACTAAATGATTTTCTCTTTTGAATTCAATTTCTAATTTTACATTAATAGATCTTCTATATATAAATAGCTTTAAATAAATTTTGTGGTACCATTTTCTCAAAAAGTATTTGACCGATTTCGATAAATTTTATATGGTTAAAAAGCCAAAATTGCGGAGATGTACTGTGGATCATTTTTGTTTTTGTACTGTCGAACACTGTGCATATTTAAAAAAAAATTAAAATTAAATTAAAAAAAATGTTTTTTTCCTACAATATTTTCAAATAAATTGTTTGCGAAATTGAAAGTTTTAAAAGGTTTTGTGTCAGGTTTTGTTGGCCGAATTTCGGCCGCTGTGCGATACTAGTACTAAAAAATTGAACCACTTTAACGAAAAGAAAACAGATGGTAAATTGTTTGCGTGTCGTGTACAATACCTACATATGTAGCTCTCGAAACAATTTCAGAACTACATATGTACATGCATATGTATCTATGACCCTGTTAAGATTAAGAAGATTGAAGCCGGTATCACGGTAGTTTGTGGGAAAGAGAAGTGAAGGGTGAAGGGTTTCGTGAAGCGCGAAGAAAAAGTAAAAACCGGACTAATGAGTTTCAATGGCCGAAATTTCGAAATTGTTGTTGTATCAATGTATTTTGAGGCGCCTCAAAGTTTATAATCTAAACACGACGACCCTCACCAATCCGCACTCAATTTTCCCAATCTAAACAGGGTCTATTTTATCAATTGAACTCTAATTAGGTACATTATGTTGATTTTAAACAATTTTTCAGTGCAAACTGTGGAAAAATTTCAAGTTTTTGACAAGTTTAGTTAAGAGCGAAAAGTTATTGGGTTTTCATTTTCTTTTCGATATGTTTTTCGTCTCGATTGGACTATTTTTCATTTTCTTCGAAGCTATACCGATGTTTGAAATTGAGTTCGAACTTTTGGGTGGAGGCCTCTTAACTATCGACAGTAATATTGTTTTTTTTTGTATTGAAAATCAGCGCAGTCAGTGGTTCGAAAGATTCAGAAAGATCAAATCTCAATTTTTGTTATCTCGAAGCCAAATGGTACATAAATAATGAGGGCGTAGCCAACTTCGATAGTAACCCTTTAGGCTTTTTGTATGTACTCGACACTTAATTAAAAACTGCGACCTAGGACAACCTGTTTTCATGGTTGTTTAAACTGATTTACACGTAATTTTCTTTTTATGGCATCTTTTGATATAATTTTAAGCTCACGCTTTGTAAGATTTTATATCCAATAGGCTAATGTCAGATAAGATATTTGAGAAAAAAAAATTATAAACCTATTTATCTATAAAAACTGTTGCTTATAGTTATCATTACACGACGATACATGTTTTTTTCAACTTTATTTTGAATACTGTATTATATGGCTTGAGAAAGCCGTTTAAAGTTATTAGAAAATAAGACTTTAATGATAGTAAATTAGTTCATCTGATTTGAGCAATTATAAAATTGCTGTTTTCTCCGTTTCTGTATTAAAAAAAATATATTTTTAACTGACGAATGATCTATGTATCAGTTTCATGTCACTGAAACTGTAATAGTGGCAGTCTAAAAAGTATTCAACTTTTGGTATGTACATTAGACTGATTCAAAAAAATTAAAATGCCTCCGATTTTGAATGCCGCTAGCTTTTTAGTTAGAGTTTAGTGAAATAATAAGCCTGGTAAAATTTCAGCTGTTTAGATTAATATTTAGAGGTCGCTCATCGCTAATTTATTTTTCGTTTGTTTGCTTCTTTTTTTTATAACTTTAGAACCGGTTATCGTACAGAAACAATTGAGACGTTTTCTTAAAGGAGAATAACTGGCTGAACAGAATAGAATGACGGAACTGAAGCCGCAGACGGAACTGGAAGAGCTGTCAAAAAGTGTCGTACGTTATTTTTTTTACATGTCCCGAATAGAGCTGTACAGCTTTGAAAGTATTTTGAAGAAAAACAAAAGAATATTATTGTGTACAAGCTCAGAATTCACATTTTTTGTTTCCAATAATTTTCCTTCTAATAAATAATTTTTTTCGCGATACAAATAACCACAATATTTTTTTCCGACCCAAAAAGTTGTTTTTTTTTCTTCATACAAATTGAAACGTCAAAAGTGCCGTACGTCAAAAGTTAAAAGTGGGTGAACTCTTCCGTCTGCAGTTCCGTATGCGTCTACGTTCCGTTGTGTTCGCAACATTGAATTTGCGTGTATTCAATATTTTGACAGCTATTCCAGCTCCGGCTCCGGTTCCGTCTGCGTCACCATTCTGTTCAGCCAGTAAATTTTCTTTAAAAATGTCCTCAACTAATTTTTCTAAATTCAGTACATACTCCTTTGATTAAACTGGATAGTTAAATCCGTACTTTTTTGGTTTCCCTGTTGAAAATCTAAACAGCTGAAATTTTACCAGGCTTATTATTTCACTAAACTCTAATTAAAAAGCTAGTGGCATTAAAAATCGGAGACATTTTAATTTTTTTGAATCAGTCTAATGTACATACATAATCACAGTACACAAATCTAAGGCAATATGAGCTTGATTACACGAATCATTTTTTCATTCGTTTCTTCTTTCGTCATTTTGACAGATAGGGTGAGGGGTGTAGAAATGTAGATGAATTTCTGCGCCCGATCACCCGATCTGTCAAAAAGACGAAAGACGAAACAACCGAAAAAAAAAATCGTGTAATCAGGCTCTATATTGCGCAGGTTGTCAAAATTATAACTGTCAGAAATTAAAAAATGTTTGTTCAAGTGCTCAAGTATCGAAATTTGACAAGCAAAGGAGCACTGGATCCACCATTTTCTATGGATTTTGATAGGTGCGCAGAACAGAACAATAATGAAAACGCTAATGATATTACATTTAATATGTGTACTGTGTTAATAAATAATAAATTAGTCCTGTGATTTTGACGTGTTTGATTACATACATATGTATGTCTTTGTTCATAAATTCATGGTACAAAAGGAATATTGTTCATTAAATAAATATTCAACATATTTTCTTATGGTATACATGAATTCCTTCTTCGTATTTGGTAACAAGGTAACAAAAGGCGTGCTTTTTTTGCAAGCATGGAGGAAATCGGTCGAAAAAAACGACAACGAGGACTACCGACGCCTGCCATCACTGAACTGAAAAAAAAACATGGAGTTTTCATACAAACTATCGATAACATGTATAGAATTCATGCCGGTAACAAAGTTTTCTCCGTGCTTAGCTAAGCTCGAATAAGCTGATTATTATTATCATTTTATCAAACAATGAAAAGGAGAGTTCTTCAATTTCCTACCAAATAATCTTTATTTTTTTTTTACTCTCTATCGAGGTCGTCTCTTAACCTTGTTTGTTCATAAAAAAAAAAAACATTAAAAGAACTTTGAAACTGAAATGAGGCATGTGTATACAGACGTACGAATAATAATATTTAAATTTAATTGTACACGCACAAAAATAACGTGCTTGGAATTACAAATGAAATTGGACAATGCTAGTTTCTTTTGGCATGTGAAAAGAAAAGGTACTCGTATAAGCTCAAATAGCTTTCAATTTCGGCTAAAGTACGTACCTCCAATTCAGCTCAACACTTTACTATCCTGTAGGTTGAACAAAAAAAAAACAAAAAAAAACAAAAAAAACAGTAGGTCGTGCGCACTACATGAGGAAATAATTTCTGATTTCTGACCATGTGGCTTGCATAAAATATAAGTTTCAACTTGTTGCTTTTATTTATATACATACATACCCTATGGATAATCTAGAAGGAGAATCTGTCTGGTAGCTAGATTGAGTTATGTCCATTTAATTACTGAGAACACATAAAGTGATTAGAATTCTTTGTATGTCGTACACAATTAATATATGTATTTCCTGGTTCTTTCAATTCTATTCCAAACGCATTTGTAAAACTATAATCCATGACACATTAAAACAATTTTTTTTTCTTTTGATTGACAAGCTAAATTGATGTTGATTAAATAAAATTGATGGCTCTGCATCTTTTTTCCTTTATTCTTTTTGCAAACATTTTGATTTTCAAAAAGTTGCTCATTAGAATTCGAGTTGTTCTATTATTTTAGCAATTTCAATCTGCTTATTAAAACTATTAAACAATCACACCATTAAGTATAAATATTTGTATTCTTATCCGCCGTATGATCAGAAAAATGAAAGTTTGTTCTCATTTTGTAGAAAGTGAATATACCTATTTCATTTGAAATAAATTCTTTCCAAAACTCGTATATGAGAGTGTATATAAGGCAAAATTTTTTAAAACTTTTTTCCAAGGCAATCAAAATAATTTATATTATGAACCCTTTAGCTTAGCAAATTTTTGTTTAATATTTTGTTTTTCTCATGGATACAAAACAATACAATTACCTATATGTACATCATGATTTGTTTTACGAAACGTCATTTATATGAGTAATTCATTTCTGCCGTATCTGACATTTGTCAATTTTTCATTTTAGGCCAAATTTGAAATCCTTGGGATTTTTTTTATTGATAACTAAAGCTGTATATCGCTTTTTAAGCAGTAAACCAATCGAAACATATTCTTTTTTTTTTATTAAAAATCTATATGCATACTTATCCCTTTTTGTGTTAATACGCTCATAACTCGGCTAAACATCATCCGATTTGGATGAAGATTTTTTTGTTGTATTTGTATTAAACCAGATTAAAACACAACGGAGCCGAAAATTGGAAAATTCGAGCGAAAATTAGAAAATTCACCGAAAAAGTAGGAAAATCTTGAAAACACCTTAAAATTTCAAAAATTTTGAATAGAAATTGTTATTGTACGCGGATAACTCATCCCATTTGGTTGGGGATTTTCGGTTGGATTTGTATTGAACCAGATTAAAACACAACGGAGCCGAAAATTTGAAAATTTGATCGGAAATCAGAAAATTAGACTAAAAAATTCGGAAAATCGTGAAATCCGATTTAGTTGGGGATTTTTTTGTTGGATTTTTTTTGAACCAGATTAATACACAACGGAGCCGAAATTAGAAAATTCGACGGTAAAATCAGAAAATCGTAAGAACATCTTGAAATTTCAAACTTTCTTAATAAGTTTATTTTTTCGTACTCGCATAACTCCATCCAAATTGGATGGAGATTTGTTTCTTGGATTTTTTATTGAACCAGATAAACACACTACGGAGTTAAACATTGGAAAATTAGGCCAGAAAAGTCGGAAAGTCGTGATAACAATAAATTACATACTTTCTGAATTGTTTTTTTTTTTTTTTGTTCGAACGGTGTTTCTACATTGGCGATTGATACGTAGTGCATCAATGCAGAAGCTTATTGCTAGAGTCAATTAAAAATAGATTATTCAAATAAACTTAATTTATACTGTTGTTAGGATATTAAAAATCTGATCGTTAATATTTTTGTATTTAATAGACTCTCACAATAAGGCCAATAATGCACAATTATTGCTGTGTTTTTTTTTTTTTTTTTTTCAATTTTAACACAACGAAAGTATTTTGAATTAAATATTTATTTTGTATCCAATGTTAGATATCTTTTTGTTGGATTCGTTTTGTATTGAAACAGGTAAGTACACTACGAAGCCGAAGTTGGAAAATTTGCCCAAAAAAAGTCTAACTTTATTTGTTTCTATTGGCGTAAAATTTTGGGTAGTTCTTCATATAGGTATTTGTGGTACTAGGAAACGCTTAATATATAAAAATTGTGCGACGAATTTGACCTGTTCGTCAGTGATTAAGAGACAAAAAATATATGTGCCGAAGAAAGTAATAAGGGATAGTTAGGGATAAAGAAGGAAGTAAAGGGATAAATTTCGCAATCGATTTCAATTTTTTTAAACAAAAACCTCTGACTTAACTCTAGTTATATAAAATTAACTGTAAAGCTGTGATGTACACATTTTAAAGTCTAACAAATATATGCTGATAAAAAAGTACGTATACGCCACAGTGACCCCATTAATGTTTATTTTGTATTATTTATTTTAAAGGGTCTGTGATATTATACATATAGGAACTAAAAACAGGCATATAATAATAAAGGGGATTTTTTACCTCTCTCTCTTCTTATATCCACATGTAATAGATTACAAAATCCCAAAAAAAAATCGAAATATAAAAATTTATCAGTGTGTAACACTATATTTTTTTAAGGGTCATAACATTTGGTTATTTTCTTCTTCATCTGATGGTAGATCCTCTAGAAGTAGGTACTCAATTTTTTTGTATTATATATTCCAGTTCGAATTCATAGCTAAGAGAGGACAACGTCTGTCGGGTCAGCTAGCAGTTTTATAACTATTAAAAAATTGGCACTAAAAACTACTTCTATAATCATAAAAATAAATGTAGATACGTCATTTTCAGTTGACATGGCAGTATTGTTATTGTGTTATGTTAAGAAATATTTAACCGAATCGAAAATTACAGAATTTTGAAAAAGTTGATTTTTCAACCGCTCCATTAACATTACGATTATGGAGAAAATAATAAAAGGGTTTAATGTTTATACGTTGCGTATCGGTTTATGTGTTTTTAACGTATGTACAGAACAAGCATGTATGTACATATACCCGAAACAATCGCAATAAAACTGCATTGGTGTGATAAATGTTTGTATTTAAACTGTCCTATGAAAGTCGTTTTTATACTCGTGTAACAACAGTATTAAGTAAAATTTTTATTTGTTAACTATTAAAGCGTAAAGTTTAGTAGTACGAAACTTAATTTTTTTGTTAGCTTAGCTTGTTACTAAATTACTTGTTAGAAGTCTTTTTTGGATCTCTTGCTCAATATCGAATGGCAAACTGACAATCAGCAACATATCTATAAAGTATCTTTATAACAACTCAGCTTACGCCAGCAACAATTAAGATAATCCCAAAAGAACATATCGCCATAAAGATATCTTAAATTTATCTGTTTTCCTGAAAAGTCTTGAGATAAAATATTTAACTTATTTGAAAAGAATAAAAATGTTTGAATAGTAAATTTATGAATAAGGAAAAGGTGGTTTTATTAAAATAGAAAACAGAAAAACAAAAAACATCTACTAAACTTAAGATTTCATTATCAATTATCATATATAGTGTTTGCTAACTTTTCAAGCTCAAAACAATTTAAGAATACAATAAGTCTGTATTAATTTGTTTTGTATAACGAAGCTTTATAATATATTTCCTAGAATCTTTTTTTTAAACACAATAAATAAAAATAAAAAAATGATATGATAAGTTATTTCAAATTAAGATATAAATACAAATTAAAAGCTTCTCTTTATTTGCAAAAGTCAAAAATGAATTACCTTTTTTATTCATTGAATGTATCATACATAGACAAAACAACACCATCTAGCAACAAAGTTGCAATTTTTAGATCGATCGTGCATTTTTTCATGAAAATACTTGAAATATTATCGTGCGTAATTGCACATAAATACATAGTTGCACTCACCTTAGCCGTGTGAACAATTCTGCCAAGTTGGAAATTAGTCAATAATTGAAATTATGCTTTGACACCATGTCAATCATCTTTCAGTTTATGGCTATTGCAATTTCTAGTATTACTTAATATGACAAACTGAAGGGGGTAATTTTAAAATGTGTTAACTTAGTGCTTGCAAAAATGTGTTATTGTATATTATCTTAATACAAATATATATAGCAATTTTTTTTTAAATATAGGAGGCTTGCATTCTATGGTGCTGATATTGAAGTGAGTGTGGATAGAAAACGATTTGACTTTATTAATTCCTTAAAAATTAAGTTATAAACTCTCCAAAATATACAAATAAATAAAATCCACGACTAGATGAAACGAACTTGCTCTTGTGGTAAGCAATAATGTAGCTACAGTGCTGCCAAAAACATTCCGGATTTTTTCCCATACTAATGATTTTCTTAATACCAAGTAGAAAACTAACAACTTTCCATAAGTTTTTTAATAATTTGTAAAGAGTATGAGACAATTTAATAATAACCTTAAAAATTTAATGCTACGATGACAAGAACAATAAAAAAAAATTATTTTATAAAGTTACTCAGTAACATGCCTGTGCAAAACTAACCGGATTTCAAGAAGATTGCGAGTCTCGATGTTAAAGTAACGGTTTTTTCGAGTCTTTTGACTCAAGCCGTAGATTAAAACATTTTTACAAGTTGAGAGCTGTGTAAGTTGAAATAATATAGTGCATAAAATGGCTAAAACACCTTATAGCAACGCGATTCGATACGAAATAATAGAAAAGTTCCTAGCCGGTATAAAACAAAAAGTAAATGCTGAAATCTTTAAAATTCCAAGTCAACGGTTTGCGACATCATTAAAAAAATTTAAAAGTGGAAAATCAGTAGAAGCAGATCATTTTGGTGGACGCCCTCGCAAAACAACAATTAAAACTGATAGGCGCATAAAGAATTTCGTGCTTAAAGACCCTTTTGCGACTTCAAAGACAATTTGTGATGAACTTAATCTACCCATAGGGCCAAGTACGGTCAGGAAGCGTTTAAGAGATTTCGGAATTTTTGCATTTCGACCAGCTAAAAAACCTCTTCTTACTGCTAAACATCGTAAAAAAAGGTAATCCGTAAAAGGTATTTGGGAAAGACTTAAAATTCCTAATCAAAACATTTAACCCAGGGTTGAATTTGCAAAAAATCATCTTAACCGTTCTTTAAGCAAATGGAGGAGTGTGCTTTTCAGTGATGAAAGCAAATTCAACTTATTTTACTCCGATGGTGCAAGGACAGTGAGGCGCTCAAAAGGTACGCGATTAAAGCCTGCAAATGTACTCCCTACAGTAAAGCACGGTGGAGCCTCGGTGATGGTTTGGGGCTGTTTTTTCAGGAGCAGGCTGCGGTGCTATACACCAAATCACAGGAATTATGGACCGTTTCCAATATAAGGACATTTTGGAATCAGTAATGCCTCTGCGTGGGTTTTTCAGCAGGGTAATGACCCCAAACATTCTTCAAAGCTGCTAAAAGAGTGGTTTGCAACTAAAAATATTCGTGTCTTAGAATGGCCATCTCAATCGCCCGATTTAAACCCAATAGAGAACTTGTGGGTCATTTTAAAAAGGCGGGTTGGGAAAAAAAAAGGACACGTCAACAACTTCTCTTTTTGCAGCTTTGAAAAATGAATGGGAGAATATTCCTGCTTCTGTTTTCGAGAATTTAATCCAGTCAATGCCGAGCTGTAATAAAAAAACAGGGGTTACTGGACAAAATATTAAATAAATAATAAAAGTTAATTGCAAAAACTAAAATCCGGTTAGTTTGTCACATTAAAATTTTGAATTAACTTTAATTTTTTGAATTTTTTTTTTGTTTTGATGGATAAAGTTCCATGGTTTTTGTTTCAAATATTAAAATTGTTCAATGAAAATGGGAAAAAATTGCAAACATTTGATTTTTTCATTTTTATATTACAAACCAACAATCAATGCAGTTTACCAAAAAAATCCGGAATGTTTTTCACACCACTGTATATACACATATTTGAAATAAAACATGGTAGAAGGGTAAACATAAAATTCTTTTCAAGATGTTTTAATGTAACATTGTTTGTTAAACTATTCAAAAACATCAGATTCCAAAATGCAACCAAAATAGGTAAATCCATTAAAAAGATATACTAAAATAACCTTAAAATAAGTTAATAAATAAAATGTGAAACTGTACTTCCGTTTTGCAATTTTCTTTTAAACCTTTAACACAGTTTTCTTCCAATCACTTCCGTCATGTACATAATGTATGAAATTAAGTCGTTGAAAAAAAAGGCTAGATTTGACCCGCACTGATAACTTCCCATTGGTTCTCTTTAAAACTCTACACCCGATGATATTTTTTTATAAGAAAATTACCATTTTAAAATCTTCGAAAAACATATCAGTTGAGTTGCCGGCAACAATTAGTTCATTGACGAGAAGGGCAGGAAGAAAGAGGGGGAAACGAAATCTCCCCGGTCAACAAATTCAGGAGATTTTTTTGACGTTTCTCTTTACACTACGTTTTGTGTGCGTTCAACCAAGGTAGTTTAAAGGGAAAATAAAGAAAATCTCCGGGTTTTTGTTGCTTACGTGTTAAAGGTACAAGAGATTGTTAAGGAGGTTTAAAGAAAACGTCAAAAAAATCTCCAGTAACTAGTATCTTCGTATGAAAGAGGACTTAACAATTTTTAGATTTTTTTTTGATTTTTTCGCCTAGAAAAAAAACCGTCAATTGAATTTTTTAAAAAACCTTATCAATTACTAATTAAAGTATTGTGTGTAGACTAAAATTAATCGGGAGTTGATACCCTTGGTTTTTCTCGAAATATTCCAGCCGAAAACATATGTATTTTAACAATTTTTAGCAATTTTTTGGCCTAGAAAAAAAACAGTTAATTGAATTTTATTTTACAAACTCTACCTGTAACTGTAACTTTGTGTATTATATAAAATTAAGCCGAAGTTAATATCTTGGTAAGTTCTCAAGATATTCGATATTATTTAAAGATTTTTTAGGGTTTTTTTAGTTAAAGGAAAAAACTGTGGGTTGATTTTTTTTTAAGTATTACCAATATTTCACTACGTCATTATGCATAGAATGAAACTAGGCCGAAGTCGGTAGCATTATTTGATGTAGAGATATTCGAGAAACGAGCCATTTTACAACTTTTTTTAAAATTACTGTAATAAAAAAACCGCCAATTGAATTTTTCTGAAAATCCTTTCCGCACGTTATGGCCGTATTATCTGTAAAATAAAATTTATTTGGAGTCAATATCTCTATGCTTTCTCGAGATATCGTCAGCAAAATAAGCATACGAACGTACGTATACAGAAATCTCGCTAAAAACTATGTAATCCGACTCCAGAAACCTCGAAACGTTGATAAATGTCAAAGTTTTCACTTTCACAAATCGAACCGATTACAATAACTTCCAATGCAGCGTTGCCAACCACTTTGTACAAAATAATGCCTCACTTGAGAAAAAAAATGACTTTTTCAATGAAAAAAAAGCCTCACCTATTTTTTTTAACTAAACAAACAAAATCTTTTATATAACAAAACAATCCTTTAAAAAAAAAACTTAAATAAATCACAATAAATATCTTATTAAGGAACATTAGTTAATTCAGTCATTTAAATTACAAAGGTACTTGAAATATTTATGAAATTGTCCTGTTCCTTTAAATTATACATATTTTTTATATTCAATAATAAAATGAAGAAAATGCAGTATAAGCAGTAGTATCGACTGCTTCTTAACGAAGGCACTAAAATCTTTCCTTCAGCATCAACAGTGACTCAATCAAAAGGAAATCACAATAAAATTTGTCTTGCACTTTTGATGAAAAATTTAGACAGTTTTCGCGAAATAACTTTAAAAACTTTAAAACGCATGCATTTAACGTTGAAGAGTTAACAGCAATGAATGCAGCCACTTTTTCAAGTATATATCTTCTAACGGGAAAACATTTTCTTTACTATCATTGGAAAGTTGTGAATTGATAAGGATTATTTTTTGGCCAAGATTTTTTTTAAACAATAAATTAATAAATAAATTATAAGAAGAAGAACAAATATTTTTTTTAAAAATGTAGTTTGTATGAAATGAAAAAAAAAGCCTTTTTGAAAAAAAAAATAAGCCTCAAAGCCTCAGGCAGTGAAATAATGCCTAAAATGCATAAAAAAGCCTCAGTTGGTATCGCTTTTCCAATGGGAAGTTAAAAATTCGTTGTATGGCAGCTATACCCGATTACCTAAAATACAAATTTGAATTTTCCCTCCAAGGAATTTCTATTTTGTGAAATTCTGGAAGGGGAAAGAATTAATTGAAAAAAAAAAAAACTTGAAAGGGGATGTAAATGAAACCACCTTAATTACATCTAGAAGTATGTTGAACAAAACCAAGAGATTTGAATACTCAAATTCAGTACAATTCCTGAATAATTCGATCTAAAATAATATGGTCTTAATACTACGTTTAATTTTAACACTTAGGTGGTTTCGCATTTTGCAAATTATAGAAAAAGAAGTGTTTTCATTTGCTAATTTTGTTTTGATCATGAGATTTTGAATTTTAAGTAAATATTTATTGCTAAGTTTAAGATAAAAATCTTTGTGTTTCTGTTGCTTAATTTATTTACATTAGATCCGTTTACGAGTTTTTCCAGAATTTTGAGCCTGTATTCTAGCGAATTTGCTAATTTCGAATTATGAATTTATGTGTGAACTGTGAAACAGGAATCTTATTTTTAAATTTTCAACGATTTTTTTTTCATTTGTCGCAGTGAAAACGTTGATTGCTTTAATTGTGAAGTGAAAAACATGCACTTTTCAACATCTAGTTGATATATGTAGCCGTACCAACTCAGAAACAATTTTCTTACACCTGCCGTGGTCTACTACTATTCACCTTGACAAAAAAAAAAAAAAAAAAACTGTAACTGTCGGACAAACTAAACCAACTGTCTGTTGACTCTTAAAAAACAAAAAAAGAGTAATAGTAAATCCCCAATAAATCAATATGTCAACAGTTAATTGACAATTCAGACAAACTCATGGGGCCAAGTTTTCTCCACTTGTTATAGTGACTGCTGCTGCTTCTGAAGGAGTGTCACCCTGCTTCTTCTCTGGACTTACTTAACACATGTCATTCATGCGTTTATTTTTTTTTTTTTACACGGCCTAATAAATGTTTTGTTAGTCTGGCGCTGCACCAACATGGAAATCAATGCACATGACATGTTTAATGCATTGTTTATTTATGTCACATTCATAGAGAAAAAAAATCGAGTTTGTCCTGTCGTCTGTCTGTCATATGCAAATAATCTGCCCACACGAAATACCACCAGACTGGTGCTACAGTTTTGCCTCTTTTGTTTAACTTAAGAAGGCATAAAAGGTTTCTGGCATGCAATCTGTCCCAAAATTATTTGGAATTAATTGAAACTGTGTTGAAATTCAAATCAGTAAGATTTGTAAACTGGCTCTAACCAGCAAAAAAAAAATATCATTCATTCGGTATCGATTAATCAGCTCAGTGAACAGACAGTACTGATGGCTATTGAAATCGTTGAATAGGCAGGAAATATGTAAAAAATTGATTTAATGAATTTTATAATACAGCATCACTCTATAATACAGCAACGAATTTTATAATACAGTATGCTACTTTTAGCAGGGGTGGAATCAGCTAAGGTGATAGTTGATAGTTGCTAATCAAAATTATTACTTTCGCTCTACGTAAGGTGATTATCAAATAGACTATTTAGGTCTCGCTTTCAAACATTTTGTATCGTTTTCGTGAGCAATATAAGTTGGTTCGGCTTCAACTCCTCCAAAAGTCAGAAGTTTTGTAAAAAAAAAAGTGTTCACTTAAGAAATAAAGCTGCTCCAATTGATATCTTTGGATGGTGCTAGATAAGGTATTGCACAAACTTGATAATTTGGGATGAGTTTCCATATACATATGTAGAAAGAGAGCATGGAAATTTGTTGTTTCGTTGGATGCTTCCTTCAGAAAACATATATGTATTTAAATATTTGCATAAATATTTTATTTTTTTTTCATAAACTTTCATTTCTTTTCGGAAAAACAAAAACTGGAACACAAAAAATTGTAATTTTTACAAATGAAGGTACCAGCTGCTAAAAACTTAAATATTTTTAGTGATCTCTTTACACAGATGAAAGAATAGCTGATAATCAAAAACAACTATCAAAACAGCGACAATCAACTATCGCCTAAGCCGATACCACCCCAGGTATAGTGGTGTTTTTAAGATGCAGGATGACTGTTGCTGAATTGAAAATTTTGTTTCTCAAAATTGAAAGATCCGAGAAATTTATAATAAATTATTCTGTTGGCTACAGCTAGGTTATTTTTTTTTAAATTTTAGTGCGTAGGACGTTGAAAGTTATTTTTGAAATAAAAAGCTAAGTTTTTAAAAATGCTATACTTTTGATCTCAACACACAGTAACGCAGATAGTGATTAAAACGATCAATTAAATGTGTTCTTTTATAATTCCTTGCTTGTTTTTAATATTCAGCTAATAATCAAAAAATCATAGTACTCTTTTTCAATTTCAAGGAACAAAATTTTATGGAAATCCTTAGAGCATTTTTCGAGAAATTCAAAACCTTTATATGTATACATATGGGAAGCTACCCTCTCTAAGTAAGGTACAATAACGTCAATCAACGTCCCTGCTAGCAGCAACAGAGAGACATTATGGATATTATTTGAAATTTGAATACTTTCTTGGACACTTGGGCGTATACGTACTTTTTTTTTTAAATACAAAAATATTTATTCTCATTTTTTAGTGCCAAATTACATACAAATTAAATAAATATATTATAAAAAAATAAAAAAGACCTCAAAAATTAAATAAATGAATTATGGAAATTGGTTTTGTATGCAATGGGACCACATTTCCTGGAAACACTCAATAAAACACAACTACATATGTACCATAATGTCAATATTTTCAAGTCAGCTCAATGAAATTATGCATGTATTTTTCCTGAACATCGCTTTAAGATTCATGTCATTGATTTCTTTACGGACCAATTTCATATATCTATTTGATGTTTTGGTGTTTTTAAACTTGTGATGCTCTATGCTAAGGTAAGCTCGTCGAAGTCCAGGGTAGCAATTAAACTTGGGTTAAGAAGGTAAGAACTCTAACGGCCATATTATTCACTTAATACATCCAGATTAAAACTTAAATCTGGATGTAAATCTGTTGAAAGTTAGGAAGATTTTGTACTTTGAACTTATATACTATATGTTTATGTTTTGTTTTGAATCAAGTTGTAATTTCTTAAAACGTTTTTATTCTTATCAAAAATAAAATCACTTCATTTCAAACTCTTAAAACATCAAAATCATACAAATTCAATGTAAATTCATCTGGATTTAAGTTTAAATCTGGATGTATCGAGTGAATAATATGGTGGTAACCATTTACAAGATTTAAAATTAAACTTTCTTACAATTTCATTAAATACTTATTCTAAATAACAACGTATTTCATATAATAAAAAGCTGTTTTGATATGAGCTACAGGAGTAAAGAACAGCTTCGTTCGTGTACTTTTTGCACTAAAATTCACAGTCTATCAAATATTGAGGAGTGGGGATGAAATTCTCTCAGAAAGAAGTAAAACTGCGAAATAGTACACGAACGCTTTGAACAAATAATTTTTACCGGTTTTTTAACGTCAAATATTTGAAAACAAAAAAAAAAATAAATATCGTCATCATTTCTTTGAAAAGATTTTCAAAATAAAATAAAAAAGTAAGCAAAATTTAATTTATTACATTAAATTAAATAAAACAGAGGAGTATAAGAAAAGAGATGTTCTGGCAAATATCAAAGTGACTTTTGACTGAACTCATATTTCTGCCCGAAGAATTTCTTTGAGCTGAAATTAGCAGAAAGGGGAAATAATTTACTCTCTCGAGAACGCTCTCTTCTCCGAAAAACTACACATTTTTTGCGTAAACGAACACAATTTGCGTTAAATTTGTAGAAATTCGTAGATTTGGGGAGTACGCGAACGAACCTAAGACGGTAGGAATCTTATTCAAGCCTCTAGATATGGCTACCCCAAAGGAATATCAATTATGCCCGCTGCTTAATCGTAGGCAAGAGATGAGTAACGGCAGGAATCTGATTCCAGCCTCCGGCTAAGCCAAAGGAAAAACAATTGTACCTTTAACTGAACTTTAACTTTTGAATTCATATTGCGTCAATGAAAAATAAATGCTTTCCATTTAAAGTAGAGCCAGGGCGAGCTTTATTTTAAACTTTACAAAAAAAAACATATGTATGTATGTATGTATACATTAATACTTTAGTCAAAGCGTAAGTAAATACCTATTAGTTGTTAACTTATCAATATTCATTGCTTACAACGCGAGTTAAGTTGTCATCATTTGGCAATTCATATTTACATATTCATAAACATCAAAGATATTATTATTGACCTTCTTTAATCCATAAATATGTACTACAAAAGAAGTACAAATCATTTGTGCAAACATATTCGCTCCACTTGGCCCCACTTTGTTCGCAACAAAATTCATAAGCCATCATAGTGTTTTTTATCGCATGTCAAACAATGACACTACTATTGCAGCAACAGACTGGACATTATGGTAAATATTTGAAATTTGAATACTGCTTTCTGAGACACTAGGGCGTATGTGTACTTTTTTTTTTTGGTGGAAAAAGTAAAAATAATTATTGTCCATTGAGTTAGTGCCAATTTGAAATCGAAAACGAACAAAACATAATTCCCACCTATTTCAACCAATAATGACGAAAGCGAAAAAATATAATCTACTGACGCCAGTCATTTGACAATGCCACTTCGCTAGCATATGTATATTTATTCTCAATTACACTTCATTACATTTTCCAATCAGGTGTCTCGCAGGAAGTTAAGATATATGTGATGTATTTTTGTAAATCACTACAACCTTCGCTTAAGTACAAAATATATGTAGGTACGATACTTTAAATTTAACAAGTTTAAAAAATATTATGTTAACCAGAAATAAATTGATAGTTCTGTCTTTAAGACATCTTTTGCATGCATCGATTACAAAGCAGCTTTACTTCACGTAACGTCAGAATTTATTTATAAAATGAAACATGTTCAACATTATTTCATTTGTTGTTATGTACGTACATATGTATATGTATTGCAAGAAGAGAAGTTTTAAGGAAGAAGGAATTTGCTAGGTTTGAAACAAAAAAGGAAACAAGTTACAAGAATTATGTTTGGTTAGTTCAATAATTGATTGCATTAAGTATTGCATTTTTATTTAATTAAATTTGTATAATAGACAGTGTCCTAAATAGTACATAATATAAATATACATTCAAGAAAAAAGTGTACCTACCAGCGAGTTTTTCCTTTAATAACGTCTGTTTAAATTTGTTCGAAGCTTGTCTGACTTAAGAATTTATTTGCATAATTTGTCACATTAAATTGAAAAAATCTGTTAACTGTTATCGTGTATAATCAAAAAAAAAAAACTACCAAGGGACTTTTAGTTTCCACCAAGTGTTAAATAAACCTACTTTGTTTTTAACACTTAAACAAAAACAAAAAAAAAATAAGTGACATTTTATGTTCTAAAATAAACTTCTTAAATATAAGCATATAAGTATCAGTATTATGATATCATTTTTCATAAAATATTTTTCTACACGTCCAATATTAACTGTTGTCATCGCAGTCATCTGAGACACACATTGAAAAGGAGTTAAAAGTGTACAAGGCATTATTTGCTGTTTATCTGATGTGTCTGCCTGCGCTGAATGGTTGCAATATATGTAGCCTATGACGATGTAAGTAAATGCAAGTAAAGACGTACAGTGGGTACGTAGGTACCTACATCATTTAACTTTTACAATTTTATCAATTGAATTTCTAATGTGAATGTGATATACAAATCCAGTCATAAGACGATACTTAGTTGTTGGATATTAGCTCAGAATCCCGTTTAAAAAATATGCTGTCACCTATAATACGATTCAATCAACCCAATTTATAGTTACATAATTATGTAGTTTGAAACTACAAACATCCAAACAGCATAAAGGACCATGGACAATTTGGGCTCATTTTTCAACATTGCTCAACAGTGATGAAACTTTTGTCATATGAAAGCTTACGCAGATCACTTTCAATCCAATTCTAAATATTCCCCGAAAAAAAAAAAAAAACTGCCCAGGAGACGTATTCTTACGGTAGCAGAATACTCCTATTCCGAATGCCACGGTTGATTGTTTTTACCTTCGAAAGCAGGAATTACAGTTCGGAATTGCAGTATTTGACATATAAATCAAAGTGTAGAGAACAAATAATTTATTCCCGGGGAAACATTTCCCCGAGAATTTTCATTTAGAATTTGGCCTGTTTATTTTATTATATAGCGGCTTACCTACTCTAAATCGAGCGCGAAAACGGTGTTTTTGCGCATTTAATTAAAAAAAAAAGTATCTAAATGACTACACTTACTAAAAAAAGTGTTTTACCTTTTTTGAAAGCCATAAGTCTTATTTTCTTTCATTCTTTTTTAAATCAACTAATTTCTGTTAATAGTTTTCGAAAAAATTAATTTTAACTCAAAAAAGTTGGAAAACAAAAAATTGAATACCTACTGATTTTTTCACAATTTTCAATACCTATACATAAACAGCCCTATTAATAAAAAGCCACTGTCTGCTGCTTAACACACGTGTTAGCTAGCACACGGATAGACAACTTGTTCGTTGGATAACTTTAATTATTAATAAACATATCATAATAGTTCCAGTCTGTACCACTTAAAGTACGGCAACTCTTCATCAAATCGTGGAGGTATTCTTATACCTGTGTCACACGCATGCACTGATTGATGAAAAATATGCTTGTAGTTGAACTGGTTATTATGAAATGTAAGCATGTGCGTGTTATGAAGTTATCCATCCCTTACACGCCAAATTTGGCGAGTTAAATTTATCCGCTCGCTGTCACCATGTCACAGCCAATTACATAGTCCCCTTTCACACGAAGATACTAGTTGCTGGTAACTTTTTTGACGTTTTCTTTAAATCTTCTTAACAATCTCTTGTACCTTTCACACGCAAGCAACAAAAACCCGGAGATTTTCTTTATTTTTCCTTTTAAACTACTTTGGTTGAACGCACACAAACATAGCGTGAAAAGAAACGTCAAAAAAATCTCCTGAATTTGTTGACCGGGGAGATTTCATTTCCCCCTCTTTTTTCCTGCCCTTCTCGCCTATGAACTAATTGTTGCCGGCAACTCAGTTGCCCTGTGTGAAAGGGGACATATTTATTAATATGAATTGCAAGTTGACAGATGTGTTAGTCTTATCCTTCCGTTGTTTTTCGTTTATTGATACGGGGGAAATAATATAAATTAGGTACTCTCTATAAACTTTCATATAACATAAGTTTCATCACTGTTGAGCAATGTTAAAAATAGGCCCAAGTCTATACACAATTGCCCATGGTTCTTTACAGTAAAAAATCGATTATAGTATTATATGCTTTGACAGTATTGCTGCGTTATATCCTATTCTACGTATTCTATAGGTACTCTATATAAATCCACAACGCTTTCAAATAGTTTTGTTTTTAAATCTGTTAGCCATACTGTAATAAAGAGTTCTTCATCATAATAATGTCTTTGGTGCATTTATGCATTTTTGGGTGCGTCATCGTCTGTGTGTGAAAATTGAATTGCAGCCAGTCGAAGATTCAACTTTTATACTACCCCACCCTTATATTACATAATTTATTGCGTTGGCTTGGGTCAAAAAAGAAACATCTCTTAGTTCAAATTATTTTCACGTAATAAATATGCAAAATACATATACCTACCTACCTATTGTTATCTAAAAAATTATAAAGGTGGGTGGATAACAGAGTCCCGTAAGTTCAATGGAAACCAGACAAATCCCATTGTTAAGATTTGTGTATTTTACCAACTACAAATCCTCTTGAGTGACGACAAAATCAATTAAACTTAACGGAAATATAACGGTATTATAAGTACCTATACTGAGTGGTGAATGATAGATGTTGTAAACTATAGTATTCATTTGGTCTCTGTTTATATATCAGAGCGGTCAGTAATTCTCTTCCGTCACTTTGAAAGAGCAGAAGCATAAAATATAAACAAGATTCCTCAAAAACACTTGCTTTTCCTTTCTTTCTTATTTGATTTCTGCGACAGAAAATAATTGAACAACGAATCCAAAAAACCTTCCTCAGTTTTTTGACAGCAAAACGGGGAAATTTTTGTGAGGAATTGTGTTTATATTTCTGAGAATACGGATTACTCCGAGATCTCTGAAATATAAACTGGCCAATTGCATTTATTTGATTTATTGGCATGTTTTGAAATCATTATAACCACTGGATTGGTTTATGTACCGTGGCTAGAAATTTTGAAAAAAAAAAAAAAAAAAAAACACAATTAAGGCTCTCCCTTAAAACGCTCTATGTAAAGAAGCCAATCCTGGGCTGACATTTCGGTTTGCCTACAAGCTCTGGAAAACAGCTGATTTCAAAGTATGTGTGAAAAACGCTCAACAAACGCACACATAGATCCAACTCCTCTGTTCACCCATAGGTTAAATTAAACGAAATTACAAATACAACAATGTTAACAAATGGGTCTTGGAGGGTGATACGTACGAAAGCTGGCGTCTTTATATAGAGTGTTTTTGGCTCTCCCAAACCAACGCGATTATTCGTCGTGACAAATGAAAACAATAACAACAACGTTTTGCTTTGTTTGACAACCACGTGCTGTTATTTTTGTTTTCGTTCGTCGCGCCGAATAATCGCGTTGGTTTCGGAGAGCTTTAAAGCGCTTAATATACGATACAATTATCGTACCGATTGTCGTTATCGCATGTGATGATTGTATCGTGTGTGTACACGAAGGTACACCGATATCGGATGAACTCAAATCGGTACGATTGGTTGTATCGTGTATTAAGCGCTTTATACTAACGTCTTCGAATTAGTAATAGCGCTTCCACACTATCCCATCGAGTATTAATACCTGTCAAAAAAAAAAAATAATGTGATAGAATTACTTACGACTGCCAAATTTGTCTGAAGAAAACGATTGCATCCAAAAAATCAATTCACCATAACCTCAAACCTCCAAGTGGGATAGAATGTGTGATGGTTTTAGAACCAATCAAGTCGTGTGGGATGAAATTTCATATTTTGTTTCCACACTATTATACCTGATTTATTTCCCACTTTTTTGACATGTGTTAATACTCAGTAGGATGGTGTGGAAGGCCTTTAAATAGGCATCATTTTTCAAAACGGTTGTCTTATCTTCGAATATAGAAAACACTATAAAAAACTTTTTTTATTCATTTATTATCCTTAAGCACAACCACAATTCAAAAATACAATATTCATTCGAGAAAGCTCACCTCTGTTCTATTGTAACCGCCGTAATATTCACGCCGTTTAAAACTCGGTTTAAAAGCCCTTAAACCGACTACCTTTAACCGAACTAAACCGACAGAATTTAAACGACAAAATCTCGTTTAAATCGGTAATATTCACTCCGTTTAAGCAAAAAATTCCATCGGTTTACGTCGGTTTAAATTTGTGATTTAAACCAAACGTCGCATAGAATCGCAAGTATGAAAAAACTAAAAAAGGCTTTTTTTGACATTTATTTTTCGAATTGTCATTTTATGTTTAAATAAAATAAATTTATTAATTCGTGTCAAACACAAATACGCATTAGAAATGTCTTTCATTTTCCTTACCGTTTTTGACGTTGGGCAAAAATGTGAACAATACCGTCCACTGCATTGTGTCATCCAGATATTCCTTGAACGATTTGTTGCGAGTTGAATTTTTCTTGATCTGGTTGCAGTTCCGCGCCGGGTTCCCATATCTATCACATTATATCAAGAAAGATGACACAAAATGCGATAAATTTGGTAAGATTGCAACTTATTGAACCTGGATGTCATATGGTATGTCTTAATGAGAATGGAAAACAGGCTCTTTATAGAACACCATACAAACGCTCGACCGAATTGCGTGTCGTCAACAATGATTTTTGGTAATAGGCCGAGAGCTGCGAAACCAATTGCTCAGTGTTTTATACCGCTCCAAAAGTTGTGAGCATAATGTTTATATGTATGTGTCCAAATTAAATGCCATCGGTCTGGCAGCGATACCGTTGCCCTAACACCTTAAAAATGCACTTTCAAAATTCATCCAAAAAATCGAAAATTTCTTCACTAGTATTTGGTAACTATCCAAACTAAATTCCATCGACCTTACAGCAATACCGCAGCATTTTGAAAGTGCATTTTGAAGAAGTTAAGGCCGCGATATAGCTGCCAGACCGATGGAATTTAGTTTGCGCACATACAAATACTATTTAAGCAACATTTGTAGCTATTGAAAACACCTTTTTTAGTTACATTTTAAAAGTGCATTATTATAGTGATGCTAGGTATCAGGTATTACTGTCAAGTTGATGAAATTGAGTTTGGATAGTACCCAGCAACCATGCTTATTTTTTTTTTAGTTGCATTTTGAAAGTGCATTATGGAGGTGTTAGGGCCACCAGGCCGATGGAATTTAGTTTGGACACATATAAATATAATGGTCACAAAATTTGGAGCGTTATAAAACACTTTAAAATCAATAATTTTTTTGAATTTTGAAAGTGCATTACATTGGACTTAGGGCCGCGATATCGCTGAAAGGTCTATGGCATGTAGTTGGCGCTGGTACAAATGCCATGCTCACAACTTTTGGAGCGATATAAAACACTTTGAGCAAATCGTCCACCAGCTCTCGGTCTATTAGCCTTTTCCGGTTAATTGGTCAACTCTACCCCGATGTGTGAATAACGTGCACAAATATGATGTGTTCTAATAGCCAGCATCGCCAAAAATCACATGATTGAATATTTTTCATTGGCGGAAGGAACCGACAAAATGCTGAATATTAGCTAAAACCATTTAAACCGTATCTAAACGACATGAAAAAGCCTCGTTTAAGTTTGAGTCGGTTTATCGTAGTTAAACCGATCATTCGGTTAAAAATTTTGGTTAACGTCGGTTTAAGTGAGTGAATATTACCGATTAGTCGGTTTAAAAATTCTAAACCGACTTTTGAATATAAACCGATTTTAAACGGCGTGAATATTACGGGCATAAGTATCTACTCATAATGTATTTGCAGCATTTATTAACTTATTTGTTTTTAAAACTAAAAATGTATACATAAAAAGTTTGATTTGAGCAAACCATTTAATATGCGATATTTTTGGTAAAAATTCAAAATTATTGCACAGAAATTTTATTTTCCACAAATCCCATATAAATTGATCGACATAGTCGACATCCCCGAAAACGGAATTACGCGTACGCCCTTGTACTTTTGACAGTAGAACTACCAACTTAAAGCAAGGGAAACTGAGTTTTGGATTATAAAGGCTCTCCCAAACCAACGCGATTAATCGCTGCGACAATAGAAAACAATAACAACAACGTGTTATTTTGTTTGACAACCACGTGTTGTTATTGTTGTTTCCCTTTGTCGCAGCGATTAATCGCGTTGGTTTGGGAGAGCCTTAAAGCCTTAACTACATAAGCCAAAAAAGTGAAAAAGTACAAAAGTGAAAATTTTTAAACTCATTTTGGGATAGTGTTTCTCACTGGAAAACTTATAAAAATGATGCAGGAAGCTTAAATTTTGGTTTAAATAGAATTTTATACATTCTATTTTACAAAAAAATTGCGCTAGCAGGAAAATAAATATTTTTACTTTTGTAATTTTGCAAAAAGTGGCCAATGTAGTTAAGACTTAATAATAAAACTATAATAAACACTTAAAAATACTTTATATATTACATTTCTCAATTACACCACTTTACTCAATATTTTTAAAAATAATCAATTGACTCAATGATATACCTACCTATGAATACCTTACAAAAAAAAAAAACATTTCAAATATCTTGCATGTTTATCATCATCAGTTTCTAAAAACAAACAACAAATACCTGAAAAGATGTAAATATTATCATGCCACTGCAAGAAAATAAACAAACAAATTTTCTAAAAATATTTTTATTGTATAAAATACAAATCGCACTAACATAAAAGTACGCATTTTCAATTCTATGTTTATTTTTGTCACTTAGACTTCTACTACATTCTAAAATACCTGCTGTTGCCAGCACTGCAATCTTCTACTACTAAATAAAAAAATGTCAACGAAGTCTATTCTCTATCTCCCTCAATGTATGCTTATAAGAAAATGTGTTAGAGTGAAGAAACTATATAGCATTTTTAAAGGAAATTTCTGGCAACTACTACATAATTTCCCAGTTTTATATAAAAATCAAAGAACACACTGTAAAAAGCGACAGTCATATTAGAAAAAATTCAAAGAAAGTAGTGAAGCTCGAAGAAACTAGCTGTGAAAAAATTTATTTTTATCGAAAAGATATTCCAAATCGTATTGATTAAATCAATTGATATTAAACTTAAATAAAAAAAAAAAAGTAAATAAAAAAAATTAAAAAATGGTTCGACGAGGACGTTCTGCTAGCCCACCACCAGCCACAAGGAGGTATATAACTTATTTTCCCATCGATTTTCATTAATTCTTTATTATATTTAAATAGCTTAAACCTTTACTTTTGCTATTGAAATACCATTAAATTTGCTTAAAAAAATAGAGAATAGAAACTAATTTGAGCGTTTAAAACAATGATTTTTCTTGTTACGTAACCTCTCGTGCTCATCATACACGTTGTCTGACCTTTATCATTGTTGTTTTTTTTAGGATGGCTCCATCTTCGGCAAATGTGCCAGCACGTGCCGCTCCTCCACCACCACCACCAGCACCAGTTGCTGCAGCTCCATCGGCCCTTGGAGCACCACAACAGCCTTCCATGTTCCAACAAATGGCTGCAACCGCAGGAGGTGTTGCTGTGGGTTCCGCAGTGGTAAGCTAAAAACTTTTCAAAATCGTGGAATTGTATTGATCGATCCTTTCATATCTTCTAGGGCCACGTTGTCGGAGCTGGACTCACTGGCATGTTCAGTGGCAGTGGTGATAAGGAAGCCGCTGCTGCTCCAGCACCAGCTGCTGCAGCTCCAGTCCAACAGTATGCCAGTCAACCAAATCAGCCACAAGGAGCTTGTGCATGGGAGATTAAGCAATTCTTGCAATGCGCCCAGGGACAAAGTGATTTGTCTCTGTGCGAGGGATTCAATGAGGCTCTGAGGCAATGCAAGATGCAGAACCAAATGATCTAAGACATGAAACCACTCTTACAACCTGATTACCACCTTCCGTTACGAATATATTACAAATATCGCATACAATTCCTAATGTATCTATAAATCTGTTAATTAATTAAAATATAGATGCAAAACGGGCCAGCTGATTGGATGCGCACGGCTAAATTGCGGCACTAAAACGTCACATAACATCCGGCAACATAGCATGATCATGGTCGAGAATTTTCCTTTGGCGCTCGGCCAAGATATATTCTTTGAAGTGGCAGACATCTAACAATAATGAATGGCCAATCAGCTGGTCCAATCAAAAAAAAAAAAAAATGAGGCTATGTATTTATTTAATTTATGAATAGTTAAACTTTAGTATTGATTTGAACGCTTGTTTTCAATAAAATAATACTTTAATTGGATTCAAGACAGAGAGCTTGTTTTCTAGTTTCTGTGAAGCGGTGGTTGATCTATTTTAAGTTTTTTTTTTTGTTCCCTATTTGATTATTAGAATTCTAATCGATTGGTCAGCATGACTTGCATCTATTTATTGTTTACTGTTATTGACAGAACCTGAATTTCATCATCCGACAAAACAAAAATGTGCATAGGTGTCTGTTGCTTTTTTTTCAACAAAGAATGGTTTATTTTTTAAAAAAGAAGGGGGCTATTCTAGAAGACACGGAAATTTGCTTTCAGTCTGAGGATTTTATAGAAATTTGATTTCTTTACTTTACATCAGTGGCTGCAATGACGTCAAGATGTTTGGTTTTATTCACCCTTATTACGATTGCCGTTTTACGAAAACGACACGGCTCTAGTAGCAAGAATTTGCGGCTAACGACCGTGCTCTTAGTTTTTCACCCTTCTTACCATTAAATCGATCGTTCTTTTACTGATACTTCAAGCGTTGCATTCTTGTCGCTTCAGTAAAACGACAATCAAAATGAAGGTTATTTCTCATTCTTCTGAGGAATTTTCATTCAAATATTTAAACGGTACGATAAGTTGGCACCTTTAATTTGTATACGTATGTAAATTGACTTTAGACACCTTTATAATACCGAAATTTTGATTTGAACCTTCGGAGTGCCTCATTTAAATTCTATTCATCATCCACGCAAAGGAATTGCCAAAGTAAAAAAAGAATTAGAAATTTCGTTATAAAATAAAATATTTTGACATAAATTTATTAATAATTTGTTGTTTACTATTGTCACAATATAAGTACATACTTGCTAAAATTTGTCTTAAACATAATCTTCTTTTAATGATTGAATCTGCTGTAATGGTCTTAAATACTTATCCATTATACCTTCTGCTTTTCTAAGAACGGCAAATGCACGTTCCATTGTATGCTCAATTTCAGACATTTCTGAATTTTCTTTAAATTTCTTAGGCTTCGGTGGTAATTCCAATGAATCCTCCTCCTCATCCATAATTACTGTGTTGGTGCCTTCAAACGATCTGCACTTCTCATTCACTTCGAAACTATAAATTGTCTCATCTAATTGTCTGGTAATTTCAGGATCTGTTGTGGTTTCTGTTGCTTCTTTTTGTAACTGCTTTAGTTTATTATCGGCAAGTGAAGATGCCATCTCCGCTCTGGCTATTATGGAATTTATATCCAATTGTGGTTCTTCTTCTTCGTTAGCACACTCTTCTTCTTCGGTCATCATTTTTACTGATTTTACTGACTCACTTTTGAGCCACCAGGGCTCTGATTGAAATTCCATGAATTCATCGCGATTGTATATGACTTCTCGAGGTAACCTGATACTTTTATCCATCCACTGCTGATTCATAACAGCTATGGCTATCCGTCGCACAATCGGCAGCCAAGAAATCCATTTCAGTCGTTGATCTAGTTCAAGCTCTTGAAGACTCTCATTATTTAGTTCTTCAATTAAACACTTTATGGCGTTGTAACCTGCTTTTGTGGCTAAGTCATCATCGTTGGGAATGCATGCGCTGGTATAATTCAGAAGCCATAATTCTAGATCGTCAATTTCGAGGGGAATTTCTTCCTTTGGTGGAGATGGTAGCTTTAAGTGTTCGAGGAAATCTATTAACTTTCGAACTCGATTGATATTTTTCCAATCTTCTGGGAACTGTTCCAACCCAACTGGTATGTCAAATTTTGCAATTGGAACAAACTGCCTCAATTCTTCTGGAAATTCGGGGTAGTCCTGAAAGTCCTCGTCAATCACCTGGACTAAGCTATCGATTCCCAAATTATAAATTCCAATCAAAAATTTCGGAGAGGAACAGATTTTTCTAAATGAGGGATTCATTGTCCAAGACTTGTGTAGTTTCCGCCATAATTCATCTCCCAGGCAACTGTTTAAGAATCCTTCAATACCCTGGGCTTCAAGTGGAAAGACATAGTTCTCACTTCTTGCCAAAAATTGGAGAGATTTCTGAAAATCTATTTTCATATTGTAGTCACTGCTATGGAATACATGGAAGTTTGATATTTTTCCATCATTCACAAGGGAATCCAGATGAAGATCCGATTGTACTGTGGCAACACTGGTAGGATTGTAGATTATAATAGCAACAGGAATTGCTTGATGTATCCGAGACAACTTCAGAAGATGATGAAGGCGTTTTCTAGAGTTACGCGGGTTTCCGTTTGTCATCATGAAGATAACTGCAGCTGCATTATCACACTCCCTCTGTGCTTTTTGATTTTCTTCGTTAATTGGAAGGATGCATGATATTTTCCGAACACACAGCGCTAAATCATCTTCACAGCTGCAGATAAATGACGGTTTCGATTCTGTGGACTTTCGTTTAACATTCTGTTCAAGCCAATTGCTGGCATAGGAATAAAACCCAGGGAGTTCTTCTTTTTCTCCGGGGAGGGATATGACCAGCTTAAAGTATTTTCTTCGTTTTAGAAATCCCGTAGGATGCTGATTCTGGGATTCTTTGAAGTTTCGCCTTAGGCAAGTAAAAATATCGATCGGTGGATTGAGGTCATCATTTCCGAGGAGTGATTTGAAGTCACAAGGAAAACCAAAACGATATCGTTTGATCATTTGCAGGTTTTCAGCCTGTCGGGGATGTGCCATCTTTTTTGCCTGTTCGTCCAAGGTATCTGTAGTCATCCAAATCGGAAATGTTTCGATTAACTCACGGTGTGTTCGCTTTTTATGAGCCATGTCACGCCACCTGTGGAAATATCGATATAAAAGCGATTGATCTCGTTTCATTATTGTTAGCTCATTGGTGTGGATTTGTTTTATAAACTCCAGAATGTACTCGGAAATTACACTTTCTGTTAGTTCTTCTAAGCATTGGTGGTTCCGCAGCTCAATAGAAGCTATTTTCATCAGCTGTTCAGCTTGTACTTCGTTTAACAATTCCAAAAGAATCATCGCAGACTTTTTTACTACTTCAATAATTGCCTCTCTTTGTAATTTCTCTTTCAGGCGTTTCTGGTGTTTCTGTTCTTCTAAGATTCTTTGTTGGCGTTCTGACTCTTCAATTTCTTTTTGTCTTGCTGTTTCCTCTTTTTCTTGTTGGCGGCGTCTTTTTTCTTCTTCTTCTAGTTTTTGCAATTCCTGTTGCTTGTCTAATTTTGATTGAATCAAATCTAATTCCAATGGTTTGGAATTGAAATGTTGGAAAATATTATCATTGGCGAAGGATTGCGTTGAGGACCCGAAGATACTCGTAGTGGACTTCGGTGATTCCGAGTCACTAGAGGATCCTCCAAATATGCTTCCCGCCTTAACTGAACTTTTGTGGAAGCTCGAACTGCTGCCGAATATTGATGCAGAAGAAGGATTAGGTTCTTGAACTGGTGGTGCTGGCATGGGGATTTTGAAAATTGATGAACTTGGTGTTTTATTTGATGGTGAATTGAATGAGTTTTGATTGAAAATAGATTCTGATACTGTTGTAGGTGTGGGTATAGGTTTGAAATCACTATCCTCCTTAGGACTTGTATTGGAAAACATTGCTTTTAGTTTTTGCTTGGGAGTCATTGGAGGCGAAGCAACTGGTATTTTGAATATTTTATCTGCCATGGTGCGTTGCGGTGTTTTTGTAGCTCCATCGAACCTGAGTTGGTCTTCTGCGGTGAATGATTCATAGCGCAGATAGCCATTCGCATCGAAACTATCATGAGGCTGATGATTTTCAAAGATTTGCGGTGGATCAAGTGGACGGCCACATACTGCTTCGCCTACTCCTACTTGTCGTTTGGATTCAACTATCTGTGAAAGGAATAGGTGAATAAGAGATTGTACTATGTTACTATGTATGTATATATCTTATATAAAAAGTTGTAAATTGAATAGGCTATTTTTACTTTTTATGTTACCAAGCAAGCTTTAGTGTATGTAAATATGTATATATGTATATCTGATTGTAATTTTTAAACTTTTCTTTAATTGCGTTCGGTCATATTATATTTTGAAATCTGAATTACAAAAATATAGTCTGGAAGTGCGCGACATATTGTGGTAATTTCTTAGGCATTTCAAGCATAGCTTAACTCATAGGATTCAATCGTAAAACCATACACAAACTGCAGTCAAAGTTCTGATTTCCGTTTATCTTATTGATATATCATGTGTTATTAAAATCAAATCTCAAATATATGAAGTTGTGGTAAAAGCACTTCTCATAACATACCTCAAACGCTCGATCCATAAGCACAGGGACGTCGGGTTCTTCAAATGCCTTCTTATCCAATCGCACCTTCTCTGCATCACACTCAAGTCCATAGTAGGAAAAAAAATCCAAGGCAGCATCTTCATCTTCGAATCCCAAAATATTAACTAAATGCCCAAGTGGCAGTGAAACTGAATGCCTCGGCCAGTTGTACGCTTTAATAATCATTTTTGTCGCCTTAAGCCGGACTTGTGTGAAATATCTCAGCAAAATGCAGGCGTTCAAGTATGAAGTCTGTTTCACTAGATTGAAGAACCTTACGTAGTTGTTGCTTTCCATGCATTTATAGAAGCCTATAGCAGAACGGACTTCCTTGGAATTCTGAATCTCTTCGGGCAGGTCCTGAAGCTCCCAAAGAAAATTGGCATCATTTAAATTGAGAAGAACAATAAAACCACGAAATATGGCCTCGTTCTCACATCGAATGCCTTTTACTCGCAGATCATTGTACATGTACTTAAGTGTCTGCAGACATTTGGTCAGATTCTCAGTGTTGATCTTCTGATCAAACACTGAGGGGTCTTCGGCTACCAATCGAGCTGCGCAATGAATATGAAATCGAGCGCACTGTTCCACCAATTCAACTGCTCCAGGTGAACACAGTTCTTGCTGGGTGATGTCTTTGCGTATGCTTCGCGTTCGATCCCACACAAAGTGAAACCAATCGCTGGTATTCAGCTCTGGAATATCACACAAGCCCATGATGCGATGCATGAGGTACTGCATTGTCATCTTAAGCACGGGCTCTGGCCGCAATTCGTGAGCCAGTGGGACTTCTTGATCGGCACTACTCCTCGAATACTCTTTTATTGCAATGTTATGATTCATTTCATTGCGACTACCTCCTTCCTCCATTTCGAAGCCAGACACCTGGTGTTGGAATTCGCGCATAAAACGTTCCTTCTCCGGACACATATCTGGGCATGTGCCCTTGATACTGACTACTTTTTTAATATCTGTGGTACGAACTGTAGTCAGTCGGATGAGTTTATCTCGAGCATCTAGTATGCGATATTTGTCTTCATCGTTATTAGCGGGTCTTCGTAAAATCGCTTCCAGTTCGGCCCGCACAGAGTTAGGCACAACTCTTTGTGCTGGCACAGACGCTGTCTCCGGCATCTGACTTTTAGGAGTTTTTTGTCTGACAACTCTTGCAACTTGCGTAGACTGCGGAGGAGGCGCAAGTTTTGCAGATTGAGCTGGCATCCTTCTCGTGTGATTGCCCATAATGTCCAATTCGGCTTGTACATCCGGGTCGACCCACTCTTCTGTGTTCTGCACATGGCCCACCTCATGCAAGGAAAATCGAATATCAAATTCTTGTCCATTAAAAACTGTTCCATTGCGCAGAGCATTGGCCGCGTCTTCTTCGCGTTCATAGTCTACTGTACAGCAGAAGCGATTGGGTCGTAATATGAATCTAGATATTTTACCATACTTTCCAAAATGTTTCTTTGCAATTAATTTGTCTAGAAAAAGTTCAGGAATCCTTTCGCAACTGAAAGAATAAACCATTTATGATAAATGAAAAATAAAAAAAAAAAAAAAAAACAGCGGGAAAAATGTTCACTCACGTAATTGATTTGTAATTTGTGTTACTTTCAATAATTTGACAATCATCGTCGTCAGACATATTAAATGGTTTATTTTACATTAACAAATAATCAAATGAGAACTATTATAAAACTTGAATATGCGATTTAAATTAAACAAAATAAAAAATATGTAAATTTTGGCTTGGTGTTGTAACTTTTGGTGAACGAAAGATAAACCGAAGATGCCGATTTGACGTTTCAAGTGTCAGTGTCAGATATATTTGTCTTTTTTTCTGAAAGTTGGTATGTATGTTGAGTAGGAATAGTTGGAAATCGGAAACGGGGTAGTTTTGAAGAATACGTTATTTTTAAAAAGGAGTTAAGGTCTAAACATAAGTTAGGGCCAGTTAGTTCAAAATCCGTAATATGAATTCAACAGATTCTGATTAATGGTGTTAATCACCCAGAATCGGCTGACAAGCGATTTCGAATACAATTTTATTGAATTTTTGGTTAGACAACGATACAATATATGTTGAATAGCAATTAAAATTTAATGCACTAATTATGATATTCAAAATTAAATACAATTTATATTCCATACTAGCAAACCCATGCTCTCCTTGCTTAGCATTAGTTTAAAACTGTTCCATTTTTCATTGAAATCCCTTTTTTTTATGTATATTTTTGTTATTTTTTTTGTAAAAAAAGAAGCCTATGTCCATTCACATATTCCAGGCTCTCGCTCTACCAATTCTCAGTAGAATCGCAGGTAGGTATTTTTCTGAAATTAAGGGCCAATTTTTCAATAGTCAATCAGAGCAAGATAAAATTATTCCTAGGAACAAATAATTTCAATGTCAAAAAATACCTCTTCAAAATTGCTTTGAAAAACACTAAATAAAAATTAAGTTTTTTGAAATTGGTCAGTTTATATTTCAGTAATTTTCCTCCGTCACTTTGAAAGAGCAGGAGCATTACCTAAATATAAATAAGATTCCTCAAAAACACTTTCATTTCCTTTCTTTCTTATTTGATTAGTGCGACAAAAAATAATTGAGCAAAGAATCCAACAAAAAACCTTCCTCAGTTTTTTGACAGCAAAAATGAGGAATTTTTGTGTTTATATTTCTGAGAATACGGATTCCTTGCTGACACCTCTGAAATATAAACTGGCCAAATGTATCAACAACAAAAACAAGCATAAATAAATTTGATATTCAAATTAGCTTCGTACGTGTACTTTCTGCACTAAAATTCACAGTCTATCAAATATTGAGGAGTGGGGATGAAATTCTCTCAGAGAGAAGTAAAACTTCGAAATAGTACACGGACGCTTTGAACAAATAATTTTTT
This sequence comes from Epistrophella euchroma, assembly GCA_947049315.1. Classification (NCBI taxonomy): domain Eukaryota; kingdom Metazoa; phylum Arthropoda; class Insecta; order Diptera; family Syrphidae; genus Epistrophella; species Epistrophella euchroma. The sequence continues at coordinate 106,052,461 of OX346247.1, read as the reverse complement.
TTTGGTAGGTATTTTGTTAATATCCAACTATTTTTTTCTTCCGATGACTTATGAGCAACGAACACGATTAAAATACCAGTTGGCAGATACCACAGAGTGTACTAGGTTATTTGGAGATGTTCTGGCAAATGTCAAAGTGACTTTTGACGGAACTCATATTTTTGCCCGAAAAATTTCTATGGGCTGAAATGATCAGGGGAAGTAATTTACTGTCTCGGGAGCGCTCTTTTCTGCGAAAAACTACACATTTTTTGCGTACACGAACACAATTTGAGATAAATTTGTAGAAATTCGTAAAAATTCGTAGATTTGGGGAGTACACGAACGAACCTATTATAATTTTATTTTGCTATCCGAAAAAGTCAATTAAATAGATTGAAAAATCGGCTCTAAGAGGAACAAACAGGCAGACAATGAAACTTTTACATTTATAATATTAAATAGGATAGGATATATACCTAGACACAATAGCTGTGTTTTGTTGAGCTAGTTACTGTGCCGATTCTGCAATGTTCCACATTAAGCCATAGAGTTACTGAAGATCAAATGTGCTGTTAACTTGTTGTTGGTAGAATTTGCATGTGAAAATTTTGCTTAATGTGAAGAATTTCTTAATGTGCACATTAAGGAGTTGAACAAAACACACCTATTGTTGTATAGAACATACATATGTACAAAATTTTTGGACTCTCTTGGTTATAAAATATAAACTGAACAAAGTGTCAAATAAACATCAATCAATATATTTCAACTCTGTTAAAACCTTGTTATTTTATTATTTGGTTATAAGACAAAAATTGTAGTAGGTATTTACCCGAATGTAAATGTCTTATGTCTCGGTAGACTTTTTTGTTTTTAAGCTAGAAAACCATTATTTTATTCTACTTTTAAATACATTTTAGTATTTTCTAAAAATTTTGAAAAATTATTTTTCAAACTCAAAATTAAAAAAAACTTTCAATTTTCTCAAAAACTAGAAAAAATTTAAGCATCTGCAGTCGTATTTATTAGACAGATGTCTAAATAGTTCGAAGTAGTCGGAAATGTGCTTAATTTAATAAAAAAAAAGGCACTTTTCACAATCAATTCACAATCAAAGTAGAATGTAAGAATGGAGTTTTGGTATTAGGTAGCCATAAAGCTTTATGTGACCATACTTTTATCCTTGTTAAAATTAGGTAGATGAATCCATTGCTAGCTATCCCCATCTCCGTCTACTTGTTTAATTGTATCTTCACTTAGCTAATTTGTTTTAAAAAATCAAGTTTTAGAAAATTAAAATGTTATCAAAACAAGCTGTCATTAGTATTCAGAAAAATTCTAAAAACACAATTTTTGTGTTGTGAAAAAAAAGTTGAAAAGTTAAGAAACAAAATAAAAAAGTAAGTAATGCATTTTATTATTTTATATATTTTATTTAAAAAAAAATAAGATTTAACAAAGCGAATTTGTAAAATAAAGTTAAGTTAGGTCTGTATTTCCATGTCAATGAAGTCTCGAATGTAAGATTCTTCCCCGAACGACAAATCACTCTCGAAGTTTTCGATGATTTCACGTGCTATTACGTTAGATATTCTGAAAATATATACATACAACCAGAAAATTGAAATTTTTTAATTAATTAAAAAAAAGGATTTACATATACTTATGTAAATATATGTATATGTATGTATATATGTACATATGTACGCATACGTACTTTGAAAGAACCTTCCAAGGTTCAGGAAATTGTGAATTTGTGTACAAAGGATCGTCTTTGCATCGTTTGATAAAATCGTTTCGATCCTGTAGGAGTGCTTTTATGTCAAAATTGTTTCGGTGTTCTTCGTATTTTTGGTTCCCAGTAGAAATATCTGCAAACGTATCTCTTTGAGATTCAAACATATTTCCATCCGTAGACTTTACGGTACTATCTTCTTTTTGTGTTTTGTTTGAATTACAGATATTATTCTGATTTTTGTTTTCATTTTCAGTTACTTCTTGTTCTTTTAGGGAAGGTAAACTATTATCCAAATATTTAACCGAAGTGTAAAGGGCATTGCTGCGGTAGTATAATTTGTCCCTAAAATAACAAGAAAAATTAAAGTACCTACCTAATATTACAAAAAGAAAACATTTTTCAAATTCAGAATAATTTTATAACTCAAATAATTAGTCAGTCCACGTTTCTGAGATCTCACTGAGCAAAAGCTCCACCAGCTCCACTGAGCAGGAAGAGAAACCTGAAAAAAATTTCTCCCCTAAAAGTCGAAAACAATTTCCATCTCTTTTTTATTTAATCAACTGTGACAAAAAATAATTGAGCAAGCGAATCCAAAAAATATCAGTCTCAGCTTTTTGACAGCAAAAGTGAGGAATCTCACTAAGGAATTGCGTTCGTTCAAAATTCTGAGATTGCCAAGGTCTCTGAGATCTCAGAAAGTTTGAGAAACCTGAACTGGTTAAATGTTGCTCCTTTCAAAATTGAGCTAAAAAATTTTTGGATATTATGAATAAAATGGAAAAATATTTAAATATTTTTTTTTTCAACACTGTTATGAGCTCAGAGTTTAGAGTTGCAGTTTTTTTTTTATTAATTTTTGTTCAAAAGTGCAAGTACTATTCTATAATTTATTTTTTTTTTTGTAAAAAATGTTAAGTAATTTATTGAGCATATAAATTGATAAACCTTAATAAAAAGAAATAAAAAAAATATTGTTAAGAAGGAATGAATATTTTTGAATAAAATGATTTCCAAGTAAATACAAATCAATCACCCAAAAATTACATAATCCGATGAATGAGATATGCGGCGAGGGAATTGGCCAGTTCATATTTTCTAGATCTGAGAGGAATCCGTATTCTCAGAAATATAAATACAATTCCTCACAAAAATTCCTCAGTTTTGCTGTCAAAAAATGAGGAAGGTTTTTTTTGGATTCGTTGTTTAATTATTTTTTGTCACAGTAATCAAAAAAGAAAGAAAAGAAAAAAAAGAAAAGAAAAGAAAGTGTTTTTGAGGAATCTTGTTTATATTTAATGCTCCTGCTCTTTCAAAGTGACGGAGGAAATTACTGAGCGCTCTGAAATATAAACTGACCGCAAAATCCAGATCTGATGTTAAAGTAATTTTTTTTTTTCGAAAAAAAAATCAATTTTATTTGCCCATTGGTAGACGAAAATTGTCAAAATCGGTGTTTTGACAGATCAGGATTTAAAAAAAACTTGATTTTTTTACCATTGGATAACCCGTGGCGTAATGGTTAGTGCGTTGGACTGTCATGCCAGAGGTCTGGGTTCAATACCAGCCACTTTCCACCTTAAGTTTTTGTCAGGGTGACAAATCCTTTAAGAGTATCTCCTGTCATAGAATAGTGCCGCTCACCAGCCGTTCGCATTCGGCAATAAACTGTAGGTCCCCTCCATTCCTGCAGACACGCACACAGGAATGAGCCGTTGTGCCACCAAATTTTTTATTTATTTTAACCCCATAAGACATTGTGAAACTACACAGTACAAATATAGAAGGTAATATCTTCCGAGTTTTCATTTTGTTCAGTTCTGCGCATGTCTTGTATTTTGTTTTTGTAAATTGAGGACTTGTGTTTTGTTTTTGTAAATTCTGACAGGCAGGTCACTGTAATTTTCGAAGATGCGCAATATATTACATTCAATATGTGTACTGTGGTGAAACTATATCGATTAGAACAAAACAGCAATAACTAATTACCTTTAAGCAGGTAATCCAAAAAATCAGAAAATACATAAAGCTTTCGAAAAGCCAAAAACAAAAATAAAATGTCTACCTTACTATGTTGTGACCCTTTATGTTCGATAGACCTTTTTTGTGTTTTTGGGTTAGACTGTACATATTTAACTCTGGGTAGGTTCGACTTTTGCATCAAGGTTAAAGCAAAACCAAAATTAGATGTAGATATGAGCCCACCTACACAATATTTGTTTGAATTGCTCATCATCTAAATATAAAAATTCACCTTTCGGTAAAGGTTCTCTCTTTCGCTTAATTTAAAAGGTATACACAACATATAGATACTTATAATATTGATCAAACAAATTATATCATTAAACCATCGATAGGCAAAGAGTACCTCATTACGCCACACCAACGGCCTTTTTTGAGGGAACCATCAATCAAGAGGCAGAAAAACTATTTTTGAATTGATTTATTTTGGAACTACTTGTTTTGGGGAAAATTATGTAAAAAGAAGTTTTGTAAGATTATAAATTAAGAAGACAAAATATTTAGAATGGCACTTTGCCTTGACATATTTTGTAACAAATTTCCAATCCCCGTCCAACAAGTTGAATTGGAAATGAAATAATGAAAATGTCAGGAAAAAAACATAGGTACCTATACCTACGTACATAATATGTAGCTACATAATATTCTCTACACATATCCGATTGATTTATGGTCAGTTGTTTGGTTTGTCTTAAAAGTCACTTTAATTATTCTTAGACCATCAGGGAAACTATTATATACCCAAATCCAGCTACCCGGGTATTTTCTTTCTGAAATGTTGCCATCATTTTTTCTGATAATAGACAAAATAGAAAAAAACCACGAAGTGCATTATCGCAATCGCATAGTAAAACAGTATCAGCAATACTTACATATAGTGGTATAGTCAGGGCCTTTGCGAGTGCTTATGGCACTCGAGGCTAATATCAAACTAGCGCCCCTTTTGAAATATCTTAATAAAATGGCGCTTTAGTGCAATAAGCTAAAATGATGATTTAGCAAATTATAATATTACACCATCTTTGGAATTTTATTAAAGTACTTAATCATCGAATAAATATTTTCGATTTTTGGTACCGTACTATCCCAATTATTCGTATTTGTATGACCATTTTGTTTAAAAGATTAAGACTCTTGTGATGGGCTATTTATTTGTGATTGTTCTTCTTTCGGTGAAAACTGATTAAGTCAAATACAATATACATTTTGTATCCCAATGATATCTCCTTTGGAGAAACAAAAAAAAAAAATCAGCTTAGGAAGACTAAGTACCAGCGTTGCCGACCGAAAAAAAATTGACGTCCTTTATTATCTAAAAAAGGCGTGCCATATGATAAATCCATACATTTTTTGTAGAAAAAAAAACAAGATTAAAATTTTATTACGGGGTGCAATAGAACAAAAAAGTCAAGATTAATAATTTGCTCTATTCGTGCACTGTCAAAAAATATCGGTTTCTGTCAATTTTTTACAAATGTTGACCAATTTTCATTATGAAAATAAAAAAACGTGCCATGTTAAACTTTTTCTTGCCACGGGGAAATTATCATGTCAAAAAAGCACAATCGTGCCACTTCGTCAACGCTGCTTGGACTTCTTGAATTATTGATGGAAAATAGCTTTTAACGAACAAATGTAATTGATTAGAAAATTCTTCCTAAATGAAACCTATACATATTTATGTACATACATATATTATTTATAATCATGTATAATAATTGATATGGAGGAGTTCAAAATGGTGTTTTTCATCATCGTTTTGTGGTGGTACGTTCATTGAACATGGAGCCAGAGTCTTAACATAACATTTGTATGTGATTCCCCAGAAAAGGAAATTGAAAGCTTGGTTTATTGCTCGAATGTTAGAATGGCAGCTCCCATAAAAAATTTAGATTTTGGTTATAAACTTCAAAAAAATCTTTTAAATTTTCAAGCAAAAAAAATCATTTGACTAAATTGATAGATATTTCTTCGGCAACTTACTAGCTGAACAGAATAGAATGACGGAACTGAAGCCGCAGACGGAACTGGAAGAGTTGTCAAAAAGTGTCGTACGTTATTTTTTTTACATGTCCACAATGGAGCTATACAGCTTTGAAAGTATTTTGAAGAAAAACGAAAGAATATTATTGTGTACAAGCTCAAAATTCGCATTACTGGCTGAACAGAATAGAATGACGGAACTGAAGCCGTAGACGGAACTGGAAGAGCTGTCAAAAAGTGTCGTACGTTATTTTTTTTACATGTCCACAATGGAGCTGTACAGCTTTGAAAGTATTTTGAAGAAAAACAAAAGAATATTATTGTGTACAAGCTCAGAATTCACATTTTTTGTTTCCAATAATTTTCCTTTTAATAAATAATTTTTTTCGCGATACAAATAACCACAATATTTTTTTCCGACCCAAAAAGTTGTTTTTTTTTCTTCATACAAATTGAAACGTCAAAAGTGTCGTACGTGAAAAGTTAAAAGTTGGTGAACTCTTCCGTCTGCGGTTGCAGCTCCGTATGCGGCCACGTTACGTTGTGTTCGCAACATTGAATTTGCGTGTACCTATTCAATATTTTGACAGGTATTCCAGCTCCGGCTCCAGTTCCGTCTCCGTCACCATTCTGTTCAGCCAGTTAATTGTGATTTTACTCTTATATCTTTTTTGTGGAAATCCCTAGGTAAACAATTTGGTTCGGTGTTATTTATTGTACTTATATACATACATATATATACATATATACATATATAAGTACTCTGCTCTTTTTAAAGAAATTTAAAAAATAAAATCGATCTTACGAGCGCCTTGGGCTCTAGCGCCCGATGCAGTGCCCCAGATGGCCATAAAATCATACACGCCCTAGTAGTAGTTGAAGTGCTTTAGTTATCGTCCAGTATACAATTAATAAATTTATATTTTTATCACAGCCAGAACTTCGTGAAATGTTCTCATATATGTACATACATATCTACATGTGTATGTATGTCAATCGTTTAAAAATACACTTTTATCTGAGTTACAACTTACAATAGAATTTGTCATTGTTGGCTGATGGCTATAGCTATAAAACCTATTAAGTAGGTACACCGACTCCACCAAATCGTACTTATTTAACCCAGTCTGTCACAACAGCATAAACAAAATAAAATTTAAAAGCAAAAACAAAAACAACATCAATTCACTAACATTTCACCCGACTTTTTTGCTTCATTTCTAACTGATGACGATGCCGCCGGAAGATTCTTTTGCCAAGCCTCTTGGTTGTCTTTAGCTCCATCAGTTGCGTTGGCGGCGCCATCTCTCACATTTCGTTGCAAAGCAGCATCTTCTTTTCTATGTTTCCCATCTCCAATTATGTTATAGGTCTCGGAGGCGAAACAATCTGACCGGGCTAACCCCACCGGCAAGGCAGTGGAGTAATCTAAGCATTGCTCTGACGTCATTACTCCTCGTGATGGTGGTGGTGGTGGTATGACGTCATCTAATTTTATTGTTGGTAATTTGTTTAACGGTGTCAATGGTGGTGGAGCTGCTGCTGCTGCTATTGCTATCCCACCAACTTCATTTGTATCTGGTGCCGGTGTAGGTTTTTTCGCCGCCTGTGCCACGGCTGTGCTCGAAAGAAAAGCTCCACTATAAGTTTTCTGTTTCATGGAATTGTTTTCGCTGACAAAAGCGGCGACGTCGTCGATGTTTCTCAGTGATTGTTTATCGCATATGGTATTGGTGTCGGTAAGTTCACTGCGAGAATGTCTTTCAGTTTGTTCCGTACTGTCTTCCTTGACGTTCTTACTGCTGCAGTTTGCTACTTTAGCCTTAGCTTTGGATACTTTATTCTGTCGGGTTTCTTTAAACTGCTGCTGCTGCTTCTGCTGTTTGCCTTTACTAGAGTGTGTACCTTTTTTGGTCACTTTTTTATGTTGAAAAAAAAAAAAATAAAATTTATTAATCATACAAAATCGGAGTTAAATTACAAATTTATCCGGGAGGGTAGAGATTCAGTGTATTGAAAATTATAAATAATTAAAACTAAGTCATCAGTTTGTCCGTTGTTTTGTGGCCCGCATGGGAGGTTAATAAAAAATAATAAACATTAAGGCGTGCATCTGTTGCATTGTACATATTTTCAAGCGTCGTCATTTGAATGTCCTCTAGCACTCTACCTCCTTCGCCATCGTATCTCAACTTTTATAGAGCCCTATTAATAAAATTAATTTAATACTTACCCTCTTTCTGATACGAGTTAATTTTTTGTGTACTATTTTCAGTTGCAATTTCATCAATTTGTAGCTGTTTACCCTTCACTTCTTGAATTTTTGACTTGAGGACATTTAAAACCGATTCAACGTTTGTCTGTGGATTATCCTGCAAAAAAATAAATAATTTTTTTAAATTGTGAATCCGGAAGTGAATACCTACCTAGCAAGAAAAAATGGTAAGTTTTCTTTTTTATGTTTTTTGTTTTGATTTAAATTATTGGAAGGTAGGTATTTAAAATGAACATCTTCTTCTATATGAATTATTAATTTTCGGGTGTGACATTGTGTTTGAAACTCAAATATACACGTACCTACATACTTAGCGACTTTTGTCGATTTAAATTTGAATATACCTATGTATGTATGTGATGTTTATTTCTTATGTTATCGAAAGAGGAAACTTACTACAATCAACAACAATTAAAACTGATCTTGAAAGTTGTATAAGCTAGAACTTCAAAAGTATATAGGAGGTAGTTAAAAATATCTTTCAAATTTGCATTACGTTATGTGAAGTCTTTCTGAACTGATTTTTTTTAGTTGATTCCCTGCGATTTATTACTAACCCCTTTTCCATATAACGTAGGTACATAATTTATCTACTCATCTACATTATTTTGTTTACTGAGCAATATGTATAGAATTTCGAATGCAATTTTTTGTTTGAAACCTGATCTTTAAAGTGAAGGTTGGAATTAGCACCTGCTTAGCATTTTTATGTAGGTATATCTCCATTCTTTCATGTAGGTAGGTATGAAATTGTGTTACCTACCTATTCAAGTAGTGTTTTCAATAACGATTGAATGCATATTAGATAGGTATATCAAATTAATATTTTCAACTGTCATATTTGACCACTAATTTTGGGAAATATGTAAATTGTTTCATAAATAATTGAAAGTTTGTAGGTTGGTGACAAAGAGCAAATTAGATCGCTGATACGTTGTTAGTAGTTAGTTATTTTGAAATCCTATTTTAAGATTCTATTTTTTAAAGGTATATACCTATTCTTTTTCTCAGATTTCACAAGTGCAATTCTAGCAAGTAGGTACCAATTATGTACATATACTTATTAATACAGTTCAGTTATTAAAGACATTGCGCGTATTCATAGTCATTTTGCTGTAATATATTTTACTAAATTGCATTCAGTAGGTATTTTATAAATAGACGATTTGATCTTTTTCAAACCGTGAGATAGAAAAATTTTATTTTAATTTTCAGGAAATTCATATTTCTTTGAACTATATCTAATAAAAAATATAATAAAAATGGAAAAAACAACGACCAAGAATTATGACTTCGATTTTGTAAAAATGAAACGAATTTATTGCATACCATGACGGTTTTCAGAAGTTATTTGAATTATTCAACTCCAAATACCTTCTTACCTATTGGAATAAAATATCATAAAAATCATAAAATTCCATTAAAGCTACTTTAATCTTAGTAACTGTTTAAAAATGACTATGATTATGATCCATTGATGCCAAAAAAAAAAATAGGGGAAAACTACTCCGCTTACAATTTTACAGGGGTCAAGGTATTTGTATTTTAAATAATTTCCTTCAAAAAAGGTTTTACAATTTTTTCATAAATGTGTTCAAAACTTGGAACAAATTCTTGCAATTCTGCTTATATCTTGCGGCCTTTAAATGCACAAATCATTAGGTTTGTTCGTTGAACTTTACCCAGGATTGACCCAGGTTTTCTTGACCACCCCAAGGGTTGCCAAAAAAAACCTGGGTTTTTTCGATTGTCAAAAAACACTTTACTGGCTGAACAGAATGGTGACGGAGACGGAACTGGAGCCAGAGCTGGAATAGCTGTCAAAATAATGAATAGGTACACGCAAATTCAATGTTGCGAACACAACGTAACGTAGCCGCATACGGAGCTGCAGCCGCAGACGGAAGAGTTCACCAACTTTTAACTTTTCACGTACGACACTTTTGACGTTTCAATTTGTATGAAGAAAAAAAAACAACTTTTTGGGCGGAAAAAAATATTGTGGTTATTTGTATCGCGAAAAAAATTATTTATTAAAAGGAAAATTATTGAAAACAAAGAAAGTGCATTCTGAGCTTGTATACAAGAATATTCTTTTGTTTTTCTTCAAAATACATTCAAAGTTGTACAGCTGCATTGTACGACAAACGTACGACACTTTTTGACAGCGCTTCCAGTTCCGTCTGCGGCTCCAGTTCCGTCATTCTATTCTGTTCAGGCAGTTAGGGCTCTCAATTGTGTGCTTCAGGGCGACCCCAGGTTTCAAAAAACAAAGAATTTGATTGTCAGGGTGAGTTCAGGGTTTAAAAAAAAAACGCTTTGGGGCGACCCCGGGGCGACTTGAGGGCTCAACGAACAAACCTATTACTACTCGTAGGTACATATTTTGATCAATTTGTTGTAGGTATGTATTTCATAAAAACTGGTCCACCATCTAAAGACGTCAATCTGCATGCATATGTAAAACATATCCAGCCTTATTTATTAACTCGTTTTAGAGACGGAGTAAGGTTACTCCGACTTTACCACAACTCTAATCCTATAATTTATTTATACAAAAAATACACGCGGAATAGAGGCGGAGTAAGCTAAAACTGGTACATAGGAGGAATAAAGCCGGAGTAAGGCCGTTTTAGTATCTATGTCATTTTGACATGACATCGGCATTGTTGGAAATTTACAAAAAGTTGTGCAAACGAAATCCCAGTTTTCAAGCCGTTTTTTTTTATTTTGCGTATCCTTTCATTAGGTAAGTACTTATTTAGATAAAATAAAACCAATAATAATTACTTAAAATGAATAATTGTGGAATTCAGCCTGGATTTATTTACGTTTATAATAACCAGTTTTAGATTGGTCATTTTATTGATAATATATTTTATAAATAAGAATTTGTTTGATGTGGCGTAAAGAGGGAGTAAGTGCTTCGACTCGGTTTAACTATAATCCGAGGTCAAAACGAGTATTAGTGAAATCTAATAAATAAGGCTGATCGAGTATAACTGCGGCGTAACATCACTTTTTTTTAGGAATTTACTCAACGTAAGATCATTAAAGAATTTGTTGTTATTAACAAGTCATCGACATAAAATTATAATCTTTCTTAAATTTTATGAAATGCGGTTTGATATTTTTTAAATGTCTCACTTGTTTTTTTAAATCATAATTTTTTTAAATGCTTTTATCAAAATTTTGGATGAACATACGAATCGATAAATAGTTATTTAATTAATACCTCTTGTTATTTAATTTATTGAGCCTGTTTTAAGCATAACTAAACCAATAACACCTTTAATAGTGACCCCATAAAAATTGTACCTTGAGAGCTCCAGAACGAATATAAATTAAGGCACAAAATAATGTTTTATGATATTGAAACAAGTTTTAAATAAACAATTAATATCCAAATATGATATTTGTTTTATTTGTATGAATCATTCATTTGTAAACCTGATAACGTCGATAAATCAAACTGATGAAATTGCATAAGAAGTTATTTTTTAAAGATAAAATATGTTCAGTATACATGGTATAAAGGCATCATTTATGCAACAAAAAAAAAATAAAACGCAAGACAGGATCACACAAACTTGTTCCTGAAGTAAAAGTTCCTTCGAATTTTAAAGACAAATGTGTATTATAAGTAAATAAATAATTTTTTTTATGGGAGCCTTAAGTTTAAACTAGTATCTATTATACATGTAACTAAGAGCTTAAATTGAAAAACTGTTAAAAATCAACATAATTCGAAATAAAATTATTAAAAAAATTTTCTTTAGTTGTTTTGAGAGCTAAAAAAAGTACATCATCTAATTTCTTTAACTAATTTAAGTTTTTGAGAGAAAAAATTCAAAAACGTAGGAGCTGTTTTTTTTAATTAATTTTTTATACATCAAATTTTTAGTTTTTGAGAGAAAAAATTCAAAAACGTAGGAGCTGTTTTTTTTAAATTAATTTTTTATATATAAAATTTTGTAAAAAAAAAAAATTGGTGCATCACTTTTTAGTATTTATTAATGTTGAATTAAAAACTAAATAAAAAAAAAAACATCTACCCGTTTTTGAAATATAGAATTTTCAAAAAAAAAATTTTTAATTTCCTTTTTGAAAATTTTTATTATATTTATATTTATTCAACTTTTTAAAAGCTTTTTAATTTAAATCGGTTATGCAGATAAGGAGATAGTCCAAAATAAAAAAATGGTTCTATGAGAAGTACTTTAATAATGGCTAACAGTACCTAAATATTGTTTTTGATAAATCACAGACCGTACTAATATAAGTATTCAGAACAATTTTAATCAAAATCGTAGGAGTCGGTTTCGAGAAAATTAAACATGATAGGCATTTCTATTTAAAAAAAACTTGTCTGTTTCTGTGTTCTCGCGATGGCGATTCGAAACTTTTTTTCTCCAGCAGAAATCCAAAATTTGTTAGAAGTGCTCTTTTGATATGATTCTTGTTCTGATTTGCCAAAACATTTAGGAGTACAGCAATGACAAAACCAAAACTGTTAGCCTAAAAAAATGCTAGTTTAACAGCCATATTATTGACTTGCTTCAAAGCTGGGCTTACGGCCATATTATTGACTTTCTTCAAAGCTAGTTTTACTAAAAAACTAGTTCTATAGAGGTTTCGAGTTTTAAGTTTTTCAAAAACAATTATAATATATTTGATTTAGATGTCAAAATATGTATTTTGATTTAGCAAAGTATGTTTGAATAATAAAAAAATTTGAAAAACTTAAAGCTCGAAACGCCTAAAGAACTAATTTTGCCATAAAACTAGCTTGAATCAAGTCAATAATATGCCCGTAATTGAATATTTTAAGTTTTCTGCAGTGTTAGTTTAACAAGTACATGCTACGTAGTCATGTACCTACTTTATTTTTTTTTCTCGCCAAAATCAGCAGCACACATTAATCATCGCCTTTTTTTTTGTTGTATGTACAAACATACATATTAGGTATAAGTAAACATAGAATTATTTTATTTAAATTGTTGAGGCGTTCTCAAACTTGGTAATTTTGAAAAAATTTACATAATCAAAAAATTAAATTAAATTATTTTATTATCAGACTATTTTTATTAAAACAATAAAGTTAATTAATGGCAATCATAGGTCTGTTCAGTTTAATTTAAAACAAGGTAGAATATATTTTGATGACACATTTTGAAATTTGTTTACCTAAAATTAACTGCATGTGACATGATATTTGTACCTAAATGCTATATGTATAATGTATATGTATGTATAAGTACTTAAAATTAGCTGCTGATGACTTCAAAATTATTTTGTTATTCTTTAATTTAACCTTGAAAAGGCATTTGCATTAAATTGATTATGAGTGTCAGTATAAGGTCTATTTTAAATATCAAAATTTTGATTTGATTTCATTTTAATAGAAAAGTTCTATTAACAAAAAAAACAAAAAAAAATTGAAAGGAATTTGGTCGCCTTAATAAATTATGTTCAAAGGAGTTTTCCACACGGAATTAGTTTTAAGTCTACATGCGTGTCTGCAAACAATATTTGACTAAGGGAAGTTTTAAATTTATGTGAGTTATAGTTAATTGACATGGCTATAGATACTAATGAAACTATAATGAGTCAGTTTTTTTTTTTTTTTTAAAAGCTTTGTTGCGTAAAAAATCATCAATAAAATAGAGATGATGATGTTTTCGGGAACTTTAAATACCTGGGTTTCTGTACCTTAATGTTTCAGCAACCTTAATAAATTTAAAAAGCGAAAGAACTTGAGATATCCAATAACAAGTTGAAATATGTAAGCACAATGCACCTTTTAGAAATTATAAAGAAAAAACTGAAAATAATTAATTTATTTGCAGTTTAGAAAAATAAAGCCCTTGCTTTTTTGCAATCACGAAGTGAAATAATCAACAAAAAAAATACACGACTAGGTCGCACGAACTTGCGAACTTTGAAGATTGAGTGTAAAATAAAACACATAATTAATAATTATATGGTAGAGTCACCGGTGGCCGGCCCCTCATGGGATTTTTCATAGAAAATATCACATAAAATCTCCAATTCTCAATCTTTTCGATTGATTTTGGAAGCAAAATGTTCCTTACGGTTCTCTTAATTGATCTTAATTCATAAAAATTAATATTATTAGGTTAAAATTAATATTTTATTAAGTTTTAATGAAAAAGTCAATTTTTACCCAGTGGGCGGCCCCTTGTATCTTAAAACCGGCCACCTCGGCTCTTGATTTCGGCCACCCAAATCCAGAGAAGAATTGCTTAATTTACATGTCATTCGGCCTCCTAATTTCCTCTTGCAAAAGGGCGGCCGAGAATAGGATTTTAATGATATTCAACGACAGTTTTTGTTCTAATGTTATTGTAATGGCTCAGTTATTCATATTTTGCATTTTTCTCAAAAAAAGTAAAGTTTCCTATCTTCGGCCGGGGGCCGCTAATAGGAAACACGAAGAATTTCCCTTAAAAACAACTAACAATTACAAGATTATTTCACTTTTTAAGGCAAATTTAGTTAAAATATAATGTTTGTCATTATTAAAACCGCATATAAATAGGTACATTAATCAAAAAATTGTCCTTAAAAAACACTAAGCCTGATATTAAGGTATTAGCATGATACTACTTAACAATTTTCTAACTTAAAAACTCTTTGGTAAAATATTCATTTTCTAACTAGTATCATACTAGAACTATTTTTCTAGCTAAACACGCCTAAAACAGTGATAGTTCAACCCATTTTTGCAATTGTAGCTGCCAAAGTGACACTTGGATTTAGTATGATACTATAAAAAGATAAAATAGCCATTTGGCGATTTAACTTCAGTTAACAGGCAAAGCCTGTTTTTAACCTAGCATCATACTAAAAATGCTTTAACATCATACTAAATCGTCTAAAATTTTGCGCCAATGGTTTTCTTGGTTGGTGGCCGGCCACTGATGGAGGGGGCCGGCGGCGGCGATAGGCGGCTCTACTATTTATCCATTTAAAAAATTGATAAAACAAGTACTTAAAATTATTTAATTTCGGAATAAAGAACGCCATCTCAATTCTTGAAAATGTGAATTTATGCAGAAAAAAAAAAATCGTTGGAGCGGTTTTCTTAAAAAATAATTTTTTATATATAAAATTTCTTGAAATTTGAAAAAAAAAAATTGGTATGCCAATTTTAAGAATATAATAATATACAGCTAAACCCATAATTTCAAAAAAAATTTATCAACCCGTTTTCAAAAAAAAAAAATGATTTTTCAAAAAAAAACAAAATTTGAACTTTTGTTTTAAAAATCGAAAAAATACTTTTTTGAAAATAAATGTACGCAGTATTATTTTAACTTGATAGGAGCTTCAGAGTAAAAATTTTGATCAAATCGGTTCAGAGGTTAACGAGAAAGTCGAAAAAAAAAAAAAACTGTTTTATTGCAGGTACCGTTGATAATGGTTTTTAATAAATTTCTTTTTACCAAAATATAGAACATACCACCACTATTACACACAAAAAATTAAAAAAAAAACCGTTAAAGCCGTTTTTGAGATAAATAACTTTATAATAAAAATCAGATAAAGATGAATAAAGATGAGCCTTTAAAATTCTCTATAGGCTTCACTTTTTAGCTAAACCCATTTTTTGGCCCGGTTTTTTTGTCCAATTACTTACAGACTTGTAAATCACCTATAATAATGTGGCTTAATTTCCTTATATTCACTAATATTTTATTAAAATGTAGGTAGGTATGTAGTTGTCTAACAAAAACTAATTTAACAACTCTTGCGAATCTCCAACAAGTCAACATAAAAATGATTAAACAAATTTCCTTCTCAAGTAGTTTAAATACAAGTTTATATACAGTGTTTTATTACTTCCAAACTTATATGAATTCAAAATGTTTATTCACTTATAACATAAGGCAATCTCGAAAATTGCTTGAAACTTCTAAAACTATTAAAGCTTCCATACACAACGAATACTTTAACCACATTTTATGTGAATGAATAAAAATAACTTTTCATTTGGATTTTATGATTCATATTCATAATTTATATTCGAGTGATCTTATCACATTTCAATCCGTCCGTCATTTTTGCTGGTTGATTGCCTCTGTTTGCACCATAAAATAATAATACTTTAAAAAAAAACTAAAGAGGTTTCAGTTAAAAACGTGCAAATCAAAAGAAATATTGTCATTATCTTTAAGATAACTATTATATTATTTCGTCCCGCTTTGCTGGTCAATTTAACAGCATACCTAGTCCTAAAAATAATATTACAAACTCTAGGCTGTCTAGCTGTATAGAATCGTCAAAGCTAGAAATACCGTTGTCATATATAGTTTTGTTGGTAGTTTAGACTCCAACGAACGCTAACTCTGTCGATGATCTAAGTGCAGAAACATCGTGCGAAATGTTTATCGATATCTCTTGTGAGGGCGATCCGATCGCGCTCGCGTATCAATCGAATAGAACTCGAAAAAAAAGTGCGATAAAAATGTATTTTATTTGTTTTGTTTTCCCCACCAACATCGTCGTCTGCTTGTTTGAATTTCTGTTTTTTTTTTGTAGCAATTTGCAGTATGGATGAATAAAAGATAGAAATCTTGGGAGTTTTCTATAGATGAGACATATGTTTAAGTTTGCGGTGACCATATTCTCAATGACGTTTGATGTAAATAAAAAAAATCTATTCATAGGTAAAATAAAATACATGCTTACATTTTTGGCTATATCAAAATATTTTACTGCCTATACTTATTCATACCATTTCTTTTAACGTAATTCTGAACCTTTTTTCAGTTAGACTCGGGTTTCAAACCAAATGAGTTGTGTTTAATAAATCCAACTGAAACAAACTGAATTTCAAAAAAAAAGAATATTATAAAAGGTGATGGTCACATTAGCTATACCTACATAGTCATTCCGATCATGTTAAATGAATTGCGAGGAATGCAATTTCAACGACTTAATAGCCTAGTTCCTTTACTTTAAAACTCTGTGATTTTCTGTGCATTTGTGTGATTTTTATTCCAACTTTCTGTCAAAGTTCATATAAAAAAATAAAATCGCAGTCAAATGCACAGAAAATCATAGAGTTTCAAAGTTAAGGAACAGACCTTTTATTTAGACTAGAAGTGTAAGAAAAGTGATTTTTGTAGTGTACATTGGCAAAGTGCCTACCTAATAGCCAGCCTTATTATGAGTTTCACCCTAACAAAATTTCACCTTAAAATTTTCTGCTCGCCAGAACAAAATTTACGTTTTCCGTTCCGATTAATTGCTCTCTTGTTCGTCTACTAAAAATAGGTGAAAATTTAAGCTTACAATTACATTCTGCCTGAAATTAATGTTCACAATAAAGGGAAATTTTCGGAACATGAAATATTTTACGGGTGAAACTCACAATCACAATAGGCGAAAACAATTTCCGGGTGAAATGGGCTGAGTTCCAAAATACATCAGATGCGCATTTACTGCGCAGTTTGCGCATCCAAAAATTTTTTAGGTGCTTCGATTTAAATTTTTTTTTTTGCATTTCGAAACTTAAACTTCAGACTTATGCAATGTAATATTTCTACAAAGCATCAAGTTTGCATTGCTGATGCGTATGAAAAATGTAGGCATTATTTCCGTATCAAAACATTTTGTACATTTTGGAACTCAGCCTTCGGGCGAAACTCACAAGAACGCTGATTGTATTCTATTGATTTGTTGTTGGTGTTGTTTAGTTGCATTTATATACGAGCACATACAAGAAAACTATTGCAAGGAAGGTATCCCGAGAAATATAGGTTCCTGGTGTTGAAAAACAAAAATGAATATCTAAAACACGGTTCTGAAATTTTTAGTAACTGAGTTTAACGCATCACTCATGTGCTAGTTTGGTTTATTTCTGATGAAATTCATTATGTTCATTTCGTGCAAGAAAATCCAGATTTTCATACAAGTTTCAATAAAGATAATCGACAAATTAAAGAATTTCGAAAGTAGGTAGATGTTTCTTGCGGTGGGAACTTGCCTCAGTTTTGCATACATAATAAATAAATATTTTTTCGTATCTAAAAAATTAAGGAAAATAATCTATTTTTTAAAACTTAAAAAAAAAAAAAACTATTAAAATGTTCTTCCGAAAAAAATATGTTTTTTTAAAAATTCTCCGCGAAAAAATAATTAAGCCAAATATTCCTTAAACATGGGACAATTAATATTCTATTATCTTTCCAAAAATATTCAACAACATACCTACTATGATTCCGATATATGTATGTATCTCAAATTATTTATTAAACGTTAGATTTTTCAGAATTTGTTCAACATATTGGATGGTGCTTCTTGAAATTTTCCGGATTTAGCCGATTTTGACCAATTACACACAGAAACGTGCTTTGCTAGACCGACGTTGACCAAACATACACACTGAGTACTGACACCCTTGGACATTCAAGTAAGATTTTCAAAAATGTTGGACCCAATTGGTACCTATGGTAGTTTCGGAGTCCATAGAAACATACAAATATACATCCATTTTTATTTACATAAATAGATAGATATCGATCACAAAAAAAAAGCTTCTACATCTTCTCGTTCAAAAAACAGTGAACGGTATTTGATCGCCAAATCAAGATGGTTGTAAGGGGTCGATGGCTGAATACTCAAACCAAATTTTTCATCTAACGATGGTAACATCCAATAAAATATTAAATTCCTGTACAATTCACGATTGGAAAAATTTCGGTACTATTTGGTCATATTTAGTACTATTTTTTTTTCTGCTTTCAGTACTATTGACAAAAGTCGATTTCCATCACTGATCTAAAATATTAAGATTTGTGTCCACGCAGAATTTCATCTTCTACAGCATATCAAAAGTCCCCCAAAATTTCCCTTTTTGATGCAGGTTTGATTCGGAATGAAAATCAGAACAGGGTTGTATGACTTTTTTGAATCATGATTACTTTCTTTAGATTTATTTTTTTAAAGATTATTTCTATCAATTTTGATCGTAACCGTAACTGTGGTTAACATGGTCCGTTCTGAAGTGTCAATGCTCTCTAAGAACAAACACAGCCCAATTCAAAATATTCCCGGGAGACGTATTCTTTCGGGAGTAAAATACTTCTATTTCGAATTCCAGGGTAGATTATTTCTGGTAGTTCTGAATGTTCCGAAGAGCTTTTTTGCATTATTTGACAATCATATCAAATTGTAGAGAAAAAATAATTTATTCTCGGCGAGACATTTCCCCGGGAATTTTAATTTAAAATTGGGCTGACAAGTAATGTTTTTATGTCTTTAATATACCACATGTGCATACCCAAAACTGAGTGAAACGATATCACAGTGACAAGTCAAGGAGTGGCCTTAACCTTTGAGCAGGATTAATTTAATTTAATGGGGTAAGAGCTTCGGCACTCTAATGCACCCTTTGGCTATTTTCATGACCGTTTGACTAACAAGTGTTATTAAGTATTCGAGATTTAAAAGTCTTATGAAGGAACTTAAAAGCTACCCACTTATAAAAACAAAAAAAACATAGGCTTTACCATAGATCCATATTAGTTGCATTTAGTTTCCAACACATAGTTAGGTTCATATAAATGTATTTATTTTATGATGTCATCCTAACCAAATAATAACCAACACTTGTCTGAATCCTTTTTATGTGTGGTAAACTCAATTTTATATATTGTATGATTATTTCTGTCGGTTTCAATGAAAAACCGAAATGACAGACAATAGGTTCATTCGTAAATATTCTTTTGATACTGACTCATGAATTGTATTGTATGTACATATGTATGTATGTATAGTTATGAACTTGTACGTACATACTCGTACATATTTAAAATAATGCTAGAGTTCTTAATGGGGATGACTTTCGCTTTTATATTACTGCGTGTACCATCAAGGATAAAATAGAAACGCGGTTTAATTGGATGAGATATTTATTCATTCTGTTTTTTTATATTACGGTATTGAGTATAGCACTTAATTAAAAAAATATACCACTTCCACTCGGAATAGACAAAAAATAGGCGTGAAATGGAAAATATTAGGTAGGGTTTTTTTTTTAAATTTTAATCGTTAGGGGGGCTTATAAGGAGTCTACATTTAAGTTTTCGACCGCCTAGCTCCATTGTTTTGGCAGCCATCTTGAATTTAAGGAAAATTGGTTTTCGTTGAATAACTCGTTTATTTTCAACTTTTGACTAAAAATGCACTTAACAAAAGTTGTTCAGAATTTAATAATCTACAAGTTTGGTCATAACAGTTTTTTTCCTAGGATTGATATTTTTCCAATAAATCCAGAAAATACAATTACAATCGTATTTTCATGTGTATTTTGAAGTTAAGCGCGTTAGTTAACATTATTTTAAATAAAAACAAAAAGACAGGGTATTTTTGTTTAATCGTTTGGGAGGGGCATAAAATGTATATATAGAAATTTTCGACCAATTTCATCTTTAACTTTGGCCGCCATCTTGAATTCAAACCATCGTTTTTTCATGTCTATTTTGAAGTTAAGCGCGTTAGTTAGCATTTTTTAAAAATAAAAACAAAAGGACAGGTTATTTTTGTTTAATCGTTTGGGAGGGGCATAAAGTGTATATATAGAAATTTTCGACCACATTCCTCTTGAACTTTGGCCACCATCTTGAATTCGAACCAGATTCATACGTATATTAATTTGTGTTCAAGATGGCGGCTACAGTTAAAGGAACACATTTTTGTTCATACATAGATTTAGAAAAAAGGTGTTTATTATCTTATGAAATCTTACGAGTAGAGTCTAGTTGAAATTGGGACTTTTTAAACAATAAGGAAAAAAACAAAAACAAAAAATCTTAATTTTTGGTGTTTTTGTTTATTTTCCCATTTTGCTGTTATTAAATTTTGTTTAGCGACCAAAAACACATAGAAAGATCCACTAAAAATTATAATACCAAAATTTTCCACTTCATAGCACAGTACACATCTATGAAAATTTCAGTGACCTGCTGTCAGAATTATAAATTTCGCTCGTTGAACATCGTATACCTATACTGCGAAATGAAAAGTTTAATATTTCATTCTGTTATTTGTGTAGGTATTTTTTGTTCCGTTTCAGCAACATACTTGGCTTTAATCTAAGTGAACTTGAACAAAAAATACAGTACTGTCACGATAACGTGAACAGTTAAGCACCAAACCAGTTCACGTTTACGTTCATACATTTGCGATCGTAGAATTTCGAAATAAAAATAACAACGAACAGTAGATAATGGTGGTGGAAGTAAGCCGTGCAAACAACAAAAATGTTATTCATGAGCGCTCTAGCAGAGTATTCAATGTAATAAAAAAGATTTCATGTTTCAAAATGTTTACATAAGCCAGAGTTAACGTTAACGCAAACCGATATATTTCATTTAAAACTTGCTACATGTTAGCAGAGAAAATAATTTCTAAAAGATCAATTCTATAGTGCTGCTTTCTATGACAGTTTAGAGCTAATTTTATCAATTTAATTTGTTTAATCTGAAAAAAAAAAAACAAACAATAACAAAAAATATATATTTTTATTTTTAAATGCGCGGCATCTTCATAATGTTTTGTTCACAAATCTAACAATAACAAACCCATGGAATAATTGAAGTTTATTTAATCTAAAATTAAAGTAAAAACAACAATTTTCTTGGCACTGAAAATAAAATATGTATAGATATATATTTTTGTTGTGTTTTTGTTTTTGTCTTTTAAAGACTTTCCGGATGAATATTTTGTTTGATCATCAAACAATTCATACAAACCATATAAACATACTGTAATATACATACATATATTATGTATAATGTACATAGTACGTATTTGGTATTTACACTATGTACGTTTATGAATATTTTATTAATTGATTTAAAATAAAATAGGAACACTTTTGTATGTTTCTCTTAAAGGAACTCCCATTTCTAATAGTACTCACGTCGTTAACATAATATGTTAATTTTGCTGGCTTTTTCTGTAGGTACCGAAAATTTTAAAATTCATAAATTATACTAACTCTGAACAAAAAAATTCAATTCCAGGGAGCGTTTTAAATCAAATAAAAACAAATTAAAGTGAAAAAAGTTCCAAATTATTTTTGCGAATTATGTTATGTGAATACTTTCATATACTATACACTCAATTGGTTTTAATTTAACCTTTGCTAAAATGTTTGCGGCTTTTGTTACGACAGGATGCTCTATCAAGTTGTCAAGTTAAATTTGTATATGTATATCTGTACGGAAAAGTAGAGTTAATTTGATCAACTCTGAATGAATGCGAATTAGCAAAATTTAATGCTGAGTATACTGAAAATTCGAATTCCCAGGAGGCGTCTTAAATTTAAAAAAATTTAAAAATAAATCGCTACAAATTAATTTTAATGGGACTCAAATGTGAACAATATGTGTATTGTATACATTTATGTTTATTTTCATAATGTATACTACGGATGGATAAATTGGTGTCAATAAAACCTTTACTAAAATTTGAGCATTTTTTTAGGGCTCCTTAATCTTTCTTTTCTATAAGCAAACCAAAATCTATGAAATAAAACCACGTTTTATGATGGTGTCAAGTTCATTTTGTTGTATTTTTCTGTAAAAAAAGTAGACTCCAAGGCCAAGTTATTAAATAAGATTTTAAGCTGAGTCTAATCTAAAATCTAGTTCCATTTCATCAGTGTGCATTTGCTATTTTTTTTTTTTTTTAATATTTTATGTACGTACAATGTACCTAATATGTATGTATGTACCTACCTAGTTCTAAATTTACTTTAATGGAACCAAATGAGAAATATTTATATGTACATTTTCATACATGCACTACATTTCACTTGATTAAACCTTTGCTTAATATATTAATTGCGTTTTAATGTTATTTTTATGTTGCGCCATCAGTCATTATAAAGCTTTTCTATAAGTGAAATAACGATAATGAGATAACGAATAATATGAAATATTGTTCCTTATAGTTTTTATAGGTACATATACATACATATGTATGTACAATTACATATATGAAAAATATTTTTTAAACCATTTGAATCAGAATTCTCTTTTTTTATGCCCAAATATTATTTCAATGTTTTTTTAATAAATATTATTGAAATTTAATTTACTAAAGGTGATATTACATTGTCATATATACATATATGACCAATGCTAGTCATATAAAATATGGCACAAAATTCGTATATATAACAAGAAGTATTAGAGTATGCCATATACATGATCACAAGCTTTTTATGTCAATTTTTGCATACATAAAACACTAGCTACGAAAAATAAAATATTTAAAAAATTATGATTTATTTGACCAATCACGTTTCATTAAATCAAATATTTTTTTTAAACTCAAAATAATTCATGAGTGTCATATATATGGGCGGTCATATATATTTTGTCATATAAATATGACTATCACACTTATATGACATTTTTGAGCCATATGTATTTGACAAACTTGCCATTTATATATGACAATGTAATACTGCCTTAAGGCTATAGGTATATATAAAATTTCTTGATATTTTTTAGAAAAAAAATTTGGTACGCCATTTTTCAGAATATAATAATATACAACTAAAACCATAATTTCAAAAATATTCATCAACACATTTTCAAAAAAAATGATTTTTCAAAAAATAAAAAAATTTGAACTTTTTTTAAAAATCCAAAAAATATTTTTTTGATAATATTTGTATGCAGTATTATTCACACTTGATGGGACCTCGTAAGTAAAAATTTTGATCAAAATCGGTTAAGCGGTTAACGAGAAAATCGAAAATAAAAAAAAAACGGTTCTATGGCAGGTAGCATTAATAGCGGCTTTTGGTAATTTTTTTTTTCACTGAAAAATAGATCATACCACTACTAGTACACACAAAAAATTAAAAAAAAATCGTAAGAGCCGTTATTGAGATAAATAACTTGTTTTTAAAACGATTGTTTGGCAAGTACCGTTATTTTGGCTAAAAAAATCTCGATTTCCCCTCTAGGTAGGGAATCACCAAAAAATATTATGCTCCAAATTTGAAGAAAATCGCTTCAAGGGCTTAGGCTGTAGGCCGAGGTACAGACAGACAGACGAAATTGAGGGACCCACTTTATCATCGTAATGTCAAGTTTGACTGTTATCTCGCGTTCGATTTTTTGCACGAATCCATAATTTGCCCTATAGTGCCTATATAGCAAGTAAAAATTATGCTATATGCCTTCAAGGCTAAAGGAATTTGGAAAACTGCAAACCAAATTCAAATCAGATTTTAAATATATTTTATCTTCAACACAGAGTAGTAAAGTAAATTTATTTTAAAAATATTTTTTTTTTTACTTTTGAATAAAATACTGATTTATTTTTAAATTTTTCATGTTTTAGGTCATCTTTTCTTAATAACTTTATTTAAGCATATTTTCATGTTTTAAGCGAATATTTTCTCATTTTATGTGCATATTTTATGAGCATATGTTGTGACTATCACTTATCACATATCACCTTAGCCGATTCCACCCCACAATAAGTTCTTCCTCTACAAGTGTAGGTGAATATACATAATCGTAAATTAAATCAAGTGTCTTGGAGTGTGCTTAATGAATGTACCTACGCCAACATTTAAGTAATTAATATAAATTGTTCAAAATCAACAAATTATCGCCCACATATGCGTAATGCAAAAATTAAGTCTATTTTTGTGGATTGAGTAACTTCAGTGCAATATAGGTAGGTACATTTGTAGGTATTTATATTGAAGAATATTAAGAGGAGGCTTGCGACTGCTTGTGTGGTTGTGGTCTACAATAATTAATGTCAAATTATAAATACGTTTATTATTTTATTCAAAGCAAGCCGATGGCATGGAAGGATTTGTTTTAATTTTAATTGTTTCATAATAAAACCATTTTTTTTGCAAGAATGTGCGACAAATGGTAGATATGTATAAGTACCTACATAATAATTGTATCTTGTACTTTATGTGATGATTCAATAAGAATAATATTGTTGATGCATGTAGTAGTGTTGTGAAAAATAATTCAATTCATATAGTTTTTAGTAAATTCATAATTAAGTACAGTAAAACCCGCTTAAGAGAAACTGCAAAATGTCACAGACTTTTTTTCACTTAAGTGAAAAAAAAATTTCACTTAAGCGGAGTAGTGAAAAAAAAATTTCACTTAAGCGGATCTAAAAATTCCATTAAGCGGAGAATTAATGCTAGAAAAAATTGTATTTATCTTTTATTTATTTTTGAATTATGAAAATGTAATTTTCTTTTTAATAAATGTTAAAATACGTAGGTATACCCTTTTGAGCCATTTGAAATGTTGTTTTGGATTTTTGTTTGAGAGGACAAAGCAATTTGTTTATAAAATGTAATGTAAAATGTCATTTTCGTGGTGAAAATGCGGTGAAGGTGAAAAATAACGAAAGGATTCTGCAAAATTTTCGTTCTGTGCGATTCAATTTGTTTTTACTTAAGAGTTTTTTTTTCAATGAAAAATATAAAATTGAACTGAAAATATATTTCAGGTATCCGGGTTTTTCGTAGTAGCCGTGGCGTGATGGTTAGTGCGATGGACTGTCATGCCGGAGGTCTAAGGTTCGATACCCAGCCTCGCCACCTATGTATTTAAAAGAAAAAACGGCTACTGCCTCTTGCGAGGAATTGACAAATCCTCCAAGAGTATCTCCTGTCACAGAAAAGTGCCGCTCGTTAGCCATTCGGATTCGGCAATAAGCTGTAATTCCCCTCCATTCCTGCAGACACGCACACACGAATAGTTGAGAGTTGTAAGTCACTAGGCCCTAGTTCTTCATGTGCCATCAAATCTATTTATTTTTATATCCGGGTTTTTCACTTAAGCGAGTTTCGCTTAAGCGGAGTGTTTTAAAGGTAATTGGTCGAAAAATACTCGGGGATGAAAAAAGTTTTTCAGATAAGCGGGTTTTTCTCTTAAGCGGGTTCTACAGTAGTAGGTATCAGGGCTTAAAGAATAGGTATGAGTCCTCGCAAGTTTCTAATTTTAAATTTCTTTATTGAATTTCTCAACAAAAGATTTCAAATGTATTATTAACTTTGTGTATCAACTTTGCAAAACAAGATGTATAAAACATTGTTGAACCTCTATACTTTGGAATGCACAGAACGTTTATTAGGTTGGTCACATAAGCAACACCACTTAGCCATTGTGCTTACTAAATTAATGTGTTCCTTTTATGGATTCTTATTAGACCGTAAATCATACTTATTTTGCAATGTATGACACAGACTTAAACACAAAGCCGGACAATATAATAAAGTGAATATTTTTACCTAGCTATACCTCAAAACTTGAAAAACATTTAATTTCTGTTTTGAAAATTCAAGTCTCGCACATTTTAATAGTCATAGTCATTGCTTGCATGCAATTAAAACAAAGCACCTGGCCTCACAAAAATCTAGGATAATTATTTAAAACAATAATATGTATATCTACCACCACATATCCGTCCTCAAATAATATGATTCTCAACATTCAAATAAGGTCACCGAAGGCGTACCGCGGTTTCAGACATTTTTTAACCATAATGTCACGATTCGCGCTATTCTTCTTTTGAATTGATTTTTATTTTATCAGTTGATATAAAAACTTATAGGTGTAGGTTCCTACATACATAATATATTTTTCTCAATTGAATGCATGTCTTAAAGTTAAATTCCAGATAAGTTAGTCATTTAAATAATTAATGAGTTTTCTTTCTCTTTTTTTTTTTTTTTTTGGTTTTATTTCAGTCGGACGCAGTTTGTCACAAATGCAATGAGACCATCTCTCAAAGGATTGTTACCGCCTTAGGCAAATCCTGGCATCCAGAACATTTTGCCTGCCGTGAGTGTGGCAAACCGATTTCTGAGTCAACATTCAACATTCATGAAGATGAACCAGTTTGCAGCGATTGTTTTGTCCAAAAGTATTCAGGAACATGTTTTGCATGTAAGCGACCTATTACAGAGGTGAGCGATGATAAAATCGATTAATTTTATTAAAAAAGATTTGGCAATTTTGTTTTGCTAAGATTGTTGTGGCATAACTTTAATATGTATATTGATCGCTAGAAACTTTATGTTTGTACCATTAATCTTCTATAATAGTTTTTAATAGTCAAATGAAAATATCGATTGATAAAGATGATAGAAGAAATGTACATGACACATTGGTAAAGTCGAAGATAAATCGTTATTTCCTAAAGGCATATTATGTTTTAAAATATGATCCTATGCTTTTTTCTTTTCTTTTTGTTAGATGATTCTCCACCGATATTAATTAAGACATGCGATAGTATGAAGCTGACGTAAAATGAAAAATGAATACCTGTCAAAATCTTTTTCACGCCACACCGCACCGTATTAATCATTTCATTATAAGCTTTAAGAAAGGAAAAAGGGCTGTATAAAAAAGTAAACATTTTAAAGTTGAAAATTATGGGTATAGAATTTTGTTTTTGCACGCATTCGTAGTCTCCCTAAACTTAATGAGACCCGTAAACCCTGATTTTGTAGCTCGCATAGTTTTTTTGTTATAAAAAAATTCCGCTAAAATAAGTATACCCTCTGTAACGGTCAAAATTTAAGAAAAAAATTTAATTTTCGAAATGTTTTTTTTTGCTTTTATCAAAATAAAAATTAAAATAAAAAAACTATCCGTCACAGCTACCAAATTAATCCTTGCGCAACAAATTAGCATTTAAAAAGCTATAATTTTTGTCAATAAAAAAATTTCTAAAGTGAATTTTTTTTTTTTTTTTTAATTTTGACCGTTGAAGAGGGTATAAATTCTTATTCTAGCGGAATTTTTTATATCAAAAAAAACTATGCGAGCTAAAAAAACTAGGGTTTACGGGTTTCATTAAGTTTAGGGAGACTTCAAATACATGCAAACAAAATATTCGATTTTTTCATTTTTTTTGCTTTTTTTATGCACTTTTTAAGTCAAATAAGCAGACTGTTTTAATGTGTGTGGTATCTCATTTTAAAAGCACTGAGAGAATTATTGAAAAGCCCATACAAAAGCCAAGGTGCGGGTTCCAATATTGGAACCCGGCATTTTCAGTAGAAAATTTGTATGAGATGCGTCTTCTTTGTAACTTTATATTCTTTGCTATAGAATATTATTACAAAAAAACCAATAGAGCTACTAATTTCGAGTTTGGGCAACAAATTTTTAAAATCAAGATAATTATTATATTCGTACTCTCGTCCGCTAATTTCAGACTTTTTTTTAGCGGAAACTTGAATATTTTAAAAACTATTTGAGCTACAAAACCACGGTTTCAACTATAAGCGGAAACTTGAATAACTATAGGAAACTAGATACGCGAGCTACTAATTTTTGGTTTGCGCAACATATGAACATTTAGGCACATCGTCCACTATATGCAACTTTTTGTTGCTCGCCTCAGCAACTTTTTGTTGCTCCCAATCCAATTACATTAGCTTATATGGGAGAGCGCACACTAGGCAACTTTTAGTTGCGCAACTTTTTGTTGCTCGAAGTTGCTCACGGAACTTTTTTCCGGCAACTTTTTGTTGCCGGCATACTTATCTGCCAAAAATATCATGTAAAAATGGCGTTTCCGCTTGTCATTGTAGAAGCCAAAATGGCGTGCATTTTCTTTTGCACCCTTTGTCATTTTGGCTAATTTCTGGGAATGGAAAGTGCTCTCCTTTTTTTCAACAATGTGAGTAGGTATTTTTTTACATATTCAGAAATTTTTTGATTCCGCCAAAAAGTGTTCTCTAATGTATTTTTTTTTTAAATTTTGAACATTACTTGAATGAGTAAAAACTTTTATGAACTATTGTATTGTAGACAAGGCATGTAAAACGCTTTTTTGAATGAATAGTTAAACAAGGCCAATTAAATAGATATTTGTCATTAAATCTACATATACATACATATATAAGATGATCTGAACTTGCGTATTCAAGGCACTTACTATTTAACTGAGTTCAAGTTAGATCTAATATGTAGGTAGGACCTACTGTATCGTATGCAAGACGTTCTCGGTCTAACAGTAAAATCAAAAACTGCTATGTCAGTAGAATATTTGACAAATGATAAATTCTGACTACATACATATTATACACATACTTTCTTCCAACTTGATGTTTATTAATTTGATTACATAATATCTTTTTATGAAAAGTATTTCAACAATAATTATTAATTTAATTTAATTAAACTTGAAAATTAAATTGAAAGCGAAACTTGAATCTTCTTTCAGTCTAACACATTTGTCATTTTTAAACCGGCTTAAATGAATCCAATTAAATCTTCTCATATCTTATAGTCGCGCATTTATTAATAACAAAAAATAAGCATTTGATTGGTCTTATAGACTGTTTTAATTTAATACATGCGCATTTAATATGTGTGCATTTCTATTAAATAGCTTTTTTAGTCATGCCTACTTTGATCTTGAAATTAAATACAAATTACCTTACCACAAGTAAGTACCTTATCGTTCTATAATTTACACGATGTAGAAAGAATATAAAAAAGCTATTTATTAAATTTCTCAAGCCAATCTAAACCTTAAACTCATCTTTCGTACCTACTTCTCTGATAACTATTGAAAATCTCTCAGAGTAACTTTAGTCGACTCATTTTATGTTCATTGTACATACATATATACATAAATCACTCGAGCGTGTAGTAAATGACCGTGCGTCGTCGTCGGTCGGCTTGAAAAACGAGTATTTTTACATGACTCACTAAAATTATTTACCCAGATTAATTTTGTTGTTTAAATCTTATAACAGTAGTTTAAAGTTTAGAAATAATGAACTTCTGACGAATTTGAACTTAATATGACATCACACCATGACATGAGATTGATTATTTTGTCAAATCTTTAAATGACACTAAGAAGCAAGATCCTCTTCAAATTATATACTCCCTCTACTTCTACTGACTGCCCATCTTAATTTGTGTAAACATTGGCAAATGGCCATAGTCTGGGAGATAGCGTTTCCAACGATGAAACCTATTTCGTTATTCGGTCTGTCGATAAGAAAATTGTCTGCTAACATGTTTTCGAAAACATTTCTGCAGATTTATGAGTGATCTCGAAATAATTTACATAACTCTGCAAAAGTGTAAATAATCCTGATGATAAGTAGATCAACAAATATCTTTGAGAGGGAAAGGTTCTTATTGGCCAAGCACCATATGACGCAGTTCTCTTATGAACCACGATTTTATTGAGCTTGCCTCTGATGGAGTTTGACATTGATATAGAAATACCCCTTCAGATTGTTCAATTCAAATTTTTTTAAAGGACTAAAATCTAAGGCAAGGCGCTCACTGAAGTGATGACGAAGTGGAGTGGTATTGGCGTGGTGATTGAGTAGCAGGTGGAATTGGTAAAACCTATGTAATTAAATAATGACGCGCTCATCAAAGTGAAGTGGTGTGGCATGATATTTTGCAGGTGGTGTGGTGCCAGTCTGCTGCCACATATCTCGAACATGTTTAATTGTAAAGGAGTACCGAGTGTCAGTGGAGTGGTGATTAAGTGGCTTGGCGATGGAGTGGCGGCGAAGTGATATGAAAGGGATTTAACGTGCACTGCGGTGGCAAAATAAGTTCTCCAGCTCTCTGACTATAAGTCAATAATCACAAGATACAGAACAAAAATCCACTTCGTCACCACTCACTTGCCACTTGAAAATTAAACATGTTCGATATAATGTGACATGCACCACAACCTGCAAAATATCATGCCACGCCACTTCACTTTGATGATCGCGTCTTCATTTAATTTCATAGGTTTACCAATTTAACCTACAAATTTATCACCACGCCACTACCACTACACTTCGTTACCATTTCAGTGAGCGCCTTGCCTCATTCACATAAAAAAAGAAGTAATAATGGTGGCCACGTACCAAATCTTTGTAAGCTTATAGATACTAAGAAAACAACATTATCTACCAGACTATAATGAAGTATAATCTTCATTCTAAAACCATCTTCATCTTAAAGCCGTTTGCTGTCATTGCCTGGTAGACTTGTTGGCATTCATCCATTCATTCAACACAACATGACACAATGCGAAGTGGGTATAATTCCTTTTTGAATGCCAAACTTGGGTGTTTAGACAAAATGAGGATTTTAAAGTCTGATTCAGAAAACAATCTGTAGCAACAGTAGGAGGATGAAAGTATTTTTATTTATTCTAAATTGTATGGTGGGCTAAATGTTGTCAGCATTGAAGACGTTAAGTTTCTTTCAAAAAAGTATATTTTCTATTTTGTTGTTTGCTTTTATATATAGTGTTATACAAATTATGATTAAGCGTCAGAAAATTTACGCACTATGCGTACACTTTAATTATAATAATTGAGGTCAATAGAATTCTGGTCTGATTCAAATATTCCGTTTATGGAATTGAATAACGCCTACCGATATTATGCTCTTGTTTATTTGCTTAGACATAAGCATTTTATTCAAATATGACAATCTTAACCTGTTTAAGGTTGAAGAGTAGGTAATTAACATTTTTCAAGTCAGATTAGATTTGAGTTTGACTGTGAGTTATTGTTAACAGTTGACTGTTAACCCAATTGAATTGTTTTTTTTTGTTTTTTATTATTTTTTTTTTTTTATTTTTTTGAAGTGGGGAGAAAGAAACAAAAGAAGACAATAGGTTGGAGAGATTTTAGTTTGTTTTTAAAAACAAATTATTTAAAATTTTTATTGGTAAACCTGCTGTATTTTTTAAAGTCAAATAAGAACTGGTTGTAAAAATGTCAAATGTCAATTATAAAACATTTATTTAAATTGAATAAAAATCTAGTTTTTTTTTTCAAACTTATATTTCTGAATAATTTGAAGAGAACCCCATAGTTTCTTCATGAAAATGAATATATATATTTAAAAGGGCTGATTCATCCCCGCTTGTTATTCTGTAAAGTTTATTTATATGAATAATAATAAATTTCTCGCTTTTAATAACTGACCACAAAGGCACGTTTAATGCGATTAATTTGTATTCTTTAAAGTTTCAACACATAATAGTCATACACATTACTTTTGTATCGTCGTTATTAGATTTGTAAAACTACTAATTTTTCTGTTAAGGTTTGTGCAAAGTAATGCGAGAAGCGATGCGATGCGAAAAGCGAGTCTAGAAGCAGTGGGAAGTAGGAACGCAGAGTGATGAAACATGAAACATCTATTATTATTGAACTTGTCAGGACGAAACAGAGTCCTTTAGAGGAATTTTTCTTTTGACTCCACTCTACCTATGTATACTTCTTGCCCCTTATTTTCCAAAACATTTCTTTTGTGATAATTTTCTTTGCAACAAAAGTTTTATTTTGGTGATGGCATTTTTGTATTGATTTTCGCTGTAGGGGCTAGCCTATTACAACAGCTATAACTTGGTTTCAAATTATTTATTAATTTGCGTTCAAATCAAATCAAAATAAAAGGTCTATCATCGCAAATCCAAAATTTGCATAACGGCCTTGGTAATGAGGAGTAGAAATAATGTAAGATAATATGAAGTAACTAAAAAGTAACAACTTCAAATAACTTGTTTTAATTCTAAAAGTACCTTTTTATTTTCTTAAATCTCTTATATTTTTTTTCTTTTAGAAAACAATCAAAGCCCTTGGAAACACATGGCATGAAGAATGTTTTATATGCAATGGTCAGTGCAAAAACAGTCTTGTTGGTACATCATTCTATGAACGCGATGGCAGAGCATATTGCAAATCAGACTACGAACAACTTTTTGCCGCCAAATGTGCTGGTTGTTCAAAATCAATCATCGACAATGCTATTATAGCTTTGAATGTTAAATGGCATAAGGATTGTTTCAAATGCAAGGTATATTTAAACCATTCAAATATTTTGTCTAACTTTTTGAACTAAAAATTTGTCTGTTTAATTTTATAGAAATGTCAAAACCCAATCTCTGCTAGTACATTTGCTGTTGAAGATAACAAACCAGTTTGCACATCATGCTCAGCCTAATATCAATTATCAAATACATTCCAAAGAACTTATATTCACTTTTATTCGAACAAACTTATAAGTTATGTTTTTTTTCCATTCTTTTTGTTTGAATTTTATTTCTTTTTTTTTTATATAAATTTTTACTTTAAATTTTACTCAATTAACCTTTGCCTATATTTATTTTTCTTATTAAACAAATAAATTATATCTTGAAAAATTGAATAATTAAAAGAATTAACCATTCCAATAAAATTGAAATTGTAATTACGTATATGATGTTATAAATTGCTTACAAAAATGATAAAATAGACAAATTTAAATTGATATGCTTTTGCACATTGATTTAAAAAACTTAAGTTATGTATGTAAAACACCTTGCATTTAAACCAATATTAATATTGTTTATAAATATGAAAAATTAAATAGCTTTGTAATTATTTTTAAATATATTCATAAATAAATATATAAATTTGTATGGCAAAAATACGATATTTAATGTTAACAATAATTCTTGAAGATACCCAGGCGAAAATACTTGGTATACCTTATTTATTACGGTATACAGTTGCAAGGACATGTCTATAGTGTCTATATCTGTTAGCATAACTTAATCGCCCAAATAATTTGTCTAGCTAAAATACTCGTACTATCAATATCTGTAGTAAATCGGAGACATTTAAATATCTGGTTTTAAGTGTTTGATTAGAAATTGATAGCCAGCATTTCCATACGATTTATTTCTTTTCTCAGCCAAACCTACACGCTCTTAGCTTTTTGTCACACCTTATGCGAATCACCCTTTTTTCTGAAATGCAAAGTGTATTCTGTTTCATATTTTTTTTTTCTTGTTTAGCACGTTTTTTAGCATTTTTAGAAATAATTATCAGATTCTTAGCTTTGCTGATCAAGATCCACCAGTTTATATGTTTTCATACTAAATTAATTACTAATTTCTTTCAAATGAAATCCAAACAAAAACAAATCAATAAAAAATTCCAAATCTGATTTGTTATTGTTATCTTGTATTCAAAATGTTAAAAAAGTTAATATTATTAATAAAAATCATTTTTACGTCGAAAAAAGTAATAAAACGTAATAGACCAAAGAGTACATATTTTATCGCCACGAAAACCTTATTAATTTACAATTGATTCTTCATACATTCATTTTTCGCAACTGATAAAAATAATAATATGTATACTGTCTGTCTGTCTAATGGTTATAATATGTAGGTACGTGTCTTATAAAAATTCCAAAAATGTATTTCCGAACTGAAGATATTTATTTTATTCTATACACATTGCTATAAATTGATAAATGTTAGAGTTAGAGTTTGTAAAAAAAAACTCAATCGAAACTTTTTTTTTAAGCAAAAAAACTATAATAAACTACTAAAATTGTTGAAAGTTATTTTCGGCTCGAATTGCACCTAGCCTCTTTTTGATTTTCATGTTAGTCCATTGAAATGTTACAAAATTTTGGCCGAACCTAGCATTTTGTACAGGAGAAAACTTTTTTTGATGGATCTGTAGGAGGGATCAGTGTGAGTGTTAAACTCCCCCCCATTTGGCCGCCATTTTGGAAAAGGGGAGGTAAAAGGTCCTCGCGATATATTGAGAACCATACATCGCACAAACAAAATTTTACCATATTTGTGTAGAGATTTAAATTCTCTACAAATTATGTTAACACACTTTTTTTTCGTAAAATTGAAAACAAAAAAGTTATAATTAAAAAAGGTGACCATTTTCAAAAAAAATATCATTATGTTCTTCTTTTATTTATTGTATATCCTCTTTAAGAAAAAAATAGTAGCCCGTGGCGTAATGGTTAGTGCGTTGGACTGTCATGCCAAAGGTCTGCAGTTCAATACCAGCTGCTTCCACCTTAAGTTTTTTTCGGAACTACTACCTCTTGCGAGGAAGTGACAAATCCTCTAAGAGTATCTCTAGTCATAGAAAAGTGACGCTCACCTTAGCCGTTCGGATTCGGCAATAAACTGTAGGTCCCCTCCATTCCTGCAGACAATGGTTGAGAGTTGTAAGTCACTAGGCGCTGGTTCTTCATGAGCCGTTTGTGCCACCAAATTTATTTATTTTTTTAAGAAAAAATTCTTAAAACGGTCTTTTTTTTTGGTTATAACTTTTTTGTTTTTAATTTTAGGATAAAAAGTGTTATACCATATTTTGTAGAGAATTTAATTCTCTACACAAATATGGTAAAGTTTTGTTTTTTGCGATGTATGGTTCTAAAGATATCGCGAAGACCTTTTTACGCTCCTTTTTCCAAAATGGCGGCCAAATGGGGAGAGTTCAACCCCAAAAACTCGTTTTTACACTCACACTGATTCCTCCTACAGATCCTGTTTTTGTCCTGTATGAAATACAAGGTTAATATAACATTTCAATGGACTATGTCCACTTTTTATGGAATTATCTATAATTTAAAAAATTAAGAATGTAAATGGTGCTCGAATGTTTCTCTCAAATTTTGTTCGGATGGAATTAAGTATTCCAAATGAGAATCTGATAGCTGACAAATTTTCGTAGGAATAAAATATTGTAGGGGATAGGAAATTCTCCTCTAATTCTAAAATAGAGCCAATATACGATATATGATTGTGCATATATTCACCGTTAACTAATGAGGTTTTCCATTGGTAAAATAAATCAATTTATTTTTTATTTGGATCTGTCAAAAAGACAATTTCCCCTCTTTTTGCGTTTCATTGGGCAAAATAAATTAATTTATTTTTGATTTTAAATTAAATCAGTTCGCAAATGCTTTTCGTTGATATTTCGGTTGTGAAAATTATGTTGAAAAATGTGGAAAATAATTGCTAATAAATAAATGTTAGCAGTTAAAAATGAAGAAGCAACTTTATCAAGTTCATATTTCTCTTCTAAAAGTCAATCGAGGGATGAAGATGTTTTTGAAATATTGACAAAAATAAATCAATTTGAAATTGTGTTTCATTCGGCACAAAATAAATCAATTTTTCATTGAAATCTAAATTTACCAATTGAAAACCCCATAAAAAAGTTAGTTAACAAAGTTTTTGTATTAGCTATAAACTTGCCCTATTGTATGCACATTTTAGAGTGTATGTACATTATGACCTTCAGGATATCTTTTTGTGAATTGCTGATCCAATACAAAAAAAAGAACTTTAAAATTTGTAGATTCGTTCAAAATATCAGTACATATTTCCTAAATCATTGACAAATTTTTTTTACCAATAAAAAAGATTAAAAGATTAAATTAAACAGCATTTGTCTGCAATCCAGTATTGTTGGATTTTATGTCTGTAATCATGTAATGTTCTTTTCCAAAAACCAAACTAAAGAAACACATGCACACTCTTTTAATTGTCAAAAACGTTAACATAACTCACCGAAGATTTCATAATTGAATCTAAATTTAACACAATTGGGCCAAACATTTGATGGACTTCATCTTTTGTTATGTCTTGTAAAGTTTCAATTACAGATTTAGCCAATTCGCTATCGGGTTGTTTTGTAATGACATCATTGATAAGTTGCTAAATAAATATAAGAAGATAATGATATTCTTATAAAGAAGCCTAATGAAGGTAATGTAAAACGTTTTACCACACTATCAACGTTGTTATCCCTTTGCACTTGAGTTTCAACAGGATCATCAATGGGTAGTGCTATATGATCAGTACTGTCTCTAGGAATCAATTTCGTCTTTTTAGTTTTTGCGGTACCTCTTTGGCTAACAGCTTTCATTGTTTTCTTTTGAGGAGTCTTTTTGGTCTTTTTTTGGACAAGTTTTGGTTCATACATGTTGAGGTTATTTAGATTCATTGTTAAGTCCCATTTGGAAGAAGTCTGAGAAACAAACCTGTTAATAAACTTCTAAAATACAAGGACTGACCGTGAAGCTTACCTTGGGTAACTTGAATCGACTTCTGCGCTCAGATTGTAAGGTAATTTCTTCACTTCGGGCACTCTTCTTTTTCTCAGCAAACTCCATAACAAATTGTAAAAACATTTCACACCGCGAAAGCAGAGATTGAATAAGAGTATCTCGCTTGTCGAATATTTGCTTCTCCAAACATATGGTTGTTGTGTCTTTGATCAAATTCAGGAGTGAGTCTAGTTTTTTCGGAAAACTATCGGTGATAAAATGACGAAGCTGTTTCTGATAACACTGAATAGCCTGACTGAGCAAACCATAAATTCCGCATACTTTAACACATGGATCATTTGTCAAAGCACTGCGATAATCTTCTTTTGGTGAAAAACGAAGATCATCAATCTTAAACGAAAAAAAGAAATTTTAGAAAAATGGAATGAAGTATCAAATGAAAAAGATTACAAAATTACATACCATTTTTCCTAGGGGAAATAAATAATTCCTGGAAAACCGAACCGAAAACTCTAAAGCATTTCTTTCTCGAAGTTTCTTTTCTACTTCACCTTCAGGTTGTGAAATTTCAACTAGGCTTATTCTGGAAAATAAATAATAAAAATTTGAATTTTGAATTCATGCATTTAAAACTAACGACGAGACTAGAGAAATGCCAATTTATCGCCATTCCAAAGTGAGGGTACATTAACGCACTTCCCGTAACTTTAAAAGTTGCTGTGTTCAAAGTATGCCCACCGGCGAAGGGCCCCGTACTTTTATAAACAAAACTGTTATAAATTGGCAGCTCTAGAGCAACTTTTTTTAAATTTTACCTTAATTCATCTAGGGACTTAATAATCTTCTCTTGAATTGATGTCATTCTAGAGAAGATTCTTAATTTTTCTTGTTTTAGATCTTCTATGTGAATTTTTGACCTCACTTCTGCTGAAATTTTTGGTGAGTTTCGATTTGAAGAAAGTGCTCTGGATACTTTATTTGATTTCGTAGTATTTTTAATTGATCTCGATGTTTTCGGTGGTGAAGATTGAGCTGATCGGAATGATATTTTCTGAAGTGGTCGAATTGTAGGATCACATTTTTGAACGTGTATTTCTGGTTGGGTCTGAGTCTGCAGAGAAATATTAAACTTTTATTTATAAGTAAAAGATTGAACAGCAGCCCTTTTAAATTAAGTTATAGGTACGTTTAAAATTAAAATGTCTTCTTTATTTTGTATACGCAATGACGAGGTACTACACAATAAACAACTTCAGCCCTACTAATACAAAATCACTGCCCGCTCCTTAACACATGTGTTATGTAGGTGGGACATGGGGAGAGAACTTTGTCTATTTGATAACTATTCTCATTAATAAACATATTTGTTCATTATTATTATTATTATTATTATTTATTGTATTATTCATACTAGAATGTCAGTTATTTAGACTTGACCATTTTTAAGTCCGTCAATTTCATTGAATTCATTAGATTTTTGACTGTTTAAAGTTAAACTATATCTAAGTATTTCGAAACAGTCGGAAATATGCTTTATTTAATAAAAAATATATTACATTTGCCAAGTAAGATAAACAGTTAGATCACTTTAGCAACAATTAGAAAAGTTTTTTGAAAACTTGGACGAGGCCAAGCAAGTTGCTTCTTCGTTCTTTTTCTCTACTATGGGCGTTTTTCTTTTTTAGTTCAGAGTTGGTTCAGAGCAGTAGAGTACTGAATAGACCCTGAGCGAACGAAGTAAACTCTAAGCAGAGTATATTTAGAGCACTCCAATTTAATTATACGAAACACCCCCGAGCACTCAATTGTCATATCTGTCAAATTACATGGAAACTGTATGAAGTTGGCCGCGCTCAGTTTTTTACACGGTCTGCTCGGTTATTTTATTCCGAGCTAACAGAGCGCGCTCTGAACAAATTCTGAACACGCTCTAAACGAAAAACGAAACACAAATTTGAACTGTTATACACTCTGAGCTAAAAAAGAAACACGGTTTTTTGTTTGACAGTTCAGGCTCTACTCTGAACTAAATAAGAAAACCGGCCAATTAGAGTGCGAGATATGGTGATCGATCTGCTCAAAGCATTTTATACCTTCCGCCTTAAATTTTTGGGCATGCCATTTTTAAATTTTATAGGAAAAAAATTAAAAATGTGATTGATCTGTCAAACGAAATAAGTTGAAAAAAAAATAAATAAATAGATTTGGAAGAATTATCAATTAAAAAAACGATAAAAGTTGATTTTAGTCAACTTTAATAAGAAATAGAACGCACTACTTGCTTCTCAATTGGCTTGGAAAACTCTAAGCCAGTTAAGACGAGTAAGCTGCTTTGTGTATATGTTAGTAAAAAAATGTAAGTGTATTGCAACTTGCTTGCCAGCACTTGCCCGTGTGGCCCGTAGGCCGTGCTAATATATTGCGCAGGTTGTCAAAATTGAAACTGTCAGAAATTAAAAAATAGTTGTTCGAGCATACCCTCAGAAATTTCAAACCACATGATTGAAAACAACAACAAATATCAAAATTTGACAAGCACTGGATCCACCATTTTCCATCGATTTTGATAGATGCGCAGAACAGAACAAAAATTAAAACGCTAATGATATTACCTTTAATATGTGTACTATTATTACTGTGAATACTAATATACGAATTACAA
The DNA here is from genome assembly GCA_947049315.1 of Epistrophella euchroma. Taxonomy (NCBI): domain Eukaryota; kingdom Metazoa; phylum Arthropoda; class Insecta; order Diptera; family Syrphidae; genus Epistrophella; species Epistrophella euchroma. The sequence continues at coordinate 106,012,886 of OX346247.1, read as the reverse complement.
GTTGACGATGTGTAAGTTTTATGTTTCCGTTGTTTTTCGTTTTTTAATACGGGAGCTTATTCAACCAATTTAAATTTTTACACAATTTTCTCATTTCTTGAGACTAATAAATCGTTCGGGTTTTTGTACCTAAACGCTGGTGTAAACATACGTTTTGACAAAGGGCCAACTTCATGGTATGTAATTTAATTCTTAGCTTTAAAAAACTTCCAAGCAAAATTAAATTCAAATTTCAACCGAAAACTTTTTAAAATAATATTTAAGATCACCTGCCCACAAAAAATGCTAAAAAATATTGCATATTTGTTGATGCTGCACGCAGAACCCGGGTCATGCATTCGATAACCAAAATATTCCTTTCATTTTTTAGAAGAAACAAGCCTACGCCTTTTCAAATTCCTCAAAGTGTAACTCACCACTGAAAAGCTTGGCCTTAGTGTAAAGTTAGTAAACTCGGTACATTTACTTACAGTTAATTCATGGGGCAGTTTTTTTAGTATGATATTTATGCAGATCGAATAAGTGAGTTTAAATTTCAATTTCAACCCACTGCCTTCAACGGATTAAAACTGAAGTTCAACAGTGGTTGAGGAGTAAGGGTTTAAGTTCAAGTATTTTGTAAAAGGTGTTATTTTTTGCAGTCCCGAAGGGAATTCGTAAAAAAAAAACGACATCGTGGATTAGCAATTCCATCACAGAAAAAAAGTGTATACATAATGTTTTAAATATGTAAAAAGCCTTCTATCCCTTCGAGTATTAACACATTTAACAAAAGTGGGACAGAATTATTAACGACTGCCAAATTGGTGTGAAGAAAATGATTTTCATATTTTGATTTGTGTTGTTTTTTTTTATTCCACACTTGTATCTAAACAAATCAATTCACCATAACTTTAAACCCCCAAGTGGGATAGAATGTGTGAGGGTTTTAGAACCATTTCGTGTATTAACACATGTCAAATTGTATGAGATGGGCTGTCAAGTCATGTGGTAGGAAATTTTATATTTGGCCAGTTTATATTTCAGAGATCTCAGAGAAATCCGTATTCTCAGATATATAAACACAATTCCTCACAAAAATTCCTCTGTTTTGCTGTCAAAAAACTGAGGACGGTTTTTTTTGGTTCGTTTCTCAATTATTTTCTGTCGCAGTAAATCAAATAAAAAGAAAGGAAAAGCAAGTGTGTTTGAGGAATCTTGTTTATATTTATGCTCCTGCTCTTTCAAAGTGACGGAGGAAAATTACTGATCGCTCTGAAATATAAACTGACCAATTTCCACACTATTATACATGATCTACTTCCCAGTTTTTTGACATGTGTTAATACCCAGTTGTGGAAGGGCTTTTATCAAAAAAAATATATCACTGTGTTGGAACCTCTCGTACACATACTTATCAAATTTCAAGTATAAATACGTACGTCGAATTCTTTTCCTCCAAAACTGCCAAGTTCTTGAGTTGTTTTATCTTCTATTTCATTTTCTTCATCTGAGTACTCACTATATTCACTCTTCTCTTCGCTCTCTAAGCTTTCAAACTGCATTTTTGGTACATAAGGAAGCTATTTGATATGGTAGGTAATTGTTTTCCAAAAATAAAAATAATAAAGAATATGTATTAAGATTTTACAACTTAAAACTTACGGCTTTTTCAAAAACTCGTTCCATTTCTAAATGTTCAGATTCATTTAAATTGGATTCTATGTCAAGTGAAACTAAACTCTCCTCATCGTCATTTTCTTCATTGTTTTGGAAAGCAGGTTCTTCATTTCGTACTATAAAATCTTCAGTCGTCATACTTCCGAATGAAAATGAATCAAAGTAGTGATTCTTCCTGATTGTCTCATTTATTCCATAATTTTCATATTCTTTTTCTGGTGTTTCATCGCCTAAATTAAGAGCTGATAGTTCTTCAGAATCTGAGGAATTTTCGACATTGCAATATGGATCAACAGGAACTTCAAATAAACTTGCAATGGATTTTTGAACGGGCTTGATTTCAACCCATTGTGGTTGAATATTAGGTAGAATTTCAACAGATAACTGATGAAGTTTTTCATCTTTCTGAATTTCTTCAGGTTCTTGTATGTCTTTTGAAGGCAGAACGTCTTTCAAAGACTTTATTTCTTCAACAACAGGTAAATTATTTGTAGATTGTAGAGCTTGTGACAGCATTGATTCAATTTCTTCATCACTCATTATTTTCACTACTGCTTCTCGAGACTTGCAGCTACCAATTTGAGTCTCTACAAGTGGCATTTTCATGACCTTCGATTTTTCGGCATTTGCAGAGCGATTATGAAATTTAACACAACCCTTGCTGCGAGCCGAATGTTCAATTTCCTTCTTCTTTTCACGATCCATTCTCACTCGACTGATGATCCTCTCCAAATGATCTGAGGAATTAAACTGGGAAGAGGAAGCATTTACAAAATAATTTTTCTGTTCTGTGTATTCCTTAACACGATCAAATGTACAATACCTTAAATTCATAGTTCCTTGTTGTTGTCCTTAGTTTGGGATCCTTTGACAAACTATGTCCATAGAATTCTTTGCTATTGAAACTATCCATTTTTGTTTTATTTTCAAAATAACAAAATATAAATCATTTAACGCACAAAATAATTTTAAATTTATAAACTAAACATTTATTTTGAGTTGATCGGGATTTCTTATAAGTTTTTTTTTTTTGATGAAGTAGGTAGTTGGATTCACAGGAAATCCAGAAAAACCATCAGATGCCGGGCACATTATACCGTCTGCTCAGGGGATAAAATAGTCAGTAACTGTATAAAATATACTACAGATATCTTTGGTTTCCAAATTCTTGTCTGACACCTGGTGCATGCGGTTACTCAGGTGTATCGATTTGTTTAGTGTTTCCTTTTGGGGGTGAGTGTCTCCCTTTATGTATATTGCATGTACAAAAACCTTAAGGTTAATGTCCGTTATAATATGGAAGTTATATTTTTACTTGCGACACATTATATAGGTAGGTCTTGATACATACGTATATACATAAATGCATAACACATATACGCGTAGGTATGTCTAATAGAAAAAGAAAAAATTGTGCCAGTTTTACAGCCATAATTAAAAAATTTTATTTTTATTTTGAATATTTTGATATATTATGTTATGTAGGTACACCGAAATAAAGCTTCAAAATATAAAATTTTAAAACGCTTCATTATGATAGGTTAGGTATGTATGTACATAATGTAGTAATATCTGGACGTTGCTTTGGAAAAAATATACAGTAAGCGGCATCCCAGAATTTGACTTTAATATTATTGCAAATGCATATAGAAAATAATAGCGCTTGCAACACAGTACACGTGACAAAGTTATGATTTTCAAGTTCAAAATCCACGAATCCAAAATCCAGAAGTTCACAAGCTCATATAAAAAATCACCAAGTACCGTTCACCGCCACTGCTTATTTACATGTTATGGCGTTTTCTGAATGACTATGCCTTTCAACAAGGGCGTACGTAAGAAGGGGGCAAGGTACACATTCCACCCCCAAACCAATTTTACTTTCCTATTTATTTGTTGAGTGATGTACAATCATAATTTTAAAAACTATTTTCTATGTTTTACATGCTTTGTATTATTACGCAATTAATAGTAAAATCGGCTCTTTGCATCCTTGGAAAGCATCTTGCAGATGGGGGCCCCTATGGAAAAGGTTCTTGGATCTCCGCATTCGTTATTATAGGAGAAGTTTCTATCACTGCGAATAAATTTCATAAAAGCTCTTTTAACTTTATTCTTCTATACCTACTTTATATCTGGGCTTTAGGAATAAAGGAATAAAACTTGAGTAACTATAAACGTCATGTACATGACGACGGGGTATAATAACTAGCAAATTCAGTTTTTAAATACTGGACTAAAGAGATTTCTAATCGAATACGCGAGGAAAATTCTAATTTGAACATAGCACAGCAGAAATTTATAACAAAGGGTAAATTGTGATTGAATATTTGTGCTTAGAGATAGCGAACAAATTTCCCAATCACTGGGAATGGGGAATGCCATCTCCGAATCAATTTGCTGCTGCTTCGTTCGATCTAGAATAGCGACGTAAACCAAATTTCGATACGAGTGATCTTTTGTGTAATCAAGGTTGGAGAAACCTTTTCTTAGATGCGCCCGGAGGCGGAGGAACTGGTAAAACTTTCCTAATTAAACTGATTCTAGCAGCGATTCGATCCCAAAATGACATACAGTCTTATGCCGCATTTACACAAGTGACAAATTGTCATAATTTCGTTCATTATATTGTCATTAATGACCAAATCGTGTAAATAGTCCATAAACCTGTCATTATTTTTGTCATAAAAATAATGACCATGTGTAGATGACGTTTAACTTTACCATTATACTGACATCGTGTAAACGAATGCTGACATCATTTTGAAAATAATAGCAATGTACAATAGAGAATGAACTTGCTCATTTCTTGTCATTATAATGCCAGGTAATCAGAGCGCCATTATTTGACTTCGCGTAAATGAGTGTCATTAAGGCATTGATTTTATTCATTATTTTGTCACTTTTAAGGCAGAAATAATGGCAAATTTGTCACTCGTGTAAATGCGGCATTGGCTCTTGCGTCGCCCGGAATTGCCATTTCATATTAAGAGATTGCAATTCCCAATTCGATTGGCATTTGCAATCACCATCAACAAAGCGCAGGACTAATCTTTAGAGTTGTGCGGTTAAGACCTAGACCATAGAGTACCTATATTATCTAGAGAACCGACTTAAGGTGGTTGTTCTCTTGCACCCTATACAAGCTGTAGTGAGAGAATGGGACCATTTTGTCGACTATTCGTTGAGCACGTATTAGTGATCCCGTGCATTTTAAATGGAACCCCATCCACCACTGCTGTAACAAATAGTATAGACGTTTTTGCTCAATTATGATGGGTTCTTGCGCTGAGATATTTAAAATAAGAATACGTTAAATTCAAAAATTGAAATTTAAAAACAAAATTTCAATAAAATTACTTTAAATAACTTTTTAATGGACTGAAACAAATTTGTTTAGTGTTGTCTTGCTTTCAGCATTCAAATCTAGTAATATTCATGTATATTTATGTTGAAAACGCGACTCTATAAAAAAAAACTAAGCTAATGGCGCCACGATTCACACTGATTCACGAATAGGAAAAAAAGAGTAAAATAAGAGAATTTTCTTTTACTCATCTCAAATAAATTTTGCGGGTGTTTTAGGCAAGAGGGGTACGAGTCGGTTCTCTAGATAATATAGGTACTCTATGACCTAGACAGTAGACACGGATCGCTTCTCACATGGACAATTATATGTTGCGTGTTCTAGAGTCGGTAAACCAGACAATCTCTATATTTTCACAGCCAATGGAACAATTAAAAATATTGTATATAAACAAGTGTTGTAAAATTTAACATTTTTAGATTTTTCTTATCTTTTTTTCAAATATTTAAAAATTAATAAAACAAATTGTGAAATATATTTGACAGTAGGATGTAAACCGTCTACAAAAAATTACATAAAATTTCGACTTTGAAGTTAATAATATGACCTACCTATCGTATAATTAAAAATCAATTTATTTTGATATTTTCTAACAATTTTCTACCCGTGCGAAGCTAGGTTGGGCCAGCTAGTTAATAATTAAAAATCGTTTTAGTTTCTGCTGCTTGGCATATATTACCATGGTTTTTCCATTTTCTAAAATTTGTTCATTGAAAATTATAAAGTTCTTAAATGCCAAAAAGGTATACGTTTAGACCATTGGGGCACCTTGTATAAATAATCACAAACCTCAAGATTAAAATAAATATGCACCAGCAGATATCATATTTTTCATTTATTAGCAGATATTAGTTTACTTTTTACATTGTTTAAATCGGTGTCGCAAATTTAAGTAATTTTGTATATGAATAAAACATTTCTATTTTTATTTTTATTTATATTAGGTACAATAGTAGGTTTAATTAATTTAAAATTTAATGTCAAATTGAAAAAAAAAAAATAAATAAAAATAAAAATAAAAATGAAAATAAAACAAAAACAAAAACACAAATCATTTTATTATTGTCTTTTAAAAAGTAAATTTTATTTATAAAATACATAAAATAAAAAAAAAGTATAAAACAAAACAGTGAATAACTTAATATTACTATGAGATACATTTACATATTCATGATTGATTGTGCTCCTTTTTTGTCACTTATTTTTCTATTATTAAACTTTGATTTAGAATTACATCAGAAATGAAAATATCTTTAGATAATAACAGCGCAAAAAATTGTTTTTGAATTAAATTTCACCACTTAAATTTTGAAGGCAGTGATAATTAGAATTCCTTGCTTTGCATCACTCGAATTATAGTTAATTGATTTTTTAAGCTTTAAGCACATTCTCTCTTGTTTCAAATTTAATTAGATGTAGTGAATTATAAAAATTTAAAGTAATTATTATTTGTTTGCTGTGAGAGTTCATGGAAATAAATAATGCAATTTTTGAAGATATATTTACACAGTATCAGTCACATACATAGATACACTAGAAATAATCGCTTGAAGCAAAATAAAATAACATAAATGCAATCAATGAAACGATTAATAGAAATGATATTCTTAGGTCTATGAAAAATAAAAGTCACAAGACTAACAATCAGCCAAATATATTTGAATAGAGTGTGTTGAGACCGTTACTTATCGATGAGATGATTCCGCCATCAGAGTAGGAAGGTGGTGGTCCCGGACGATAGAATTGTGTTTGTGGAATCGGTCGATAAAATGGAGTTGCTGATCCTTCAGTTCTCTGTGTAAATTAACATTATTTGAAGAATATTATTTAAAATGTAGATATGTAATGAATATTTTCTTATACATCATCAAATTATAACAAAACAAGAGTTTTTACGAACAAAATTATTATTATTTGTAAGGTTTAGGTATAATATAAAGATGCTGAATTAAAAAATACAAAAATTAGTTTTTGTTTGGAATTCATATACATACGTGCCGCGCAACTTTAAAAAAGAAGTTACTTATTTTGAATGTAGGCCATCGTAGTCATAACCTTGCGTAAAGTGGTTTAATGATGGCCTGTGTGCTATGATTTTAAGTGCATTTTTCGCAAAACTATAAATGCAAGGTTAGCTGCGTTTCCGAACAGAAATGAGCGAAAAACTTAAAACTCGAAACCCCTATAGAAATAGTTTCACCTTAAAGCTAGCTTTTAAGTAAGTCAATAATATGGTAATAAGGTATTGGTCACCCTTAGATTTTTTTTTTTAAATATTTGTTTTTTTTTTTAAGTTTTAGGGTCGCAGAGATTTTAAGCACCTAATTTGTGGAATTTAAATTCTCAGTTTTAGAATATTGGCCAGCCTTAGATTTTTTCTAAATGAATTAAAAAAATTAAGGCCATTAACCTTGTTTTCCCAAATTTTAGGAGAAAAATTCAAAAATTCAAACAAGCTATCTTCAATTTTAAAGTTGTAAGAAATTATCCAAAAAGTATGCAAGGAATTAAAATAATGTACATTCAAAAGGGGTCTCCACCCTCCCATTTCCACTTGGGTATATTTTTTATAAAAATTTACAAACTGTACAAATCAATTAAAAAAATAAGAAAAAAGATGATTTAAAAATACTTACAACTATAAATGAATACATGCTGCTGCAATACACACCACATGCTAAATTTACATATTTTTTTTTTTTTTTAATTTTGTAATGTGGATTGTTAGAATTTGTTTTTGCTTTTTACACTAAAATAATTTGTGTCTAATTAGTAAGGGCGTTTGTTTTATAAATTAGCTACTTAGTCGGATGGGAAGATGATTGCATGAGAATCAGCGGGTTTTCTACTCCGGACTGTGCTGGAAATTGGCTGAAAATAACAAAATTGGAGGAAAAAAAAAAGAAAGAAAAAAATTCTACATTATAACCATTTAAACCAACCAATCACCTAGGGGAAGATTTTATATTCAAATTATGTTTTGTATTTTATTATTATTGTTTTTGTTTTGTTATTTTCTTTAATTTTGCTTTAATTTTTTTGCTTTAAATTGTATCTGTCTAACGCTAGATGGCGGTGTGATTTCAAGCCTTTTTTAACATGCTCATGGTTATTTATAAATTATTTTTCGAAAACTATTATTGAAATATGTATTATACAAAAATCATTCTTTGAGTACCTTTGCTGGTTGAAGTGTTACATTCAATAGCGTTGGATGCTGTTCAACAACCATAAAGTCAATTTCACGTGGGGCATATCCATCCGCGAAAGCCTTAAAAAAGAAATAAATAAAGAAATTGTAAATCATAAAAACACAAAACGGTCTTACTTCTAATTTGTAGTAACCCGGCATCAGAATCCTCCAGAATTCTCCATATTTAGTTGTTTGAAAACCTACATCACGACCCTTGATTTTCAATGACGCTCTTTCAATTGGTCCACCGGTCGGATCCAAAACAAAACCTTGTACACCTCGATGGGCCTCAGCTAGGAATTTAATCAATGACTGCAAAAGGGAACGAAAGAAAAATAGATTCCACAGCAAAGTCATCAAAAACTCACCAATTGGTTATCCTCCCAGTATTTTCTCAACTCAAATGCTGGAGGAAATTTACAACATGAAATTTCCAATGTCACCTCCATGCAACCATACCAAACATAATTGTAATCTTGCATGCCTCCAGTCAAAGGATACCATGCTGCACCATTTGTAATGCCATTCTCAAAAGCTGGTGTTGCTGATTTACAAGCCACTCCGCGAGACATTTTAGCATGGTTATTGGCATAAACCAATGACAAGTGCTTGAAGACATCATCATCTGGTGTTAGAGATGGAGCTGATGAATAGGTTTGAAACACTGCGCCCAGGGGACATGTTGGAAAAAAAACAAAGATTGAAGAACAAAAGGGATAGTATAATAATCAATTAAACAAGAAAGTGCAATCGTGTCTTCGTAGAGAAATATCGTTACTCACTCGCGCATAATGCTGATGATCGACAAATTCCTTTTAGCAGCCATATTGTTAGAAAATACAAATATTTTATTTTATTTTTTTAATTTAAATTCAAAGGCTAATTGGTGAAATACTTCAACATTATCTTAAAAAAGCAGTCCCACGATTTTGTATCGACATATTTAGTAACTTATTGTTAGATAAATATTGAAGTCTAACAGCGCAGAGGTTGGATCGATTTTCTATAACTAAACCCATTTCACCAAAACCTGAACTAATGCTGTTTTTGTTTAAGAAAATCAAAACAAAATTAAATGTTTTGCATTTTATTAACAATTTATGAACTTTACATGAAAAATCTGAATAAAAAACAATTAACTTAACATTTGCACAAAAAAATTTGGTAAAAAGTTAATTTTATAAAAAAATATTTTTTTGAATGTAATAGAAAATTCGAAAATTAAATTTATTAAACATAAATTCAAAAAAAAAAAGAATTCAAAAATATAGCCCTGCAGAAATAACGTAAAATCTGTTCGCCAAATATTCACAAATGCATCAAATCAGCATCAATTTTTACGTAAGTATGTTTTCATTAAATTGCAAACCTATATCAACTACTTTATGTATAAAAATTTGCCCTGCTGCGGCTTCTAGTCATTAACAAGATCTTAGTTTAAATCAGTTTAACTAGAGTCTTGAGTGCAATGGTAAAACTAGTGCCATGAAATATACACCAACCGCAACTATTTAAGGTTATCGCGCATCTCAAAATTCATACTATCCAAAGCATATAAGTGCATTTTGATTAAGAACACTAAACTTTATTTAGAATTAAATATGACTAATAAAGCTTTGCACTTATACTAAAAAAAAAATATATGTCATCACTGAATTTTTTGATATATCGGTGTGCCAAAGACCGCATAGAAATAGTTGCTTAACATGAAGTCAAAAATAAGGGAAGTTGGACTAAAATGGCCCACCAAGGTAAAATGGCTCCCTCGCTAGAAATCGTAGCATCGAACAGAATTTGAAGGTTTTGTGGACACAATTCATCAGTTTATCTGGCAGTACCGACAAACACAAAATGTTAGCAACTTCAAGCTAATGTTTTAAATTTGACAGGTGAAACTATCTCTATCCATCTCCAAAAGTAGACTTCATACAATTTTGTGAAAAATTTGTTGACAAAAAAACTCTATAAAAAACAATAAATTTTTCGAGAAAGCAGTAAATGCATGTAAGTATTAAGTATTTCTTACTAATTTATTGAAATTAGTTGGTCTTGTACTATTTCAGTTTGTTCGGAATTAAAACTTAAATAAAAAAAACCCTAAACGGGCAAAATGGCCTACTAAGCACTCGGCTAAAAGGCATAGTGTGCCGTTTTATACTTACACTTACATTTTAATTTTCTTTGTAGTGAAAATGGTTGGAAAATATTAATGAACTACAGAAAGACATTCCTGGACTGAGGACGCATTATCAAAAGCCCTAAAAAAAGAAATAGGCTGGAAAAAAGTATTCAAAACATTCAGAGTTTCAAAAATTAGACTGAGCAGACGAGCAGCCAACAAGAACAAGATCTTAAATGGCTTACAGAAGGATCCAACACTTTTTGGAACTTTTTAAACTTTTTAACCGAAAAAATGTAAGCGTTATTGATTAAGCTTTAAAAAGAATATAATATTTAAGTTTGAATGTCACTCTTTTCCGAGATTTTAGACATTTTTCTCAGGGGAGGCCATTTTAGGCCACCTTCCCCTAATCATCTCAAAATGTATTAAAAATAGAAATACACTTTTAGTATTATTTTAAAGACAAGCAAAATACCTTTCATTTGATACCTGAATCATTTTTTTACGTCATTTATTTCGCACATTATAAACAATTATTTGGGAACAAAGTTAAAATCTTTATTTTGCAGTCTGCAACTTCAAGCTCAAATATCTCGACTATCCCATGAAAGATTTTTTATCTGACCCGGCAAATTTTGGTTCACCTATATAATTGATTAAATTATTAATGTTCCTTTCGAAAGTCGAGCAAGCTCCAATTGTTATCACGACTTTCTAACTTTTCCGGCCTAATTTTAAAATTTTTATATCCGTAGTGTGCTTATCTGCAATATAAATCCAACAAAAAAATCTCCATCCAATTTATATGACTTTCAGCCGAGTTATGCGCGTACGAACAAAAAACTAATGCAGAAAGTTTGAAATTTCAAAATTTTCTTACGATTTTCTGACTTTGTCGGACGAATTTCCGGTTCAATACAAATCCAACAAAAAAATATCCTACCTAAATCGGACATGTTTAGCCAAGTTATGTCCGTACGAACACAAAAAGGTATTCATTTTTATATGTACATATACATAAATAGATTTCTGTACTAAATTCGAAACCAAACAATTTCACGAATTCACTCACAACAAAACAATTTCAAATAAGCCATCACAAACTTGTTTTATATACTTACTAGAATTCGGTGTGTTATCATAAGGATAACTTGCTACTAAAGCTCCTCCATGCAGACTGCCACTCAGCACAAATTGTATTTTGGAAATCCAATCTTTGACAGCATCTGTTTCAGGCTGCCCACGTTTATTGTTCTGTTTAAAATAATCCGGAAAGTTACGATTCAAATCAAAGCCACGCGAATTGTATCTAAAATAATACAAATATGTATTATGTATTTGTAGATATAAAAGTAAACATTAGAAGTTATGGAATAAAACCAAAGTTCAACTACCTTCCTTGGCCTCCGTCACATGTGCCCTCCTTGGACACTGCATAGCCATCTGGATTCATAGATGGTAAAATGTGTATCCTCGTATTATCCAACAACCATTTAACATACGCATCCGTATTATAGCCTGTGACAAAATATTGAATCAAATGCAGTAGCATCTCTCTGCCAACTGGCTCATTGCCGTGTATGTTGCCAACATATTTTACATCTGGCTTCCCGACCATGTGCTCGTAGGGTGACGCAGATACGACCATTACCCAGAGGTCACGGCCTTGAATTGATTTTCCAATTGAATATAGTGCCGTCAGATTGGGATATTTAGAACTTGTTGCTCTGCAAAAAAAAATGATTTTTTTTAAATTAAATTTTCTCTTCATAATAATTTATTAGATTATAAGTTTCACCTCAAGAATCTCGTTAGCTCATCATGATCATGGTAAACGAAATCCAAAAATTGTGAATCTGGAACATAGGCTCTTGGCTCTGGCAGTCCGTCTAGTTCATTTGTACTTTGGGCCCAGCATTGACACGCGAATAAAAGAACGAAAGTTCCGGCGGTCTTCCTCAAAATCATGGTCAAGAAATGTTCTGTAAATTAAAAATGCAAAAACATTTCAGTTAGTAAAAATATAAAGAACTTGTCAAGATTTACATTTGTATAGCCTAGCAGCTGACTGACTTAGGAATAATCAGACGTCTTTGGCTAAAAGCAGACATATTTATAATGACTGTCTAGAGATTCAGCTTTTTCAAAGCCTCAGCGTTAGTTGTTTGACTTTCAATTTTTCCACCAAACTAGGCTGGAATATGAATCCAAAGTCACACCAGTTCTGTCCGATACACCACTTAGAGAAATTTCTTACATTTTTTTTTTTATAACAAAAGTGCATTGCACCGACGACGCGGTGGCAGCGGGCGCGGATATTTGACGGCAATGATGGTTTGGTTTTGTCCAGATATAGAGCTAGGTTTGTACTGTACATACATATGTGTGATTTCGCTTTGGATTAGATGTCTATAAAAAAATGAGTTTAATGACCACGTTCCACAATTATTTCAGTGTCTAAACTCATATCTTTTTGCTTGGTTATGTTTATTAAACTGAAAATCAGTCATGTTGAGCAATTACCAGGCAAAGAGATGATTGCGAATTGAGCTCCATCATCGACATACGCATACATTTCAATCTTTAATAACCAGATTCAGCTAAATATCTATGCGTGCACAAATATTTTATAAAAATTGCAGAAATAATTTAAAAGATTACAAACAATTTTAATCAAGCTTTTAAAAATATTGCTTGTGTCTTATGGTTGCGTCTGAATTGAGAAATACTTATTCAAACAATGCGACATTAATAGAAAGTAGTTTGAATAGTTTTTAAAGTCTCTATTTCAAGTTTGTCTAGATAAGTGTTTTCAACTAGTACCGAGCGGGAGAGTTGAAATACCTACATATATGATATAAATTAAATAAATAAAATACATTTAGAAAATATCTTATCATGTATAATAACTGGCTAATGTTTTTCACACATATAATTTATTAACTATATCTCATATTCTATTTTTTGTTGGGATTTAATATCATTTCGGAAGTTGGGGTCTAGGAGTATATAAGTTAAATTTCACTGAACCTTCTGTAACAAGAGGCTTAAATTATAAATTAAAAAGTTTTTTATTTTATTTATATTTTTCTATTCAGATTAATATATCCTTTCGTACTCTATATAACTTTTACGGCTTTCGCGGTTGTTAACACTTAACATTTTCGTTTGGGGTGAGAATTATAATATTCTCGTTAGATTTTTAAATTATTCATATATGTATGTACATACCTACGTCGTTAATCCGAATATTTAAAATGTGTCTCATCCTCTTAAATCGATAATTTTAAAGATATCGAAAAAGATCAATTCCCATTTTCCAAAAGTTTGGATTTCACCTATGGCATCGTGAAATCCTTACATTTTTGAGTTGCCCTTTCTCAAATATAAGTAGGACAAATTAGACTCCCTTTGTACTTATTTAAGTTCAAGAAAAAGTTTATCAAAGGGCACGGTAGTGCCCAGCCAAGTTATGGGCACTACTCCCTTTTTACAGAAACAAACTCAAGCCCTTTTTGGCCCCCTCTAACTTCGAAACTAATAATGTCAGAAACTTCAAACTCGCCATATTTGCTAAGCTAGGCGAGCACAGGCACCTCACCAAATTTCAACTCCCTAGAATTAGTGCTTTCTGAGATATAGGACGCCAAAAATCGCGAAAACCGTATTTGACTAACTCACTGACTGACAGATCATCAAAATTATGGAGCACTTCTAGACACCGTAGAATCTTATAATTTCGCACATCCGCAGGCCTTGTGGTGTATACAAAGGAAAAACTCAAAAATTTAGTATTTTCCATAGTGGGGGCGTGGTATCCGCCCACTTTCACAGAATTGCTATTATGTATTTGGAGCACTTCTGATTGTTGTAGAATGATAAAATTTGGTAGTGCGGTAGCCCTTACAATTTAAGCACGAAAAAAAAATTAAAATTTTAAATTTATCATTCAAGGGGGCATCCACCCACTTTTCTGAAAATAGTTATCAATAATATGAAGCACTTCCCGACACCATAAAATCTTGTTATTTCGCAAAAAGGTAGGCCTTGTGGTGCATACAAAGGAAAAAATCGACAAATTTGGATTTTCTGTATAGGGGGCGTGGTATCCACACACTTCAACAGAATTGCTATCAGTTATATGGAGCACTTCTGATTGTTGTAGAATGATGAAATTCAGAAGGGCAGTAGGGCTTGTAACAATTACAATGGACAAAATCGAAAATTTGAGGATTTCCATATAGCGGACGTGGTATCTGCCCAATTCCTCACATTGGTTTCTGATTGTTGTAGAATTATGAAATTTGGTATTGAGGCAGGGCTTGCAATGTGTGTAAAGAAAAATTTGAGATTTATCATTCAGGGGCGTGGCATCCACCCACTTTCTTATAACTATTTCTGATTGTTGTAGAATTGCCATCAATTATTTAGAGCACTTCTGATTGTTGTAGAATGATCAAATTTGGTAAAGCGGTAGGTTTTACAATTCAAGCAGAGGAAAAAATCGAAATACTTTGCAAAAAGGAGTGAAATCACACCAAAAACACAAATGTTAAAAAAAAGAGCCAAGTTCTCCATGTATACAAAAAACCTTTGTGTAACAAGTCAGCCGTAAAAAGTAATGAGATCTAAAAGTTTACCAAGTTCTGAGTTTATGAAGGATTATATCACATATTTTAAGTAGAGTAATATCGAAACAACTCCAAATTATGAGAGAAATTTCTTATTAAATGATTACTGACTAAAATTTGGTAAGTTACTTAGCAAGTTTTCAAAACCTTTTGAATTTTGAGTATGTAATCTGATGGAAAAAAGAAAACTTGCCAAGTAAACCTTAATAAACTTTTTCGGTCTTCTTCATCATTCTAGTGATAATTTTGATTACAAGCTCAAGTATTTTTCGTTTTTTTTCAATAATAAGAAGTTATGAAAAACTTTAAACTTGAAACCTCTCTTATCTTTTCAAATTTGAAAATTCTTTCTTTGCTCTAAACCCTCAAATAAATAGCCGTTAAACTAAAAAATAACACTTGTGAGTTTTAAGTTGAATACATAAATCGAGTCAGGTAGGTTTCTGTTAATTACCGAAATAGAAGAATTTGTAAGTATTTATTCTCAAAAAGTCTTTAAAGATGGAAAATAGGGTTTGTATTCTAATTTCAAATAGAAAAAGCGTAGTTAGACTAGATTTGTTAGGTGAATACATAAGAATTACATTAAAATATTCGATATGAATTTCCGATGAATTCTAATAATTACTTGGAGGAATTTAACAATACCAATTTTAGAGAAATATTAAAAATTAAACTTTTATTAGAAGTTTAAGTTTTTCCTGTACTCTTTTACTACTAATGAATATTTCCTGCTTATATCATCTATTATTACGAGGACAATTCGGTAAACATTAAATTTCATGCTCGAGACTGTTGAATTCATCGCCTAGACGTAAAATCTAAATTCTACATGGATAAGTTAACAGCAATTAAGAAATTGGAAGCTAACACCAGTGGCGGATTTAGGTTTGCTGCCGCCCTAGGCCCGGTTGAGTTCGCCGTCCCTCCTTGTTGTTTTTTATTACCTTATCGTTCTTGGTAATAAAATTATTTATATATTTAATGCTTTATTATTTATAAATAAAACTAATAAACATTTTGAAATTGAACGAAAAAAATAACGAGGTCTGAGTTTTTTGTTTCTCCTAAAAATTTTCAAAACATTGCCTATATTTTAACATCAAAATATCTACCGATTTGACTTTCTAAATGTCCCTAAATAAACAATTAAAATTTTCAATAATAGTTTTCAATGATCGCTATAACTGGCCCCTTAATTCGAATTTTTTCCAAATCCGTAGTACTGGACAGCTTGATAAATGGCGTAACCACAAAATGTGAACTTGTGACTACTATCCATTTTATACACTAAATTTATTTACGTGCTTTATCGTTTATTTCATAAATTCTCAAACTTAAATCATTTATTGTCCGCTTTGAAAATTAATTATTTTTCAGCGGCCCCAAAGAAAGAGATAAAATAAAAAATATTATTTTGTAATTTTTTCAATAAAATTTAACTTACTCAACAAATTATTCCTCGTCACCTTAAACTACTTTTTAACCAGTAAATATTCTCAGGTCTGTTACCTATCCCCTGTGGCCAACTAGTGCCTACAAGGCACTTTTAGAATACCTAAATTATTTTGCAGCACCCCCCAAAGAAACAAAACTAGAAAAATAGTTTTGTCATTTTTTTTTTTTTTTTTTTTTTTCAATAAAATCACCTCTCACCACCCGCCCTCCCCCCACCTGTGGGTCTCTAGCGTCAACTTTGAGAAACGCCCGTTTATATTATGAATTCTTATTTAACTTTTGCCCGAAAATTTTGCCGCCCCTAAAATTTTGCCGCCCTAGGCCCGGGCCTCACAGGCCTAAGCCTAAATCCAGCACTGGCTAACACTATTCATCATCATTGGTCAAATACCACTCGAGATGATCGTAGATATGTGCCATCAAAAATTTTAACTTTGGAATAAACCATATTCAGCTGTTTTTGATGCGGTCAACATTTGAAAAAAAAAATAAAAATAATCTTTAAAAAACAAATGTACCGATTTTTTTACATTTTTTATTAAAAAAAAGTACCTCGCAATTAATCGTCAATTACTTTGAAAAAAAAAACAAATAAAAAAATAATCCCGCTATCTGCTAAAGTTGTTTTTCAACATACAAGATTTCTATTGTACTGTATACTACGGCAATTGGCCGAAGCACTTTATGCCTCTATCATCATTGCATAAAACTTATAACCACACCATATTCTTCTACAACGTCTGTACTGTATGTATATTTTGATTTTCTTTCATTGCGAAAGCCATTAAGGTATCGTTATTTGAGAAATAACCACTTCAGAATTATATTTATAGAAGAAACCGATACACGTGGTGATAGAATCACATTTTGTGATATATAAATTAATTTTTGCAGACCAATAAAGTTTTCAATATTTCATATTTTCGTGTGAGAACACTGATTAACCATCTAGCTCTGCAGTGGTTTCCATGAATTGCCTTTTTGACGGTTTGCTGACTCAGAATGAAAACATAAT
Source organism: Epistrophella euchroma (assembly GCA_947049315.1). Taxonomy (NCBI): domain Eukaryota; kingdom Metazoa; phylum Arthropoda; class Insecta; order Diptera; family Syrphidae; genus Epistrophella; species Epistrophella euchroma. The sequence goes on along the minus strand of OX346247.1, from coordinate 105,995,441 downwards.
TTGTATTATCTCTTGTTTTTTTAACGTTTAAAACTGCGATGTTCAATTCATTGTTTTTTTTTTCTAAATTTAACTATGACTCTAAAAACTTTCTTATCACTCTTTAAAATCAATTGACGTAACGAGCCACTTTATGGTAAATTATTTTGTTATGGGGTGATAAATAATAATAATCGAGAGATATGGTTAATCCAAAAATCTTTGTAATTAAGTTATAAACCAAATAGATTTTGTGTTATTTGTTCAAGATAAGACTTGGTACAATATTTTATTAATTCAATTTATTATTCGACAAGATTAATTTCAACAAAAAAAAAACTTTAATTTATTACTTTAATCTTATTTATTTACTGAGGATTAATAACAGAGTTAATCCAACTATAGAAGTGTGAAACTCTAGCATAAACATCAGGATACTTTGTACCACATGTACCGATCACAAAATTACCAACACCAACAAGTTGGTTCTTATATACAGCTGGACCGCCTGCGTCACCACTGCAAGCACCACTTCCAAGTTTATTCTGAACACACATAGTAGACGGATATCCATATCCAATTGAATCCTCACAATCTGAAGCACTTATTACTGTTGCATCGCCATGATGAAGCTTGTAAGCATTTCCTCCACTGACTTCTGTGCGTCCCCAACCAGCGATCACTACAGAATTTCCAGGAAGAACAACATCAGATTTATCTGCTAAGTCTATGATTTGAACTTTCGGTCCCAAAGTCAGAGGTGATTCTAATTGCAAAATTGCAATATCATTCAAAAAACTGCTATATGATTTATGAATAAATATTTTATCAACTGGCACCAGTTTGCCTCCGGCATATTGGTTTTTGCTTCCAACACGAACTGTGATAGCACTTGGATCGACACTAATTTATTAAAGTAGAATTTTTTAAGAAATTATGCGATTTTCAAAACAATCGAAATAATCTTACGCCTCAGATCCTATATTTGACACACAATGCGCTGCAGTCAATATATAGTTTTCTCCAATAATACAACCTCCACAAACGTGAGCGGTGTCACGACGCACAGATACCATGTAAGGAAAGTCATCGTTCTTGACTTCGTTACCACCCAATATCCTTAAGGTGGGCGTTGCAAAACTATTTGTGCAAAGGGCGCCCAACAGAGCAACTAACAGTAACAGACTTCTTAAGGATGCCATTGTTTCGATTCTAGTGCAGTTGAAAGACTTATACTCTTGAAAGCTTTAACAATTTATAGGTTGGAAATTAATTCTTATGAAACAATCCGTAAACTTTATCTTATCTGTGATAATATTGATAAGTTTATACTTTTGCATTGCTGGAAGTTATCGAATGGATTTATGGGTGAAGGTTTTGTTTTTGAACGAAATGTTTGGTTTTTTTTTTTTTTTTAAATGGAAATTTGACATGCGTAAGCTGTTTACTTGTCATTTTTAATCAAGTTTTTAGAAAGACTTGCTCAATTAATATTGTGAGTCCGTTAAAATTTCACTTTTAAAGACTTAACTACATAAGCCAAAAAAGTGAAAAAGTACAAAAGTAAAAATTTTCAAACTCATTTTGGGATAGTGTTTCTCACAGGAAAACTTCAAAAAATGATGCAGAAAGCTTAAATTTTGGTTTAAAAATAAAATGTATATATTATTTTTCACAAAACAACTTCGCTAGCTGGAAAAATATACGTTTACTTTTGAAATTTTGCAAAAAGTGGCTTATAGTTTAGTCTACTTTACAATTAATTTTCAGAGGTTTTTTTTTTATTTTGAGAGAAAGATTCATGCTCAGTTCGAAATCTCATGTCTAATTTTTAACAAAATATCTAAAATAAAGGACCTATCGACTGAACTGAAATGGCAGACTGTTATTTTTGTATTTGAAAGCCGTAAATATACGACCTTAATTTAAACCTTTTATAAAATGGAGTACTTACCTATAAAAGTTAATTGGTATAGCAAGCTCTCTGACTAGAACTCAAGGTAGAAACAGATTTACGCACTTCATAGTGATAAAAATTTAGTCACATGAAAGATTAATGACGGTATAATACAAAAAAAAAAAAGTCTCCCACTCCGGTTCAGTCAATCAGGTCCTTATTTTTAGTTTGTCTGCTAATAAAAGAGCTTTTGAACCAGCGTTTAAAACTATGGGTTATGAGTAGTTATAAAACTGTATCCTTTTATGACTGGACCTATTCTATTTTAAATTTGCAATTCAGTGATGATTCGTCTAAATAAAAATTTAAAATATATTTTTTTTTTTTTTTAAATACATATGTACAAATAAATTAAATCAAATCTGTTTCTCATTGATTTTTTAACATTTGTTTTGGTAATATGTACATATATATTTTGAAAATTTCCAATCACCAATAGTTAGCAAAATTCAACTACTGTGTGTAGATGTATTGAGTGCAGTAATTTAATATCTATAAATCATTATTATTGCTGTCCTGTAAACTGGTGATAAAATACTTAAATGACATATGACAGTGATATTTTATTAATAAATTACTTTAATAAGATTAGCTTAGAAAATAGATTGTAGTCCGCAGTGCTTATAAGCAGACAGCACCTTCTTTAATACAATATAATATTTGAGGAAAATCCAAAAAAATATTGAGGTTTTCTTTTTACGATATTATTGATTGTCACTCAAATTGGTGAAATTGCGAAACTTGAGTGTCACTTATGCCAATTAGAGCCAAACATGTGAGAAAGTTTTCTGAATTGATTTTAAAATTGGCCGGAAATTTTTTTTGCAAATCTTCCTTCAGATTTATAGAAATCAATTTTAACTGCCTCGAAATATGTAATTCAGGAATTTTCTTTTAAACTAACATGCAAACCAATAATTTTGAAAAATTTCTCTTGCGTTTTTTGTATCGCAAGATTTTATTTTGGTTTTCATTCCCAGCCTCTCTCAGCTAAACAAAAAAAAAGTGTACTACAACTATATCTTGTGAGTAGGTGTCAAATATTCAAAGTTTAACTCTTATCATGAATAAGTTAAGAGCCTCTCACGTTAGCTGTTCGGATTTGGCAGAAAATTGTAGGTCCCATACATTCCTCCACATAGAGATTGTTGAGAGTTGTATGACTTAGCTCTTCACGATCTGTCACCGCCACTTATTTTTATTTATTTAGTTTTATTTTCATTTCGTTAGCTGAATGTTTTGTTATCTGGGTATTTCCCCATCGTGCTGCCTATTTATTTGGCAAGATGACTATAGAAATATCATTTGATTAGATACTTTTGACTTTAAATAAATTAAAAGGAGATATCACCTATTGAGTTAAAGCTGATTATGGACTGGTTTGGTTTAAAGGTACTTCACTCTAAATTCATAAATGTGTATTTACCTTTCACTTTGTAAGCCAAAACGAAAAAAATAAATAAATTTGATGGCACAACAGCTCATGAAGAACTAGGGCCTAGTGACTTTCAACTCTCAACCATTCCTGTGTGCGTGTCTGCAGGAATGGAGGGGACCTACAGTTTATTGCCGAATCCGAACGCCTAACGAGCGGCACTTTTCTGTGACAGGAGATACTCTTGGAGGATTTGTCAATTCCTCGCAAGAGGCAGTAGCCGTTTTTTCTTTTAAATAAATAGGTGATGGCGAGGCTGGGGATCGAACCTTAGACCTCCGGCATGACAGTCCATCGCACTAACCATCACGCCACGGCTACTACAAGCCAAAAAGAAACCCAACACAAAATACTAAAATGGAAAAAAACAAAAAAAAAATAATAATAAATAATTAGCGAATAAATGCAATGCAAAAATGAATAGAATATAAAATTCACTTGCATTTAATTTATTTTTCTTTTCAATTCAGTCAGTACCTACTTAGTAACTATAAGTGTACATACTTCAATTTTAATTCAAAACTATTCAACATGCAGACGTCATGCAAGTTAAAAACAAAAATTACACTCCGAAAACGGAGTGAAATTGACAATTACAGCAGATTTATTAAGAAAAGGGCTGAGTTCCCGCATCAAAAATTTTTTAGCTGCGTTGATTTAAAATATTTGTTATGCTTGCCGAAATGTCAAACTTATGCAAAGTAATATTTCTACAAAGCATCAAGTTTCATTGATATATTGTAAAAATTGCTCTTTTTATCCACCAATTAATGAACTTTCAAATCGTATGAAGTTTTAGTACGCACAACTCTTTTTTGTGTGCGGCTAAATGACATCTCTTTCGATTTTTTTTTCGTTGCTTCTTTCATTACAGGCATGGCTTTCAGTGATTTTTATTAACGTTTATTTTTGCAATTGGTAAAACTATCCTTTGATATTTTTCCATTGTGTCATTGCAAGCATTTTGTTGTCTTGGTTTAAAAACGTATACAAAAAAGCACATTTTATGTCGAAAATTTTGATTGGATTGCTCGTATTAGATTTTGCTCGTATTGGATGTTGTTTTTTTTTGCCTTATTGGCTTCTTATTTTTTTAAACAAGATAACCATAAAATTTTGACAAACATTTTTAATTTTTGTTATAGAATTATCAAATTAACCAACAAAAAAGTGCGTATACGCCCCAGTTACCCAAAAATATACAGGCGGTTTTGTATAAGATGCGACAAAAGACTAAAGCCCAAAACAGATGTGCAGCTTTTTCCCATGCAGCGAAATTAGAAATAGAGATATCGTGCAGCAAAGGCTGCATGCAGAGCCTGGAATATGACAGCTCTCATAAGAACCTGTGTAAATTTATTTTCGCTGCATTGGAAAAAGCTGCACATCTGTTTTCAGCATAAGTGCATGTTTGCTTGGGTCGAGACAAGACCGTATGGAAAGGGGGGGCTACTTCCCTCTGTTCAAACAGGAAGAGTAATTAAAACAAAAAAAAAAAACATTTAAAAACAACGGCAACACTTAAAATGTCATGATATACCTTTTTTTTAAAGACAGAAATTCATCATTTTAATTTATTTTCAATTTAAATAATTTGTATGAATAGTTTTTGACAAATTAATTTTCAAACTCAAAATTTTGAAAACAAAAATAAATGTCGTTTTCCGTTGGTCACTCCAAGCACTCTTTTTTCACTCCATTTACACTCCCAACACTCCAAAAAAAACTTCCATTTGCCGTTCGGAGTTATGATTTAGGAGTGTTTTTTTACTCCGGATTTCATTAAGGAGTGCTAGAAATGCACTCTGAACACACACATACATTCGTTGGATTAAATGTCAAAATAGTAAATGCTTGTTCTTGGGATAAGAAATTGTGTTCAAATTATTATTTTTTTTCAAAATTTTTAGGTATAAATTTATGATTGCCTGTTTTTAAAATTCAATGTTTTTATCAATTTTTAATCAAAAATCGATAACCAGATGCTCAAATGTTTTTTTAGTTTTTGAGAAAATTGAAAAAAAAAAATAAACAACATTTTTCCGGCGAACTCTACTTTATCGGCAAAAAGTGACCAAAATTCATATAAGAAAACATATGCAGGACTGATACCTATGATATTTTAAAACCAAAAATTTTTAAAATTCAAAAGTATTAAAAATTAAATAATTTTATGTTTTAACAAAAAAAATAAAAATTTTTAAATGCAATATTGTTTTTACTACTCAAAAGCACCAGATTGCAAAACTATGACAAAATCGTTTCATCCACTTTAGAATCTGTACGTGAATAACTCACAAATTGGGCAATTTTCTCAAGATACATCAAAACCCTATTTCCGGTATGTAAATTTTTTGGAAAAAACATGAAACGCAGTTTCACAAATACAAATTTCAATCAAACACGTTATCGTATTGAGAAATTAAAAAAAAAAAAAATAAAACGAAAATTTAAATTTCCCCTCTAGGGAATCATCTATAAATATGATCTGCACCAAATTTGAATCAAATCGGTTTTCCCGTTAAGGCTCTAGCTCATATAAGATTGGACACACGGACCCAGAAGCACAGACCGATAGACGGTATGGCGAATCCCACTTTTCCCGGACTTCTCGATTATCGTAGTGTAAATTTTGATTACAACCCCGAACCTTTTTTTTTGACACGAAATCAATACTTACCCTATAGAGAACAAGTAAAAAGTAGAGGTGATCCAGGCATTGTGATAGCCTGGAAGAGGAAGTTACACACGATTTAAAGAAACGAAAAAAGTAAAATAAATTGAACTTTATCAAGATTTGATTAAGACAATAAATAAGAAAGAAAATTCTTGAAAATTGATTTGGATATTTTGGTTTTATTCAAAATGAGAATAATTTATTTCCAGATAAGCAGAAAATTGATTTTTCGAAGAAGAAAAATCAGCAAGCTAAGTAAAGTGGTATTTTTTGTTTTCAAAATCTTTTTTTTTTTTTCTGTCTCACTAATTTTTTTTTTAATTTGATCGATTGGCTTTTGGTTCGATATTTTTACGATAAACTCACGACACGCATTCGTGCAACGCTTATCAGTTATGACTTTTTCACTTAAGAAAATTCGTTTAATTTGTTTAATTGGTTAAAAAGTAATTCTTGGTACAGTAGGACACAGACATCTAAAACAAATTAAAATATATAATATTATTTAAAAATCATATTACATAGAAGGTTTTTCTAACGAATGTTTCGAACAATTATGTCTACGTTTAAATAATCTTAAAAACGGAACCCAATTGATTTTGGGGAACATGTTCGATGTCCCAGAATTTGAATTGATCGCACGGGGGATTTCAGGAAAAATTGTAACAAAAAGGTATAAACGAAATCAATTTGCAAATTTGTTGTTTAAATTATTATATTTTATTATTACTAATTATGTTATTATTATAATAATTATTTATATTTGAATTATTTTAAATTGGAAAACTATTTTCATTTTCATTTAGATGTTTCTGTCTGCTAGATCGGATCAAGGGATTGGTAAATATACATTATTTAATTTTATCAAATCTAAAGTTCATGATATGAAGTGGTTTTATTGAAAGATCATTAAAATTCTAAGAAAATCAAAGTTTCAAAGCTAACCCTTTTTTTCAATTAAGTTTTGGATTTTACCCAAAAATTTAATTGATAAGATAACTTATCTTAATAAATTGCGACGTACAATCTTAACTCATTTAGATGCAGTAAATACAAAAAAAAATAATTAAATTATAAACTTTGATTTTCGAAAACAATAAATAATCAATGATACATACCAGGATAATCTTCACCCAAAAACAAAAAACCTACGAAATCTAGTTCCTTTTCTTCTAAGATATACCTAAGCCACAAGCCCATAGATAAGATAAACATTAACTCTTCAGATGGGCTAACTATAAAAATGGCTTCGATATTCTGAAACGGAATCATTCATTTCTTAACAATGATGTCGTTTAAAGTTGTTACGGTTTTAGTTTGTTGTGCCCTAGTGGCCTGTGTGGAAAGTGCTGTTACTGGACGTATAGTGGGTGGTGAGGAGGCCCAAGTAGGCCAGTTCCCCTATCAAGTTTCTGTGCGAATGTTGGGATCACACGTTTGCGGTGGATCTATCATTTCGGAAAGATTCATTTTGACTGCTGCCCATTGTGTTGTCGATAATGTTGATAATGTTATTCAACAGTAAGTACAATTCTGAAAAACCTCTCAAATCCGCTAAATGAAAATTGTCCACTTTAGACTACCAGCTGAATTCTTTTCCATCCGAGCTGGTTCCAATGACCGACTTCATGGTGGTGTCGTTGTAAGGGTACAGTCCGTTACCGTTAACGACAACTACGACGGTGATGTTGTAGCCGATGTTGCTGTGCTAGAACTTGTAAAGCCATTGACCTATTCACCAAAAATTCAACCCATCGAATTGGCCACAGAAAAGGTTCCTTCAGGGGCTGAGGTCATCATCTCTGGATGGGGACTTCCAGAAACTGATGCCAAAAATGTGCCAATAAAGTTGAAATATAACACAGTTAAGGCAATCAGCTCTTTGAAGTGTTTGACCAAAATTGGACTCTTTACGGAACAAGTTTTGTGCTTGGCTCATGAAGTCAACAATGGAGCATGCAGTGGTGATTCAGGTGGTCCAGCTGCATACAATGGCAAATTGGTTGGTGTTGCTGGTTTTGTTATTCCAAGTTGTGGAACCGCAAACCCTGATGGTTATGCTAAAGTGTCAGTCCATGTTCCGTGGATTAACTCGATTATTGCTTGAATGAGCAAAGTGTTGTACATTAAATAATTATTTTAATTGCAAAAGCGAATAAAAATACCAAAAAAGAAATGTAAAATATAAGAGTAATGTTTAAAGTTAATGAATAAGGACATTTTCAAAAATTACTTCTTACTGTTTTTTGATAAAATTTTTTTAAGAACTTATTCTCGCAAGCCCCAACAACCCTTATGTTGTATATGAAGTTTTAACATCTTTCAGAAAATTATTGATGTAGGAACTTACTTTCAATTAATAAGGTCGAACTAGGGCACGTCGATTAAACAAAAAAATTACTTTCCTTCAAGGTATAGATGCCATTTAATTTGACTTAAGGAATCGTTTTTTATTTACGTCCCTTACTTTGGCGGACACTTTTTGGCGGAATCAAAAAATATTGATATCTGAAATAGTAGCTAATTAAATGCTAATTTGTTGCGCAAACCAAAAATTTGTAGCCCACATAATTTCCGAGTTATTAAAGTTTCCGCTAAAATAAGTCTGAAGTTAGCGGACGAAAGTACGAAAATAATTATTTTCTTGGTGTCAAAAATTGTAGCTTTTTAAATGCTAATTTTTTTCTTTTTGCCAGAAATGTTAGCTTTTTAAATGCTTATTCGTTGCACAAACAAAATATTTGTAGCTCTGACGGTTTTTTGTATATTAACGTTAACAACTTTAAAAGTTAGCTCAAAAGTGAGCTTCCAAAATCAAAAATAATGAGAAAATCCAAAATTTTTTTTGCACGAATTTGTAGTCTCCCTAAACTTAATGAAACCCGCAAACCCCGATTTTGTAGCTCGCATAGTTTTTCTTATAAAAAATTCCGCTAAAATAAGACCCACTGTAACGGTCAAAATTTTAAAAAGAAAATTGAATTTTCGAAATTTTTTTTTTGCCAGAAATTGTAACTTTTTAAATGCTAATTTTTTGCCTAAGAAACACTGTGCGAGCTACAAAATCGGGGTTTGTGGGTTTCATTAAGTTTAGGGAGACTACAAATTCGTGCGAAAAAAAATTTCCTCTCATTATTTTAGATATTGGGAGCTCACTTTTGAGCTAACTTTAAAAGCTGTTAGCTTGAATATACAAAAAACCGTTAGAGCTGCAATAAATTAGCATTTTAAAAGCTACAATTTCTGGCAAAAAGAAAAAGTTGAAAATTCCACTTTTTTACCAACTTCCGGTTTATTTTAACGGACCGGAAATGCACTTTCTTAATTTTAAATTGGAATAAAAAATAAACCAAAAAAGCTATCAAATTAATTTTTGCACAACAAATTAGCATTGAAAAAGCTACAATTTTTGACACCAAGAGAATCATTATTTTCGTACTTTCGTCCGCTTACTTTAGACTTATTTTAGCGGAAACTTTAATAACTCGGAAATTATACAAGCTACAAATGTTTGGTTTGCGCAACAAATTAGAATTTAATAACAATTTCTGATATCAACATTTTTTGATTTCGCCAAAGGAAGGGGCGTTTTTTTTATTGAAATCATCTAGGGGGTATATACCTAGCTACTGTCAGAAAAAAACAACCATGTCGTTTAGAACTTCAAATTATAAACAAAATTCCAAAATATCGATTGCTTGCTGAAATATATCATATTTGATACTGATACTTTGCCATTACTCTATTATTCTACCTTTCTTTGCCTTTGCTTTCATATAGACTTTGGTTATGAAAGCCAATAACATTATATAAAAATATTGCTTTTTTCACACATACAACACTTTATAATGATTTTACTTTAAGCACAGCTGGTTGAGTCAGACAATTTCTCAAAAAAAAAAAAAAAAAAAAAATGTGTCACTGTATTGTTTTTTATTTCAATTATTTTGTAGACCGTGGTAGTCTACCTCTTATTCATCAAACCATAAGCTTATGTTGATGTTAATCAGTTACATGTTGTGCTAAAAAATCCATGAAGCATGTTAATAAAAATTTAACTCTGGGTTGATGGTCGCCTAATCATTACTCGTCGACGCCAATGCTTTTGGCTTTTGCCTATTCTTTGTTACCATTATTATATTCTCAGAAATAAATTGCTTATTTCACAGGCATTCATTTAATATGCCCAATGTTGACAAAGAAGTACGAACGTACTATGTTTATAAAGATAAAATAAATACAAAATTATTAAAAAAAAAAACAAACAAATGCAATAGAAAGCAAAATAACAAATTTCCCGCTTCCCGTTCTATTAGTCCATCATACTGTTTGCACATGAATATGATCAGCTGACCGCGAAATTGCTGATTTCCTCTTCTGTCACATTGTAGTCGGTTTCGGTCCCAAATGCCTTATATACGGGCGTTAGCCTACTAACCTAGAAAATTATACGATCAATATTAGAGAAAAACAAACGCGACATCTTCAGTTTTGAAGCTGGTTTGAAAATATTTTTTAATCATGGTCGGAATATTAGAAAAGTAGTTTTTTCTAAGAAGAAATCATTCCACCTTCTCCACCACAAATGGATTTTAATTGCAAAATAAATAAAAAAAAAAAAAAAAAAAAAGCAAACAAACTAGAAAAGGAGAAAATTGAAGATAATAATTTAACTCGAATTCAAATGGCACCCAAGAAGCGGTAACTTATTTTCCGGTTATTTAATTCGTATAAAACCAAATTCTTTAACTACCTATTCGATATGTCTTGGGTTTTAAGTGTGCTAAGAAATTTCGTTTAATTTAACAGAGCTGGTCTATGATTTATTTAATGATTACTGACGAGAATTTGAACTTTAATTTTTAATTGAAGATATGTATATATGAATAGTATGATTGGCTAGATCTAGTGCTTTTAGGGTAAGCTATAACCAGAACCATAGTTTGCCTGTGTATTTTTCCATGTGTTAAATAGATTTATCCACATTCGGTTGCTCTTTTGCTAAATTTTGTAGTTTTTAGCTTATTAACCTATTTAGACGCGTTGAACTCCACACATCAGCGATTTCCTGAGAGAACCAGACACTTTTTAAAAGAAACCAAGATATGTTAAAAAAGGGAAAGTATTTTTTTATTTTTTTCATAACTTTACATTAAATAAATACGCCGATATAGCTGTTATCCTTTTTGGGTTGCAAATTACTCATAAGTAAATGAAAAATATAATCTTGTAACCTACTCATCCGCAAGTAAAGATAAGCGAGATGCCAGAGGGCATTTGATTAAGTGTATATTGAACCACGTTTGTCGACTGGCTTTAAGATATTTTTCTTGCAAATGACATTTCTTTGTTTTCAGTTTATTTAATGAAATACACGACTGGGTCACATGATCTTGGTCTTAGAATTTAAATTAGAGCATAAATTAGTGTTTAGTGTTTTTTGAAGAGCTGTATCTGTATTGTTAAAAATAAGAAAACAACATTTTTTCAAAGAAAACAAAATTGGGGAAAAAATTGAAAATTTTAAAATTTTAGTTGTGATTTTTTTTCTCGAAAAGATGTTTTGCTTCACATTATAGTCTCATCAGTATTGTAACTAACGCAAAATTGTGACAAAAGTGGGCAGAAATTGTTCTTTTCGTTTCAATTTTGATGACAATTTCACAATGTTAATGATTATGAACCACCCAATTTGTTCCTTTAATTGGTTTTTACGAATTTGATCATTTGGCATGTGAAAACGGTTCGATGGATTAATTTGAAATTTTACAGAAATATTGATGATCTACAGTTCCTTAAAATGTCTTATCAAATTAAGTCCTGCAGTCAATATTTGTAAAGCAGTAAAAGATTTACAAAAAGTCTTTAAAAAGTCGTTTTTTGACCTTTTCTGAATGTAACGGTGAGGAGACAAAACAAAAATATAAGTTATAAAGTTTTAAAAAAATCTTGTAAAAAATTATTTCCAGTTTTTAAGACTACCCTTAAATTGTCCGTGTTGCGATAATATTGGTAGTCAAAGTCAAAAGTCTGTTTTATCATTCAAAGACAGGTATTCTTGTGAAAAAAAAAATTGTAGAATGACGAGAAAAAAAGCTCTTAAAGCTAAATAAACAAGTTATCGAAACAAAACATTAAATTGGTTAAAAAAAAATTTTCAAAGAAAATGACAATGTTAAAAAAAAAAAAACAAATAAAAATTAAAATTTTTGGGTCGTGCTGCTTCTTCTGATTGCGCAATATAGTACCTTAAAAAAATAATTTGCTAAAATTTCTAAATACAAAAAATATAAAGCTTTAGAATTCTTTTTGTTTCATTTCAATAAGACCACTTTTCAAAGAGATACAGCTCTTCAAAAAACACTAAAAAAAAATATTAATATTTAAAACATTAATATTTAAAATTTTTTTTTAACGTTTGTAGATTCTTTGTAAAACTCTGGTTGACTGATATTGTCAGTCTTAGAGTGTTCAGTGTTGAGTCGATAGAAATGGTAATTGGAACTATAACGGAAAACAATAGGTATTCCAATAGATATGAGACTTCTATTGGTGCAAGAATTTAACCAAATTACCCTCTAGAATAATATATTTTTGCAGTGCATATACGCTGTAGATTTTATTAAGAGTCCATGCTCTTTTCTGTACATTATTCATAATTAGGTTCATTTAATTGGTAGTTCAAAGCTAGCGCATCAATACAAATTCAATAAAACGCTATGTCCACTTTTATGTCCAATCTATTTGTTTGGCTGTGTTCATATCCTTTTGTAAGTGAAAAAAAAAACTACGTTACAGACATTCAAGGTTTAAGTCCACATTCTTTGTCCACTTTTATTTTCACTAACTTACTGTTGGTTTTGTTATTGTTCACCAAGGAAAATTTTACTGCGCTAGCTATAAAATTGCCAATAAAATGCACCTAAAAAACAAAAAAAAATTTGATTTTAATTTCCAACAAATTTTAAGAAGGTAATACAAACAACACTACGCTTGTGAACAATTTGCAAAAACCTCATTTTACCCTAGTAGTAAACTTAAAATACTTACTCAATCAAAATTTTGTGCCAAAATCTTTAGAGTTTGTAATCAATTTATCATAAGATTTTTAAATAGTAGATACTTAATTCGATTTAAGAATTGTTTTTTTTTTCGTTATTTATTTAAATCACAAATTAATAAACGAACACATAAGCAAATTTAATTATATTCAAATAAAAAACCTAGCCACAAAGGCTATAGAGGAAATGAACTAGAATAACAATAGTTATGTAGTTAATAAATCATTTCAGTACAAAAAGTTTGTATAAATTATCATCATTAAACCATAACTTTTTCATATTCTTTACAATATTATTAAGTGTCGTGCAAAATACAAAAAAACCCATGAAAAACAGTCACGCCAATTGATCATAATCAATAAAACAAACAATACAAAAATTTTAAAATTTTCAAACTTAATTTGAAACAGATATTTGTATTGTTTAGGTGCTCGTTGATTATTAGAAATGAATACAAAATTAAAAAGCTTACGTCAAATAAAAAGTACCTAAGCGATTATTGTATATTCACAGATCTAACAAAAAATAAATAACTTCAAAATTTCATCACCTATATTGATTATTATTGAAAAAACACATTTTTATTCAATTCACAATTATATATCAAATAGGCTGGAATAACTTAAATAACAATAATGGTATGCATGTAAGGAATTTGTAATTCTTTAACAACTGCTTTATGCAAGGTCAGTGCGTTGTCGAAGTGGTTTAGATTTATCACCTTATATAGCTGACATTACATTGTTTAAACACTGTTCGTTCAACCAAATAAAGGGTGTTATTTGACTTCACATCAAAAAACGATATGTTGCATGGGCCGGCACGCGCATGTGATTTTTGTCTAATATTATTGCTGCCATAAATGAAAAAAAATACAACTATTTTTGATTGGAAGAATAGTTAACGAGCGGCAAATTAAACTTTTGATAGAAAATAACTTAAAATTTTACAATAACTGAATAACTGTGTATGATCTAAATATCTCTTTTTCCCTTGGTCACGCTATAACTTGATAACGACTTTATCGATTTCATTCATCTTTTTTTTAAAGTTTTCTATTACTTTGTTAGAAGGTTCTTACGAAAATAGGAACTAAGAAAATTGCAAAATTTAACATTGAAATTTGGTTAAGAGTTTTTGAACACTGCCTTACTAAATTTTTGTACAAAAAAATAATTAACATTTATTGTATTTTTGTTGATTCGTTTTGAACCACGTTTGGAAATGCCGGTAAATCGTGAAAACCACACTTTCTGAATTGGGTTTTGTTCATATATGTACGTGAAGGTGAATAATTTGGCGACAAATTTGACGAAGAGATCATGCTGAATTTGAAACATGGCACCAATTTATTATACTTTACTTATTACACTACTCGCCAATTATCAAAAGACAAAAAAAATATTTGTGCTGAAGGAAGTAAAATTTTAGTGGGATAAAATTCGCAATAGATTTTAATTTTTTTTTTAAACAACAAACTCTGGCTTAACTCACATAAAGATTTTTTTTTGATTTAAGATGGGTTTTGCTATTCAAAATGATCTATAAAGCTGTGATGCACAGACTTTTAAAACTAACTAATATATGCTGATAAAAAGTACGTATACGCCACAGTGACTCTGCTAATGCTAATGCAAAAACAAAAATAATTCTTTGATTTGTGTTTTCCTTCTTCTTAATGCTTATTTTTTATTATTTATTTTAAATGGTCTGTAATGTTATTAATACTATAAACAGGCAAATTTTAACTAAGAAAATTTTTTTCACCTTTATCTGTTAAAAAAAAAATGGAAATATTTATTTGGTTGTTTCATTTTTCAGCTGATGGTAAGTCCTCTTAAAGTAGGGACACATCTGGTGTGCTTCTTAAGATGGACAGTTGTGTGTCGCATATTCCCGTGTCGGAAAACCTCTAATATTATTTAATTATGTGCTAGAAAAGAAAACTAGCAATGTTGGCATTACAATAAACACTACGTTTTTGAAATATCTTTTTTTTGTATTGTTATTTATTCCAGTTCAACTTGAATATATTCATAGCTAAGAGAGCACAACGTCAGTTGGGTCAGCTAGTAATAAATAACTTTATAATTTAAAAACACCCTTTATTTCTAAGAAATAATGAAAAAAATATACGTATATGTATGTACGTTCTTAAGAGAGAATAAGCTCCAAATTCCTAAAGCTTTCGAATCCCTTCCAGAGTCCTTTCTAAGAGAAAGTTTAGTTTTTCCCTCCATCTCTATATAAGGAAGGAAAATTGCAACACAAAAAAAAAAAAAATATGATGAATTTCATTGCCAACTGCAATTCACCATGGCCTTTATGTCTGCATGGCTCTTTGCCAAAACAAACATTGCATAGGCAAACAAAAAATTGTAGACCAAAAAGAAAACAAAAAATTGTGCATTTTAAAGTGATAGAACCCGTGATATTGATGGATGGCTTAATTTAATGGGGTGGGTAAGGGTTAAGGGAAGATACAAATAGCACTTAGCCTTAACCTTGACCCAATAGCTTCCCTGCGGTTGTATATGTAAATGAAATTTATAGCAGTCATAACAGTAAAATTGCCATTGGGAAAGAAAATAATGAGCTTACCTTTTTATTTGCCTTTGAGTACTGCAACTATTAGAAAACTGATTTGATTGACACTCAACACAATAACCGGTTTCTGGTGAAAGATACAAAAAAAAATATGTAATTACAAAAATCTAGGTACTATAACGGCTTTGGCGACACACATAAAGAGGGATCCCCTTATAACAAAGCAACTATAGGCATACAACTTTTGGGTTAATAAACTGTATCTTCTTGTATGTATCTTATTTGAACTTTACAAAAAAGAAATCACTGAACGAACCTATCTTTAGGTGGATTTGTGAATGCGTTGTGCCACTTCAGTTAGTTTGGACTTTAAATTTATGCACTATTTTACTTTCGAAAAAAAAAAACACGATACGAATGCAAAACAGCTTTAATCACAGGATGGTCTAAATTAATTGGTTATATTGAAAAGTTTTCTTCTGGGCCAATATTTATAACAGCACTTCAACTATGCAAACATATTTTTTGATTAATTTATTTTTCATATGAACTTTGGTTGTAACCAAGAGATAGTCACTTTGGCCATCCACTACGTTCAACCGACGAATCTCAACTGAAAATTATTTTGCTTCCATGGCATGCGATTCATTCACATTCACATTCACTTGATGGAAGAAACGCTTCGAGTCGACCAAGAAGAATAATTATTGTATGGAAGTGGATTGTTGGCTGCTGCTACCATTGGTAACTAGAAGTGAATAGTGATTGCTATAAAGAAGATGATTTTAATGATTATGTTATTAATGACGATGATGATGGTTCGGTTGGAGGTTTAATGTTGGTTTTGCTTGTTTGGGGACTTGGTGTTACATTCTCGGTTTTTTTTTCTTGTTTTTTTTTTTTTGGTTTGAAGTGAAAAGGTCGAAAGTTTCATTGGTTTTTTGGTGTCGGTTTATATTTAATTCTGTTTTTGGAATTGTCAAGGCTTTGATTTTCGTGTTGCATGGTTTCAAATATAATATTTCTATCAGGGATTTAAACGGAGTACCTACATATAACAATAACTAGGTATATGCTGATTTTACAAACAAGAGTACCTTCTGCACGCTTAAATTTATGTTACTGCATTGATTACAACATAAAAACCATATGTTGTTGTTTTTTATAACATATGTTATTCTTTTTTTTACAATGATAAATAAAGCCAAGTGTCGGAAATAAATTGTCTTATTGTTCTGTTATTACCATAAAAAATATTTTTCTAAACTGTAGTTAGGTTATCTGATAAAAGATTTCACCTAACCAGCAACCAGAGTAAATATTTCACGAATAATTAAGAGAATACGAATATTATACCGAAAAGAAATTGATATTGTGCTGCTTAACTGACAGAATTTGAAGTTAAACCGCATGCAAGAAATTCTTAATAGACAAACATTGATAACAGTTAAAAAGCTTTTGATTATTGGGTATGAAACGATGCTTTTATTAACATATGTTACATATTTTGTAGGTATTATATTGAAATGTAACTGTTGGTTTATAGTGTATGATAATGGCAAAAAAATATTGATTTTTATCAACAACAAAAAAACAAGAACAATTTATATTCAACAGATATTTTGTTTTCCTGTATCTCTTTTCTGAAAAGGAAAGTGAAGATTGTAAATATTGATAATCGAAAACAATATAAAAATGAGAATGCGGTAACATTGTAGGTGGACAAACGAGCAGATGTGGTAGTTGAAAAATGATGAATATAATCCTGTAATGGACAATGTGTTATGAAATAATCAATGAGACATTAATTATACTTTCTTTTTATAAACTACGAAAACAAGTTGATGTAAATATTATTAAATGAATACATTATTATAAATGAAAGAGAATTTGATTGTTATAATTTTGCATATAGAAAGCCTATGGTGACTTGCCATTTACAACTCTCAAACTATTTCAAAGTTAAAAATCCATTTGAATTTTAGTATGAAATAGTTTGTGTTTTGAAAAAAAAAAAAATACTTAAATCTTATGTTTTTTTTAAAACAATACAAACTGTATTTTTGAAGGCAGAGATCAGAAATAACTGTTGATCTTTATTTTTTTTTTAATTGGTTTCTCTCTGCGAGTTACCACATTCTCTTTTAATCATTTTCGGTTACGGTTTGAGATTTATTTATTTAAAAACAAAATTTCGGTTATCGGTTGAGACTTATTTTTTTTTGTTTTTAAAAATATCTCTCAATGCGGTTGAGTTTGTTACGAAAAAAAAGTTGAAAAAGGTCAACCTTCAACCTTTTTTGCAGAAAATAAATCAATAATGATTAATTATGTCGAGAATGTCTTTATTATTCAAATATGTATACGAGTAGGTACATATGTATATTCACATACATTATAAATAAATAAATTTGGTGGCACAAACGGCTCATGAAGTTGAAGTCTAGCGACTTACAACTCTCAACCATTCCTGTGTGCGTGTCTGCAGGAATGGAGGGGACCTACAGTTTATTGCCGAATCCGAACGGCTAAGGTGAGCGGCACTTTTCTATGAAAAGAGATAGTCTTGGAAGATTTTTCACTTCCTCGCAAGAGGTAGTAGCTCCGAAAAAAACTTAGGTGGAAGCGGCTGGTATTGAACCCCAGACCTCTGGCATCACATACAGTGTGAAAAAAAACTAGAGCGTCGAGCCAAAAAAAAAATCGTATGGAAGGGGTACCTAGTTTTTTTTCCCTGTTTGGGCGGGAGGGGTATTTTTCTCAAAAATCGACTTAAAATAGATACAAAATTATTAAAAAACAGCGGCAACACTTGAGTTGTCATGCTGTACTTTTATAAAGCCAGAAGTCCGTTCTTTTATTATGTTTTTAATTCAAATTATTTAAGAGAATATTTTTTGAAAAATTCATTTTCAAACTCAAAATGTTGAAAAAATATTTAAAAAAAATTTTGTCCAAACTAATTCTGTTAAAAATTTTACGTTATTGAGTAGTTGTATTGTTTTTAATATTCCATGCTCTTATTAATTACTAGTCAAAGACTTAAAAAAGGATGCCTTAATAATTTTTGGGAAAATTAAAAATAACGAAATATACTTTCCTTCTTAATTAGTGGAAATAGGATCTTAGGAGCTTCTTGCTTAACATATAGAAGTCGAATTTAAGAAAAACAATACATATTTTGTTATTTTCATTTTTTCTAAAAAAATTAAAAGACATTTAAGCATCCGGATCTGAATTTTTGACTAGAAATTGATAGGATCATGGAATAATAAAAACAAAAATAATACTCGATAAAGTAAAATTTTTAACAAAATTAGTTTGAACACAATTTTTTACAATATTTTTTCAAAATTTTGAGTTTGAAAATTATTTTTTCAAAAACTTTTCTCTTTAATAATTTGAATTAAAATTTAAATAAAAGAACAAACTTTCAGCATTAAAAAAAAGTATAGTATGACATCGTAATTGTTGCCGTTGTTTTTTAATGATTTTTTTCTAATTCAAGTCGATTTTTTAGAAAATTTCCCCTATCACACGATTTTTTCTTGTCTCAACTTAACGTTTTAGCTTCTTGTCAAACAGTATACGAATCACCCTGTATTAGAGATTTTTATTTTTATTATTTAGACGCTGGGATGCAAAGCAAATATGTCAGGAAACTTGATGATGATGACTTAAGCACCTAATTAGCTGCATTTCAGCATGCAGTGCTAACAAAATACTAAGAGACATTCTGATTGATAAAATTGCAGATGAGATTTATTTTTTTCTCTCAACGATAAATACCACTGGTTGACCAAAACATACAAAAAGTCAGAATAAAGGTTTCTCTCAGAAATTGAACGAAACATTTTTTTTTTGTAGAACTTGACTTTTGTGAATTTTATTGAAAATAGCAACAAATAAGAGTTATTAAAGAACCTTTCAAAAGGTTGAGATTTATTTCTGTTCTCTGCGATGAAAGACAAGATATGTGTCTTAATTTTACTCACCTCTACATATATACACTTAAATAAATTGCATAAGAATTTTAGAAATACATATATAACAGGTGTCAACGCATAATTCTCTATCCGGTAGCGTAGGTACATATCTTGAAAAAATTATTTTTCCCATGCAGTATTTTAGAAACACAAACTTAATTATGTTCTTATATACCTTATAAATTTCAATTTATGAAAAGAATATTAAAAATTGTTTGTTCAATTTAGGGCTGGCAATGAGACCGAGACTAGTCTCGGTCTCGATATCCGGACCAAGACCGAGACGAGACTACTTTAAAAGCACCAGAGACGAGACCGAGACGATACCGTATTTTTGGTACCGAAATTCGCCGAAAGTCTCGCTGATGGTCTCGGTGGTCTCGGTGGTTTGGTTTCGGTTTTCGCTAGATGGAATATTTTTTTATTTAATTATTTTTTAGTACCTACTCATGTTCAATTTTTATAATATTCACAACACATAAGTTTTTTTTTTGCAAAATATTCTATGCGATCCCGATTATAGAGCAGGATCTCGTGTTGTTGTTGTATTGCATGTCTTTCGATGATATGGATCAATTCCGATAATAAAAAACGGCTGTTCTTGCATGCATTAGGCTCTATTTAGATACATGGAAAGCATGAGTACTAACTGGCAAGTTTCATTGTGTTTACATTAAAAATTTTGATTCGCCTTAAAATACATTGAAAGAAAGAACAACAATTTTACAATTTCACTGTTTGAAACAACAACAAAAGACAAAACAGACTCACGAGTATTTTTTATACATTTTCTTCATGCTCACACAAGACTCCACACCCCGCATTTTTCTTACCAAAAAACTGCTGAGATACCGTACTCTCTCTTTTCAATCTGAGCACGCGTCTTATCTTACATCTTTTTACTACCAAAAAATACGAAAGAAACCAAGACTAAGGATGAAACCAAGGCCGAGACCGAGACGAGACTGCACATTAAAATTTTCACGAGAAAAAGACGAGACCAAGACCGAGACGAGACGAGGCTTGGTTAGGCGAAACCGAGACGAGACTGAAATCTTTGATTTTGACGAGACCGAGACAAGACTAAAAAAAAGTCTCGCCTGGTCTCGTCTCGTTGCCAGCCCTAGTTCAATTTTATTAAAAATATAGATATTAAATATCTATTTGTTATCATTAGAAAAATAGCCCGTAATTATTTTTTTGATTTTAAAAAAATCATCAAAGCTAGTCAGAAGAATGTCTAAAAAATTAACCTGCATTAGATTTAAAGAAATCAGATTCATCTATAAAGGCTTCGACTAAAAAGACATACAGAATTACCCTGTCATCCCAATGTCAAGTTCAATAAAAACCGCGATTTCAATTTTTACTAATGAATAACTTATGTAATATAATGTAAATCTAAATCTTAATGAAAAGCGAGTCTTTCAAGTTTTCTATTGCACCCTGGGTTATGCCAATGGACGGTCTTTGCTACGCCACTGCTATATTTATATACCTACATTATTCATATATCATATATAGACCTTATTATATATTTCTTCAAACTCAATGATATGTAAAATATTGAAATACATAATATTATTCTTGGATTTTGTATCACTATCGATTACATTTTTTACAGGCCAATTACAGAACACCATATTTTGTTCAACCAAAATCACTCTTAAATAACTTTTTTTTTCCAACCTCGAGCTCTTACGTCACAAATTTTGGGTAAGTAACGTATCTGTTTCAATGTCGTAAGAATAAAATCCTTATAAATCCATAAGGGAGTATAAATTGCCATTCTACAAATCATTATCCAATGAACTAAGGGATTACGTCATATGTAATAAATTGAAATTCTATACGAACCATATTTTTTTTTCATGATTGAACTTTTAAACACAAGATCTTGGAAAAAAACAGTTTAACAGATTTTACTGTATATTTTTATGAGTTATTCATAAACCATAATCATAAAAGTATGCCGTATAAACCTTGGAGTATAATTTACTGCGAAACTAAATAGATTTTATAAATGTCTCTGTCTTCTCTAACTGAAATAAAATTCATAATATGTATATTAATACTAAAATATCTTCTACTCCTTGCAAAAATTTAATCTCAGTACCATATTCTTTTTGTTGTTCCTTAATAAAACTGAGAAAATCAAATGACTTCCTTTCGCTATAAATTTTCGAATACACACTTTAATGCGTACGAGTCCTTGAAAGGTTTCTAAAAATAGAATACCTTGAGGATGAGAGAACGTAAAGTGAGTTCAATGTCACACCGGAACTACAACAGGCACATATCGATTCATTGTGTACTTACACATGCCACAAAATCGTCATCTGCGCGGTGCACACTCCAACCTTGAGCACAATCCTTCGGACGACCTTGACAACAAATATTTAATAAAGGTACCATCCAAAGGACATATAGTTAAACAATACTGAACGTATTTTCCCCCCACACTTTAGTTTGGTAATGGCCTTAGAGAGATTTCAAGTTCTTCTCGTACTAAGGCTGAGAAATGGAGAGCACATCAACTTGTCTTTTAATTGACCAAACCGAAACCATAAATTCACATCCTTGACAAGAGTGTATGTATTTATGCACTTGGCAGAGAAAAATTTACAGTACACATAGAACATATAAAACTTATTTATATACATAAGTTTCTTGAGGAAGATGTTCAGGTGTGGGTTGATGTAACCACAGACTCCCATTCAAGGATGACGTCTGATGTGACATGTGCAATTATTCAAGTGCATTTAAAAAGAGTAGGTATAATAACTAAGAGAACTTTGTGTTAAGATACATTGCTCTTAATTTTTTTTTTGAAGTGAAAGCAGCACATAAAGCTCTTTTTCAATGTTAGTGGGGTATTGGGTCATTTTTTACAGTTACAGGGTGATTGCAAAAGAGATTAACATAGTCGTATTAATTAGATTTTTGACTGTTTAAACAGTGTCTAAGTATTTTGAAACTGTCGGAAATTTACTTTATTTAATGAAAAAAATATTGCATTTGTCAAGGTTTGGACAGTCGAATTGGTTGTCCAAAGTTAGATAAAAATCACTTTAGCAACAATTAAAAGGGTTTCTCTATAACTTGGACGGCTGTCTAAAGTTAGACAACGTTTATTAATACGATCGACAGTGTGTACGGTTACATTTGGTCATATGACGTTTATACACATTAAAGCAGGTTTTACGTCAAGAAAAAGACGGTGTTATATGATGTCCAAAGTTTCGGGTACGTTAAGGCTCATTTCAAACTTTTAAAGTTATTCGAGGAAATATACCTTGTTAAAAACTTTTTATTGTATGTTTGAACAACAACAACAACAACTTAAAGGTGCTACCACCAATTGTTTACGAATGAATTTATTTTTAATTTTTTTTATTCTTGTTTGGCTGGAGTTATAGCTATTTCAAGGGGTGCCAAGCCAAGCCGCTTTCTATACATGCACACCATAGGAGTCGAACCCTCGCATATAAGAGTTGCTCAGTCTTAGAGGTCATATGCGCTACGCATTCCACCGCATATGACCACTGACGTCACAGGTCGAAATTTGTTGTTTGGTTATCAAATGCAATTTGAAGAATCAGCATTTTTATAAGGGCCTTAAGTATGCTGTTTTGCTAAAGTGATTTTCGTAATTTTATCAAGGATATTTTGAAATTTCAAATGGATTTAGGCTGATTTTATCACTCAAAGTTAAACATAACTTGATGATTTTTCGATTTTCAACTCTAGAGTTGATCAACTTAAGATTTTCTCAACTCTCAGAAAAATTAGAAGTTGACCGAGCAAACTGGAGAGTTTACATAAAAATGTTGATTTTTCAATTAATTTTTGTTTCAAAATATTGTTCGCTTCAGATTCCGGACAAAAAGAGCTAAAAAATAAAGTTTGTTTCGAAGCAATTCCTGTTGGGAAATTGGCTTTGGGCGGTAAGTGCATTCGTGGCATTATCGGTTTTTTATTATCAATGATGTCGCAATTCACAATTTAACACAAATTAACACAAAAATATTGAAAACCTTCAAATTAAATAACGCAATAAATCAAATTTAAAATTGAAAATGACAGTTTTTTTTTTATTTTTCACAAATATCCCAGGGATATTATTTAACTGGGGAGTTAAGAAAAAATTAGTGAATAAAATGAAATTAAAACTTCCGTTTCAACTCTCGAGTTGAAATCAACTCCTAAGTTGGCCAACTTGAGATTTTCCCTTAAGTTGAGCAATAGTGAAAATAAATGGCCCTTAAAATTAATATAATATTTTTCTTGAATTTTTAAAAAATAATATTATTTCACCGACTGTCCATTTCAAATTCAACTGCAACAGTAAAAAATCGTGATAATCGTGAAAATCATAAATTTATTATGCAAGTTTTAAATATTTTTTATTTTTTCAAAAATAAACAAAAATAAATTTAACCCAATTACTCTACCGATTTTCCAGAGGTAAATTTTGTTGAATCTATACTGTTATGTTGAAACATCTTCAAATGACGCATCCTCCAAAAGTATCTCTTGTCATAAAAATGTGCCACTCACCTTAGACATTCAGATTTAGCAAAAACTGTAAATCTCCTCCATTTCTGCAGACACACACTGCAGACAGTTGTAAAGTCACTAGGCCCTGGGTTCTTCATGAGCCGTTGTGCCACCAAAAAATACACAAAAGTAAAAAAAAAAACAAAAATCAAATCGAAAATATTGCTGCCATATACAAAAATTGACTTAAAAGTAAAATATGATTTTAGTGTTTAAATTTGGCTTTTCTAGCTGGTGATTTCATTTGGACTTGTCAGTTAACTGTGGACCTTGCATATCGACAATGCCAAATTATCAACAAGTCCAATAAAATAATACTCAGTCGTATGATTAAAATTTTGATCCGTGGTTCAGGAATTTTAGATCAATAACATTGCTGTTATAGTTTGCTTCATCGTTGAAAAGAGAGCACTAGATTGCGAAGCACTGTGAATGCGGATAAGTGCCTCTCTTAAATAAGCGCGTTTTCGCACTTCAGTTACAATAAAATAAAATAGGTATTCAAGTGAAACTATTAAAATTAATGTCTGTATACTCGAAGATAAGTAGGTATGCTTAATACTCTGAGCTGTACTGTATAAGGTAAAATTATTTACACAATTTATGATAGTGATAAAGATAACGCAAATTTTTGTTAACGATGAGTACGGACAATCGATATAAATTGCAGCCCAATATCTGCAGAAACCAGCAGTTATAGAAATTTCGAAATCATGTTTCCAAAACTTATTGTAGTCATTCTTTTGACAATTGCCCTTGCGGCTAATTCTTTTGGTGACGATAAACATCGTATAGTTGGAGGTCAAAATGCAGCTGAAGGACAATTTCCGCATCAGATTTCTCTTCGTCGGAACAAACAGCATACTTGTGGTGGATCGATTATTTCCAATAAATACATACTAACTGCAGCTCATTGTGTTGTCCAAAGTGGAATTACTCCGTAAGATATTGATCCTTTTAATTTATTAATAGTTTCTTTCTCATCAATCTTTTTCCGCAGTTATCCAGCCAGTCAATTCTCCATTTATGCTGGTTCAACAAACCGTGTAGCTGGAGGTATTGAAGTTGCCGTTGCTAAAATAAAAGTCCATGAGAAGTATGGCAATTTCTTGAATGATCTTGCTGTATTGACGTTGGCTAAAAATCTAACATTTAATAAGAAAATCGCTCCAATATCACTGCAAAACAGAGAAATTCCTCATGATGCTAAAGTCTTGATTTCTGGTTGGGGACGTCTTTCAACTAATGGTGACATTCCAATGCAGTTGCAATATAACACTTTAAATGCTGTTAGTGAGAAGACGTGTTTTGCAAGCCAAGGCTTAAATGATGATTCACTTCTTTGCTTGGCTCACGAAAGAAATAATGGAGCATGCAATGGTGATTCTGGTGGTCCAGCTACTTATCAAGGCAAACTCGTTGGTGTCGCTGGCTTCGTTGTTATGGGATGTGGCAGTAGGAACCCTGATGGTTATGCCAAGGTTTCCCATCACATTAAATGGATCCAGAAGCAAGCATCTTAATTTGATGAGGAAAGAAGGTTTTTGATTTAAAAAATTAGGTAAACTTAGACATACTGATGTGTACGAGTATATAAATTATTTTAAAAAGCAATTTGCAATAAAATAGAACAAGAACAACAAACAACTTTTTTATTGACAACATTAAGCATACGAAGAAAAATCATTATATCATTATAGGAAACAAGAAACAGGAAAAATCAAGACCCGTGTTTCCTTAAGAATTATCATCTCAGCCAGTAAAAATTGGGCATTTTTCATTAAGATTCTTCACCCTTTATTCAGTCAAATTTTATTTGCAGTGAATATTTTAAAATTTTTACTATCAAAAAAGAGATTTATAACCCAATTGGTTCAGCAAAGTAATATTTTTGACAACCTCTGACTACATGCTGTAAAAAATAAAATAAATAAATTTGGTGGCACAAACGGCTCATGAAGAACCTGGGCCTAGTGACTTACACCTCTCAACCATTTCTGTGTACGTGTCTGCATGAATGGAGGGGACCTACAGTTTATTGCCGAATCCGAACGGCTATAAGGTGAGCGGCACTTTCCTATGACAAGAGATACTCTTGGAGGATTTGTCACTTCCTCGCAAGAGGTAGTAGCTCCGAAAAAAACTTAAGGTGGAAGCGGCTGGTATTGAACAGTTCAATACACTAACTAAATAACGTACGACTATATGTATAGCAGGGAATGTATCTGTTATTTTCTAAACACAGTTTTTGATGCTCCAAAAAAAATTATTGTTCCACTTTTTGTTATTTTAGTTTTGTAATCTACAAAAATCTCTAAGGGCCACTTGCACAGAAGTTTTTTTGACAGCGCAGTTACTCTGATTGATTTGAATCAAACCATGTTGTAGCAAAAAAAATTTTCTCTAATTATGTACGTTTAAAAAGTTATCTTCTCCTTGTTCTCTGGATAAATATTTAAACTCTGAATAGCTCCCAAGTCACATTTTAGAATTTCTTACGAGAAAGCGTTAGAGTTTGTTTATTTTTCAATGTGTTTTGTGTTTGTTAGGTTGGTGATTCTGAAAAAATATTCTTTTGTTTTCCGTTCGTGCAATTAAAAAACGAGAAGTTTTTTTTTTTATTTAAACTGGGATAGTTATCCTCAGTTTTATGTATTTATCCTTTCGTTTTGTTTTATTTTTATGTATACTTCTGGCGTAATTTTTCGGAGTTAAAAATTCTAAAAAAAAAATAGAAAAACAGCTCTAGTTTAGAAGAAAAAAATAAAACGTAATAAGGCGTAATTCGAAGAGAATACAAATTTGTAGTGGAAAAAGTCGGCCTTAGAAAACTTAAAAAAAAAATTGTTTGTAAAATAACGGACACCCTTCTACATATGCAAACAAGATTTCAAACCAAATTGAACTCTAATCGTTTCCAACCCTAGTAGCCGTGGCATGACGGTTAGTGCGATGGACTGTCACTTCGGAGGTCTAGGTTCGATCCCCAGTCTCGTCCACCTATAATAATAATAATTTAAAATAAAAAACGGCGACTGCCTCTTGCGAAGAACTGACAAAACCTTCAAGAGTATTCCCTGTCATAGAAAAGTGCCGCTCAATTAGCCGTTCGGATTCGGCAATAAACTGTAGGTCCCTTCCATTCCTGCAGATACCCACACAGGAATGGTTGAGAGTTGTAAGTAGGCCCTAGTACTTCATGAGCTGTTGTGCTATCAAATTTATTTTTTTTAAATTTATTTAATCATTTCCAATTCCAATTTTTTAAAAAAAGATTTATATTTTCTTTTTTCATAATTTTAACAACACGCCTAATAAATTTTATATGATTTGGTCTTGTTATAAATCGAGCTTTAAATTAAGCCTTATATTGCGATTATAGATAAGTCCAAAAAAAAATAGAATTATATTTAACTCGCACCAGAGAAGAAATTAAATTTTTGTTGTTTCAGCATACATACCTATTTCAACGGGCCCCTCCAAATGAATAACTACCATCAGGAGCCCAATTCCGCAAGCGTGAACAATTGTACATGTACAATTTTTTTTTTCACGCTAAAAATATGCATGAATAGATTTGCCCATCTGGTGTAGCTAGATACATGTTACCTGTCAGACCCAGGCTTGTAAAATTGGGCCCTTCAGGAAAAAACCCCCAAAATCAAAAACAAAATTTGGTAATACTTTGCACTGTTAAACGAATTCCCAAAATTGAAATCCAAATAGACAAAATACATCCCAATCATTACTTTTTGAGTCTACAAACATTTTTAATACAGTAAACCCCGCTTAAGAGAAAAACCCGCTTATCTGAAACACTTTTTCATCCCCGAGTATTTTATGACCAATTACCTTTAAAACACTTCCGCTTAAGCGAAACTCGCTTAAATGAAAAACCCGGATACCTGAAACATATTTTCAGTTCAATTTTATATTTTTTATTAAAAAATAACTCTCTTAAGTGAAAAAAAAATTTAATCACAAAAAAACAAAAAATTTGCTGAATGCTTTCGTTTTTTCTTTATTTTTTACCTTCACTATTTTAACCACGAAAATGACATTTGAATTTCTGATTCACAAACGTTTACATTTACATTTTATTAAAAAATTGCTTTGTCCTCTCAAACAAAAATCCAAAACAACGTTTCAAATGGCTGAAGAGGTATACGTATTTTGGCATTTATTAAAAAGAAAATTACATTTTTAAAGATAAATAAAATATGAATACAATTGTTTCTAGCTTTAATTCTCCGCTTAATGGAATTTTTAGATCCGCTTAAGTGAAATTTTTTTCACTTAAGCGGGGTTCGTTTAAGTGAAAAACCCGCTTAAGTGAAAGAAAGACTGTGACATTTTGCTGTTTCTCTTAAGTGGGTTTTACTGTAACACTTTTCACTCAAAAGTTATTGTTGAAAAACTGTCGAAGTTTTGAGTCAAAAAATTGTTTTTGAGGTTTGTCTTGTCTCACCCAATACACCTCAACACGAAATTAATATATATGTACTTACATACACTTACAATCATGTCACTCAAAAAAAACAAAATATAGAAAAAAATAGGAACTTCGTCTCCACAATTCCATTGCAGATACATGTTATTATTTAATGTAGAGAGGGGTGCACTGGTGTGGTGAGCCAGTCAGTGAACGACGTCGTTGGCGCTGGCGGAGCAGTTCTCATCAACGAACAAGGTGCACGATAGCCCAATTCGTTCGAATACGAACCGCACTGCAAATCCCCAATTTTGATTTATTTAAAAGATCATTTAGGCCCATTTGCTGAAACGAAACATAAATATTTAAGTTCTACATAGGAGCTTATGTGTCAGTTTATGATGAGGAAAAAGTAGATCATAAAGCGTCTAAGTAGAACATAAGTATTTAAGTTTCTTTTCAGCAAACGGCTCTTAATAGAAGTCAATTTGTTCAAAATGTAATTATTCAAAATTCAAGCTAAACTACAAAAAGAAAAGATCAAAACAGCATCAAATATTTAAAGTTAATTACAAACTTTTTAAGGTGCCATTTCGTTTATAATACTTTTTTTTTATTAAAACCGGCTTTTAAAGTGGAAATATGTAGATATGTATATGTTTTAAACATCTTATTTAGTCACATATAAAAATAACACTGACCTAAAGCCTACAAGAGTATTAAGACATCTTATTTAGCTGTCTACAATCTATATACATCTAAAAAAATAAAATAAAAAAACAAACATCTTTCCGTACCCACTTATACTATCTTGCCCTGATGATCTTTATTTTTCCCATACTAATTTGTATTTCTTTTTTATGGAGTTTTAGATATCTTCAAAGTTTTCCCATACAAAATGAAAGCTTCTTCTATTTACAAACCCTTGTTGTCTTTATAAAGGTAAAACAACTTTTTCTCATCATTAGCTTTATCATTTAGCTTCACATTCATCACTGAAAAAAGCTTTCTTAATGACGTGATGCAATTTTCCAAAATAAAAAAATTCATTGAAAAATTTTCTGCAACTGCGCCCTAGATGCAGTTACAGTAGCGACCATAAAAAAACATCTCCCATAATTGAACTGCTGTATCTATATGAATTACGTTTAATGTTATCTTGGAAACAATATTAAATGTCAACCCCAACAATAAAAAATAAGATAGATATACATAAGACCAAATTCGTATCTTTAAGCTCATTAATTTGTAGAGTTTTTTTTATCAGATATAATCAATAAATCCACATGATACACTCAGTCTTTCATTCAAATCGTACAAAAACAAAAATTACTTGTGAATGTAGAAGCATTTCATGCGGTGTATTTGTATTTTAACTACGAGTAGATATAGAGTATCTTTTGTCTACTCCATCGCTATTGGCACACAGAGAAAACATTTTTCACTCAGTTGATATCGAATTGTCGAAGTGTTCAGCGGTGTTAGGCTTAACTTAAACGGTGATTCCATTCTGAAATAATAAAGAAAAAAAAACATTATCCTTGTAAATAGTGAATATTGTGCTATTAATTTTTGTTGTCGAAAAATAAAGGATATCTTTATATTAATTTTTATCTAGTTGTATTACACACATTTTCTATATAGAGAAAAGTTTAAAGCTCAATCTTATCGGAATATTTATAAATATTTGCATAAAGATAATAAAATAATCTTCATATTTTTATTTGTAAAAAGCAAAGTGTAAAATCCTTCAAAAAACAAAAAAACAAAAAAAAATAACACGCATACGCCCGGGTGAACCCCTAAAACAATCCACCATCATCACCACGGAGTATTTACAAAGACGGAAACTTTCAGCCAGCAAAATGCGTTCTACAGAATTTCACCGGAAAGGTAAGAGAACACAACATATCGAAATAAACAATTGGTTAACAAAAAAAAAAAATTATACCCACACGGCTATAAAATTTGAATAAAATTAAAACAAAATGTATCTGAAAGCCTGTTCGGTTTGTTTCTATTTAGATCGCATCCGGATTTGGGTGGTTCTAACATACATTCAACTAATCCAGTGACCATGACTTATGGCACATAATGAGCTAATCACTGTTTAGGTTTTAGCATGTGTGTCTCTTACCTATATGAATCTATATTCCTGACAGTATAGAACGGCAGTAGTTTACATAAGAATCGGGTTGAGTTGATTTGTGGCACACGACTAGTTGATGGAACTTAGTTGTCAGTCTGTTTGGCTGTGATATTAGTACCATGAGAATCGGCAGACTGACGTTTTGAATTGGTATTCCGTTTTTCAACTTAAAATGGACAGAGGGGAATTGTTTGAATTGGGGCGCTTGTCGCAGGTTGCCTTTGTGCTTGCATTTCCGTATAGATACAAATATACGATATATACTAAGGTATATCTGTTTGTCTTAGGTCAAGAAGAATCAGTATCTTTGAAAATCTCTACAAATATCTCTTAGAATGGATTGGAAGGTTTTTTTTTATGTTCTATTTTGAGGGGCTTTATAGTTTATACATACAAATACTTGCACGAATATACATACTTGATTCCCATCACCTTTTAACGTTCTTATGTTTGCATTCTTTTTTGCAACAACATTACGGTGGCTGCTTCGGTTGCGCGGCGGTAGGTGCATTCTTCAGATAAGCTACTGTCACAATGTGTCGTTTACCTTTACAAAATGAATAAGGAGATATACATAGCTTCTGAGGTGGGTGAACGAATTATGGTGCTTGTCTATTGTAGGGTTTCTATTATAATGGCGAAGTAGCAGTTTGATTTTCTTTAATAATCTTTGAAAGAGATCAATGCAAATGCAATCACTCACATACACATATACCCACGAAAACATAGAAAAGAAAAGAGTTGAGTTTGAATATGTGCTCAGATAGATACGGATACGGTAAAGTCTTTGAAATGATGCTTTCTACATCTTTATACATTTTGCAACAAAATGGAACACAAGCAAAAGATATTTTAGTTTAACAATGTATTTTTTGAATAACTAAGAAAAGAAATTGATAAACAAGAATTCAATAAGATGAATTGAAAACTAAAGAAGGTGAAGGACACTTAAGGTGGAAGGTTATATCAATGAAGTCAATGAAAAGCTCCACGTAGAATACTTTGCTGTGAGCTATAACATTTTTTTCTAGGATAATGCTGATGAGTTTTTAAAACCTTGTTCTGAACAATTTGCTCTTTTCAGTTTTCCTTGCAAGGTGAAATGTGTTTTTTTTTTTTTTTAAAGAGGCTTCAGTTTTTTGTTTTATATTCCTACTTTTTTACACATAAAAAATGAACAAAAAAATCAATCGAAATCAGGAAAAATATAGAGGTTTTTGAATTCGGATAGAAGGTACCTTACATACTACAATAAATAAGGAAAATATGTAATATCAAAATACGACGATTAAAATAAATGTTATTCCTTTTTTCCCCATTCATTTATGCAAATCAAAAATTTGTTCAAGATCAAAAATTAGTTAAAATAGTATTCATAAACAAAAAATGGTTATTTCAGCTCTCGTGTTCAGGGAAACTACACCATGAAATAACAATTTCCCGGACTCAAATGGAGCAGTAAGCAATTGCCTTTATTTTGAGTCCGGTGTAGTTTCCCTTTAATATAACAAAAATTTTAATTAGTATTTTGTAGGTAGAAATAAAATTTCCAAAAATGTCCCATATAGGGTAGGTGTACCAGTACCCGGCCAGTCATTAGTATCCGGCCAGTTTGACAAAAAAGCTCAGTAATAAGAATTCCAACGACTCTTTGCATGTCAAAATAAAAAAAAATATTTAAATTATTTCAGGCTTATTTTATCTTTTTGAAAACTTTTTCAAATCACACTTCATAGATTTGTCAGGAAAAAAAATTGAAGTTTTGAAGTTTTTACGCACTTAAAAAAGTGTGTTTTAGAGTCATGGATTGTAATTGGGGGGAGTGAAGTAAAAATGATTGTATGTTACAAGTTAGTGCCCTGATGATGTCCTAAGTAAGACGAAACGCGTTGGCCTCTTAATAAAAATAACAAAGTTTAAATTTGTGGATAAATCAAGTGTTTTATTTATTTACTACATAATGTTAAAAATGTCAGTTTTAGCGGTATAAGAAATACTTTTAATAAAAATAAAAAAAAAGACATTCTTTAAGTTGGCCGGCAACTTAAACCTAAGTAAAAGCATGTGCGTCAGTAAACGGCCATCAAGTGGCCGGATACTAAATTTTGAAGTGATGGACTAATTGTTCTCTCTTTTCTTCTTCAACTAAGTTACGATCTTTATATTTATGCCAGACTGAGTACAATATATTTAATATGTATGCTTAGTTTTAGTATACACCCGACCACTATTTTACATCATATGATTCACAAAAAACAATTGTGAACTCTGTGGCTGGTTTCTGGCACACGTATACTTAAACAGCTAGTGCCAGAAACTAGCCACATAGTTCATATAAGCTACAACGTTAATTTTTCATGCTTTTGCTGCCCAGATTTTGATACTATCCGAATCAGTATGGCTGCAAGAAATGACGATCAAAAAATGGTCATAACTTCAACAAATGGTCATAATCATGCCTGATTCTTGGAATATACATATCTTCAAGGATTGCTAATGATTATGTACTATTGAAAAAAGTTTTAATATTTAGTTTTCGGACTTCATTATTATCAAATAAGTTTGAGTGGCCGGCTACTAAGCAAAAGAGGTCGGTTTCTGAATTTTGGTGGCTGGGTACTGGTGAAAAAGCACTTTTTTTTTACAAAAGTAATTGTAATTGAGTTAAAGTAATAAATTCTTATTTTTTTTGTATTTGGTTAAAAATTGATGAAAGATTCTTAAAACAAATTATATACCCAAATGAATTTATTATCCAACGCCAAAGTAAGAAAAGGCGTTAGGTGGCCGGGTACTGGAACATTTACCCTACCTAACTAAAAATAAAACAACTACTTTTTTGAAAGGGCTTGGTAGGTATGTACATCCACACAATGTGAGAGGATTTTTATGTACTAAAAAAAATAAAAACACATACAGCCGTTAAGTATGCAGATTTTTAAATGTATAAATGAAGTAGTAGGTACCTATACTTTATAATTATGAGTCAAACTACAAAAAAAAAAACAAATACTCTTAAGTATTACTATTAGGTACTTTTTTTTATACAAATTTTAATCAACGTGTTTTATAGGCATATAGATATACCATAAAAAAATAAAAGCACATAATATTTTAATATCGGCAACATTTTTTCATTAAATAAGTACCTAGTTATAGGTGAAATATTATTGAATTCAAATCTAAAAATATTTTTTTTTATCAAAATATTTAAATATTGGAAGGTCAGGTGGTACCTAGGTATATAAATTTGTCAATCGTAAACTCACAGATGTTTTATTTTTTCGTGGGCCAGTTGTATGATAAGATACTCATACAATATGCGCACAAATTTAAAGCTACAATAAAGTATATTCAATTTTTTTATTTTATCTTTTTCACCTTTCGCTGAAATGACTAGGTATGACATTCCCTGAATCACGACAAAGTTCTTAGTAATTTGAATAAATTGGTTTCAACAGTGTTTTTTTTTTAAATAAACAATTTGAACTACACATATAAACAATAAACGTATACATAATGTACATACATATGGGCTTGTACTTATACCAGAATTAACGAAAACTTTATTAGCCATACAGGGTACACGTGACTACTTTTTTGGCATTAGCCTCTCTGTTTTGTTAAAGTTGGTCTTTCTTTAGTTAGCATAAAACCTAATTTCTTTTTAATTTAACCTGGAGTGCTCTTAGGAGTCAGTTATAGCTATCATTGAAAACCATCATTGAAAATTTTAATTGTTAGTTTTGGGACATTTAGAAAGTCAAGTCGGTAAATATTTTGATGCCAAAATATAGGCCATGACTTAAATTATTATTCTAGTCGAAAAAAATTTTCATTTTGGCCAAACCTTCCACTTAAAATGACTTTTAATATTCAATGATTGAACTACTTTACCAATGGTCATCGAAAAATTCAAAGCCATGTTAAATCGAAGTTTGGGCCGAAATTAATTTTTTTTTGACTAGAACAATAATTCAAGTCATGGCTTATATTTTGGCATCAAAATATTTACCGATTTGACTTTCTAAATGTCCCAAAATTAACAATTAAAATTTTCAATGATGGTTTTCAATGATAGCTATAGCATGGCCCCTTAATAGTTGGAATGAATAGAAGCATACCCACAAAAGTCATCACAGAGGATTGAACATATCATACGGTTTATTCTTAATTTTGGTCATGCATTTTATACGAATGCTATCCGGTTGAACTTGCTGTCTTTCCTAACAGATACCAATAACTTTGATATTAGAAATCTGTTATCTGTTATATTTTTGGCGTACCTATTTCCATCTCTATATATTTTTCTGGATGAGAAGACGTTTTTAAAAAGTTTGTTAAAAATTAAAACTATGTATAAAGTAAAATTTTTTCATCACCTCAAAAGGACTTTACGCGTATTCATGCAGTGGTTTTAGGGATTGGATTGATTTGGAATTTTTAACTAAATTATGAATTAAATGAATCCTTTTCTACAACACAAAATTTTAATCTTGTATTTGCATAAATCATGAATTTTTTTTTAAAGCTAATCTTTTGCAATTCTGCCTTTGCAACGTTTTATGTGTATAGGTACGGTACCTACATACATTGGAAAAAATCCATTTTCATTGTAAGTTTTGGCTTTTCAAAGAACAATAATTTCATTGGTAAACAAGTTTTCAAAACAATTTTCATCATTGCAACTCAATGCAAATGCGTTACAATATATTTTTTTTATTGTTGAAATTCCTAATTTTTTCCAAGAACATGCCATTTAATAGCTGGCCAAAGAGATTCTTTAACGGTAGTAGTTTTTAAAACAGCATTTTCAATTCCGTTTTTTGATTCTAAAGTAAGAATTTTATGGTGCATGCGTGCATTTATTTAAAATCAATGATTACAAACTTAATGTTTTTTTTTTTAGAATATAATGGATTCATTATGAAAATATATATTTTGCATTCATAGTAAAATAGGCACTAACAATGCGATTTAGAAAGAAAATTCATGATTCGTAAAGATATTGTTATATTTTCTCTAAAAGTTTGTCAAAAAATATATGCATTTTGTATTGAAATCCTAGGCCTAAAAATCACATTATGTACATACAAGATTATTTAATAGATCTTGGTCCAAGCTAAATAGAACAAATAGAATTTCCCCAATAGTACCGAAAAATCTTGGCAAACTTTCTTTTACTACAGTGAAAGCTCCCTTAGCCGGACAGCGACGGTCGTAACACTTTTGTCCGTATAAGGGAGTTGTCCGTCCAAGGGAAAAAATAAAAAAATAGTTATGTAAGGAAATGTATAATATACAGTGGCATCATGAAACATTTTTGCACCTACAAGCCATGAAATTCATTCAAACTAAAAATGAACATGAAGATACAAGAAAAAAGATACAAAAACAGACTACAGCTGCAGAAATAAAAAATAAAAATAACAAATCGTGGCTAATATTCATGTCCACTCCGGGTAAAGGAGTTTCCGCTTAAGGGATCATAAAATGTATGGAATTTACATCCAAGATCCACGGTCGTGAGAGTTTGTCCGCCCAAAGGGATTGTCCGCTTAAGAGAGTTGTCCGCAATAGGAGCTTTCACTGTACTTTGAATTTGAATGTAACTACCTACTTACTTTAGGTACCTATACCTATCTATACTTTAAATAATCCGCAGACAAATCTTCTCTATACGTATTATATTATTTGTTTACATGGCAATTTGTTTTCGTATCGTGCTAATTAAATTTAAATTCGCAAATTAGATTTAAGGCACATATTTCGTTTCATCAATGCTAATTAAAACTATCTTGCCATAATTCTATGAATGACAGTCGCGTCCAAATAGCCAACAAACTGATGAATTTTCTTAAGTGCTGCCACTTAATTTTTTCTCGGTTATTAACTAGAACAATTTGTAGTATAAAAATTATAACATGTTTGCCTATTAAAAGTCCATAAAGTGTCTACCTATTTATATTTGATATAATATGAACAAAGCTTTCAAAATTGACATAAATTGTATTTCGAAATGAGGTCATCCGTCCCACTCATACCTCATAAGATCTATTTTATAGTCCATGAACTCTAGAAAACGTAAAATGCATTTTATTTGTCTCCATCATCTCTCACCATTTCTGATCTTTAAAATCTTTGATGCATAGTGTCTAATAATAAAAATGTCTGCTCTTAAACAATTACGAAAGTAAAGATTTTATAGTTACAAATGTGCCTTGGCAGTTGTTTTGACGACCACAATTTACCATGCAGCAACAAAAAAAAAAAACTTTAATGTATACGAATGAAAGATGAAACATCAACTTTCAACATAAACAGATCAAATGTCATTTTGGGAAGTGAGTGCAGATCGGATCGATGATGGAGGCGCGTTCGTTGATACCAACTACTGCCAACTATGTAGATTAAATTATACACACACTGTTGCTTAAAATTAACTGTAAATTGATTGACTTCGGCTTCGGTTTTCATTCAATTCAATAGAATCGCAAAACAAAAAAGTGTGCGCGTGGTTTGCTGCATAAGGTTGCATACAGCTTCATAGTTTTCTATGAAACCGCATAAAACATTAAAGGCATCTCTATTTGGAGGGTGGTCTTAGGTTTTCTTTTCGAAATCATGATTTGCGGTGGCAGTTGGCAGAGTTGAGAGAAATAAAAAAAAAAAAAAACTGCATTTCATAATTCCCGTCAAGCGTTTTCTATTTTGAGATAAAACGTAAAAACAAATTATTATTTCTCTTCAGGTTCAGATAATAGATTGTTTAATGACTCACTTGAGCGAGGCAGTGAGTGAGGAAATTTAAATTGAATTTAATTGAAATTAAGTCACACAGAGATTTTGACACAAAATGTAAACAATATCGTGTTTTTTTTAGCTAGAATTTGAGGGGCGTTTTTGTTTCTTCCTTATTTTTTGATGACACAATGATATCTACCTAAAAAGAAAAAAAAAATATCATATCATAGCACAAAGTTTATAATTTGTAATTTTAAAGCGTTTATGTTTTAGAATAGAACCAAACTTAGGCCACATCTCTCTTTCTATATTATAGGTACATACCTACCTATTTTAGGCAGGAAATAAGCTTAAGTGGTCGTTCTTGCCCCTCGACCCTCTCTGCAAACAAGCAAAAAGAATTTATCTTGTCTTGAAAATGGTAGAAGTATGCACAGTTGTGGCCGTTTTGAGGTTGACGATGTTTTAGGAAGTCAAACAACATTTGTTTTTATTAGATAAAACTTGTTTGTTTTATCAACCTTAAGATTATATTGAAATAATACCCGCCTGTATGTACCATACGAAGTTTAGTTCAGGTTCAGTCAAATAATTGTTTAAGACAGATTTAAGTGCGCATTTCTTTACCAATTAGCTAGCTGTGTTTGAAATTATTTTGAGAAAAATAATAGTATAGGTAGATATCAAACGCCGTGTAGGTATAACTAGATAATGGTTTTTAATAAATATTATTTATTTTTATAGACTATGAATGAATAAATGAATGATTTGGAGTTTAAAATTGCCACTGCGAGCTTAAGTCCTTAAGATCTATTATGCCCCCAGTGACGATGCCCTTAGTTATTCTTAAGTTATTCCTACTTAAGCTAATACAGGATGTGAAACGTTCATGGTTGTAGTTCCCAACCCCAAGTTGTAGTTTGTCCTGTTTTAGCTTAGGAAGTTCATTCCAGATTTTTAGTCTTTTAGCCTCCTCTTCTGTTTTGATTTTATTTTTAATCACATTTTCTACTATTCCACAATACAATAAGGCTCTGGACCCGTTAAGGGTGTTGTTGCACCTATTTTCGCTAGGAGTCTGCCGTTTCATTACCTTCGACACCAATATGGCCTGGTACCCAACAAAGTGTTACAATGTTGTTTTTGCCCAGTTCATTTAGTTTGCACACACAATCCGATATCAGTTTAGAACTGATGGTGTATGAGTTGAGTATGCTTTAAGTACAGCTTGGCTGTCTGACATGATGGCAATATCTTGGTTACGGTAGTTCCTGTCGAGATTACGGTCTGCACATTTTCCTATGGCGTTGACCTTAGGGCTGTGTCAATCGTGAAAATGAAACGATTAATTAATTGCAATCACAGTAAACCGAAACAATCATTTCAGTTTTTGAATAAATTACCGACGACGCACGTATATATGTTTCGTTCATTCCAAACATTGACACAGCCCTAAATCCACCTCCCAAATCGATTGGTGTGCTCCGTTTTTCGATCCGACATACAAAAATTTTGGCACATTTGACACCCTGTCAAAATAATCGTGTTCCAGTGGTTCCAGAACTTCAGCCCTGACACTATAGGTAATATCCACCTCCTAAATCGATTGGCGTACTCCATTTTCCGATCCGCCGTACAAAATTTTTAGCGCATTTGACACCTGCTAAAATAATAATAATAATAATAAATAAACGACCGAAACGTACCTAAATCGTTCATTGAACGATTGGAATTGGGATGGAATCCATTGGTGGAAGCTACGGATCACAATCACAAAGACCGAATCAATCTGATTGACATAGTGAACGATTTTATATAACCATAATGATTAAAATAATGATTGATTGAAAAGATCGAATCTTAAAAGCAATCATTGATTGATTCGATTTTTCTAAATGAACGATTGGCATAGCTCTAGTTGACTTCAGTCTGGAAAATGCTGGTAGACTGCCCCATCGGTAAGGAAAGTTCGGTTCTTGGCCCAAAAGATTCCTGCCCCAGTCCCTTCACTTCTTCTCGATTTATCAGTGTACCACTTGATGACATTTGCCTTAAGAGTGTAGTTCACTGATTCTCCTACCCATTCTTTTTTTGCTACTTAACTGACTGAACAGAATAGAATGACGGAACCGGAGCCGCAGGCGGAACTGGAAGAGCTGTCAAAAAGTGTCGTACGTTATTTTTTTTTTACATCTCCACAATGGAGCTGTACAAAAGAAAAACAAAAGAATATTCTTGAAGCTCAGAATTCACATTTTTTGTTTCCAGTAATTTTCCTTTTAATAAATAATTTTTTTCGCGATATAAATAACCACAATATTTTTTTCCGACCCAAAAAGTTGTTTTTTTTCTTCATACAATTTGAAACGTCAAAAGTCCCGTACGTGAAAAGTTAAAAGTTGGTGAACTCTTCCGTCTGTATCTGCAGCTCCGTATGCGTCTACGTTCCATTGTGTTCGCAACATTGAATTTGCGTGTATTCAATATTTTGACAGCTATTCCAGCTCCGGCTCCAGTTCCGTCTCCGTCACCATTCTGTTTAGCCAGTAACTCCGTTCGAAAGTTTTTCACGAAATTATACCTTTTAATCATACCATCTCTAGGAAATTCAAAGAGGTTTGTTACTGTGCGGACTTGCTGATCGAATTTCTTTCCCTATGACCTATGCATTTACCCGTCCCAGTAGGTACCCTCCTTTGCAAATCTCATGATGGTTCCCCATAACAGCCTTTATAGCCTAAATAAGAACAATAATTTTTGGCAAAAAAATTAGCATAAGTACCTATATGTAAATCAACCTTCCTTAACATCATCAAAGACTCTTTTATAATTAATTTTCTTGGCTTAATGAAATCTTTGCTCAAAAGTAATTTCCAACAATATTATACTAGATTTTCCATAAAACTTGTTAGGTACTGAATACATCAAATTATTAACTTTTTTTATTAGTTTATTTGCGACATTACTAATGCGAAATCAACAACTTGATGTCATCCAATTTGTGTGTTCAATGTGAAAGCAAAATGCTAAGCATCAATTAAAGCAAATTGAACTTAAGTTGCACCGCCAGAAATGCCGGGGCATTATGGAGATGAAGATGAAATTTCCTATGCAGCTATGCCTACATGACAGGGTAGACTGTCAGTAGCCCATTGTGATGTTGTGCGATGCAAATATAACGTGATGTGCATTAAATCTGGTATATTAGGTGTGTTTTGTTCAACTCCTTAATGTGCACATTAAGAAATTCTTCACATTAAGCAAAAATTTCACATGCAAATTCTACCAACAACAAGTTAACAGCACATTTGATCTTCAGTAACTCTATGGCTTAATGTGGAACATTGCAGAATCGGCACAGTAACTAGCTCAACAAAACACAGCTATTATGAAAGTCGTGCATTTAAAAATGCACATAAATGTGTAGGTATATACACTAGGTATAGGTATGTAAAACCGAAGCCCTATCAAGGAAAAAGTAGAACACCAGGACAGGACATGGAGCCATATTTATATGAGTGCACACACGAAAGTGTCACAAATTGCACAGAGCAATGACTGCATAAGCAAGCACTTAAATTAGATTTGTGCCAAGTCCTTCTGCATGATTTGGTGGCTTTGGCTTGCTTCATGTTCATATAAGTACATATACTAACTACCTACGAGTTTTCGCCATGATAAAAGTTGTATGTTGCCTGAGCAATGATGAAAGCCCTTAAGTTATTTTTATGTCTGTAAACAATTATTATTCTTCTATAGGTAGGAGTGAAAAATCGATTTATCCTAAAATATATGTATATGTGGGTATGTATACGTATAGGTATGTTTTTATTTCCAGCTAACAATGAAAACAGTAGCTACCTATAACCTATTCTTCTGACGTTATAGAATTTATTATGAACAAAATTTTATTTAAAGTGTAGATGGAACTAAAAATGTCGCAGCGAATTTATTTATTGTGCACATTCTTCCGGAAAACTTTTGAATAATAAAACTTTGGAGTTTGAAAATATGATGATTAATATTAAATCTTAATAGCAGATTGCTTCATTAAAATTCTAGGGGAATTAAGAGTTTTTCTGTAGATTTTGCGCAGTTAAAAAACAAAGGAAAAATCATACTTTAAATACCTGTATACGATACCCCATAGTAACTAATAAAGAATTTTATTTTGTTTATTTTCGTTGTATCTACCCTTTATAATTTGTTTGAATAGATTGCTATTAGATTCTGCATACTTACATTTACGCGTGGGTATATCGTATATCTTTTCGTGGACAAAAAGTTAAATAGATAAGTATAGGTACCAAGTGGCGGATTTATAAGGAGGTTTTCTTACAAAAATAATCAAAGATTCTTAACTGAATTTAATTTTGATTTGATAGTTTTACAGCACACGAAGTTTCTTGTTGAATTCTTCAATTATCTTCAATTTTGTATCAGCCGATAAAAACCGATATTTCGTTCAAAGAATTTTCTATTAGCTATTCAAATATTTGTCATAGACTAGATTCATATTTTAGAGAAAAACTTATAACAATGTTCCAAATCGATCTATCGGGATTTACAGGCATCTAATTAATACTAAAGGTTAGGTAGGTATACCTATGTAGCAAATGTTTCTTTTTTATTTTCAGGTTTAAATAATAGTGACAAATTTAGAATTTTCCAAGAATTTTGGAGACATTTTTTTTTGTAGAAATTAACATTCTCATTAATTAGCTCTTAAATATTAACCTTGCTGATTAGGAATTTGATGCATACATATATGGAAATATGTTTCTTTAAAAAATTAAAATATAAGTACAGTATTGTCTCGCTAAACCGAACCACCTTTAATCCGAATATTGTGCTAATCCCAACCTTTATTTCTCTGCATTATGTTCCGATTTTTGTACGCTGTAATCCAAATTTCAAATTTTAAAAAACACTGGTTTCGCAGTTCAATTTTTACAGTAATTTTGTTTAGGTATAATATAGGTACTCCTTTTTGTTTAAACAGAACACAATTGATTTCGCTATCAAAACATTACCACTATATACACACAATGAAGTATGTGAATACAAACATGAATTTTTTTTAAGTTTTTTAGTTTTTATAAAAGTAAAACCAATTTATAATGCAATAAATTTTAAAATTTTTGGTCTTAAAAAGCAGTAAATTATGTTTTTGTAAAACAACTAACGCTTTTCCTTTCCCGTCCTGTACTCATTAATCCGAATAATTTGATAACTTTAATACCCCCTTGCAATAATTAATTCGGATTAGCGAGGCATTACTGTAATTAAAATACCATAGACGAAATTCCCTCACAATTTGACCAAAATCGATTAATCGGGAGAACTCAGAATCTATTTGTTCTATGGCAGGTATCGTTATTAATAGTTTTGGTTACTAATTTTATTGAAATGCATACCACCATGCCTACCCTTTTATAATAATATAAATACACAAAAAATTTCTATACATCAAGATCGTTTGCGATCAAAAAACCAACCGAATGAGAGTATATTCCAAAAATTTTAAGCATTTAGAATAATCTACATACGCTACTTATTGTAACTCGAGCTCTGGCCTTATTTTTCAAAAACAAAATAAAAATTAGGATTTGATGTCAGCGTTAGAACCAATAACCAAATAAAAAGTGCTCATTTCAGGATGCGTTAGAATTTTTAAAGTCATATGTGTTTTCCAGATTCCAGAAATAGCATGCATAGAAATAGCTTCTTTATATACCATTCGGCCCAAAATGACCCTCGTCATTATTTTATCAACAAAAATTACTGAAATGATTGACATGGAGCTTTTCTTAGGATGTAAGTATAAATTCATGATGTCAAACCTTGAATTCTAAGATTTGTCACGATTTGAAAGTTATTCTCTGTTAGAGAAAAACATTAACTAAAATTATTAGTTATACCAACGGATACAAACTCTAATTATATTAAGAAACATTGCACTCATAATCTCCCTTTCCCGTATTTATATTTATAATTCCTACTTGGCAATACCTATATCATTTTCCACCCCCTTAACAAATGAATTAGGTATAAAAAAGTCGAAAAACGCATGCGTTGGAAAACATTAAAGTTATTCCTATAATAAATAGTTTACTCTTTTTTTCGTTCCGCATTTTGTATAAAAAATATAATATTTAATATTTGAT
This sequence comes from Epistrophella euchroma, assembly GCA_947049315.1. Lineage (NCBI taxonomy): Eukaryota > Metazoa > Arthropoda > Insecta > Diptera > Syrphidae > Epistrophella > Epistrophella euchroma. The sequence continues at coordinate 105,951,747 of OX346247.1, read as the reverse complement.
AAATTTAACAAAATATCTTTTGGCATTATTAAAATATAAATTTAACAGTTAATGTTTACTGATGGGAATCATCAGTAAATATTACAAACAAATAAATATTACAAACAAAAAAATATCTCCCTTTGAAAAGGAAATACGCAACTGGAAAACCGTGTATCCTTTTGGAAATCATATAGAAATCAGTCTACAAACAGATAAAACTAGTGTAAAAATGTGTTGTTGACATTCTGTTCAGGAATATTGTTTTCTTCAAAAGTTAAATTAATTATTGCATTTACTGAAAAACAAAAAATAATAATTTAAATTAAAGTTAAAATTGAATAAAAGGTTATCTGAAGGATTCAAAAATTTAATTCTACTAGAACCGTATAATTTATTGACAACATACACAAAAAAATGTCAGGTAAGAAAAAAAATCTCATTTGATGTCAAGAGATGCTTCATGATAATGAGGAAAATTATACAAAAAATGCCTAGGTACATTAAATTTATATAATTACATATAAAAACTCCAAAGGACTGAGTTCCTAATTAAAGGAAATGCATGTGAAAGAATTGCATACAATTGTTTTGTTTGCCTTTGAAACAATTTAAATAAGGGTGTGTGATGAATCGTACCTATACATTTTTGTATACCTACATCTTGTCATCGGTGTAAAAGTAAAAGAAAATATCCAGTGCCACCGCGTCCCCATGTCCTGTAGGATTATGCGTAAACAAATACCAATTATGCATTTTTCCACTTGTTTGGCTCTGTGCACTCTGATACTCAGTGCTTCTTCTCAAGTTTCTAGCGGAAATTTGAAGATGGAAAAAGTATTTGAAGTACCTACCTACACATTCAGTGAAACGTAAAATAAGGCAGGTACTCTTTCACTTTCATGTCCTTACAATGTGAATTGTTCAAATTTAACAAAAGTGAGTTTTTTTCGATGTTTTTTGTCACACCGCACATAAACGAGCATCATGAATGCATATTATGTGCCATCTTGCGGTTATTTATTCTTAACAGCTTTAGCCTTAAGAGATTTTTATTTTGCCTGCCGTGTCGTAGTGGCCTGAATTGGAAGGATGTTATGTGAAGAGGTATGCGAAAAGTAGATTTGTATGACTTTAAGGACTCTCAAAAACATGGCGTTAATAAACGCCTCGAGGGGAGCTATCAGCTATGAACATTCGAAGTAGTCCGCTAGTCCTTTATTTAAATGGAATCGTGCTAAGGAATATATACACTTTTGTAGCTACAAATTCCTCTACGGGCTGATAGGTAATCTACAAAATGTAATTTAACGTTACATGACAGGGTGAGTTTAAACCTTAAAAAAGGCTCAAATGTTATTTTCAAGACGATTTCACGGTTGATGTGTTCGAAATTTGAAGGGCTGGTTTTCATTACCTTTTAAGGCCGTGTGCGAACTCGTTTAAAATTTCGATTAAATTTTATCCGAGATTAAATTTTGACATTTCTACGTACAGATTCACCTCACTACTGTCACAAATTAATCTTTGGATAAAATTTAACGCGAATTTAACTGAATTCGCACACGGCCTAAGTCAATTATAAGTAAAACAAGCAGAATAACTCCCTTTTTAGCAGGAACATTTTATTTGCTTGTACTGCACCACCACCACCGGAAGTATAACGACATAAGTGTAATATATTAGGGCCGTGTACGAATTCGTTTGAATTTTCGATTAAATTTTATCCGAGATTAAATTTTGACATTTCTACATATAGATTCACCTCACTAGTGTCAAAAATTAATCTTCGGATAAAATTTAATGCGATTTGAACTCACAGCCTGGGCGTCGTGTGTGAATTGAGTTAAAATCGCGTTAAATTGTATCCAAAGATTAAAATTTGACACTAATGAAATGAATTTGTACGTAGAAACGTCAAAATTTAATCTCGGATAAAATTTAATCGTAATTTTAACTCAATTCGCACACGGCCCGAATTTTTTGAGCTAAGGCACTGTGCGAATCGGGTTTAAATCTGGATTAAATTTTATCCAAGATTAAATTTTGACGTTTCTTCATACAAATTCACCTTATTATTGTCAAAAATTAATCTTCGGATAAAATTTAACGCGATTTAAACCCAATTCACACACAGCCTAAGTACGACAAAATTCTCAAAAAGGTTGAAAGACACAGTTGAAAATATAATATTTTTTAGTTTTATAAAAAAAAACTAATAGATATTAATTAATAAGGTTATGTTTGCTTAGAATACAAATTCCTAGAAAAATTTTCAGCAAAATTTTTGATTGGTTTTGATGCTTCAGTATCTAGCTAACAAGCTGGCGAGTACATGGTTTTAGCTTTTAGGAGCTAAATAGTTATCCTACACAATTGTGTGAGTATCCCTCTTAAAATTTGTACTAAACAACAACATGTGAAGGTACAAGTTCACAATTCCATTATGGATGTCATCTCACCCAAGTGGGGTTTAAAAATTCCATTTTCAGCTTTCAGTTATTGTTCTTCTATTAAAACACTTAAATTTTCATCTTGTTTGTTTATTTGCAGCTAAAACTCCATCTATAGACCGTGAGCGTGATTATATAGGTTTTGCAACACTTCCGGAGCAAGTTCATCGAAAGTCTGTAAAACGTGGTTTCGAATTTACTTTGATGGTGGTTGGAGAATCTGGCTTAGGAAAGTCCACCTTAGTTAATAGCCTATTCTTGGGTGATCTTTACAAAAATCGGGTTATTCCCAATGTTGAAGAACGCATCGAAAAGACAACACGTGTCGAAAAGAAAACAATGGACATCGAAGAGCGTGGAGTTCGACTGCGTCTAACAGTTGTCGATACACCAGGTTTTGGCGATGGCATTAATTGCGAGGACAGTTGGAGGGTGTGTACAGGGTACATTGACGAGCAGGTGAGTTTTTAAAAGAATATACCTACCAAAATTTCACTACTGAAAGTGAATCTTCTTTTTACTTTAGTTTCGTCAATATTTTACCGATGAAAGTGGTCTCAACCGTAGGAACATCCAAGACAACAGAGTACATTGCTGTTTGTACTTTATTCCACCATGGGGTCACAGGTGAGTTCTGGAATTTCTTTATGTTTGTTTTTTCTTCATCAATCAAAATGGTTTCTTTAGTCTTCGACAGATGGACCTAGACCTCATTCGACGCCTTCATCGTAAAGTGAACATAGTTCTGGTCATAGGCAAAGCAGACTGCCTTACTAAGACCGAAGTACGAAAACTAAAAGAGCGCATTTTGCAGGATCTAGAAGACAATCATATCGAATTATACCAATTCCCAGATTGTGATTCTGATGAAGACGAAGAATTCAAACAACAAGATCGTGAGCTAAAGGCTTCAATACCTTTTGCAGTTGTAGGAAGTAACACAATATTAGAGGTCGCTGGCAAAAAAGTCCGCGGACGCCAGTATCCCTGGGGTGTAGTAGACGTCGAAGATCCCGAACACAGCGATTTCATCAAGCTCCGAACAATGCTCATCTCGACTCATATGCAGGATCTTAAGGATACCACCCAAGATGTTCATTATGAAAACTTTAGGGCTCAGTGCATTTCACAGATTTCACAACACGCTCTGCGCGAACGTGGAAAACTAAAGCGCGATTCGATCAGTTCAAATGGATTTGAATCGACAATAAGTGAAACCGATAGGTTACTTCTGCAGAAAGATGAGGAAATCCGTCGAATGCAGGATATGCTCACACAGATGCAAGAGAAACTTAAGGCAACTCATATGATGGAAATGAAAAAGAATGACAGCGTAATAGATGTCTAGCTAAGGACAATATTTTTCTTCTTCTACTACCAAGTATATGAAATTCAATATAAAAAAGGAAATTATATTTTTATTACGCACAATACTGATGCAATGATAATTCAACCAAACACACAGCCTATACCGCAAACCAATAATAACATTCTTGCAAACAAACAACGAGCCTTTCTGCGAATGAAAAAGGCAACAAAAATAGCCCACCAGGACACTTCCAGCGAAAGGACTTTCATCAAGACAAAATAAAACGTTTTACCTATATAAATTATGTGTTTAATAAAACTATCTCTGGACATTAAAAGTCATTATGTTTATCAACTTATAAGCGATTGTTTTGGCATAACATGCAAAACATTAATGTATAATCATTTAAAATCATTAAAAAAGTAACGTGGCATCATCATTTTTCTTACATATTTTATTATACGTTCAGTAAGTAAATCAGTTAAAGTATCTATAAACTATACTTATATTTACAACTATTTTTTCAATAAATAAAATTTATTCGTGTAGAAAAATCTATAAAAGCGTAACCATTTTAACTTTTACGTTGAAATTATGAATATCTGTCTACCTATGTATGTAAGTGTAAGTTATGAAAAATGAAAATGTTTTATTTAATTATTTTTATATTGTTAATGTGTTGTATATTTTTTAACTTTAAAATTATTTTACATATATTCCGTAAATATAATTTTAGTAAATTATTTTATTTATACATTAAAATTGAATGCTAGCATTCAATTCAATTTTGAATTAATAAAGGCGACATACAAAGAAATTCGTTATTCGTTTTTTTTTTTCAAACATTGTTATTGATAGGATTCTGGAATACGAAATATTCCACCTTACAGAAAAATGAGGTCTTTGAAAGTTTATACGACCCAACATTTAAAAAAAAAGTAGGTATATACAAAATTGTAACTTCCATTAATTTTTTTAGCTATTTTAGATAGATCATTTTCTCGAAAATAAATAAATATAATTCAGGTAGATACGTATACCAAAATTTTCAAAACTCTTTTTTGGATTTGGATGGATTATTCCGTAGAGGGAAAATCGATTTATTGTTTTAGCTCCAACATTAACTGCCATAGAACCGTTTCGAAAAAGGTTATTTTATCTCAAAAACAGCTCTAATGATTTTGATTAAAATTTTCGTGTGTATACATAAATTTCTGGCACGGGCTGCATTTTGGTGAAACAAAAATTTGCAAAAAACTATAATTAACGGCTTAACCGATTTTGATCAAAATACTTTAACACGAGAGGTCCTTTAAGGTTTGATTAATATTGCAGATAAATTCAAAAAAGTATTTTTTTAGATTTAAAAAAAAAAATATTTTTTTGAAAAATTTTGAGAAAATTTATATTTAAAAAAAATATACTTCAAGACCATTTTTTGCCTTATTGGCGTGAATAACCCGTATGGTATTGAACTTGTCCCAATTTAATAAATCAAACGGCTAAAAATAGAAAAGAATTATTTTCGGATGCAAAAATACATTTGTATGCAAATACACAACACTGTAATTGGCTTTTACGCTTTGCAATATTCTCAAGCAATTTCGTGAGAATATTGCAAGGTGTAAAAGCTGTGTAAAGTGAATATAATTTTTTTCGGAAGTGTTTAACGACCTCACAAAAAAATGTCTTTAAAGCCTTAACTACATTGGTCACTTTTTGCAAAATTACAAAAGTAAAAATATTTTTTGTCCCGCTCGCGCAAATGTTTTGTGAAAAAGAATGTACACAATTCTTTTTAAACCAAAATCTTTTTTTTCCCCATCATTTTTATACGTTTTCCAGTGAGCAACACTATCCCAAAATTAGTTTGAAAATTTTCACTTTTGTACTATTTAACTTTTTTGGCTTAATGTAGTTAAGGCTTATTCCCCAAACTTTTCTCCTACTCCTACGCAAAAAAATTTAGTGGTGGTAGGTATTTGTTATTTGCGTGGAAAAAAGTTTCGACAGATTTTCGCGATTTGTTTGCGGTGGTCACTGATCTCTATAATACACCTGGATAGCGCATCCATACAAGAAAGTTGATGCCATTTGAGAATTGTTATAATGTTGAGTTGCCTATTTTTTTGTATAACGGTATAAATGTATAACATAATGAAATGCAAATTTTTTTTACAAAATTGCAACTAAAATACTTTAAATTCACTTTTACAATTATTTTAAATTACAAAAAATCAATCAAACTATTGTTTGTTGATAATTTTACAAAAAGAAAACAAAAGAAGAAAAACTTTAATTTTGCGTGATAAAATTTGTCTTTTCCCGAACTGCGTAGATCATTTTAGCAACAGTTAAAAATGTTTGTTTAAAGCTTGGACGGCTGACTAAAGTAAGACAACGTTTCGACTGTTATGCCAGAGGTCTGGGGTTCAATACCAGCCGCTTCCAGCTTAAGTTTTTTTTTGGAGCTACTACCTCTTGCGAGGAAGTGACAAATCCTCCAAGAGTATCTCCTGTCACAGAAAAGTGCCGCTCGTTAGCCGTTCGGATTCGGCAATAAACTGTAGGTCCCTTTCATTCCTGCAGACACGCACACAGGAATGGTTGAGAGTTGTAAGTCACTAGGCCCTAGTTCTTCTTGAGCTGTTGTGCCATCAAATTTATTTAATTACATATAAACGAAGCAACTTGCTCGTCTACTCGCCTTTTTCCTGCGCGTGTGCTATCACACAAAAAACTCTTTCAATTAATTCTAATTTAATTCTTGACCAGCGTCAAATCTTTCATCCTCCTTATATGTTCAACGAAATGTTGACTTATGAAAAGAGTATGGAGAAAAAAGAAAGAACCCGAATGAACAACAACAAGCTTATGTGTGGCTAGTAAAAATGCTAGTTGATTCAAAAGCATCCATCAAACAATTAAACCTTCACGACATCATCGACATGATCACGTGACCTTCGGTAGTGCAGTGCGTAGTGCACTTGGCCCGGAGACGCTCGGTCTAGGTTCGAGCCTGAGTGGGGCAAATGATTTTTCGAATAAAATTGAACATAAATAGACTAAGCACCACTAAAGGAGTCTGATGATCGGCCTGGCAACCGTGAAATAGCTATAAAGCTAAGTATAGACGATTGGGCGACGGACGACTTTACACACTACGAAGGAGAAATAACAAAAGTTCATATTTTGTATCAAATTATTAAACAACAAAAAGAATTTAAATTTTAAATCATTTATTTTTTGAAAGACGCAAGAATGAGAAGATCTTGCAATAATTGAACATATATTGTCTAGAAGAAAAAATAAACCTTTGCGTACAAAAAATTCAGCAGGCTTACTCTAGAGAGTTCGGCTGATTTAAAAAGTGACCTTGAGACTATGTTAGGTCTGAGCGAGTTGGCGGCAGGCTGCCTATTGTTACCAATTGCTTGAGCTGGTTTTTTTCCCTGTCCACCCTCGTTTTGGCATTCTTCAAATTTATTTAATTGCTCGTATAGTTTCTTGGCTATTTTGAAGTCCAATTTTTTTTAACTTGTTGGAATTTGCTGTTCACTTTATTTTCATCGTATTTAATCTTCATTTGAGTAGATATCTTTCAATAGTTTTATTTATTCCTAACAAAATATACAGCACAAGGAATTTAATATAAAAGTGAGTCCAGTTGCTTTATAGATTTCTTTTATTCAGTTGTGGAAAAACTACAAATTTCCTACAAAAATGTTTTTTTTTTTTATCTCTCAACTCGGCTCCAACCGTTTGACATTTCGAACAATAGGCCAGTCCCACGAAGAAAAAATCTCTGAGCGCTCAGAGCGCTCAGAGATTTTTTTTCATGGGACAAAAAATCTCACCTGAGCACTGAGATATTTTGCTGAGATATGTGAGATGAAAATTTTTTGGATTCATTTCTCAGTTTTCTTTCTCAGCCAAAACAGCTGTTCTTTTGACAATCAAATTTAAATTTTTTTGTGGTGCGCAAGTGCAAAAGTGGTAAATAAATGCAAAATAAAGACGGAATGTTAATAAAAACTAAAATAAATTGAACTTTTTATTATTTCTCATTCATTTCAATAAGTTTTCTGCTTCAAAAATTAAATATTTTAAGCAAAAGTTGAAAGTGATTTTTCAGAATTTCAGTACGAGAATTATAACACCTGAGTTTTTTACAATTGAGCGGAGAATGTTGTCCCACCAAATGATTTCGCCTCCGTCAAATTGACATTGAGCGCTCACTGAGATTTTTTCTCCGTGGGACTGGCCTAATGAAAAAATTGTCAGCGATTGTAAGATGTTTTCAATGAAAACATCTGACAATGACCAATGAGTCTGACAATGTCCTAATCGTCTGACAATGACACAAATTGTGCGTTCAGACGATTGTAAGATACCTGACAATTTTTTGTCAGATTGTCATCTGACAATTACCTGACAATGACGTTTCTGACAATATTGTCAGACAAAATTGTGTGTACAGACGATTGTAAGACATTTGGGACAGTATTTTCACTGACAGATCTGACAATATTGTAAGATCTGACAATCGTCTGTACTTAGCTTAAGCACCACTAAAGGAGTCTGATGATCGGCCTGGCAACCGTGAAATAGCTATAACTCCAGCCTATAACTGGCTGAACAGAATGGTGACGCAGACGGAAACGGAGACGGAGCCGGAATTACTGTCAAAATATTGAATACACGCAAATTCAATGTTGCGAACACAACGGAACGTAGACGCATACGGAGACGCAGACGGAAGAGTTCACCAACTTTTAACTTTTGACGTACGGCACTTTTGACGTTTCAATTTGTATGAAGAAAAAAAACAACTTTTTGGGTCGGAAAAAAATATTGTGGTTATTTGTATCGCGAAAAAAATTATTTATTAAAAGGAAAATTATTGGAAACAAAAAATGTGAATTCTGAGCTTGTACACAATAATATTCTTTTGTTTTTCTTCAAAATACCTTCAAAGCTGTACAGCTGCATTGTGGGCATGTAAAAAAAATAACGTACGACACTTTTTGACAACTCTTCCAGTTCCGTCTGCGTCTTCAGTTCCGTCATTCTATTCTGTTCAGCCAGTAAGACTTGGTGGTAGCTCACTCAAGTTGTTGTTCTACACTGCGCAAGTGTTATCACACAAAAAACTCTTGTGCTTGTTATTTACAGTTTTTTCATTTAGTCTTCACACGTAGATACTAGTTGTTGGAGATTTTATTGACGTTTTCTTTAAATCTCCACAATCTCTTGTACCTTTCACACGCAAGCAACAAAACCCGAAGAGATTTGCTTATTTTCCTTTTAAACTACCTTGGTTGAACGCACACGATAGTACTGTGAAGAGGAACATCAAAAAAAATCTCCTAAATTTTGGCCTGGGAGATTTTGTTTACCCCTCTTTCTTCCTGCCCTTCTCGCCTATGAACTCAATATTGTTAGAAACTCAGTTACCTTGTGTGGGATTTCGTTAGAACTATCTACAATTAGGAATGTACCAACTCGTTTGGACTAGAGTGTTAAATTAAGATTTAAGAAAAAAGTCAAAAAAATCTCCAACAACCAGTAGCTTCGTGTGAAAGGGCACTATATATTTTTCTTGCTATTGGCATCACTTAGAAGGCAAGTGACATTCTACTTCATTTGGATTTTGGATGTAAACAATCGAATTCGTCTTTCTTGTTGGAACATGGAAATGTAAAAATAAATAATAAATTTAAATAATTTAAACACCTCGTTTAAAATTACTTTTTATTTGCAGAGTCAATCCCTGCTTTTCTGTTCTATCGAACATGGAAGTTCTAGAAGCTCTCAAAAACATAAAGGACACAAAAAAGAAATACGGACTTCGTAATCTGGCGACAATTGCCTACGAGGTGAGATATTCAGACCATGTCGAGGTAAACCATCATTAATATTACATTCCAGACTCTCCAATACCTCGAAGACTCCCCCTGCAAAACACAATCCCGGGATACAATTCTGGAATTCCTTAAAGAAGTTAAACAATATAAACTAACAAACAACGAATGTTTGATGATGATCAATGATCCACCCCAGACCGCCCTTCACATTCAATTGGTAAGAATTTGTAAACCAATCAAGATCCGCATATAATGAGTTATTTTCCAGCTTGTTGAGGACAGCGAAGAGCGGCTGAGTGAAGACCAAGTAAACGCTGTACTCGAAATAGTTAAAAGGAATCTACCTCAAGTCATCGAACCTTTAAACCCACAATAAAAGAAAATACATTAAGTATTCGTAGAAAACAATTGTATTTATTTTTCATTTAAATACGAAATGGCATTATTGACTTATCGCTTCTGGTCTCCCAAATCCTCAATGAAATCTTCATCAATATCGGGCCATTTCTCAGGAATGATGTCAAACAAATCGTCCTTGACGTCACCTTGTATGACAATTTCGTCATCACCAGTTACAGATGAACCGCAGGCGAATTTCGTCCCGAAGAACTTGGCGGCTACTTTGAGGTCGATTTCTAGGAAATAAAATGCAAGACTTATTAAAGTTCTACCTTGACACTGTTGTAGTTGCATCAATCATACCGAATGTACTCAATCCCGTCACAACAGTAACGGACTTCTTCTTGCCACGAGGTGCACGGGAAACACAAATCTTTTTGGTGACATCTTCCTTCTTCTTGATTTTCATTAGGCCTTTGCCACCACGTTTTTGACGTTTCTTGTCATCGTCGCCGGCATCACCACTGGCAGCATCTTCAAGCTTAACACGCTCAAATTCGGTTGGAAGGTTTTTCTCCAACCATTGTTTGCATTTTTCATACTCAGGATAGTATTCGCAATACTAAGTACATAATGGGTAAATAATTTTTTTAATTGAATTTAATTATTGTTGATTTAAAGTTTACCTCGATGGGCATGGAGCAGTTGCCGCAATACGAAACACTCAATGGATAAGTTACGCCCTCACGAGGACCCAATTGGAGGCGGGCAGCCATGTCGACGACTTCGGTCATAGTTACGAAATATAGGATTTTTTTTAATATAAAACTATTTGAATTTAAACCTTAAAACAAAGTTGAGGTGTTGAGGAAAAAAATTATTGAGGTTCAGAAAAATATTTGGATGTATCACACACAAAACGTAAAACGAAAAACAGCTGTATGTCACATCACAGGATGACAGACAACAGAAAAAATAGTTCTCTTGCCAAATAGGTGTAATAGTTGTTGGAAAACTTAATGGTGATACTTCATAAGGCACTAATTTTAAGACTTCTTTTAATATCAATTACCTTTCAACAAAAAATTCAATTTTTTTTCTTAAAACGAATCGTTTTATCACTTAAGTCCCCTTTCACACGAAGATGTTTGTCGCTGGAGGTTTTTTAACGTTTTCTTTAGATCTCCTTAACCATTGACCTATTAGATATGGACTGCCAGGAGCCAACTTCACGACGGTACCACTTAAAACTAAACGCTGCCAGTGCCCCGTGGAGCAAAGCGGAAAAGTAGGTGTAACTTTTGACAATTGAGTGTATCCTTCAAAATCTTGCTTGTTTATTTTTATTTTTACAAAAGGTACTTGAAAATGGTGAAGAAATGTAAAAAAAGTATTGAAATAAATTAAAAAATATTATAAAACCATAAATATAACATATTTACATTTATTTTTCAGATGGTGAAAATGAGTATGTATGTATTTTAACACTATACAGAAAAAAAAACGTCAAGAACCGCGAATGTGATTGTCTCTGATAGCGGATGTGCAAAAGCCAGCATTGACCATGAAAAGAAAGATGAACAGAGCAAGAAACTTACTCCTAAGTGACAGAAACCACAAAGAGCATCAGCCAAAAAAGCCATGGATTAAATGCAGGCCATTAAAGTGAAACCAAAAAGGCTATATCGTAAAATCTATGTTTATATTCCGTATCGAACCAGAAGAAAAATGCTAAGATAAAGTTCATCCGTCAGTTACTACCAATTAATAAACAAACTACAGAAGTATTATCGCACATGTGAGTCAGCAGAGTTGACGTTATGGATAAGAAACTTGTAAATTTTATAAGGTAAATCTAAACTTCTTTTTGTGTAGCGTTTATATTAATCACTTTTATTGCATAGCTACGCATATCCGACGAGCAACTAATCAAAATCCAGCGCCTCTACCTTGAGCATGGTGTGGAGCAATTAAGCTAGAGATAAAACCATTGGTTTATGAAGAAGCCCATCGTCATCTTAAATACGACACACACACATTTTAGTCTTGCCTCTGGCACCAGAGGATATTGAACCTATTCTAGAAAAAAATTTTAATTATTTATCAATTCACTAGAGGATATTAAAAAGAAAGAAATTGTTATTATTTTGCAATTTAATTTTTGCAATTTAAAATAATTTTTTTCATTTTAAAATTAAAAAGGACGAAATATAAGTTACTTCATCATTCTGTTGATCAGTCGCCAAGTGTTCCAGACTGGCAAAGGTAGGAGTAAAGGTAATCATATGCCTGAAGGAAACCTAAACATTCCACAATATCTCATGTAAATACTTTGAATAAAGCATCCAATCCAATGCAGCTGAATAATGCATGTGATTGATATTTTTTATAACAATTTCAATTTTAACTTCATATACATACAATGCCCCTTAAACCAAAGGTTTTTTAAATATTGTAACCTGAATCGCATGGCAGTGTTTAAAATAATTGAAGGATAAAAAAGAAATTTGTTTGGTTCGGTAAAATGGTGGTTTTTATTTCACAGATTACGAATTGAAGTTGGATGAGACGAGATCGCAAAACTATGGCAATGCAATAGTTTAGTTGTTAAATATAGATTGGATATGGATTACACGTGAGTTTATCAATGATGTCACTAAATAAAAACAAAAAATCAATTATTCTTTTTTTATATTCAGAATCAGAAAATGGTTACTCAAAGTAAGTTCCCCTGGAGGAATGTCGAGATCGAGAATGATTCGGCGGTAGCTGAAGAGGCTGCTGGGAAGATCCATCGCCTGTTAATATCAGAAAAATATCGTTGAACCATTGGAAGAAGAATTTTTTCTCACAAAGAAAAGACAATTGAAGAGACTTTTTTATATACTTACATATATATAAACTTGCTTTTATTACATGAAATATAAATAAAATATACATTAAGTTGAGGTAAAAGGACTATTGTAATACTCTATTTTGATGTTTGCTCATTTGTGACTGATGTAATGGAGAAAACACAGTGGCCAATTACTAAACCCTTTCCACTGTCAAGACAGATCGCCGAGGCACATATTTGTGTAAATCTTGTAACGTCACGTGGTCTAAAAATTATATAAAAAAAAATATCATCTTATAATAATAAAAAAAAAAAAATTAAAAAAAAACTACGGTTAGACATACAGTTCTTAGCGTTTGAGTAAAAATTAATAGAAGCATCAAAATATTACAAACAAATATTACTAATCCCTATCCCTATCAATTTCTGGTCAAACACTTAAAACTGGATGCCTAAATAATTTTCAGATTTTGAGAAAATTGAAAATAACGAAATCTTCTTTTCTACGTAGTGGAAATAGGATCTTAGGAGGAACAAAATAACAGATAGAAGTCGAATTTACGAAATACATATGGAGGGTTCACAGCTGTAGTTAACCAAAACAAAAAGTTAAATTCGAAGATATTAACAGGTTAAGCAAATACTCTGCCATTAATTACTAAACTAATATTTTACGCGTATTGCAGGCAATTTGATTAATCTCCAAATTTTCTTCTGATTTAAAAATAAAATGAACGAAATACGAAAGATTTAATACTAGTTTTAGAAGTATGGTTCACTACAGCTGTAAACCCTCTATATGTACTTTTGTTACATTTTTTCGTTTTTCTCAAAAACTTTTTTTTAACCTTAACTTTCAAATAGAATTTTTTGTATCTAAATAAGTAAATCTATTGAAAAATGCATCCAAGTCATGTAGGTAGCAATAAAATATTACAAAAAATCATAACTAGGCACATACCTCTTTGAAGAGAACCGATAGCTTTGCTTATGGTAATTAGACTTATAATATAATATATATATAATATATATATATAAATAATAATAGACCTTGTGATGCTGGTAAGTTTTTTGAGTATGGTTCACTTTCACTAACTTTCCATTCTAAAGCACAGAGACCCACAGTTTATAAATTTCTTTTTAAGAGAATACTTTTAACCATTTACAAGGAAACAAGTAACTCAAAATCAAACCCGCCAGCAATAAACCATGAACACACAATGAAATGTTATGGCGCATTGCGCTCATTGACTGGAACAATCAGCCTTATTGTGAGTTTCACCCAAACAACATTTCACCTTAAAATTTTCTGTTTGCCGGGAATTTTAAATGCTATTGTAAGTTTCACCCGATTGAACTTAACGTTTTTCGCATTATTCTCTCTCGTTTGCCTACTAAAAATAGGTGAAAATTTTAACTTTCAATCGTATTATATTTTGCACGAAATGAATGCTAACAATAAGAGAAATATTTAGAACGTGAAATATTTTTCGGGTGAAACTCACAATAGGCGAAAAAATCTTCCGGGTGGAATGTTGTTCGGGTGAAACTCACAATAAGGCTATCAAACTTTAGAAACTTGTAATTTTGCAATATATATTCCTCTGAATTGAACTTCCAGCTAAAATCGGCATAATCATATTCATCTGTTGTTTTTGCTGTTGAGGGCTGTTTTTTGTTTAATCCAAATTAGCTAATCATAGATTAAGTGAAATGTCAAACCATCCGAGACATTAGCTCAGCAGATTATTGTTATGATATCCATAAAGGCAGACATTTTATGTTAATTAACATGAGCTCCAAGTTTCAGGAAATCCAAATAGCGATGGATACTCTCGATCAATTGTACGAAATGCACTTCCCTCCAATTATGAAATTGGTTAAGCAAATGCAATGGAGAAGATCCTTTAACCAGTCTCATCCACATCCTTCTTTCCCTCGTCAGCAACAATGCAATCTCTTATGAATTACAGGTTATTTGTCACTGCCTCAGGCTACTGCGCATGGGATTATCCCTTCAGGTTAATAAATAAAAATAAATAAAATAATAAATGTTTTGAGCAAAATTACCACGAAGTAAATTTTTTTGATATGAAAAAATAGGAAATAAAAAATAAAAAAAAAACTGAGGATCGCATCAGCATTGTCAGTGTGAAAGCTTGTGGAACCATCTATAAAATGAAACAGACTGCAAAACCATCGATTGATGGTGTCACCGGCAATGTGTCCAGTGACGCGCAGTAGATGCTGTCGATCCAAGTGGCTCATGTAGGCGATAACACTGTAAGAGATCAAAGCCAGATGTGAAACGTCGTCCAAGGCTGGAAGTGGAAATTCCGGATCATCTTCTGACTCTGAATAAGCGATGAGGATCTCCAGAGATCGAAGGATTTCCGATGGAGGTTTGCGGTCACCCTCTAGAAGGGTTGACAGTTGAGTTGTGTCAGATGATTCATTGGAAGCAGGGGGTTCTTCTGTACGGACATTTTCAAGTCTTTGTAGAACTTGTAACGTCTTCAATTCCAACTGCTAATCCTGAACGAATCTATAAAAATGAAAAACCCCGATGTTATCGCAAATTTGATCTAATGAAGGTTTTTATCCATCAACTTACACTTGATGTGGCAATTTCTACGACTTTTTCTTCTTGTTTCTCATCGACTACGTTGGCTTCATCGTCGCCGGACATTTTTCCAAATTAGTTTTATTGACTTTTCTCAAATTTTATTGTTTTTGTTTTTTACTTTTGACTATTTGTTTATTTAGTTTATCTATTTTTTGGAACATTTACATATTTATTTGTTGAAATGATTCGTGTCCACTACAGGGCGCATTGCAATAAAAAATTGATGAAAATTTTAAAATATTATTATAATGTGGATTTTGTATATAAAAATTAAAAACATAAAAATTTATTTTGAATGAAAAAAAAAAAGAAACTAAAAAAAAAAAACAAATCAAAACGTCACACAGTAGTAAGTAATAATAACAGATGTCCTTAGTTTCTACGCCAAAAATAGCTTGTTGAAACCAAGTGACAACAGATGGCATTGAAAATTATTATTATTTTTTGCCACTTTGCTCCAAGAGGCCAAGTGTCACTAAGAAGAGGAGGGACCATTTTTATTGGAGCTTTTGTATGAAAATAAAGCCCGACTAGCAGTCCATATATAGTATGTCAATGCCATATATAATAGGTCAATGCATTTTGGGATAGTGTTGCTCACTGGAAAACATATAAAAATGATGCAGAAAGCTTAGATTTTGGTTTAAAAAGAATTGTGTACATTCTTTTTCACAAAACATTTGCGCTAGCGGAAAAAAAATATTTTTACTTTTGTAATTTTGCAAAAAGTGGCCAATGTAGTTAAGGCTTTATTTTGGCATCAATGATGAATTCCAATGATAGCTATAACCGGCGCCTTAATAGAAGGAATTTTCCAGAAATAATTGGGCCTATTCGGCGAGGTCTTTTATTCTTTTATTCTGCTATTCTGTTATGAATTTCCATACAAAAGTTTGAGCTGTCTGTTATGAAATCTGCTAAAAACATTATTTATGAACTGTCAAAAATTCGAACTGTCACAAAATCTTTTACAAATTCCGTTTTTGGTATTCAGCATGCCAAAATCTGTTATAAAATCTGTAATAAATAATAAAAGAATAAAAGACAAATGTTTGTGTCTTTTATCATAAAAGAATTGCAAGAGTGAATTAAAAATTATTGACTTTCTTCTAAAAGTGAATTAAAAATTATTTGAATTTCTTTTCGAAATGCTACCAATTAATGTAAAGCTCTTCCGAGAAGATGAAACGGAAAAAAAACCGAACTTCGCCTGTGGAACGAAAATTTCACCCAAAGAGCTTGTCTCGATTCAAGCTGTCTGGAATGAGTGTTATCAGTGAAAAGTTGACAAGGATAATGGATTTATTATAACCAAACCGGACTCTGATTTCTGGAAGCACTATTCTATGGTCCAGAGGGAAGCAATTAAATTGTAAGTAGTTTGTATTCAAAAATTAATATATCTGTCTTGCAATTGTATAGATGTTCATTGGTTCTTTGGTCCATGAAATTCTCCAAACCGTCCTCGCAAAATATCAGAACCCACCAAGACATTGAAAATGTTTCCTGAGAAATTCTCGAATCCAAACAAACCATGTACGTACACATTGTACGACTGCAAAATTAATCGACAAGAAGTTTACATCAATGTCCAGGAATTCGCAGAAATCATATTCAATTTCCTTCAACGTCAAGGGAAAACATCACAACTTTTGAGGTATGTAAGTTCATGCACATGTACATGTACATATTTTGTCCTCCATAGAAATCAAAAAAATTTTTCTGTTTCTAGATAGATATGCCTTGGTGAATATGTGATTGTAAGTTCGATGAATCGCCTATCTATAGCGTCTGGTTTCGTCTATGATTTTTCTCGGCGCACAATAACAATTAATCTTGAGAGGAATCTAGAACAGAACTACAAACGGCCGACATTCATGGTTGATAAGCACGAATCACAGTCAGAGCAAATAAAAGATTTAATAAAACGAAAATTTACATACATATGTACATTCATTTTTATTTATTTATGGAGGAAACAAAATTAACTTAAAATAGATCCAGGACAGTGTGTTTGAATTGAGCCACATATTCATTTGGTTTCTCATACAGCACTGGGAATGGTTCATTCATCTTGTGGGAACACATTGAACAACACATTGCTTCAATTCATGACTTAGCATGCTTTCGATTGGTTTGCTTTTATATGATTCGGCAACTTGTACGACCTCAGTGATTACACAGCTTTTTTGCCTGTATATGTGCACCCAAATCTTTGCACAACATCAGGCTATTTACGACCGCTTCTTGCTAATGTACAACTTGGCAATGGAGTACAGTACTTTAGAGCACGCAAAGAATTTTGCCCAATCCACAGCCGAGTAACGCGCCGACAATATGTGTTATGGGATACACTTACATAACGCTGGTGGGATGTACCTATTCCTAGAAACCGATCAAGATGTTCTTGATTAAAAAAATGAGGCAGTATAAGTAGGTACACAAACAACTTACGAGTTCAGAACTGACTAGTTCTTTAATATTATCCGATAGTTCCATTATTTATTTATTTCTTCTTTAGAAACTAAATATGCCTTGTTGTACAGCTTCAGTGATTTCATAGTTACTAGCTGGATCTTTAATCAGCCTAGCAGCTTGCATTGCCCAAAAAGCAGCTCTAGCCAGAGCAACATCAGCTTTTTTGCATGTTGCTTTTTTGTCACTTGATGCAGTCAGGATCATTTTTTGTTGGTGAAAAGGTTGGAAATGCATTTCCATCTTTTAAGTTTTTTGCACCCAGTGTACACATTTTCCTCACAGACTCACAGAAGTATCAGCAACGAGAAATGCTTTATTTACAATTTGGCCAGCCAATTTATATTTGGTCACAACTAAATCCTCAGCGATTGTTTTCTTTTGGACTTCAACTTCGTCGGCCATTGTTAATTTGTTCGTTCTTTTATCTAAATTCGGAAGTTCGTTAGTAGGAAATTGTTAAAATAATACTTTATAAGTATTTAATACCTGTAATTATTAAATTGGTAAAATTATTTTACTTTTTTGTTGGCCTTCCTTCTTCCATAACTCATTTGACAGAACAGCTGTTGATTTTATAAAAGATTTTAGTTCTGTTTGCGTACATATTTTGTTTTCGAAGTTCCGTAACAGAGTTTTATAAAAGTTCGAATATCTGAATACCAATTATAAAAGATCTTTTATGTTGAATATCTTTTATGATTCATAACAGAAAATTCATAGCAGAATAAAAGATTCGGCAGAATAGGCCTAAATAATAATAAACCGAAACAACTTCAAGTTACCTAGTGAGCGATGGGCCTTAAAGCGAGAAATAGATAATAGCCAATCCACACTATCCATCGAGTATTAATACATGTCAAAAAAAACGTGTGATAGAGCTACTTACGACTGCCAAATTTGTGTGAAGAAAACGATTTTCATACTTTGCTTCCACACTTGCATCAAAAAATCAATTCACCATAACCTCAAACCAATCCTAAAATTTTTCGTGTATTAACACATGTCAAATTGTGTGAGATGGGCTGTCAAAGTCGTGCGGGATGAAATTTATTATTATATTTTGCTTCCACACTATTATGCCTGATTTACTTCCCGCTTTTTTGACATGGTGTTAATACTTAGTGGGATAGTGTGGAAGGCCTTTAACTCCACCTTTAAAGGCCTGGTCAAACAGAACGCGGGCCGACGGGACGGTCAGTACTTCATTAGGGAAAGAAAGAACGCGGCGGGCAAATTTTGTTTTTTAATTTCTTACAAAGACCGCCGGACCGCGCTCTGTTTGACAAGGCCTTAACACCACACGGGATAAGTGTGGTTCTGGCCTTAATGGAATTTTTTTAATTCCCGAACTTTTGAACTTCGTATATGGCAATACTCAAATAGGTTTTTGGCATATCCGACAGTTGACAGTTCAGCTTCAGCATTATTTTCAGCAACTTTATTGCAGCTGCAGCATTTTGATTTTGTTTGATCCGGTCCCGGTGGACGTGAAATCAAAACCCAACAAATTTTAATTTTTAAAATGAACAACTATAACTAATCGAAGAATCGTTTTAAGAAAATTCTTTATATTTTTTCCGTTATAATTTCATGTATCAAATCCCAAAGTTTAATCCAAAGGTACCTCAAAATATTTTGTACAGTTTCAGATAAAATTCAATTGTTATTTCTTTTAGAAAATGGCTAAACGACGAAGAAAACTTCGATCTCTTATCGCAGAAAAAGCCGCTGAACCGGACGCCAAAAACTCCCTAAAACTATCAATCTTAACAGGTGGCCTGTTGCTCATTGGATTGGTTTTTGCTGTATATTTTAGTAAGGTCAGTACCGCAATGTTATGGAGCGACTTTTTGACCACCTATCGAAGTCAATATAATCTCGTTGTGCACGGAGAGAAGGACTATTGCCTGCCCACCTTTGATACATCAAAACTATTCTCCACAATACGACACAAAGTAATAAATCAAGAAACTGCTCTGTCGGGCATAGAGCTACAGCTTCGAAATGGAAGCAAATTTGTTGCCATCGGAGTTGCTGGTGCTTCGGGAATCGGAAAGAGCCTCTTCGCCCAAGAACTGAAGGCCAATTTTCCCTGGCAAGAGAACGTCCAAACGCACTTCTGGTCTGCGTTCAACAACGAAGACCACAAGCAGCACGTTCAAACATTTACAAAGCATCTGTCTGAATGCGGAAGGAATTTGATTATAATTGACAATCTGGACCCAAGAGATGTCGATTTCATTCAAGAATATAATAGAAAGCTAAGTGAGTATGTACGCAAGGAAGTCTCTATAAACCTTGCAGTCGTTTATATCTTCAATATTGTAACATACACGGCCGAGCAGAGGGAATTCTATAACGATAAACTCCAAGCTCTGAAGCAATTAGAATATGTTGGAATTGTGGAGTTTCGAAAATTCAATTCGGATGATGTAAACGAATGTATACAACATGAAGTGAGAAACTTAAATCTCACTCTGGACGATGGAGACTTTAAGGAAATTTCCAAATTGATTGACGCAAACCGTTCTGGTTGTAAGAATGTCTATTCCAAGGTACTCATGTATGGAAAGATAAGGAATTTGTAATGAGAATTTTTTGAAATTGTTTTGTGATTTAAATAAAGACTGCTCTACATGTGGAGAAAATATTACCAATTAATAAATACAATGTATAATTTTTTCTAAGATTATAGACCTGCAGTGAGATACCAACCTTTTACAAAAATAATCAGGCAAAAATTCTTGCTAACTTCCTGGGAAGATTATTTTATTTTTTCTTATGTGCATAAGTCAAAACGTAATGAAAGAAGGATCATGGAATCGAACAGCCAGGGCATGCTCGGACGCAGAAATCATACAAGGCAGGCGTTTGATATTTTCAGGATTATGTTATAAAATTAATTAAAAACGACAAGATACTGTTGATTTTTAATAAAAAAGTTTTTATCATATGAAACACATGTACAGGGTGTTCCAAAAGTGTTGGATAATCCCACAATGGTTGGAAGGTTAGATCATGTTGCTGCTGTTTTTGCAGTTTCCAAAACTACGATTTTTATCAACTATTCTTAGTTACATATAAATAATCATTTGAAAATAAAAGAAAATGCTTTTTTCAATGTGTATGTAAAAGAAAACTATCATTTTTTTATAAATGTCATTTTCATTTATTAATATTATTTTTTTTGCTTTTTTTTCTTTGATTTATGAAATATCATGTAGAAGTGAGCGAACACACACAAAGTTATATGAAATATTAAGCGCATTTTACTTTCGATGAATATTTAGAATATATTCGACAGCAGCATTGTTTTTGAGTACGTGGCACGACGGTGCTTTTGTAAGTACCTATTTTATTTAGCCCTACCTAAATTTATTCGGAAGAACATTGCTCCAAATAAAATTAAAAATTCCTATTTTCGGGCAAAATTTATAGGGAAACAGCAATTTTTTTTATTTCAATATTATTAGGAGGCAGGATGTTAAAAATACTGATAGTTCATTAAGAATAGACGAGAAAATTCCAAAGAAAGAAAAAAAAAAATAGTTAGTGGCTGAAATTTGGCATGGATATCTCTTTACAAATTGAGAAAGTTCCCCACCGATTCGATGACCGCCATGTCAGTTAAAATCGGCGAATTAAATTTTATGGACCACGGGTTAAATATTGAACCACGTTTGTACAACTGGCCCTTTACCCTTCCTACATATCAAAATTAATTGCTTGTCCTTTACTGAATGCAATGTAACACTTCATTGGACTAACTGCTTGCAAGTTTTACATATTCAAATTAGAAGGGGCTGATATCTTTATAACAAGTTTTTCAAAAACTGTTACTCTCATGGGGGCAGTTTTTTATTTCCCGCTTTTTTTCAACGGCTATGAAAATGTCGATAATTTTATTTACACAAGAGCTTTTAGAAGTTGTCATGAATAATAAAATTAATTCGTTTTGGTACAAAATTTCAACCATATATTTATTATAGTCACAATGGACATGTACAACTCCTCTTATTCTTTTATAAAGTGGTGTTCCGAAACGAAAATATGTTTTCAGGAGTCACGACACACAAAGCACTCACTACACTGGAGTATCCAATTAAGGAGCATGTTGAAATCCTCTTGACCTGGAAACAAGTGCAAAATTAATGTGGCAATAAAAAGTATTAGAAAAGGGATTCAAGCCAGGAAATGCAACAGAGGTTAATTCTTTACATTAAAAACGTTCAGCACTCTCCTGCTCAAGTATGCATAGGCAGCACTGTACTACCCCATAAATATTTGTCTCCTCAAAAGCAGACAAAAGGTGTAAATTATCTGTTTTATATAGAAATAAAGTTTCCCAAAGTTAAGAGCGGGCACAGATGAATGACGCTATTATTGTCAGGTCCTAGATATAAATGAGTTCCTCTAGTTTGGATAGACTCCCTTTTATTATACCCTTCCGTGCATTAACTATCGACCATGAATACATTTACAAAATGAATGTTTGTTTGTCCAATTTGAGCAATAGAGAAAAGAGAGAACCACCTAAAGTTTCTTTCATCAGCAATGGTCGTAAGGATAGAGAATAGGAACTGCAACGACCAACGAAGACTGACAACAAGAGGCTATATAGCAAAGTTGACTTAATGGCGCAACCAGCTCTTCTGGATTTAATAGGATGGGGGCTGGGAAATTGTGAACTTATGCAAGCGATAAATTGCAATAATAATCCATGGCACCATCTTGAACAAACTACCTTATCCATGGAACACATCAACGTCGTCGTCGTCACTGTGGTCGTCATAGGAAACCAGATTCAACGTATCCTATATCCGTGTCAGCAGCGTTAAAACTTAAAAATAGTGAGAATCTATGCACGTCATGGAATGCCTTGCGTGCGAATGGTTCGTTCGTTGTGCATTTCAATCGTAAAGTCTTAGATTTTTGTGTGAATGAACATTCAACGATGTGCATATACTAACAGAAAGGCACCTAATGTGGTTTAATATTGATCATTGAAGGTGATGATAGAGTTTATTGGAGCGAAGTCCTCTCCTAATCATATAAATACGTACCTACTGCTTCCGGATTTGCATTTTGCACGTGCGATAAAACAATGATATTTATTTTTAAAGATGTACCTACTTGTTTGCCAAAAACACTTTCATCTGCAAACTGGGATTAGTTAGGTATATTATGTACATAATATGTATTGTAGGTTCCTACCTTAACTCTTTAGAATACGAAGCTTGTACAGTATAGGGTGTCCGTTATTTCCCATTTTACTTGCTATATATTTTACTTGCCATATACAGGGTGATCGGTATAAGATGCACCAAACTTCTACAGCGAAGAGGTTGGGTTGAGACAAGAAACAATCGTATGGGAGGGGGGTCTATTTCCCCCTGTTTAGGAAGGAGGGGCAATTTTCTAAAAAAATGACATAAACAGAAAAAAAAATATTTAAAAACAACGGTACAATTTCAAATGCCATGCTATACCTTTTTGGAAAGCCAGAAACCTCTTCTTGGATTTTCATTTTAAATTAAGTTGTGTTAGTGAATAGTTTTTGAAAAATGAATTTCCAAAATCGAAATTTTGAAAAAAAATGAAAAAAATAGTTTCAAACTAATTTTTTTCAAAATTTTATAGGCAAGTTTTGGATTCGTGAAAAAAATTGATCTCGAGATTTTGATCAAACTTGACATTACGATGATAGGGAAGACGAAAAAAGAGGGTCTCGCAATTCCGTCCGTCTGTCTGTCTGTGTACTCGCCTACAGCGAGTAATTTTTTCATTTTCCTTTTAGGACCAAAAATAACGGTACCTGACATATAATTTATTTTTAGCATTTTTGGAAAATCTTATTTTTCTCAAAAATGAATCGACAGATTTTTCTAAACAAAAAAATCAATAAATTTTGTTAGGTATATGCTACCTTTTTGTGAAAATTAAATTTCCAAAAAATGGTAGGTACCTCCCATAGAACCATTTTTTTTATTTTCGTTTTTCTTGAAAAGGAATAGGCTTTTTTTTTTATATAAACTTTGAATTATTTTTGCTGAAAATTCGTAGAAATTCGTAGTTTTGTGCAGTACACGAACAAAGCTATTATGTATTTATTAAATGTTATTTTTTATTTTTTTTGTTATCGTCGCGTATTGGTTGCCCGGAGTCATGGAATTAAGTTTTTTACTTTTAAAGCTGTATAGCAGATGGAGTCATAAAGTGGAGAGTAAGTACATAAAGAAAAAAAAAATAGAAAATAGACCTAAGCAATGCAGTGGACGTGTTTTGGCTTTCTGGACGTCCACATCTTGTATGGTTAAATCTTCTCCTCCATTTATTGTCCTCGCATGCTCCTCGCACGCTCCTCGCACACCAGGACCAAATATCTATTAAAGAATTTTCCTTTCGAAAGAACCGAGTGACATCTTCCCCTTTCTGCTTATCATCCAGCACTCGGTACCGTACAGCAGAACAGAGGTTCTAGCATATCGTTGGATAAGGTAGAATCTTATATGAGACATTTAGCAGGAATAGGCACAAAAAGTAGCCCTTGCATGATGGTTAGTGCGATTGACTGTCATGCCAGAGGTCTAGGTTCGATTTCCAGCGTCCAGCCTCGCCACCTAATTGTAATACTTAGCTACTGCCTCTTGCGAGGAATTAACAAAACCTCCAAGAGTATCTCTTGCCATAGAAAAGTGCCGCTCCCATTAACCGTTCGGATTCGGCAATAAAATAAACTGTAGGTCCCCTCCATTTCTGCAGACACGCACACAGGAATGGTTCTTCATGAGCTATTGTACCATCAAATTTATTTATTTAATTATTTTTAAGCAGTTAAGAATTTAATTTCTTCAACTGAAATTTCATATTCGAAAATTCTGAGAATTTTTTTTTAAAAAGAACCTTTCTTTTAACTAACTTCCATACTTATTGTTACCCAGGGAATATTCAGTATAGATACCTAGTACTAAATAGTTTAAAATATATAATTTTGGTCCAAGTACTGGCATATACTATAGATTCTGGATGACTATCTCCATGGCCAGGGGTCGATCCTTTGACATTGTAATGTAGGTATGCTTTATTCTCAAATTTCTACAAGAAGAAAACTTGTTATGATTGTGCTAACTTAGCACCTTTAAAGAGCAATTACCTACCTTCGGGTCAACTGTACGTTTAATTTTAAATATGTCTAGCCTTGAGATTGTGCGTAAAAGAAAAGAAGGTCACGTCAATGAAGACGATGAAACAGTAGGTATACAAATTAAATACATTTAAGTAAAAAATATTTATAAAATCTCAATGAACTTCAGATATCCTTGGCTGGCTCCTGTTTAAAATCAATTTTTAATAATACATCCCATAATGTACGTACATATGCCTACATAGGTATATATGTACATACATAGGTACCTACGCCTACATATCTAGGTATACATCAGTTTGTCGTCAATAATTCCAATGTTATTACAAAAAGCCATATGTAGGTGCTTCTGCCTTTGTTTTACCTAACCCCCGTTGATATTTGAACATTTGAACAATTTCAATTAATTTTGAAAAGATATTCTTTATACTGTTGTTGTTCTAAGTGTAAGTAAATTTAGATACATAAAATTAATATTCAGCAAGTACCTGTACATTATGTGTACCTATGTATTTGGTTCATATATTTACCTTCCAGGACTTTTAATGCTGATATGGACAATTTTTTTCTAGGATGAGAATTTTATTTTTAATGAGAATTTTTTTTTTTGTAAGGTCTTAAGGTAGTAGGTAAAGCCACAAAGCCATACATATACTATACACCTATTCATTAGTAGGTATTCAATTGTTATCAACCTACTACCCTCTTATGTATATTTTAATGTTTGTTTTGGCAGAGTGAAATATTTTTTAATGAACCTCATATTGAATGTTGTTAAGGAGTTTAGAAACCTACAAAAAATACATATTTTTCTATATATGTATCTAAAGAACTTTCTATTATATTTATGTGTCATGTTCAAAGGTTTTTTTCTTAACGTTGAAATCTCATATTGAAGAGGTCTATCGGTTGAACTGAAGCTAAGAGTGTAATTTAAAAAAAAGCCAGACGCTGTCTACCGTCTATGATTTAAATTAATACCTACATACATATGTACATAATATACATTTTTAATATTTGCGGATGTCTCGAATCTTTTTCAGGGCAGTATTAATTGGTAACATAATGACGATAATGACGAAGTATGTGCAGAGTGCATAATATCTACTGAAGAATTCAATTTCCAACCACAACATCATAACGACATCACGGCGACGATAAATGTTGAAAAAATATTGATTTAAAACATAGACTGCATTAAAAATTTTGATAAACATTCTTTTTCTTGGGCGAATCTAGCTTAATTAAATATACTGTAGACTAAGAGCCCACAGCAATTTTTAGGTGTGAAGTATAGCAAAAATTCAATGATGCAGTTCGATAGCTCTTTACTTTCTATTCTCAAATATGCAAGTCTTGGAAGCTGTGGTTGGGGCGTTGCTGCAATAAAAATGCATTTCTTTCTGAAAGCCCAGATAAAAGGTATACCATTACAAAAACTATACTTAATAAAAGAGCTGAATACCATAGACATGAATATGGGGGTCCAAGACCTCTTAGGTGGGCCTTATGTATGCAAGACGCACTATAAAAATTAATTTTCAAGTGCGTCTTGCATATATGTAGAAGGCCCCACCTAAGAAGTCTTGGACCCTCATATTCATTTCTATGGTATTCAGCTCTTTTGTTAAATATAATTTTTTAAGTGCTATATCTTTTATCTGGGCTTTCAGAAAAAATGCATTTTCAATGCAGCATTATTTGCAAACGCCCCAAGTACGGCTTGCAAGACTTGCATATTTGCAAATAAAAAGTAACGACCTATCTTATTGCATCATTGAATTTTTGCTATACTTCACACCCAAAAATTGCTGTGGGCTCTCGGTCTACTAGTATCGCCCTGTTTCGAAATTCGACACTTTCAATTTCGCAAACAATTTGTTTGAAAATATTGAAGGAAAAAAATAATTTTTTTTTAATATGCACAGTGTTCGACAGTACAAAAACAAAAATTACGCACAGTGTGTAAATGCGCATCTCAAGTATATTCTGCACATCTCCGCAATTGTGGCTTTTAACCATACAAAATTTATCCAAATCGGTCAAATACTTTTTGAGAAAATGGTACCACAAAATTTATTTAAGCCTATTTATATATACATAGATATAGATATAGATTATATACGTTGGGATTATTGAGGCGTCTCCTCAATGTTTTAAAATGGTTGTTGAAAAAATAAATTTTAAGCAATCCCATGATTTGATCAAAAATATTTCAGATATTCACAAAACAAAAATTCTGATGTACATATGTACACATGAATTACATACATACGTATCTATAAACTTTACCTTCTTAACTATATAGTTCAATATGAGTTATTCAGCTCTCCTCTTTATGCGACGAAGGAATACATTTTCGATTCAATTTGTGTAAATTCATTTCGAAATGTCATAAAGTTTCTAGCCACTAAAAAACATTTGTTGGTCTCATACTAATTCTAGGATATTTTTTCGCATTTTTTTTCTTTTTTGCAAGACGAAGTAGAGTAGTTAATCCGAAAATGTTTTCTTAAGTAAAATATTCGCTTGCGGTTCATAAATACTGCATTAGAAAAAAAAAAGAAGAAATTTAATCAGCTTAAGTGTTTCATTTCCAAAATGCATTTCATTTACCCTATACCTACATTTATCATTTTTCTAAAGTGCTTCCAAGGAGTTGTAAAAGGGCTTAATTGATTTAACAAAGTGCATTTGAAAGTTCGGAGGAAAGTATTTTGCATATATATAAATAAAATTTACTTTCGGGCTAAAAAAGTTAAGCAAAGTTGTAGGTATAAGGCCAATAAATATTTACATAAACTTTATATATGTACCTATTTTAAATTAATATGTAAACATTTATTTTACGAGTAAATTCATAAATCCCTATGATTAGAGAGTTTTAGATTTATTTCAGTTATTATGATGATGAAGTCCAAAAAAATGAATTTCGCCATACCGTGTGTCGGTCGGTCTGGTGCGTCTGTGCGTCCGTGTGTCCACTACAATTTGAGCTAGAGCTTCAAAGAGTGGGCCGATTTATTTCAAAATTGGTACAAATCATTTTTATGTAATTTCTTAGAGGAGAAATTCAAACTTTTGATTTAGCTTATCCAGAACGCCATAGGTACAAAGTGTTTCGTTTTTTTTTTGTTTTTTTTTTTTTTCTCAAAAATGCCTCTTACGAATTGAAGGTTTTTGTCAAAAAAATCTCATTGCGGAAATAGGGGTTTGATGTTTTTTTTTTTTTTTTGAGAAAATTGACTTATTTTCCAGTTCTTCATGTATAGTTTGTAGTAGTTAAACCGATTTTGGTATAATTTTGCAATATCTTTTAAATAAATTTCGAACAATATTATATACAGTAAAAAATTAAGCAAACAAAAATCAAAAATAAAACTTTTGACCTTTTTAACATTGTTTGGTTAAAAACATCATAACATAACATAACATAACATAACATAACATAACATAACATAACATAACATAACATAACATAACATAACATAACATAACATAACATAACATAACATAACATAACATAACATAACATAACATAACATAACATAACATAACATAACATAACATAACATAACATAACATAACATAACATAACATAACATAACATAACATAACATAACATAACATAACATAACATAACATAACATAACATAACATAACATAACATAACATAACATAACATAACATAACATAACATAACATAACATAACATAACATAACATAACATAACATAACATAACATAACATAACATAACATAACATAACATAACATAACATAACATAACATAACATAACATAACATAACATAACATAACATAACATAACATAACATAACATAACATAACATAACATAACATAACATAACATAACATAACATAACATAACATAACATAACATAACATAACATAACATAACATAACATAACATAACATAACATAACATAACATAACATAACATAACATAACATAACATAACATAACATAACATAACATAACATAACATAACATAACATAACATAACATAACATAACATAACATAACATAACATAACATAACATAACATAACATAACATAACATAACATAACATAACATAACATAACATAACATAACATAACATAACATAACATAACATAACATAACATAACATAACATAACATAACATAACATAACATAACATAACATAACATAACATAACATAACATAACATAACATAACATAACATAACATAACATAACATAACATAACATAACATAACATAACATAACATAACATAACATAACATAACATAACATAACATAACATAACATAACATAACATAACATAACATAACATAACATAACATAACATAACATAACATAACATAACATAACATAACATAACATAACATAACATAACATAACATAACATAACATAACATAACATAACATAACATAACATAACATAACATAACATAACATAACATAACATAACATAACATAACATAACATAACATAACATAACATAACATAACATAACATAACATAACATAACATAACATAACATAACATAACATAACATAACATAACATAACATAACATAACATAACATAACATAACATAACATAACATAACATAACATAACATAACATAACATAACATAACATAACATAACATAACATAACATAACATAACATAACATAACATAACATAACATAACATAACATAACATAACATAACATAACATAACATAACATAACATAACATAACATAACATAACATAACATAACATAACATAACATAACATAACATAACATAACATAACATAACATAACATAACATAACATAACATAACATAACATAACATAACATAACATAACATAACATAACAAAAAGTGGTAAAATTATTGAAAAACTTAATTTTTAATAATGGGTGTTTGCGACGCAGGCTCTAATTTCTTCGTGGAGCCGGTTTGAAAATCCGTCAATGATGTCCTGAACATCCGACTGAGGAATGTTGTGCCACTACTGCAGCTGTCTTAAGCTCTCCTAGAGTGGTAGGGACATGTGTTCCCGCTCGGACACGTCTTTTAAGGTTGTCCTAAAGATGATCAATAGATTTGAGATCTGGACCACAAGATGGACATGGAATCCCGACCTCATTTAGGTAGTTAGTTCCAGAATTTGCGGTATGGCAGAGTGCGTTGTCATGATGCATTAACCGAAAATATTCACCAAAAATTGTTGCGAAAGGCATTACATTGTCTTGCAAAACGTTTTCCACGTATATATCTGAGTGTTCACACTGCCTCTATCGAACACAACAAGGTCCGTGCGAGCTTCATAACTAATGCCTCCCCAAACCATTATAGACCCTCATTGGTAACCCATACTGTTTCGGTTATCGTGCATGAATTAAATTTTGTCCAGACAAGTTTTGTGAAAATGAGTTGTGACATTAATTATAACTAAAACAAATTTTCTTTGCTGTCTGAATGAATTCTAAGAGACTGGTGGATATGTTAAATTACTCACTTTTTCTCGTTAAATTAATTTTCTTTATGAAAAACAATTAAGCAATTCTTTGAACCGATTTAAGTTTTTAAGATAAAACCTGTCAAATGTGCGTAGGTATAATAGTCTCAATCTTAAAAGTTGTTGCCATAAATCATTTACAACGATAAATTTGATCGTTTGCTTTTTAGAAAATTAATTCAAGAAAAACTTTTTGACGAAGTCCAGACGTTACCTTCAATATTTTTTTTTCCTAAAATGTATTGTCTTGAAACTATATAGACATATACAATTTAACTTTCAAAAAGCTTTTGTCTGTGCCATCATTCTCAGTCCTCTTATATGACATCTTAACTGTTTCTTACAGTCTTTACGTTTCTTCTTAAGCATGTCAGAGTGGTGTCGTTTTATGATACTTAAATATGACATAAACACATTAACAACTTGTTCTTTATTTGTGTATCTATATGTATGTACCTTCACTTTATACTTTTGCTAAAGTCAATACAGTATACTGTCTGGTACAAGATGACTTTAGTTAAATGGAATCAATATTTTGCGTTGAAAAGTTGAACCCATACGAATATAATGGAAATGCTTTGGAATATGTATAGATTTTATAAATCGATAAAATAATAATGAATTCACATGGACATACTCGTACAAACAAAAAAAAGAAGTTGATTTCTCAATAATGATAAACCTTTCAACTCAGATAAATACTTCTTCTGCAGGACATAGAATACTGCAACACTTAAGTACCTACGGGAGCGGCAGATGGGCAAATGGAGTGTTAGCTGCTTTAAAAAATAATTTTTTTCCTTTTTTTTTGAAATTATATCTGTTCTTGCAATATTTTTTGTAGTATCTTTCTTTGACGTTAATTTTTATCGTAATATGAGCTTCTATATTTTGCACCACACATTTTAATTGAACTAAAAGCTAACTGAAACTGAACTAAAATAAAACAATTCCCTCCAGGCTTAAGCACGTAGTCCTGGGTTGCTGGGATGGGGACTTTTAGTATATTGGACCTGAGGATCGTGCGTTACCCCTACTATTTACTCAAAAAAAAAAAAAAAAACTAGACTACATGATTTTTAGCATTTATTTTTACTTCGTTTTTATCTTGAGTACCTAATTATATTGTATCATATAAGAACAATTCATTTTCGCAAAATATTTGTGGAAGTATTTTGCACAGTAATATTGCTTTTTAAACCCCGCATAAAGTTTTCTGCCCTGGGCTAGCTCATTGTAAATATAACTCTGGCTTTACTTATATGTAAGTAGAAAAAGTAATCCTGAGAAAACAAAAAATGCCACAATTTAAGTTTTTCCAAATATAATACATAGTAATAGTAAATTATGTACTTTTTCTGAAACTTACTGACGGTGTACGGTGGCGTATGTGGAACATTTTGTTCTAATTTTTTTTTTTCAAACCTAAAAATAAAGTTTGATCTTGTGTTGTTTTCGTAATGCATGTACTTTCTTACGCAAATCCAATCCGCATAAAGATAATTTCTTTTTATATTAGATTAAGTGACATTCGACTATAATTTATAGTTTTAAGCCTGGTTTATACGTCAATGCGAAGTGAAATTCAAATCGAAATGAAACATCAACAAATCTCGCGTCGAAAGGTTTATAAAAAAATAAATTTTGTTTTGATGGACTATATTTAATTCGATACAAGCTCCTTAATCCTTGTCACTTAAATTATGGCATTTAATTAACTTCCCATTGGAAGTTATTGATTTGTGAAATTTAAAATTTTGAAATTTCTCGACGTTTCGAGGTCTCTGGAGTCGGATTACATTGTTTTTAGAGAGATGTCTGTGTACGTACGTTCGTATGCTCGGAAACTTTTTGTCGCCGACGATATCTCCAGAACGCATAGAGACATCGAATTCAAATAAATTTTATTTTACAGATAATAAGGCCATAACGTGCAGAAAGGATTTTCAGAAAAATTCAATTAGCTATTTTTTTATTACAGTAATTTAAAAAAAAGTTGTAAAACATCTCTAGAACAAATAATGCTATCGACTTCGGCCTAGGCCCAGATCGCGTAAGACGATTCGATTGAACGATCATCGTTTTTGCTATAGCTTTCTCTATCACATGTGAGGTGAAATATAGAGAGAGCAATCGTCAAAACGATGATCGCTCAATCGAATCGTCTTACGCGATCTGAGCCCTGGTTTCAGTATATGCATAATGATATAACCTTCGGGTTAATTTTATTTAATACATAAAGTTATAGTTGATAATCAGTAGAGTTTGTAAAAAAATTCAATTAACTGTTTTTTTTTTCTAGACAAAAAAAAAAAAACTGCTAAAAATTGTTAAAAAATGTTTTTCGACACGAATAATATCTCGATAACAACCAATGATATTAACTCTGGGATAATTTTAGTCTACACACAATGTCATAATTAGTAATTGATAAGGTTTGTAAAAAATTCAATTGACGGTTTTTTTTTCTAGGCCGACAAAAACTTCAGAAGAAACTGCTAATAATCGTTGAAATTCTTCGTGTTGCATATATTTATTTCGATCAAACTAAAAAACTATTTTCATACTAAATTTTCCTACATGAAATTTGGCCCCAATGAAAAATTACCCCAAACGAAAAATGAAAAATAGCCCCAAAATTGGGGTTTTCTTCATTATGAAAAATGACCCCAATTTAATAATGGAAAAATGTCCCCAAACTTAATGAAAAAAAGCCCCAAAAAAGTAAGAAATACTCAAACCAAATCGAAAAGTTGCGCTAAAAATATATATATATATACGTAAAGCAACAACAAAAGTTAAAAGTGGGGCCATTTTTCATAATGAAATTTAACCTCAAAATTAAAAATGATACATTACATTAAACTTGCATTTCATACAGGACAAAATTTTTTTTGATGGATCTGTAGGAGGGATCAGTGTGAGTGTAAAAATGAGTTTTCGGGGTTGAACTCCCCGCCATTTGGCCGCCATTTTGGAAAAGGAGGCATAAAAAGGTTTTCGCGGTATCTTGAGAACCATATAACGCACAATCAAAATTTTACCATATTTGTGTAGAGAATTAAATTCTCTACAATTTATATTAACACACTTTTTATCGTAAAATTGAAAACAAAAAAGACAGGAAACCTAGTTACATGTAAAATTAAATGTTCTTAATCAAATAAATACATACCTCATTATCAACAAAACATTCTTCGAAAGGCACTAAATTATGATTGAGGTTGTATGAATGTTGAGATGCGCGAAAATAAAACATATTCCTCCATATTTTAGTAAGTAATTTATTGAAAAATAATTAAAACCAACTTTATACACAGAAAGAAATACGTATTTAGAATGAATAAAGCATGAAAATATTAATTGTGAAAATGAAAGTAATTGACGTAAAAGTATTTTTATATTCATAACCACTGTCGCGGCAATTTTTTTTCTTTTCACGGCATATCTACGGCAATTAATTTGAACGATATGGCATATCTCAAAGTTATTTTTGGCAATTTTTTTCTCTTCACGGCATATTTACGGCATTTATACGGCAATTTCTGAGACAGTCAAAAGTTACTTTTTCGAAAGTTTATACATCTTTCTTTATAGCCAGATTCACACTATAGTGCCGATACCTGTACCAGTCTCGATAGGATAAAATAGGATAAAAAAGAGCGTATCTAGTATCGATATTTTCAATATACATATTCTCATTGTTTCTTGTGTAAGAATATTGTATCGTACCGAGATCGTTATCAGTATCGACAATTTAGTGTGAATCTTTACTTGTACAGTTGTGATATCTACTTTTTTATCTTTTAATTGAATTTTTTTGAAAAAAATTAAAACGTTCCTAATATTTTCAATGATTTAATTACTTCCAATGCAATAAATATCACGAAAATTTAGAAATCTAAAACTAACATCAACTGTATCTATTTAATACGTATCTATATTTAAAGGCTAAATACTATATATATATCTAATCTATTCCATTGCATGCACTAAGAATAAATTATGCACTTTCCTGCTGTTTTCATTTATACAAACATATATTTTGTCTAGATAACTACATATAATAGGAACATCATCGTTAGTCCTTCATCGTTATAACTTCACTATACTTCCATGAGAACAAAACATAAAGTTAATACAAATTTTCTTTCTCCAAAATTGAAAATAATTTGTAACACAAGCCCAGAGCAGAACAAGAAGAAAACTCGTGTTTTGGTATGATTTCACCGGTTTTAATCAGGCAATTATTATTCAATTGCTGAATATAAAAGGAACATGCTTCGAGAATATATCCTGTAGGTAGATGATTTAAGTTACGCACATCACGTCTGCAACCTTCAAATATATGTTTTTGTAGAGCTATCTAATGCTGATTATGTAGTAACCAAACAATGAATTTTTTTGGGGGAGTAGTGTATAGTGTGCCCGAAATTACAGGAAACTTGACAAGTGTTGTTTTTTTTTTAATTCGATTTTTTAATTACAAAACATTAAGGACCTTACCAATAACTAAATTTAGCTATGACTTAAATATTGCAGTTAAATTAAGCATAACGTTATGGATCCTAAATAAGTAACCATACATTAAATTCTCAATTTTTTGGAGTCCATTCGATATATGGTTCATTATTTATAGTCCACGTAAATATTTAGGCAATACCATTCTCGGTTTATTATTTAGAACTAATTCCATTATGGTCCGTTTTTCTGAAATATTTAAGTCGTAACTAAATTTGATTATTGGTAGGGCTCTAAGTGTCAGTTGTACAATTGTGGTTAAAATATTGATGCGTGGTTCAGGAATTTTACTTTACCGATTTTGGCGGATTTACTGAGGTTACTTGTAGATAAGTTCTTTGAACCACCACCGCCGCCGTTGAACTAGTTAGTCCGCTGAAATCGGAGAGTTAAAAGTGATGAACCACAGATTATTTATTGAACCGCGATCGTACAACTGGCCTTTAGTAGTAAAACGTAAAAGCCATTCATTCATTTGTACAAAATGTCTAATATTCAGGAATTATTACTTCTAATTTTTGGTTTAATTTCTGAACAGATTCCTGGAGCAGTATATCTGTCTTTAATCGGGCGCTCCTAGTCTAATTTATTTTTTTGATTGACTCTATTGAGTCTTTTTTGATGGCACTTTGTGGAACTTCGATGTCATTTTAAGGAAAAGTTACAGTCTTCGTTTTCTTTTGCAGTCAAATTTAATCGTAAGACCAGGGTAATACTATGGTGGTCTGCTGAAACTCAACACATCGGTTAACGGTTCCTTAATGGCTTGTTGGATTTGTCGCCATGAGTCTTCAGTAATTACAGACATTATGGGATGCTCGATTCACTATGGCAGTAATGTAAAATGATTGATGGTTTCATTAGATCCAGCATAAAAAAGTAATCTAAAGGCCATATCCTTAGATTATGCCAAAATAAGTAGCTTGATAAGCCTTCAACCTTCTCCAACAAGTTTGATATCAAGGCTTTTTTGATTCATGGCGATTCAGACTATAAGCTACTCTTATGAGTAGGTATGTAGGTACATAAGTGATTTTTGTGTATGTGTAGTGACCACCAAATGAAACAGAAAACGGAATACAGAAAAACAGAATACAGAAATTCTAACATCAGGCGATGCACTTACGGTTTCTATTTATAACAGAAGATCAAACAGTTCGAGCTATTCACCAGTTTTACATAAACCAAATAACACCGTTCACTTATATAAACGATGCGATGATGACATTAGCGTTAGCTATAGAAGACGGTCGCGGTTCACAGTCAGTCAGTCTGGTACATCTGTTCATACACGTCGCTCACTGAAGTAAATCGTCATAGAATAATTGTTAAATAAAATTTTGAAATTTATTAATTTAAAAACGTAGTTGATTTTTATTTAGTCGATCACTACATTATGTATGTTATAAAAATGTTAAAATGGTCACCTTGAATATTTGTCCAGCAGAATCGACTTTCCCACCTACCTGAAATATGAAAAAAGTCTATTCCTGGGTAGACATATTAACATGATAAGGCCAAATATTAAATATTATGCTGATCTAATTCATTAGAATCTCTTTTGTAGACATCGAGAAGAATCAGTGCTAAGAATTATTTCAACAAATCTCCAAGACCAAGTAGTTAAGTGAGTATGTTTATAAAGATGGTCCATTATTTTTTGTTGAAATATTTGTTCGTATTATGTAATTCTTTTATCTTTTGAGTGTCTTTAATATTTAATAAGAAAAAATCAAAATTTCTTCTCATACAATATGAGTGGACGAATAAGTTTGCGAGAAAAAAGGACTTTCAACATAAAGTTTTAGTTTGCGAAAAGTTTTTAAGAAAAAGTTTTCATTAACATTATAGTCTAGTTGATAATAACAAATAGAAATTAAGAGACATTCCAATATGTTGGCACTGACACTTCGAAGGAAAGGTAATTATTTTTTTTCGCTGGTTTTTGATCCAAAGTATATGAAGATATATGTTTAAGTTTTATCAACTTATCTGAAGGGCAAACAAATTAGCAGAGGTTTGACATTGAGTAAAGTTTTTATGATAAACAAAAAATACTAAAAAAAATGTTTTTATGTAGGTGTAGGTATGTAATAAACTGTGTCGACTAAGTTAACTCATGGAACTAACCTTCAAATAAAATATCTATGTATGCATGAATGTCTTTTTACTTAATGATAAAATGACAAAATATATCATAAATAATTCAATAATTACATTTTTAACTTTTTGTTGAAAACAATAGGTTTACCGTCTCTATTCATCGTTTTGTCAAAAATAAAAAACTTTAGGTAGTCTTATGTTTTTTAGATAAACTTTACCTATTCTCGAAAGTCAGACAGACAGATGGCAGATTAGATTTACAAAAATTGAGTTATAACATTATACAGTTAAATGGTCTGTTTTCAGACTTATATATACCTACATATATGATAAAGTCATTTAAAATGTGACAATGAAACAAAACTTATAAATTATTGTCACACAGTAAATCCCTTTGGGAAAATTAGTTTCAAAAATTCAAATTAAAATGTATAGTAAGAATATATGTGTTTGCTATTATTTCTTTGTGTATATAGGTAAGGTATATTTAGATTAGCTATATATATAATATTATTTTAAAACATCTACCTTATACCCTTGTCCTATCCATGTCCATCAAGCTGGTCCAAAAAACCAGACACAAACAAAACCTTTTCTAACTTCTCAGTCACAGTCCTCACAAAAATCTCTCAATTCAAATACTTTGTATTCAAAAAGTTTAAATTGAATTCTTCTATCGTTTTACTTGAATTTGTGTTCTATGATTTTTTCTAATTAAATTCTTTGCCTTGAAATTAGCTTGTCTATATATTTTCAGCCAACCTAAGGACAAATAATTTAATCCTTTGTGCTAACAACAGCTCAATTAAAAAAAAATCTTTGTAGTTTTTTTTTTAATGAATAATTTTAATTAGACAAGGTTTTTTTGTTGTGCTTTTACAGTATGGGGGGTAGTTATTTGAAAAAGTTATTTTTAAAGATATCCATGACTAGACGGTTTGTTGGCACAATTTGGAAAAAAAAAGTTTTTAAATAGGGGATGAGAGTGCCACAAAATATTCGACATCTGCATAGCATAAGCCGCAACACAACATGAGTGCTAATTCCTTTAATTTTGGTAAGCTCTGGTTAAGTCCGGAATACTGTTAATGAATTTAGAACAAAAACAATAACAAAGAGATGTCCTTTTTACTTGAACCATAACCATTAAAAGAGGGATTAGTTGTCCGGAAAAGCTTGTTTGCCGTTCTGACTTTATAATGGGAAATTTTCTTTAAAAATGTTATAGTAAAAGTGGGTGATATTGTGCATAGGGAAAATATGGAAACAATTGTACATTTTCTGTTATTCTATCAATTTTTAATCGATGAATGCTGAGAAGTTTTTGACACATCAATATATCAAGAAAACATGTTTTACGACGACTTTGTCCATGAAGATTGTGTTAAAGTACAACGAGGTTTTTGCTGCACTTTGTTAAATAAGAGCGTTTTGGTGAGTTCAATGGTTATTTCTATCCCAGCATTCAGCAATGGAATTAAAAAAAACAAACATTTTAGGCGCAAAAGAGAAATCTCTTTTATGTTTGTTTAAAGGGGTAAGATTGCTCTTTATGAAAATTGATTTAAAAGTTTGAGAACTACTCAGTATTGTTTTACATTTAGGCCCATCGCCCACTAGGTAACTTTTTGTTGCTAGCCAATCCAATTACATTAGCTTATATGGGAGAGCGCCTACTAGGCAACTTTTTGTTGCTCGGAGTTGCTCGCGGTACTTTTTAATTTCCGAGCAACTTTCCAGCAACTTTTAGGAATTTTCCAAAATTTTTGCCAAATGAGGGCTTTTAACCCGAAAAACAAGTTTTATTTTCACACTGAACGACTTTTGTATCGTCACTAATCCAAAATACAAGGTCAATTTAACATTTCAATTAAAAATACTGAACCCGTTGCTCGGAAATTGCCTAGTGGCCGATGGCAAGCAACTCCGAGCAACTTTTAGTTGCGCAACAAAAAGTTGCCTAGTGGGCGATGGGCCTTAAAGTCAAAACCAAGATTTTGTTTTTCGTCCAAGCAATATGTCATTCCCCTACCCAATGTCTTTTCAAAGTACCTACATATCAAATTTATATTATACTTTTAATTTTCTAATAACTTCGATTTAATTCCCATAAAACACCTTTCGGGCAGTCATTCCCCTAACGTCTTTTAAGGAATTAGACACATTTTTTATCGCTGATTTCCATATAGGATATCCGAAAATATAACGAACCGGACCAGACCTGAGTTTTATACATATCTATTTTTTACAATTTTTTTTTTAATAAATGGCTGTGTACCACAAGTAATGGATTCGTAAAAAAGACCTCTTAAGCCTGTTAGATTTGAGCAAATTTGGTGACCTCTTGATGGAAAGTTATTTTTATAGAGTTATACATATAAGAAATATAGATAATATAGCAAAATAAGTTGTTTTCCGCGATGGTCCATTATGGAGTGTAAAATATTAATGTTTTGAAATATTGACCCATATATAGAGTTTAGGAGATATGTTAGAATATATTGATTTGAAAGTTTTGCTACACCTACACAATTTTTTTTTTTAAATAAAATCACATTTGAAATAAAAAACAATTTATTTTACCTACTGACCACAATTATAGACATGCCAGAACACTCAACTGACTCAAATTGAGATGACAATGACAAATCCATATTATCTGTGAATTCTTCCAAAAATACAATAGGTACCTATTTAAATTTATAGCTGTTTAATTTCAATTAGCTTTATTGATATACTCTTTATTGGCGGTGATTAGCTCTAATTTATTTCAATAATTATTTTCAGTTATATAATAAATTTAGTCGGTTTCAGGTGTTGTGGTAGTCGTGGCTAAATGTCACATTAAATCTCTCTTAAATTTATATGATATTCGACAAAAATAAAACGCAGTCGGCAGAAAACACTTTTATGGATACAATTCATTACCAAACGTGACAAAGGCAATCATTTGTGAATTATTTTTTATTTAAGTATGTACATGAACATATATTTGTTCTTTTTTTTTCTGACTGTGAAGATTAATATTCGCAATTTCCACAGCCTCAAATATCATTTTTACTATACAAAATGTAACTTATTGACCCACGAACAGTTATCCACCTTCGATAATTTTAGATTTATGGGAACAACGAAAACGTCCTGGCCACAATAATATTTTAAATGGTCTACTAACCTGGATCCTGGACCTGATACAACTTAAGTTATCCTTCTCAATCGTATACGTATACGTTGAATTAAGTATTCATAAACCAACAACAGCTGAACGAAATAGGCGTGTTGTTAAAGTGATTTTAATTTTGTGATATATGTAAGTACATATAAAAATTCTGCTGGTGTGCCAAGGAAACTGTATATGTTTCACCGAAGATAAGAAATAACTTATAAAAATTGGTATTTCTTTCAGAAATAAAAGATAACATTTTGTAATAAATATAAACATTACATGAAAAAGTGTTTGGCTGACAGATTTAATTCAATGAACTAAGAGTTATGTATGACTTATATTACATTTCTTAAATATGACATTATGATAAAAATAAAGCTATAAATCTTGAGAAACTTTGCAAGGACATTTTAATTTTATTATACTTCAACAAACGTATGAATAAATCTTTTCGAGAATTGCTATATGGCTTACTGTATTTTATTTATAGTGCTTTCATTGTATGCCAGATTTTTAGATTTGTTTTTATTTCACATGAGGTTCAAGTCAATTACTAAAATTTTTATTATTTGCAATAGAAAAAGTGGTATGAAGTATCAAAATTCAAGTAGGAATCCAGCGTTTATTTTCGTCATAATTAATGATTTTCAATTCTGCTGATGGGACATGTTGAAGCAATAAGAATAAAATTAATGAATAGGTAAGTGAAGTAAATTGTGGTTGAAAACGAAAAAGTTACTTTGAAGGCTCTCTGAAATAAATTCACCATGACAACGATGTTGGCAGAGTAATGATTTTGATGGCTACCTATATGAGTATTTTTTCATGTTAATGGAAAAATTACCCTGGATTAAAAAAGTTTGAATTTTTTAATGATAAAAAGTTTCTAGACAATGTATTAAATAAAAGCCTCTTTTATACTGAAGTGGTAATGTGTTACACGGAATATATGAATTATATACATATATCAGACATAAGAATTATGTAAGAAATACATATTTATAGAAGAAGGTTTACAAATAATATTTTCGCTTAAAGAAGGTATAGAGGTACCAACACCAATACCTCCTAGCTCTCATGTGCATCAACTTAGCAAATAAACTTCTCAATTCTCAAAATGGAAAAAAGAGAAATTAATTTTTTTTTTTGCGTAACTAATTAGCAATTTAGTTGTTTTTAATATATCGTCGGTTCGGAAGAAAAACGAAACAACTCAACAAAATAGGCAACAGTAATCTTTTACAATATCAAGACTACGCAACAGCTCATTAAGTTCCAAATATTGTAGTAGAGTCTGATCAGGGCTACTTTCGTGACTCTAAAGAGGTATTTTGGCTCTTTTTTTCAGCCAAAAATTTTTGAAAATTGTGTGCCTCTTTTTCCACTTTTCAGAATAATATATCGTACTTTTAATTTTCTCAAAAAGTAAAAGTCATTTAGAGCCGGCCCTTAAGCATCTGGTTTAAATGTCTGATTAGAAATTTATACGAGCATTAGATATGTATAATAAACCATTATTATTCTCATGTACGAGAAAAAAAGGCTTTTAATTTAATAAAAATTAAGTAAATTTTTTTTTTTTTTATTTGAGTTTGAAAATTAATTTTTCAAAAACTTAATCAAAACAACTTGATTAAAAAGAATGAAAGAATAAAATATTTACTTAAAAAAAGGTAAAGTGTTCCCTTTGGTTTTTAGTAATGAATTTGTGCCTCACATTGTTTCGTGGATATTTATTTGCGAATCTTTCCTTACTATTCCAATTAAATTCGATAATTACAAATACCGAAATGGATATTCTTTAAACTTGAAAAATAGTACTTTGTCCGCTTGAGAGAGCCGAACTATCGATTTTTGTATTTTTTTTGAGAATATATAAACTTACCTACATCAACTTAGCAGGTCACTTTTTCCGTTGCAGATTAAAAACTATATAGTAATTAGTTGCTACTTAGTTGCTAATTAGTTGACGTCAACCTAGCAAGTCAACTCTTTCAAAAACATAGATAAACGGCCAGAGAGTGGATATATATTGAAAACTACTTAATTGCTAATTATAGTTACGCAAATAAAAATTTAATTGCTGTTTTGGTTTGCGAGAAAATGGGTGTCCTTAGATGATGACGTCATCCCTGTTTATTCGAAAACAAAAAAAGCGATTACATTTTTTTTTGCGTAACTAATTAGCAATTAAGTAGTTTTCAATATGTATCCACTCTCGGGCCGTTTATCTATGTTTTTGAAAGAGTTGACGTCAACTTAGCAGGACACCCATTTTTACACAAACCAACAGAGCAATTAATTTTTTTTTCCGTAACTAATTAACAACTAAGTAGCAACTAATTACTATATACTTTTTAATATGCAACGGAAAAAGTGACCTGCTAAGTTGATGCACATAATAAACTTTATTAAATGAGTTTAGGGTTTTTCTTTTTCATTTTAGGGACATTTTCAGTGATGATTTTTTTTCTTTAAATCCTCTTTTTAGTGTCTCTTTCTCAAAATCTAAAAAGGTCTGAGTCTGATAATTTCCCAATTGAAAATTTTTCTTTGATGTACAAAAATGCATTGTCAACTAAAAAATTTAATTTAGTGAGTTGTGTCGTTTTTCTTCCGAACTGACGATATATCCACTCCCGGACCGTTTATTTATATTTTATATGTATATCGGACATTTCCATCTAAAATGACATCTGTAAAAATCTCCCTAAGTATTTTTTTTCTTCTTGTTCAGAAATATTTATTGAAATTTCCAATTTCTACCAATTTTAGTACAAAGTTCGGTCAAAATTCATATAAAAAAAGAGACTGGGCTTGACCCACACTGATAACTTCCCATTGGTTCCATTTGAAACTCGACACCCGATGTTATTTTTTATAAGAAAATTATGAAC
Source organism: Epistrophella euchroma (assembly GCA_947049315.1). Classification (NCBI taxonomy): domain Eukaryota; kingdom Metazoa; phylum Arthropoda; class Insecta; order Diptera; family Syrphidae; genus Epistrophella; species Epistrophella euchroma. Next base: position 105,908,516 of record OX346247.1, on the reverse strand, counting down.
GAACGTACGTACACACATGGTACACAGACATCTCTCTTAAAAAAATGTAATCGGACTCTAGAGACCTCAAAACGTGGAGAAATGTCAAATTTTCAATTCAACAAATCAGAGCGATTACAATAACTTCGAATGGGAAGTTAATAAATAAATTGAAAACGAAAGTTTTTGGATAAATAAACCAAAAGACTTATTATATTATAGATAGGTTGTGTTCGTTTGGGCTCCAGTATCTACTGCAAAAGGTACTCCTGGCTGCAGTCAATTATATGATTCTACTACTGTGTGGTCGAATTAGTTCAAAGTACTTGTTAGGTCATTAAAAAAAAACGGAAAAAAAATACACCATCAGTAAATTATTATTGCTGACGTTTTCCTATTTTAACACAACAACATACGACCAAAATTACAAAGTGTATTTATCTCGTTCAATGCAAGTCCAACAAAGAAATCCCCAGCTAAATCGGATGATGTTTGGCCGAGTTATGCGCGTATACAAACACAAAAAGAGATTCATAATGTTTTCACGATTTTCTGACTTTGCCGGTCGAATTTTCTAATCCTCGTTCGAATTTTTCAATTTTGGGCTCCATTGTATGTTAACCTGGTTCAATATTAAAATCCAGCAAACAAATCCCCAACCAATTCGGATGATGTTTATCCGAGTTATGCGCGTACAAAATTTCATTTCAGAAATTTTAAAATTACAAGGCGTTTTCACGATTTTCCTATTTTTCAGGTCGATTTTACTAATTTTCAGTCAAATTTTAAAATTTTTCGGCTCCGTTGTGTGTTAATCTGGTTCAAAACGAATCCAACAAAAAAAAAAACCCAACCAAATTGGATGATGTTTAGCCCAGTTATGCGCGTACAAGCATAAAAGGGAATTCATTTATATATAATAGATTTGACACTACGATTAGAATTGTTTTATTATAACCAGACACATTTAAACACCCGCTATTAGTATCCTTGCCATTAAAAGTGTTTTTTTTTATTCGCACTTCAAAACCCAGACATATTATTACATCAAGATTGACCTTCAAAAGATTGAAAATACATAATATACTAAATCTATAGGCAATTAAAAAATAAATCAATTTTATGATTGTGTTCGTTTTCAATTCTTAGAAATGAGACTTAAAAGAAAATTCAATTTCATTAATTTGTTAAAATGTACTTAAAACCATAAACAATGAATAAGCTTAAAAAAAAAAAAACATACAAACAAATAACAACAAAATCTGTGAGGAAACATGGCTGGTAGACTCTACAGATCGAATCTATTGTTATCACAAAAAAAAAAAAAAAAAAAAAAAAACTCGATATAAAAAAAAATAAATAACCCTTTGGAGCCATTTAACCTTTCAATCATCTGTCAAGTATTCGACAACACCCTGAGACTCTTAACAACTGTTACTGCCAGTTCACCCACACAAAATTTCAACGACTCTTTCATACTGTGAAATGAATGATATTTTATTGTTGTTTTTTGTCACGCCATTATGAGGGTATAATAGTCCTTGAGGTTCACGAATTAAGCAAAAAGGATTGTAAACGAAGTTCATTTTATCGTTTTGTAATTTATTGCCAAATTCAAAGAGGTTGTATAATAGCCGTTTTGTGGTACAAGTAAGATGCTTCATAAAGTACTTCAAGGAACTTTGAAAATTGAAAGCATTGTAAAATTGTAACCTTCTAGAGAGATCTGAATTTTTTTTTTGTTTGAAGGAAGAAGGTTGGTACTTTTACAAAAAAAATATTGTGTCACGCGACTCTTATTTTATTGTTTAAACATTTTAAGTGTCAGAAACAATATTAGTACAGTATTAAATAGATTTTAAAGAGTGGGTGAATAAAAGGGCCTAATTTTTAATTTTCCCACAAACCATACGGTTTTTAGTGTTTGACTATAAGAATTAATAGGGGCATTTAAAAACTTAAATACTATTTATTATCCTAAAAAGAAAAACATAGTCCAAAAATTAATTTTTAAAAATCTTTTCACCCAAAAAATTTGGTTTACAAATAGAATAAAAGAGCCGTTGTTTTTTAATATTTTTTTTTTCTCTATGAAATAGGCTATTTTTTTTTTTTAAATTGCCCTTCCCGCTTTAAAATAGGTAAATAGATTCCCCTGCCATAAGACGATTTTTTTCACCCATTTACACAATTGGCTGTTCAAGTTTATGGTTTTTCCCAGAGTTTTCAACAAAATAATTGTGTGTGTGTAGTGTGTACTAAAAATTTATTTAAAAAAATTTATACCTATAGGTACCTACTACTGAAATGAATCAAACGAGTAGAAGACTCGGATTTGTTGATTTATTGATTCAAATTGGCGTTTCGTCCCGGTAATCACAGTTGGACTCATCAGTTAACTATTATAGGGAGAGCCTTATGTATGCCGTGATATAGTGGGTTGAATTGTTATGTGAATGCTGCCGTTTTGATCAACATAATATCACAGTATAATCACAATGATAAGTTAACATCTTTCTCCAAATGGGGGTATTTTAACCCTATATGCCAAAAACAAAAACCCATTGTTGAACAATGAAATAATATACTTTTATCCACCTTGAATCTTCAAAGGCAAATATTTGCGATTCCTTTCACCAAAGATATGCTCTTTATGTATTAGCAAAAATAATACAAATTCAGCTATTTAATTATCTTCTTTTTTTTTGTCTAGAGCAGAAACATTCTTGTCATGAAACAGGCGCGGATACATAGGGGGGGGGGGGGGGGGGCTATGGGTGCAATTGCTCCTTCCCCCTGGGGCTCAGGAACAAACAACAAAGTATAAAATATAAATGAAAACAAATTTTATATCGTTCCATGTTTAAAAAAATTAATTTTTAGTAACTATAGCTAGTTGCTACAATTTCAGCTACAGGAAAACAGGGAACGCATTCGTCCTATAATAGAAACTATTAACTTCATTGGGCGGCAAAATTTATCATTTCGAGGACAAAGAGATAATATAAATATGCTTCATAACACTGATATTTCCAACAAATCCGACGTTTGTTGATGGTTTTGTCTCCATGTTGCGTAAATTGTCATTTTTAACGAAATAAAAATTTAAATTTTATTTTATTTTTTATTATTATTTAAATATATTTCATATTTATAATTTATGTTGTGATAATATTAAATATATTTAAATAATAATAAAAAATAAAACAAATATTAAATTTTTAAATTTACGTTTATTTTAATTTTAATTTTTATTTTATTTCATTAAAAATAAATCTGACGTGACTGTGAACGAAGGAAATTTCAGAAAACTTGTATGGTTTCGAGTGTCTGCTGAAGATAGAAAACTAGAGCAAAATTTGCATTTGGCCTCCTCTAATGCTACATATATAAGCAAAAGCATGTTTATTTCATGCTGCGGAAAAGAGATTTATGATCAAATTTTAAGTAACGTGCGGGCTTCACGGTATTATTCCATACTTTTTGATGAGATAACCGATCTATCTCACCTCTCCCAGCTGAGCCTTATGATATGTTCATGATGGTAATATTCGGGAGGATTTTGTCACCTTCGTGGATGCGTTAGAGTAACTAGCTTATGCTTAAACTGGCGAAGAATACGAAAATGAGGAAGATTGGAGAGAAACCAGAAAAATACTTATTGACGAAGCGAAGTTTGTTAGAACTTCGACATCAAAGGAGTTGTCCTTAACTGACTGCACTCACATCGTTTTGTAAGACCAGGTGGGTAGAGCGGCATTAGGTGTACTCCAATTTTCTGTAAAAATCGGTAAGATTGTACTCTGGAAACAATTTCGTAGTGGCGAGACCCGAGCATAGCTGGAAAGGCTTTTTCACTTGTTACAATTTTATGTAACACACACACACAATTCATTGTGTCAGTATTGTATTTATGAGATGTATCTCTTTCCGAGCTCGATCCTAATGTAAGTGCTATATGCAGGTTAAGAACACAATTTCTGTTTTCCTGCTTAGTCGCCGAGAGAATATGATGCTAGTTTTAACAATGTCTGGCAATGTGCAAAAAATTTTGTTGACGTCATGGTGGACGTCAAATTTATCACACCAACCATGAAATTAATTCAGCAAAAAATACTACAGGGTATCAATATAAGCACCATTACTGGACTTTGTACTCACGGATCTGCGAAAAAGATTCCAACCTGAAACCTTGGATGTGTTTCAACAAACACTTTTCATTCCAGAAAATATCAATTGTGAAGTCTCTACTCGACCGCTTTGGACTTCTCTTAAACATAAATTAAGAACCTAAAACCCAAACAGAGCATTATTCAAAAAAATTTAAGTATTAAATGGATTGGAAAAAGAATAAAATGTTATTGATTTTTTTGAAAGGTAGGTAAAATGGCCACCCTCCCCCCTTGAACGAAATTTTGGATCCGCGCCTGTCATGAAAACTTATCTCTATAAAGACATTCTTTTCATGAATACCCTAATTATGTGATAAAGCCAAAAAAAGGACATGTACGCATCCATCTAAAACCATCCAAATTTGCAAAGGAAGCAATGAACCGAAGTAATTAATTTGTTACATATGGTCTCACCAAATGTCCTTGAACTATATTTCGTTTAATTGTATATTATTTTTTGACCACATTTTCATGTTTGTTATGCAACTTTATTTATTATTTGTATAGATATAGGTAGGTATATCTTGCAGCAATAGTTAATTAAAACATGTAAATAACAAGTCTCTTCTTTGATCTTTTAGTAAAGCCTTAAAGTGACAGCAATTTCTACTATAAACACACTATAAAAGCTTTTAGCCCTAAGTTACCTGGATACGAACTATAATGTCTACAATGAAGTGAAAATTGATGGCTAGAGAGCACAACCGGTGCGTGTTTAAGACGAACAAACGAAGCACGTCTAGAAAATATATTAATTTAATTTTCTAGCCCCTTGGAATAGCTTGGGTGATTTATTTCTATATAGGTAGTTTTTTTCTTGCCATTTTAAAGAAGACGTTTAAAATTGAATTTTGGTTAAATTTTCAATTGATGTTTTTTTTGGACGAATTTCATACTCTGATTTAATTTTTTAAACTACCAACAAATTTCACAGCAAAAGGACTAAAAATTTACAATAAAAAAAATGTTTGTCAGGATGAACTAACAGCATTAGTTTTCAATCGAATAAAGTACAGAATGAACAATTTTTCATCAAAATGAGGGTATACCATGGACAAACCTATACAATTCAGTAGATATAGTTTATTGGAGCTGGGAGAGATATAAATAGCTTATGCAATATGTACATAACGATCCACTTGAAAATAAAATAAAAAAATGGTTTCCTGCACAAATTTGCTGAATCATGGGGACAAGAAAAAAAAAATATTGCTCGCTGTTTGAAGAATTGAATTTATTGTAATAGGCTAAACACGTGTTTCACAAAAATTTAACTGAGTTTGAAAAATATCTTATACGATAGATGTTAAACAAGGAAAATTGGTATTTTGGGAAGGAAACAGAAACACAGCAAATGAATAAATAAGGGAAGGTATATGAGGAGCATTAGAAATACTTTTATATTGATGATTTTAAGCTTGTATTTGAAAATTTAATATGCGCCTATGGATTTAAAGACAAGAGTTATAGAAAAAGGACCTACTATACCAGTTCATATACATCTTGAATCGCAAAATGAATTTTCGGCTTTAAAATTTGCAAATTTGCGAATTTTAAAAAACAAATTCACGACACAATAGCACAAGTTGGGTACAATACAGCACAACCTTTATTTTTTTTTTTTTTTTGAAAAACAAAAATGGCGGTGTTAACTTTACGCTAAGCTGCTTCGCAACATTTGCGTTTGCTTGTAAAAGTTGCAAATATGCGAATTTTTTTATCTCTTCGGTTCTTAGCATCATTTTTTATGCACAAAACAGTACAACTTTAATTTTTTAGAAAAACTTCATTTTAAAATAAATTTCATTCGTCAAATTTGCGTATTTGCGAATTTGAAAAAAATATTTACGGCTCATCGCAAGTTGAGCATAATACAGGACAATATTTTTTTTTTTTTTAAATTGAAAATGGTGGTGCTAACTTCACACTTAAAATGTGGGTAGCCTCTAAAAATCATATGCTTAGTACAATTTTTTTTTTTAAATACGGCACATGGCAGCACAAGTTGGACACATCGGAGCTCAACCATTTTTTTTTTACGAAAATCAAAAATGTTGGTGCTAACTTCACGCACATAAAATTCTGTGCAAAATCAATTATAGATACCTACATGTACCTATGTATATTATACATATGTAGGTTTAATTTAAATTGAATTATTTTTAAGCTTTATTGCACAAAAGAGACATTTTTTAAAATGTTTGTATGCTACACCGAAAAGTTCGTGCAAACAAACACGAAATATTTTTAAATTTATTTGCAGTACCTAACCAAATAACTTTGAAACACGCATGAATACGAGCATTACCACGATAACACCCCGACTCCACAGGAGATAATTCATCTCAGAATGTTCATCGTGACATAAAATGTCTTGTGGAGTCGCGATATTTAATCTTATGATATGATGTCAGCGATCTATCTCTGATATTTTATCTTGACATGAATCTCTGATATGGAGTTTGACAGATGGTTGCTTTTTGTTGCTTTTTGTCTAGAAATGTCATTTTTTGTCTCATTATTTTATGTCTTTTCATGTGAGTGGTGTTCGCTGTATTAGCGGGTGAATTTTTGTTTCATTTTTGAGGATACCTAATTTCGTTTAATTTTACTTTTAATTATTATTTTCGTGGTTTTTGAAAGTTTTATTTGTTTTTGATATTCCTGAAAATGTCACAAACATTTTTATTACTGTCGAGGAATCTGCTAAAAGTCATAATAATAAGCTCTCTACCAAAATTCAGCTTTGTCGGAATTTTTTCGAAGTAAAAGTATAATTTTCCTAGGCTTGAATACAACAACCGAAGAATTCTACATTTATCCGCAAAAAATCAACCATTAAACTCCCATGCAGTCGAGGTACGAAATGAAATATCATGACATGATTTGCCCAGCGAAGATATATGAAAATGTCTTGATATGGATATCAGATATTTAGTTGGAGAGAAAAATCTCCTGTGGAGTCGGGGTGTAACGAAAAATCTGTGAAAAAAATATAATTTTCTTAAAATGCAAAAAAATATATACCTACCTATGCAATTTTTGGTCCTAAAAAAAATAAAAAAAACTTATCAAGGGAATGTAAAAAGAAGCTAAATATAGGCATCAAATTTAAAAAAAAAATCTATAATCTCATCCGTTTAGGCTCCGTAATCGAACAGAAAAAACATACTATGTAATGTACTACAGTGTGGGTTTTCAAATTAAAAGGGACATCATTATTTTTTATGATTTTGAAGTTAGTATAAAGCTTAAGAGTATGTATTTAAGATAAGTTTGCTGGATTTAGCCTGTTAAAAGGCTTCCGATTCTCGTATAAAAATATAGTTCATCAATTCGGAAAAATTATGAGGCTTGGGTTAGAAATGAACTTTCCAGTTGTTTTGGCCAATATAAGGGCTTACAGTAGGTATCTTTAACCTTTAACCTACATCGCTGTTAGGAATATAAGACGCATTTATATTGTTGCAAGGTGGGATCAGTACTAGCAATTACTGCAGAGTCGGCTTCAACCTTCAACCCCATCAAGCTCAAGATTTTTTCCAAAATGGAGAACCCTACATTTTTAAGCGTTAATCGGTATCTTATCACAAGGCCATAATATGGCAACCCACTTCATCTACCTACATCTTCATATACATATATCCCAAGTGAAATTGATTTTCTTCTGTATATGTATTTTTAGCTGCAATATTTTTCCTCCTATAGATTTTAATAGAAAAGCACAACAAATTGTCAGAGCCCTCTCTAATTGAAAATAACTGCGGGTAATCCAGTTTACTGTTTTTCGTCAGTAAAGTAAATTAGCAACAAAAAGATTGGTGATGTGTTGTGTATGTTACTCATGTACGGGTACTAGCCTTAGAAGTAAGCTATTATAGTTATTTGTCGGGATCCAACATAATTATTATCATCATCCCTCTCACCAAACAAAAATCCACCCTAACAATTTGAATACAAAAATTACCCCGTCAACAGGGTAAGCTACGTCTTACGTCACGATTTGTCTTTCTCACTCAAATCCCGCCAAACGTAAATATGAAGTTCACTATCCAGTGTGACACCCATGCATAAACATACACTTGTGTATACTATCTTTATCTCATCAAGTTCCAAATACGAATACTTCAAGTTCTCTCTCTTAAAGAATTTTTATTTCATTCCATTTAAATAAAATGAACAAGTGCTAAAATGAACAAGTTCTTGCTTATATTATAGCTGTTCTGCGAACAGATAACTTTTTCTCAGGAATTCAATTGGCAGTATCTACATAAATCCTTATTCCCAATCCCACTTTCTATTTAATTCCCAGATTGATTGATTTCCCCATTGGCAATATATTTCACTTAAATATTTTTTATATAGAATCATTTAATAATCCTCTTAAGTTTTGTTGAATCGAAGAACATAAAACCATAATATTCTTTTGTTCTTTAGTTGCAAAAAAATGTCTTACAATGAACTTTATTAATTAAATTATATTTTTTCTCTGGCCTTAATTCACAAGGATCATTTCTAAAATGAATTAAATCCTTAATTAAATGAACGTTTTTAATAATTCGAATTTAATGGATTGTCTGAAAAGAATTTTATGTTAACATTTAAGTAGCATGGAAATAAAATTTATGAGAGATATACATATAACATTGTGAAAAAGACAAACCCATTTGAAGGGTATTTATGTATTTGTGTATCGAAGCTATAAAGGTTTTAATGTTAACAAATTTTTAATTGTAGGTCCTTAAAATAATTTAATTCATTGACATAATTCAAAAGCAATATAAATGTAACCAATTTTTATCCTCTGCCATACAAGGCAGAAATATAATTGAAAGGATCAAGCAATTGGCCTAGTATCCTTTCTTATTATTGAATTCGAATTATATAATAAATCCCAGCGCAACACAATGAAATCAATTCCTTTTTTTTATTATTATGCTAATTTAACAAATCCAATCAAGACACTAATCGAGTCCATGAGGAAAATATTGTGCCGAAGTAAAAACAGAATACACAACTGGGCTGAATGTAAAGGTCCTTCCAAAAGGACAGGAGGCTAGGTTTTTGAAATGCAAATTAAACAGTTGTGTATCAAATATCCCCTCATTTCTTTTTATTTGAAGGAAAATACATTTTAAGGCATTAATGTTCGATTAAACAAATATTTAACAGGCTTTTAAATTTTTAAAGGGCTTTATGAAATCGGCCATAAGAATGAAATATAACGTGTTTCGTTCAAATGTTCATCTTGAATTTGATGTGTTGTGTATATTTTTTATTTGTAGACATTTATATGGATATGCTTTATTTGTTGGATGACGTTTGTTATAATTAAGTTAATAAGGGCATATTGTATATGCGGTCTATTTGCATAGGCACGGATTTAGGATATAACCACCATTGGCGTAGTTAGGGATTTTCCCTAGAGAGGGCAGCCAGGAAGCTGACCAAAAATTTGAAATCATGGCTGTACCTGAGGGGTACGGGATATTTTTGCAAACGTAACAAAAATTTCCTTGGATTTTTGACATTATCTTATGTTTGCTTATGCGTACTTTATAGGTAGTTACCTCGCTTAAATGCGGTGCTGAAGCGAAATTGTTTTTATGTAATTAATTATAAAACTAAAGTCATGAAATTGATTATTCTCCCTATTTTTTTAATTCTTCGTTGGAATATTTTAGATCTATTTCTACATAATCTCATGAATAATAGCAAATATTTTTAACGAAACAAAAATAAGGGGGTGAAATTCAGATTTGTATAAAATGCATATTAAAGGAGGTTTTTAACCCTCATCGATATCAAGTGTGCCTAAGCAAATATTTTATTTAATGTGCCGGTGAGAGAAAATTAAAAAAAATCATTACTTTTCGTAAAATTTTTCATAATTTTGAAACGGTTTTAGTGGCCTATGGTATAGGATGTCCAGTAAATAATGGATAACCTTTAAACCAGACATAGCAGGCCTTAAGACCTTTCAGAAAAAAGCATACGAAAAAATATTTCTTCTTTATTTTTTTCCTGAAGGAGTCATATACTGATTTTGTGTGTACCTTTCTTTCTCAACAAACGGACCAAAGTGCGTGCAGGTGGTCAAATTAAGGTTTGCTTGGATCATGTGACATATTTTACCACTTATTATTTGCAAATACTACTTTTATTAGTCTTATAATTAACTATACCTTGTAACTTAATTTAAATTTCAGAAAATGAGGAAAAGCTTTTTTAGTTAATTAACAGCAAATTTTATTAGTTATTTTTGTAGACTCAACCATTTGTTGTACTGTTTTAAAAAGTACATTAAACAGGCAACTTTTTAAATTAATTGGCCACAAATGTTCTCATACATTTTTATTTTTTTTACAGATGGTCAAACTTTTGTAAAAATAAATATTTAGTAGTTTTTGTATTGAAAAATTAATTTTAAAAAATTATAATAAAAAAATGCAACAACAAGTGTTCAATTTTAGTATCCATCTATTAGAATAGTTATTCAAAAAAATTATAAAAATAAAAAAAACAACAAAAATCATTCATTGGTGGTCCTAGTGTTAAGGTATTCGAGGGTCCCCTCTATTCCTGCAGACACGCACACAGGAATGGTTGAGAGTTGTTAGTCACTAGGCCCTAGTTCTTCATGAGCTGTTGTGCCATCAAATTTATTTATTGATTATTTTATAATTCTAAATAAGTAAACAAATCATGTATCCTCATAATCCAATTAAAATTTCTTGAATGAAACTTATATTGTAAGTCAAAAGTCCTTAATATTTTACTCTTCATGAAATTATCGTAGATGTCAGGGCAAAAAGATAAACTTAATGTTCGATGTTCGTTGAATTTCTGAAACTACAAATAGGGGCAAACATTTTTCTTGCGGGGACATTACCCTCATCCGTACCCCCCCTTGACTACGCGCATGAATACCACAAAGATGTCTTGCTCTCGTCATATTCGCATCTACACAAAATTTCCAATTCATAAAATTTTGTATTATTCATCGCTTGTGTTGTTTTGTTCTTTTAATCGTTTATTAACACCTAGTTTTCTCTCAAAACAATCCACCCTACAAACATTTTTACTGTTTTTTATGTAAATCCTTACAACGCAAATACATTTTGTATACTCTAATAATATATTATGTATTTAAGAAGATCTCATTCCCTTTCTACCAAACAAAGGACAAGCCTTAATGGTCAACCTATGTATTTTCCTGGTCTAAAAAAAACACATTCCAACTCATTTAACATCTTGTTAATAAATTTGGCTTTATTTGTCCGTTTTCTTTAATAGTTTATCTAATAAACAAAAATTAAGTCTCTTTTATAGGAATTTAGTGTAGGCTACATAAGTATATATAAGTGTAATAGTTTTGAGGGATAGTTTGAGGGATACCTTTAAAGAAGAGTTCTGGGCTCTAGAAAATAAAAAAATTTAAGTTGAACTCGGAAAGAAGCTGGCCTTGTAAGTTTTGAAACACAGCTCATATATAGCTTATATTATTTTAAGTCAATTTCGCCATTTTTTCGGTTTCTCAAGCCCTGGTTTTGAACTTATGTATTTTATAAAACTTTGTCTTATCATATAGTCATAAAATTTGTGTCATTTTTCTAGTATAGGTACCTGATTTAGAGAATCTATTTGGTTTAATCTACAATTAGGATTACCATCAGAATCTGGATGCAAAATAAGTGGCGCCCAAAGCTGGCTGATGGAAACAAATAAATATTTTATTTGTTTTTTTTTTTTTTTTTCTTACATACATACTTAAGTAATGGACAATGTACATGCACATACATAGTATTCCTTACAACTAAACTAGTTTCAGGAAATTATTGCCCTGCAATTTAAAAGAATATAAATTAAATTAAATAATACAAAAAAATACCAGCTGCAGTGTTTCTATACACCAACCTATGTTTTTTATGTATATAAAGGCATTCATGTCCATGATTCCTTTACGGATTAAATTTCTCAGCAGGGACGGGACTGCCTGTCTAGAAAGTTGTGATAATGGTCACCAACTGGTTGCTTCGTATAGATAAAATTTGCATTTGACAAAGTATGGTGGAGGATTTACAGTATCTATGAATAACTGTGTGTATGTATATGTATATGTAGCTTTCTAAAAAGTTTTCCAGCCAGTTGACCCTGACAATGGAATTCATAGTGTATAGCTTAGAAAACGCTATGGTAATAGTTGTAGCAGAATATTGTTTGTAACTTCAAAACTAAAATATTTGAAACTGTTATGGGTCCTTAAAGACGCAGACTTAATGTTTACAATAAAGTTAGCAGGACACTTTTCGAATGGAAAGTTAAAAGTATACACATATTAATTAGCTAGCTGTAGGTACCTAAGTAAATTGCCATTTAGTTGAGAACAAATTTTTTTTGACGTCAATTTAGCAGGACAAATTCTTAAAACAAAATTTTATAAATGTTCAAAAACAAAAAAAAATTTAAAAACGATTTTATGATTTTGAAAATATTTTGTATCAAAAAATTTGAACACGATTACATGACATATGCACCAGGGTTGCGAGTTTGTGAATTAAAAAAATCATTAAGTCATAAGTTAGTAGATGACTTGTGAATTAAAAAAATTTAATTCATAAGTTAGCTAGTGACTTATGAATTAAAAAAAAATAATTCTATAGCTAGTTAGTGACTTATGATTTAAAAAAAGTTTAATTCATAAGTCAGTTGGTGACTTGTGAATTAAAACAATTTAAGTCATAAGCTAGTTGGTGACTTATGAATTAAAAAAAATTTAATTCACTACCTACTAAGTGACTTGTGAATTAAAAAAAATTTAATTCACTTCCTACTAAGTGACTTATGAATTAAAAAAAATTTAATTCGCTACCTACTAAGTGACTTATGAATTAAAAAAAATTCAATTCACTACCTATTAAGTGACTTATGAATTAAAAAAAATTTAAGTCATGAGCAAGTTAGTGACTTATGAATTAAAAAAAATTTAATTCACTACTTACTAAGTGACTTATGAATTAAAAAAAAATTAATTCACTACCTATTAAGTGACTTATGAATTTAAAAAAATTTAAGTCATGAGCAAGTTAGTGACTTATGAATTAAAAAAAATTTAATTCACTACTTACTAAGTGACTTATGATTTAAAAAAAATTTAATTCACTACCTACTAATTGACTTATGAATTAAAAAAAATTTAATTTATAAGCTAGTTGGTATATTGGAAATTCTTAAGCTTGTTTTGACTACATAATGTTTTCATTATTAACGAAAGTGGTTTTCAAGCTATTGAAGAATTTTGTGTGAACTTACGTCTATGCAGTCCCTATAACCTAATAGAATAAAAAAGCAATATCGATAAAATATTTGTGTTGAGCAAATGATGGGTTATCATTCTCTCTCTTGGAAGATTTTATGAAAATAATAGAAAAAACTATTTTAACTTACAAACATAAATCATTCACCCATCAATTGTTCAGTGGCTAGTGACCAGTGCGCATTAAATGTATACATTATTGTGAAGTGAAAAAGTTAATATTCAATATTAAAAAGTTTAAAAAATATACATATACGTTTATTAGTAAGTTTTTTATAATCTTTTTACCTTTAGTATTTAAAAACATTAAATTATAACGAAGGTTGTTTGAGGAGATCAGATACGAAATCAGGCTTCATAAAACTTAAACTTATACAGGGTGTCCCGAAACTCAACGTCAAGCGACTGCCGGGTGATAGGGCAGGTTGTGCCCGTTCTTTTAAAAGTATGAAAAAATAATCCATCTCGCTTGGTTTAGTAGTTATAGCCATATTAAGAAAAAATGTGAAAATCGATACCCTAGCTGACATTTTTAGATACAGTGGTTACAAATTTGAAAATTTAGCTGTGTTTTCTTTTTTTGTGTAATCCTTAATAACAATGCTAATGATCGCAGTCACAAATCCAAGAATTAATATTGTCAGTTTCGTAAGAAAAATAAAGTTTGACTGAGTCATTGTTCAAAAAAATTTTGTGAGCTAACTTTGGCACTTCATATTTTTAAAAAAATGTACTTCACTACCTCTGTTTATCTTACATACACCTCGGTAAAACCGATTTTTGAGCACAAAAAAGCATCATTTACGTAAAAGTGATATGAAGTGAACTGAGGTCCTTTTTCAAATAAAAAAGCAATCTTATTTTTTACGAGTAAATAAGTAGCAAGTGTTGACCCATTTTGAAATCTTGATGAAACGGGCCATTTTCTTAAATAACTTGCCGAGGGTAGTGTAGTACATTTTTTTTTTTTTAATATGAAGTGTCAAAGTTAGCTCACAAAATTTTTTTGAACAATGACTCAGTCAAACTTTATTTTTCTTACGAAACTGACAATATTAATTCTTGGATTTGTGACTGCGATCATTAGCATTGTTATTAAGGATTACACAAAAAAAGAAAACACAGCTAAATTTTCAAATTTGTAACCACTGTATCTAAAAATGTCAGCTAGGGTATCGATTTTCACATTTTTTCTTAATATGGCTATAACTACTAAACCAAGCGAGATGGATTATTTTTTCATACTTTTAAAAGAACGGGCACAACCTGCCCTATCACCCGGCAGTCGCTTGACGTTGAGTTTCGGGACACCCTGTATAGCCTCTTGCTCGTTTGGGAAAAACCCTTCAAATTTAATAATTTTTTTGAAAATTTACAATGGTTTATGCGATGTACAAAAAACGATTTAATTCTACAAATTTTCTTTATACTTCCTCGAAATCAGAAAAATCAGTAAAAAATATATGTATGTATTGTACATACTTATTCCTTAATTATATTTTTTTAGAATTTATTGAGTGAAACTTGAACACATATTATTAAGATTTGCATTTTTCTAAAATTAACATGTTCATTAAGATATAACTAACTTTCTTCTACATTTTTTCATTTTGACAACTATCGCCGTGAAAACCCAATACCCTACTGAAATATTGTGAAAATATGCTTTAAAAATAATCATTTTTTCGTGTACAATTTTTGACAATTTTTTTAATGTAGAAAATATATAACCATGCTCGATTTGCCGAAGAACAATAAAATTAACGACCAAAATTTTGAAATGAGGGTAATATGTAAAGCTAATTCAAACAAGAAATACAAATAATTTTATTTTAAGTTTATTTTGCTTTTTTTTTCCTTTTTTATAAAATATAAAATTTGTAAGTATCTACATGTACATTTGAATTTTTTTGGTTATCACATATTACATGAATTGATTTTTTATATTTTTTTCTGTAAAATTTAGTTTAGTACCTAAAAATAATTTAATATGTATTTTCAATAAAACGGAAAAAAAACATTCCGTTTTCTTAAATAAGTACTTTTAAACTTTTGGTATACCTGCTTAGTAAGTATAATTAGATTTTGAATCTATTTTTAGCTTTCAAATCTAGTTTGTAAATCATAAAATTATCATGTTAGCTTATAAATTTTCCAATTCATAATTTTTGTAATCAGAATTCATCCATTAGCTTATGAATTAAATTTTTTTAATTCATAAGTCACTTAGTAGGTAGTGAATTAATTTTTTCTAATTCATAAGTCACCTAGTAGGTAGTGAATTAATTTTTTTTTAATTCATAAGTCACTGACTTGCTCATGACTTAAATTTTTTTAATTCATAAGTCATCTAGTAGATAGAGAATTAATTTTTTTTTAATTCTTAAGTCACTAACTTGCTCTTGACTTAAATTTTTTTTAATTCATAAGTCACTTAGTAGGTAGTCAATTAATATTTTTTTAATTCATAAGTCACTTATTAGGTTGTGAATTAATTTTTTTTAATTCATAAGTCATTTACTTGCTCATGAATTACAATTTTTTAATTCATAAGTCACTAACTTGCTCATGACTTAAATTTTTTTTAATTCATAAGTCACTTATTAGGAAGTGAATTAAATTTTTTTAATTCATAAGTCACTTAGTAGGTACTGAATTAATTTTTTTTTAATTCATAAGTCACCTACTAGCTTATGACTTAAATTTTTTTAATTCACAAGTCACCAACTGACTTATGAATTAAATTTTTTTTAATTCATAAGTCAGTAACTAGCTGCTGAATTACATTTTTTTTAATTCATAAGTCACCCACTAGCTTGTGAATTAAAGCCAAGCTTAAGCTAGAAAGTGACTTAAGCTTTTGCAACCCTGATATGCACATGGACTGCATTTAGCATTTCGGAATCAGAAAACGTGAATGTGTCTCTAGTCCTTAGATCGATCCATGTCAGAGGTAAAAAAATGTTTAAGTCTGTTCCTTTTTTTTACATTTGATTTCATTTTTCCTTCGTGAATATATTCAACTGCCACATTAAAAAAAGAATAAGTATACCTCATATAAAATCAATATACCTAACAGAAGATATACGAGCATGTATAGATACTTTTAATATTTCAAAATTCAATCAAAATTATTGGAATAACATTAATTTTGTCTCGATTACCTACCTACGCCTACGCATAAAATACTCCCCCTTAAACCAACCGCATTATTTTCTGATGATATTCTTGACAAAAAATCTTGATTTAGAAATTAAATTCAAAAAGATTTGCTACCCCGAGTCTATAATTAAATTACCATAATCATTATTTTGTTAAGTCAAGCGCTATATTAATATCTATTTCTGTTGAGAATCAATCGTCAGAATTTTTTTTACATATTATTATCTACTCACTACTGTATCATTGAGGATGGTATTGAATTATTGCAAAATATATCCCAAGGGTAGAAAGAGAATAAAAAAAATTCTTACAACTCCCACGAGTAAGTTCTACATTGTTTCTTGCTTTACCGAATGGAAAAAGGAAATTCCTGCAGAAAATATAATTTATTTTAATAAAACAGCTAGATGATTATTTTATAGGTAGAAAGAACGTAGAAGTAATAATTTCGTAATGAAAATGTTATGTCGAAGCAAATGTGAAATTTTGTCCTTATGTACAAAAATAAGGAATTTGATATTGCCAACATCCCCATGGGAAGTCATTTACTATACTCAGGTTCGTCAAGGTGGCTCCACCACAACGGAAATTCAAAAATTTAATGATGTAGACATTAGGAGCTAATTTTGGGCTAATTTAGTACCCCAACCCCAAAGAAGCATCAAATTCCTTTCACCCTAAAACTTGTGGTGGACTTAGCTTGACGTCAAGCTGGGTCCACCACACCTCACAACACACAATTTCAAAAATCTAATGATACAGGAATTAGGGGCTAATTTGGGGCTAATTTAGTACCGAAATCCCGAAGGATTCCCAAATTCCTTTCACCCTTTATAGAGGGCAAAAACTGATTTGATGACGTCATCATGCCGTCAAGCTGGGTCCACCACAACGGAAATTCAAAAATATAATGGTGCAGAAATTAGGTGCTAGTTTAGTACCCCAATCCCGAAGGAGCCCCAAATTCCCTTCACCCTTTAGAGGGCAAAAACTGATTTGATGACGTCATTAAATAAGTTAGCCCCGAATTATCCCCCAATTCTTGCATCATTAGATTTTTGAAATACTGTATTGGGAGTTTGTTGTGGATCCAGCTTGACGGCATGATGACGTCATCAAATCAGTTTCGACCCTCTAAAAGGTGAGGGAAATTCGCGACTCCTTCGGGATTGGGGTACTGAATTAGCCCCAAATTAGCCCCTAATTCCTGCATCATTAGATTTTTGAACTTGTGTGTTGGGAGGTGTGGTGGACCCAGCTTGACGTCAAGCTGAGTCCACCACAAGTTTTAGGGTAAAGGGAATTTGGGGCCAGAACTCTCAACCATTCCTTTGTGCGTGTCTGCAAGAATAGAGGGGCCTACGGTTTGTTGCCGAATCCGAACGGCTAAGGTGAGTGGCACTCTTGAAGGATTTGTCAGTTCCGCCCAAGAGGCAGTAGCCCTGAAAAACATTTTGAAGTGACAGCGGCTGAGACCTCTTGCGTGACAGTCCAACGCACTAACCATTACGCCACGGGCTAACTTTAGGAACAAAGGTAATGTCATTTTCCAACATATATTTTTTTTAAATTAGTTCAAAAATAATCAACATCAATTTAATTTTTTTTGTCCAATCTCCCCCAATCCCATAAGTTCTTAATGATTAGCCTGTTGTTATTTCTTCATCAGTAAAGTTATTTTAAATTGAAACATTAAAATCTGATACCTTTAATATTAATTCTTCTCCGACAATAAAATTCAAGAAATCGTCCTTAAAACTTTTTAACAGTAGGTATATAAATGTAGATGGAACCTTCATCAAAGAAAAACGTTTAAGATCGGAGACAAGCAATCGCACGTAATATACCATGCCTAATAGATTGGATGTGCTTTTTTATCAGCCCCTATTTTATTGTAACTACCAAAAGAATAAAGTAAGGTAACTTTAAATTTTAAACATTTTAAGGATCTGGCACACAGACCTTTACTCTCATGCCAATTTTAAATTTAATGGATGGTAAACAATTGAACCCTTTTCTCTATTTCCATCTTGTGGCCTAGTTCAAGGTTGTGACCCTTTGCTACTTTAGTGTCGGCGACAAAAAAAAAAACAAAAAACTTAAATAAATTCTTTGATTTAGATTATGTTGTTGTATCATGCAAATTGTGGTTGGGTCCAACACCCGCATTTAGGGAGTTTGAAATATATTTATTTCTGAAAGAAGAAGACCTTTTCTAAGAGATGGAGATGAAAATTGTTGGCATTCACACTGTCATCGGTACTCGGTACGGCAGCCTGTATAAAAGGTCACATTTAGAAGTAGGTATAATTTAAAAGCAGATTTTTTTTATAAACCCTCAAAGTTCATAGCCCAAAGGTTTGGGGTTTTGGTAAATTTTCACAGATGGTAAAGAAGATTATGACATTAAAATAAATTCTGTGATTGAGAGGGTCGTCAACAGTTACAAACGCTTATTATTATATTATTTTATTTGGATATTCTTTGTTGACAGAGATTTGAAGATGATAATAACTGTCAGATGTTTGTTTTATAAAAAATATCATAATTATATAATTTACCAAAACAAAAAATGATCCTAAGTCGTAATATTTTTAAGGTTTTTGGTTAAACAATTATTTGAAACTCATAAACTTTTAATTAAGAAGGTGTGATTTAACGGCAAGACGATTTGTCTATTCCCTGCTTCAAAGGATGTAGACAAGGTGTCTATATGTGTAATTAGAGTATGGTACTTTCCTCAACCATATCCTGGAGTCTGAACAAATTTCAGGATGTTATTCCCTGAGAAATCGTCTAGTTAGTCCAAAAAGTATTCTCTAAGCGCTGATTCTGGTGCTGATGCACTATGGAGTAAATGCATGCAAAAACAAGAAAAATGTCGATTTTTAAAATTGCAAAGTTAAGAAGTAAATTTTTTTACCTAAAGATAGTCTATTTCCCATAGATTAACAAACTGTATAGGTAACTTTTTTTTATTCTAACTAATTTAGTCTCATTAAAAGTTCAAAGTCAGTGAAAAAAAGAGAATTATTTTTTGTGCGTCATCAAAAAAAAAAAAATTAGTTTAAATTAATTATTTCTTTAGTATTTCGCAACATTTTACTAAATTTTTTATTAAATAATTTAGATGTGTTTGAATATATTTCATTTAATTTCTTATTAAAAATTCATGTTTTAATATTTTTTGTGATTTATTTAAAATAATGCCTACGAAAATGTAATTTTTTGTTTGTTGTCCTTTCTGCTTTCTTAATAATTTTGTTTTTGTTTTCCATCAAATTCCGTTGAGTTGTTTGGTGCAAATTGTTAAAGTGAATCATAGATCTTCAGTTAATATAAAAATTGGGTGCAGGTTTTTGCAGGTTAAGTTAATATTGGTGTAACGGCCATATTATTCACATTGGATTTAAATTGGATTTAAGTGAACTTTAAATCCAAGTGGATTTATCCAATCCAAAAATATAAATCCATGTTCATATTATTCACTCTAATCCATTTTTTATTTTCTTTTTAATTTTTCACTTTTTCTTGCTTTTGAACTAGAATTTATTTATTTTTATATCCTAAATATGAATAAAATTTATTTTTGAGCGCAAAAATCAAACATTCGAGACTTGTGACGAACATAAATTTAGTTTAAATCTGGATGTAAGTACTTAAAACTGTCCTCCAGAGAGCAGTTTAAATTCAACTGGATTTATTGAATCTGGATTTAAAAATTTGGATTTAACTGCGGATTTAATGAGTGAATAATATGGACTTGGACTTAATTTTTGGATTTAAATTAATTTACATCTGGATTTAGGGATTAAACCAGTGAATAATATATTATGTTTTATACATTTTTAAGCATTTGCTTAAAGTTTTAAGCATTTGCTTAAAAACGCTAATTTTTATTATATTTGAAGAATCATCCGACTGAATAGTTTTTACCAAAACACGTTTATATAATGTGATGGAATTTGTTCTGATGTTGGAATTAAAGTTTAGTTGGATTAATTAGTAAAATATTTGCAAGATAAAGCTTGTTGTGAGGAGAGTCAACTCGAACTCTTTAAATTTTATATATGGCGCTTATGGTCTGAAATTGGAAAAATACAAAAAAAAAATAATTTTAAATGTCTTAAAATATCGTTTCAGATGGATATCTAACATTAAAAGGTGTTGGTCGATGTTGAGAACTTAAATCAAGCTTAACCCGATTTTTTTTTGTTGATTGATTGTCTTTTTCATTTAATTTGAAGAATTTTGCCAGTATTCCTTTACCTAAACACTTTACTTTTGTGATGATTTATTTCCAATGGAGCAATATTTCTCTGTCTACTGTTCTGTAACATCAAAGTGTGTTAAAAAGGTATATTTTATATGAATATTAAAAATCTTTATTACTTTTTCAAGCAACAAAATCATAAATTATATCTACCAATTTCAAAAATATAAGTTTAATCCAAATCGATGACACCATTTATGAACATGACATCTAATATATTATTTTTTTTTTTCAGGTTCAATGCTTTGCTTTTACAGACTATAGAATCTATATTATCTATTTGTACATACTCACCCCTAACTGACGTTCTTAAGCTAAGCTGTAAATTTTAAATTGACATTTTTGTGAGCATTTGGAGTTTTATTTTTCAAATTCCAGATAAAAACGTGTCTAGCAATATGAATCGTATTTTGTCTTATACTCACATTGAACACTTCATAAAGATACTCTTGAAATCGATCGACCGTAAAGGTTAGTTTTTTTTAAATTATTTTGGCAGTTCGGTTGAGTTATTGACACGAAACTATTGAAAAACTTTGGGTGGTCTGTTATAATGTATTTTATTGCTTTTGACATATGTACAACATACAGATTGGATTTATTATTGTTTATGGAAAATATTTCAAAAGGGTTAGTTTTAAGGTACTTTTCTGTTTTTGCTTTGTGATAAGTTTATCGGAAAACTGAAAACTCTTTATTTAACGTACATATTTAAATTAATGTGATTTATGAGATCACATTTAACTTAAAACTGTCAAAAAATGATTTTTTTGTCAATATATTTGTAAAATAAAAAAAAAATATTAGAAACCAAAAAAAAATAAACGGTGACACGACAGCTCTCGTGGAGAACCAGAAACCTCTGTTTCATGCAAATCGACAAATATCCTATAATGTCGAATTCCTTTTACCAAAATAAATCGATTTTTTTTTCTAAACCGAATCGATTTTTTTCTTTCAATACAAGGAATTTGTCCAGAAAAATCGATTTTTTCTTCTAAACAAATCGATTTTTTTTATTAAAAGGAATTCGACATAAGATTATCCATAAATGAAGGTGTTCATATTTCATTCATTTAAGGCGACTCAATTTGACATCGGGCGGCAATCAGATAGGCTATCTGAATTTGAGATACTTTAGTATCTAATGGCCGCGTTCAGGGGGCAAACCATAGGAAAATTCAGCTGATGAACCAAACAGCTGTTGTCAAAAACAAATCTAAAGCTATCCTAAAATTTTTGGGATACTAAACTATCCGATGTTCAATTTGAGGAACAGCTGATTACAGCTGAGTTTGGTTTTCGGGTGTCGCTTGAGTGTGGCTGAGTTCCAAAATGTAGAAAATGTTTTAATGCGGAAGTAATGCCTTCATTTTTCATACGCATCAGCAATGCAAACTTGATGCTTTGTTGAAAAATTACATTGCATAAGTCTGACGTTTCGGAATGCAAAAACAAAAATTTAAATCGAAGTAGCTAAAAAATTTTTCGATGCGCAGTTTGCGCAGTAAATGCGCATCTGATGAATTTTGGAACTCAGCCTGTTTGTTTTTATTTTTTGTTGTTTGTTTTTGGCTTTTAAACATAAAAATATCCATACAAATTGTTGCAAAAATAAACAAAAGATATCTGTCAATTAGAATGACACAACATACGTTTTTGAAGACACAGCAAAGACGTGGGAAAAAATAATTTCTGCTACGTACTTAAACTTTTGTCAGCTGTTTTGATTTTTGATAGGTTACCTATCCGGTTCGTTCGAAAAAATACCAGATACTAAAGCTTCTCAGATAGCCTATCTGAGTACTCCCCGAACGCGGCCAATATGTTTTCGAACGAACCTATCAAAAATCAAAACAGCTGACAAAAGTTTAAGTACATACCAGAAATTATATTTTCGCAGATCTATGCTGTGTATTCAATAACGTATGCTGTGTCCTTCCAATTGACAGATATCTTCATTTTGTTTATTTTTGCAACAATTGTTATAGGTAATTTTATGTTTAAAAGCCAAAAACAAACAACAAAAAATAAAAACAAACAACTACTCAAGCGACACCCGAAAACCAAAAGTCAACTGTAATCAGCTGTTCCTCAAATTGAGCATCGGATATTTTAGTATACCGAAAATTTTAGGATTGCTTTAGATTTGTTTTTGACAACAGCTGTTTGGTTCATCTGCTGAATTTTCCTTTGGGATTACAATAACCAAACCTATCCGGATAGGTTTAGCTTACCCCCCGAACGCGGCCATATAATAATCACTTTTTACCATGAGGTTGGAGTGAGATAAAAGAAAGAGACGTCAAAAAGAGTTGCGCGAAGTAATTCCAATGTGAAAACCGTCAAAAATTTGACAGTTTTGTTGTTTGTACAATTTTCGGAAGTGCATCAAATTTGTGGAATTGTCGCCTTCCATTTTTTTGAAATAGGGCCTAATGTTGTGTGTTATGGACAGGAAGGGGTCCTAAAATTATTGTTTTCCAAACTAAATGAGTAAAGTGAGAGGCAAACCTTCATGAAAAGATATATTCTTCGGGCCCTACCAATAATCAAATTTAGCTAAGATTTAAGTATTTCAGTAAAATAGACCATAATGGAATGGACCCTAAATAATAAACCGTGCATGGAATTAAAATAAATAAATAAATAAATTTGATGGCACAACAGCTCATGAAGAACTAGGGCCTAGTGACTTACAACTCTCAACCATTCCTGTTTGCGTGTCTACAGGAATGGAGGGGACCTACAGGAGATACTCTTGGAGGATTTGTCAATTCCTCGCAAGAGGCAGTAGCCGTTTTTTCTTTTAAATAAATAGGTGGCGGCTCTGGGGATCGAACCTTAGACCTCCGGCATGACAGTCCATCGCACTAACCATCACGCCACGGCTACTACATGCATGGAATTACCTAGATATTAACGGGGACTATATATAATGAACCACATATCCAATTGACTCCAAAATATTGAGAATATAATGTATGGTTTATTTCACTGCAATATTTAAGTCATAACTAAATTTGATTATTCGTGAATATGAGTATGTATTAAATGAGTAAAAATCCATATTTTGGCCTGCGACTGCACTAATTGTGTCGTAAAATCGTGAGGATGCTCGTTATCGTTGTTGGAATTCTTTAACACTTCGACTGAATAATAATATATAAATATAGTAGTTATAATAACCAGAGACAAGTGTGTTTTTTTAAACATTCATACATCTATTCAACTATTTTCAACTCTAAAATAATAATTTAACATAATATAGTTTCTCGTCAGAATGGAGATTACATTCAAGAATTCGCATTTAAATAACAAGTCCTTGAGATTATAATGATGTTGATTTTTTATACAGCCATGATGCACAAATTGAATATGAAAACAAGTCATCACGTAACGCTAACATACGAGTACATTTTCATGCTAAGTGAAATAGAATTTCATATAAATAAGATGTGTATTGAAATAGAAATGCGTTGCATTCTGTGTATATTCATAAGAACACTTGGAATTTGAAATACATATACAGGGTGATCGGTATAAGATGCACCAAACTGCTGGAGCGAGTAGGTTGGGCTAAGACAAGAAAAAAATGCAATTGGAGGGGGGAGGTCTATTTCCCCCCGTTCAGGCAGGAGGGGCAATTTTCTAAAAAATTGACTTAAAACAGAAAAAAAATATTTAAAAACAACGGTAGAATCTAAAATGCCATGCTATACCTTCGCTTCTTTGATTTCCATTTTAAATTAAGTTGTGTTATTGAATAGTTTTTGAAAAATTAATTTACAAACTCGAAATTTTGAAAAAAAAAATGAAAAAAAAAGTTTCAAACTAATTTTTTTCAAAATTTTATGTAATTAAGTATAATTTTTGTTTTCAAAATTCAATGCCCTTATTGATTTTTTAATAAAAAAACAGGAAAACGGATGCTAAAATGTCTTTTAGTTTTTGAGAAAATTGAAAATGACGAAATCTACTTTATACATATTTTGTAGAAATAAGATCTTTTGAACTACTTTATACATATTTTGTAGAAATAAGATCTTTTGAACAACAAAAAAACGGATGGAAGTCGAACTTAAGGAAAACTTTACTTTTGTTACTTTCAATTTTCTCAAAAACTGGACTACATTTTGACATCTGGTTTTCAATGGTTGACTAAAAATAAAATTTTGAACAAAATCAGTTTGAACACAATTAAAATTTTTAATTTTTTTTTCAAAAATTTAAGTTTGAAAATTAAGTCAATTATTTTAAAACATTGCTATTTTCAATTTTCTCAAAAACTAAAAGACATTTTAGCATCCGGTTTTCTGTTTTTTTTTTGAAAATTAATAAGAGCATTGAATTTTGAAAACAAAAATTATACTTAAATACATAAAATTTTTAAAAAAAATAGTTTGAAACTTTTTTTTTCAAAATTTCGAGTTTGAAAATTAATTTTTCAAAAACTATTTACTAACACAACTTAATTTAAAATGAAAATCAAAGAAGAGATTTCTGGCTTTCCAAAAAGGTATAGCATGGCATTTTAAATTGTACCGTTGTTTTTAAATATTTTTTTTTCTGTTTTAAGTCAATTTTTTAGAAAATTGCCTCTCCTGCCTAAACGGGGGGAAATAGATCCCCCCACCTGCACGATTTTTTTCTTGTCTTAACCCAACCTACTCGCTCCAGCAGTTTGGTGCATCTTATACTGATCACCCTGTACAACATGTACTTACATTTAAGTACGCATACATAAACCCCTTCTAAGATATCTTGTAGTTAGACTATTTAATGATGCCAAGAGAAAATGTACCGTTAATATATTATGAATGCATTCAATTCAATGATTTCGCTGGTAGAATTGAATGTTGAGCTACTATAGATTATATTTTTAAGTGTGAATAAGTCTATTATACGAGTAAAACGTAAATATTCCCACAAGTGTGCCAGGTATTTAAGAATTATTTGAAAGGACTTATCGTTCAACAAAAGATAACATTTTTGAACGACTTAACACTTCAATAATTTATACATCGTTGTATTAAAAAAGATGGAATTTAGTTGTATACCTACAAACTAATAAGTACACAATGAATAAACGAAAAACAGCGTAAGGATAAGACTATAACACATTTCTGTCAACTTGAAATATGTAATATTATGTGACATGTAGCCAGTTCAGCTTTCTCAAGCTCACTGAGATCTCAGAGACCTCAGCAATCTCAGAAATCTGAACGTAATTCCTCAGTGAGATTCCTCACTTTTGCTGTCAAAAAAATGAGACTGATATGTTTTGGATTCGCTTGCTCAATTATTTTTTGTCGCTGTTGAGTACCTAATTAATAAAAAAGAGATAGACATTGGCTTTGACTTCTAGCGGAAAAAATTTGTTCAGGTTTCTCCTTCTGGCTCAGTAGAGCTGACGGAATTGCTCAGTGAGATCTCAGAAACGTGAACTGGCTAATATTGACAGTAAGCGGATAACTTTAACCCGTCAAATTTGGCGTTTAAGGGATTGATAACTTCATTACACACACATGCTTACGTTTTATAATAATCGGTTCAACTACAAGCATATTTTTCATCAGTCAGTGCGAATGTTTAGAAAAAAATAAGGATAAATACCAAAAATCTGGTTAAGTTATCCAATTTTTGCTTTTATTAACCACTTTGGGGAAAGATTGAGCCCCATAGGATCTATCATCATTTTAAGGATTGCAATATCTACATACATATTTTTGAAAAGATGTGGATTGTATAAATAAATGAAAGCCAGGTCATAGTGACCTAAAACTCTATGGAATTAAAAGTATGGGAATTTTATTAGTCAGCGGAAATAGGTGGACCTACAATTTCCTGCCAAATCCGAAGTTTACTTTAGTATGCTTTGAAAAATATTTATAAAATTGAAATTTAAAATTATTGAAATTTTATAGGGAAATTTATAGACTAAGAGCCCACAGCAAATTTTGGGTGTGAAGTATAGCAAAAATTCAATGATGCAATAAGATAGGTCTTTACTTTTTATTTGCAAATATGCAAGTCTTCCAAGCTGTGGTTGGGGCGTTGCTGCAATAAAAATGCATTTCTTTCTGAAAGCCCAGATAAAAGGTATACTATTAAAAAGACTATATTTAATAAAAGAGCTGAATACCATAGACATGAATATGGGAGCCCAAGACCTCTTGGGTTGGCCTTCTGTATGTAAGACGCACTATAAAAATGAATTTTCAAGTGCGTCTTGCATACAGAAGGCCCCACCTAAGAAGTCTTGGACCTTCATATTCATGTCTATGGTATTCAGCTCTATTATTAAATATAATTTTTTAAGTGCTATATCTTTTATCTGAACTTTCAGAAAAAAATGCATTTTCAATGCAGCATTATTTGCAAACGCGCCAACTAGACTTGCAAGACTTGCATATTGGCAAATAAAAAGTGAAGACCTATTTTATTGCATCATTGAATTTTTGCTATACTTGCCACCCAAAATTTGCTGTGGGCTCTCGGTCTATTACAATTGCTTACAGTTATTGAAAATAAAAAAAAAAATAAAGAAAACTTGATATGTAAGAAGTATGTAAGAAGTGATGGTTAGTGCGATGGACTGTCATGCCGGAGGTCTAGGTTCGATCCCCAGCCTCGCCACCCCATTAATTTTTAAAATAAAACGGCTACTGGTACTGCCTCTTGCGAGGAATTGACAAAACCTTCAAGAGTATCTCTTGTCATGAAAAAGTGCCGCTCACATTATCCGTAGGTCCCCTTCATTCCTGCAGACACGCACACAGGAATGGTTGAGAGTTGTAAGTCACTAGGCCCTAGGTCTTCATGAGCTGTTGAGCCATAAAATTTATTTTTATTATTTTTTGATAGGCAAGTAAAAGAAAAAAATATAGTTTAAGTATGAAAATTAGTTTTAATGATCAATAATAACGATTTTTTACAGAGGTATAGAATTTTAGCAACATACTTTTTTAGCTTGGCTGGCAGTTTAATGTCCTAACCTTTAAGCCATAGGCCGCAGCAACCCAAAATTATAAAAAATATTTTCTTTAAATGGTTAGGTAAAGGTATATATTCAAAAATCATTATGCAAGTGGTAAAAGTTTCTGTTCAATCGATTGCTAGCAGATTAATTGAACAACCCACTGCATATACCAATAGCATATTATTATACAGTTTATGATGTCAGTGGTCCAAAGAGATACAAATAAAATAAGATAGCATGTACGTGGGTTAAGTCAAGTGACGCCAAAAACAAATAAAACTGATCATTTTAAGCTAATAATTACTTGCGAACACGCCTTGTCTCCTATAGGTCTCAACAAACTGCCGTTATAACTCTCGACGTGTGGTCTTCTTGAGATTATTTGTTTCGAAAAGATATAAGACATACAAACAGATGATTTCATATTCATATCACGGATGTCTATTAGCCAGACCAACTACGGCAAAAAACCAAAATAAAATGTTACGTATACGCCACCGTGAGTGCAGAAAATCACTTTAATTTACTGTGTAAAGACATTATATTGCTGACCTATCAAGATCAAGGACATATTAAAAGAAAAGTTTTTTTTTTTTTTTGATAGAATTTAATGAATGTTTATATAGGTTCCCAGATATATATATTTTTGCAAGGTTAACAGAAGAGCAACATGGTCTTTCGGGATTTAATAACAAAAAAAAAAACTTTCTTGATGCTTATTCTTTCCAGACAATACACTAGCATCAACAAAAACTACCCATGATGTCCTTGGAAGGCTTATACCATCTTGATTTATGAGACTCGTTCAGGGTAAAAGAAATTTATATCACGATTTCCTCCGCGGTCTGCTGTCAGTCTGGCAAACAAAGCCCCATGTCATGGCAAGTTTAGAAAATTCATTCAATTGCAGGGCTAATTAAATAGCATCAAATGCACGCATGGCAACACTTATTGCTAATGTGAATTGTTATGCGTTTGATTGGAGTTTATTCAGGGTTTTTTTATGCATGCCTGGTTCGTGTGTGGTGTGTGATGTGAGAACTCTTTTGTTTGTTCATACACAACATTCGATAGACACCCAAGGCTATGGTAGGTGTTGTGCCAAGATGTGTGTGGGATTGAAGAGATAAGAATTAATGTTTTGTTATTTTTGTGAATTCAATTTAAATTCATGTGTGCAGCGATGCATTGTGACAATCACTTGATACGATAAATAAGAATGATATAATTTTCACATACTCGTATATTTATATTTTTTATTGGATAAGCTAAAGGATTCAGACAGCATCATTTTATTAAGTTTTTTTTAGATAAGAACAATGAACGTTGAGATATTCTGTTATATTTGCTTATCTTAAAAGGCACAGAACAATCCCAAGTAACACAGTATTTCTGAATAAAAATGTCCTAGTACAATTTTTGAAAACATTCTGAAATGTATTGTTTGTATTAAAAAGTGGACGCAGTATAATGACGTGTACACTAAATTCAATAAACTCTAGGAAATTCTTCAAAGAGCGAAACAATTTGAGACAAAATATTTGTGTACCTAAACTGATCTCATAGCCTGAGATGTTTTATTTGGCGTGATCAGGAAAAGGAGATATCGGAGATTTCTCAACGTAAAAAAGTAAGCAAGCGAATCAAATTTTATTTTTCTCAGAGTCTTGACAGCTTTATTTTTCTCAGAGTTTTGATAGCAAAGCTGAGAAATTTTGCTGAGGAATACTTTTCATGTATGTAACTGGGATTGCTGAGGGCTCTGAGATCTCATTTTCCTGAACATGCCTATTTACTTTTCATTCTGTTTGAAACTAACTTATTTATAATTTATGATGATTAGGTGCGTGATCAAAAGTGCCGATAAATTAGCTAGTATTATTAGTTAATATAAAAGTGGACAAATAGTGTGAACCCTAAATGTCGGTAACGTATACTTTTTTTTTCACTCACAAAGGGTGTGAACACAGCCATAGAATAAAGAGTGGACATAAAAGTTGATATAGCGTTTTATTGAACTCGTATTGCTGCGCTAGCACCTATGTTTATGTAGTTTATTAAAATAAAAATAACTTATTGCAGAGGGTAGAAGAGGGTTAATAAAATAGGGAATTTGATGTAAAAACAAAGTGTTAGGGTTGAGGAGGAAGTGGATTGGGTATGGAATTAAAGACATTTTGTCGAGGTTCGTGAGAATGTAAGAGTATAAAATAAGGTTAATGTCGAAGTTGAATGTATTTATAATACACGAAATATAATTTGTAGATCACTAGGCCGATTTTATTCACTCAAAGTTGAACATAACTTGAGAATTTTTATCCTCAACTTGTGAATTTGTTTTTATTGACACAAAGTTGACGTTTTTAACTTTCGATTTTCAACTCTAGAGTTGATCAACTTTAGATTTTGTCAACTCCCGGAAAAAGTAGAAGTTGAGTGAGCAAACTTGAGAGTTCACATAAAAATGCTGTTTTGTCATTTAAATTTTGTTACAAAAATAGATTACGGACAACAAAAGGTAAAAAATACATCAGGTAATGCTCCGAAGCAATTCTTTTCGGTAAATTGGCCAACAATTTTTTTTGGCAGTAAATGAATTCGCGATTTTCCCCGGCGCTTTTTCCTTGTTGCGTTTCGTGGTATGATGTCACAATACACAATTTAACACAAAATAACACGCACAAATATTGAATAACTTCAAATTAAATAACACAAAAAATCAAAATTAAAATTGAAAATGACAGTTCTGTTTTATTTTCTCAAATATCCCAGGGATATCATTCAACTGGGGAGTTGAGAAAAATGAGTGAATAAAAAGAAGTTCAAACTTGCGTTTCAACTCTAGAGTTTTAGTTAACTCTCGAGTTGATCAACTTGAGAGTTTGCCTCAAGTTGAGCAATAGTGAAAAAAATGGCCCTTAATTGCCTATACAAAATGGCAAATGGTTGTCTAATATAATAACATACATGATTTCCAATATCCTCTTTTTATCTCTAATGAAGGTCACAAGGAAAAATATTATATCTTATTCCAAAATCCAAATCGTAGAAATTCTTTTCTTAACCTTCAAATATTATTTGCTCTTTTTTCGTTCTTTGTTTGTCCCTCCTTTTTACCATTTTGCTAGGTTTTTTTGTAATGAAAATAAGAAAACTAATATTATCTTGTGTGGCTATACTTTTATTATGTTAATTCAAAGGTTTTGGACCCAGAGCTTACGCAATTCTTTGGTTTCATGGCACGAATTGAAAGTTTTTTTTTGTTCTGTATTTATTTTACTTGCGATTGGCTTAAGGGCAAGTTCTGGAGTCATACAATTTTAATCACACTTGACATTACAATGATAGAGAAAACAAAAAAAGTTCGTCCCATAATTATTTCTGCCTCACATTGGGCCATGTTAATATTGTTAATTTACCCAAAAATTACAGAGGTTTTTCAGTTTTAAGTTCATTTCGGAAACTAATTACTCAAATTCTTTATCATAGGCTTATGAAATTATGATCTTTTGGTCTCTCTCTTCAAAATTTAAGGTATTCGACGCAACAATAAAAACCTGTTTTTGTTACGCAAATGAGGTTTATGAATATCAACAATTTGATACTTTTTCAAGAGTATTTTCAGATTGCCACATAACACACCGAATTATGCCATTCATGCTGAGTCGGGCCTTCCTCCAATTTTTTTTTGAGAAATTTAAAAGCTAACGCCGATTACCTTATCAAAGTGATGCACAGACCAAACAGCAATCTACAAAAAAGAATATTACTTATATCTTTGCGTTGTGGGTGCACTCCTTTCAAAGATTGGTATGAAATGGCATTGGCATATGAATTCCAATTAAGTTTAAGTATGGATAATATTGATTCATGGGGACCTATCTTATACGATTGCATTTCCGTTATCGATGAAAAAATATTCCAGTCAAATCTCAACCGTGTAAGAGAATCTACAACAAGATGGGAGAAGACAGTTATTTTAGAGTCGAATTTTCTGTTGAGGAAATAAGTTTGATTTTCAAAGCTCGAACAGAGATGTTGGAATATTAAGAATATTATAAGAGCAAGTTCATATGACCCATTCGTACATTTCATCTTTTTATAACTTCATGAAAGGCTTCTTTGGGTCTATTTTATTTTCACATAATTCGCTATCATTATTCAGGTAACTACCTATCATATGTTAATTTAATGAACTGATATAATGATAATGGTTAGCCTTGTAATGTGACATTGAGAAACATATAGTTTGTCTCTATATAACCTAAGGGAAATAGAAGAGGTCACATTCACATTAAGTTATAATACAAGTCAAGGGAATTGACACGTGTTTCATGTTGACTTTAATCAAAAAGGATGTAGGGACTATACACAGTATTTGAAGACACATTGTTCTGGTTGATTTTTTTTTTAAATAAAAGATAAGATATATTATAAGTAAAAAAAGAACACTCGTAATAATCTTAAACAAAAAACCTTTTTGAAAAGATTTTTTTTTGACAGATTATTTTTGTATATTTCTACATATCGTTGCGTTGGTCCTAATTTGAATGTGGAGGTCACGAAAAAGGAATAATAATTACAAAAGAAAAATTAAATTAAAAAATTTTTACAGCTAAAAGATAAATCCACCTAAATTTCAAAACGACACAAATACTCAGTAAAGACCTACCATAATATTGAACTAGTGCCTATTATTTATCTATCGGATATCGTTTGCCAAAAATGTTCTGTTAACTCCAAAAGAAGCATTTTTGACTTATAAATGGTTTTTTTTTTCGAAACAGCAAGACCCGACTCGATTATTATTTTAAACCATGCGATTTCAAAGAAAACGAATAAAGAAGCTCGTCCAATTTCCTTCAAACTTATATTATAATAATTGACTACTTTATATCATAATGACTCCTTCCATCTTGAATATAATGCCCTTCATTTTTAAGGTATAATGCTCCTAAGGAATACAAAATAATATTAAAGCCAAATCAATTTCAATGAAATTGCGAGTCATAAATATAGACATATTTGGTGGTAGTGGGCGTCCAAATGCAATGCTTCAAATGCAATACCTATAGAAGTTATTTATGAGTGGGGTTTACACACAAGAAAAAAAAAAAAAAAAAAACAGATGCAGCAGACGAGTTATTTTGAAACACAATGTTAAAATCAATCAATTTGTGGGTATAGGTTCATTTTGCGGTATTTTATGATTTGAGGGCCCCAGGCAACCCATAAATAAATAGTAAGAAATTTTAAATGTATAGAATTGATGGATACAAATTGTGGAATATGTTTTATATATATGATTTTCTGAATATAAGGAGTATTGAATACTTTACCGTACTTTATTTTATTTTCACTGATATATCAAAACATCTAGGAATATGTTCATAATAAATTTTATATTTAAACTAACAAATAATTTAATTGAAAAATATGCTCATACCTACATATAATGTCATATACAATATGTGGAATAACTTTGAGTTTTTTTGAATACAATTGTAGAGCTTCGGCTAATGTGGTATTTCTCAAGGTTTGCGTAGATGCTTGTTAAACTAGTTTTTGGTTACCAAAAGATTTTCAATGACCAACATGAGAATTTAATTGAATTTTAAATCCAAACATTAAATCCGGATTTATGAAATTCAAAAATTTAGTTTTATTATTCACTCTAACCATTTTTTTAAAATTTTAATTTTCCACTTTTTCTTACTTTTGAATTACAGTAGATGACGGATATAAGAAACTCAAAAAATCTAAGGAATTCCTTTCTTATATCCGTGTTTTCTTATATAAAAAATTGTATATAAATAAAATGTATATAAAAAAAGAAAATTTCTTATATAAATAAAAATGCCTTTAAGAAATGTCAAATTTATGGGCTTTTTTCTTTCTTGCCGATCTTCAATTTGTCACTTCTTTGGAAATTCAATAAGGGTGGGTTCACAAATTTTGTTAAAGTTACACGGCGCATCATTTAAAAGTGAACATGGGAAAATTTCTTATAAAAGTTTAATTTCTATGTAGTGAATAAGATTTTGTATCAGAATAAGTTTCTTATATCAGTGTTTTTCTTATAAACGTTTTTCTTATATAAGGTTTATTTAACACGTATCTTTATGGGAATGTACATGGTGTTTTGGAATGTCTGTCTTAAAAGCGTGTTTTTCTTATATGACACTTTTTTATATCCGTCATCTACTGTACATATAATTTATTTATTTTAACTTTTTTTTGGAGCGCTAAAATCAAACACTTGATATGTACTTGTGACGAATATTTTTGGATTTAAATTAATTTACATCTGGATTTAAATTTTAATCTGAATTAATCGAGTTAATAATATGAGACCAAAAAAGTCAACCGTGCGTCTTGTGCATCATCGCGTTGATCACGTTATCCACTAGATTTTAAGACGGTGTTCACATTGGACTCAAATTTACGATTTTTTTTTGACAGAAGTCAGTCAGCTCGTGTTCAGACACAAAGTAATGTGAACACAACCGATTCACTCTGACGTTCAGCAGTCATTAAAAAAAAAACACAAATATTTGCTCGTCGGAGAATTTATTAGAACTTTTTCAATCACAAAATTGATAATTCACTAAATAAATTGTTTTCCAATTGAAAAAACTTTGATTCTGTAGTATTTAAGGTCCAAATAAAAACTAAATACTGAGAAAAAAAATGTCACAAAAGGAAACGTCAAAAAAAATACACAAATTTTTAAAAAAATTAAAAAATCCTGCCTCACTTGCCCATCTCTTTCACACCACAAAGTGGGAACGAGAAAAAGTACATAGACGTCAAAATAAATCCGAGGAGTAAGTCCAATGTGAACACCGTCCGAAAGTGAGGAATTTGAGATCGATAACACACTATACCTACCTCCTTACCGATTTCATCACCATCATTCGAATCAGAGTCAAATATCATGATATTTATGGTCAAACTATTCTATGCTTGTGCAGCGGATAACTATGGGTAATCTCGCTACGGCATCAAAATTTGACAAGAACTCCACCGAACCCTTGAACGTAGAGAATTGTCGGGGAAACATACGTTATCTCCAAAAAAACAAATTTTCAATCGACGAATTCCCCACAAAAAATTAATCCAACATGACAAAATCCCCGTAGGGACAGGCGCCCAAACAACAAAATCCTCAATATAGATTTTTTTGCCACTATCTCAAAATATCCAATAATCCCCAACATATTTTTTTTATTTTAAAAGTTGATACTGTTATATTTGCAGTTAGGAATAACTAACTGTATATACCTACTCATAACTCATTACCTATGCATATTATGTGGGTACAAATTTCATTCGGTCATAGTTTCTTCTTCAGAGCAAACAATTATGAGGGGAGTATGGAGAAGAAAGAAAGAACCCGAATTAACAACAATTAACTTGTATGGCTAGTAAAAATGCTAGTTGATTCAAATGCAATTGTCAAACAATAAAACAAACACTCGAAGAGTCTGATGATCGGCCTGGCGACCGTGAAATAGCTATAACTCCAGCTCCAGCCTATAAAACTTGGTGGTAGCTCACTAAAGTTGGTGTTCTTTCATTCAAACTATTAACTTTTTATTTCTGACAATTTTGTTTCCTTTGTAATTGTTTTTGTATGAATGGTTAGAGGGACTTGGTGCTTAAACTGACATTTATAAAAAAATCTTTGATTTAAAAAAAGATAAATAATTTTGGCCTGGGCGAAACGCATTGGACTAAAGGTCGCAAAAAATCTTCCATTTGAATTTAATTCAATACAGTCCACTAAAACAATAACAAAAATAATTTTCTTTTGTTTTTGTTAATTCTCTTCTTCATAAATAATTTTGTTCAATTGACGATACAAGTAGACATGAAATGGCTATTGTGTCGTTCAAAAGTCCAAATTTTTAACTCAAATTTTATAAATTTCTAAGCAAGGGGAAATTAAGTATACTTGAGTAGTATGATGTGCTGTTGTTGAATGAGTAGTATGGACTGGACGGAATAAATCTTAGGCACTATAATGTGTTCTTCCTTCAAAGATGAGTGAAATACGAAAAGTCACTTTTGTGTGAATGGTTTGAACAGAATAATCTTTTTAAATAGAATAATTGTTTAGGTCATCAAATTCATTCTGCTATCAACACAATGACTTATTTATTTATAGAGACGTTTAGTCCCAAAATTACAAACCAAAATTTGTAAGAATGCATTTGAATTATACATAACTTCATACTTACACATAACTCACTCCTTAAACAGATGTATTATGTTATATTTACTCAAGATATTTTGAGATACAAATGAAAAAAGAAATTTAGTTTAAAATAACTTTATCTTATTCAAGGCAAAAAGTTTGAATAGATACAAAGTCTTCACAATCCCCTCAACATTAAATTACAAATTATAATTACATAATCTTTTATCAGTCCCAAACAATCCTAATCATATCACTATCATTGTTTTTCATATAACATTGGCAAAATATACAATAAGACTAAGCCAGCAGGCATACTGCGATATTATTGTTTCGGAAACTAAAACTTTTGAAATATTTATGACAACAAAGTTCAATTTGGTGTCACTCAAGGGGGTATGATTATGACTACCCCTAAAATGTTCACATGTTGTAAAAGCTTCTAGGTTAATTGAAGAGGATTTTAATCGAGATACCTACACGCACGTTGACTTTGAATGTCATGTCAGTACATCGATATGTTAGGGAAAAACAAAGCCGTGTATCCTGTACCTACATAATGTACATCAGAATTACATATTCATGTAGTGCGGGTAAAGAAGAAATCTCTGTGCGTCCGAATTTAGGCTCAAGGGTAAATTGGTGGGTGCTCAAGGCGCATATCAATGCGTGAGTGTCACAGTGACATAGTTTGAAAGAAGAAACGAAACTGTTTTTTTTTTGTTTGAATATTGGTCGCAACAATATTGATATAGAATGCATATGAAATGTTTCTGTTATCGATATGTCACTTGTTAGCCTAAAAGCATTATCAAAGGGCACGGTAGTGCCCAGCTAAGTTCTCGGCACTACTCACTTTTTACAGGAAGAAACTCAAGCGCTTTTCGACCCCCCTCTAACTTCGTAACCAATAATTTAAAAAACTTCAAAATCGCCATATTTTCCAGGCTAGGCGAGCACAGGCGCCTCACCAACTTTCAAGTTTCTAGCATAAGTGGTTCCTGAGATACAGGACACCAAAAATCGCGAAAACCATAACTGACTGACTCACTGATTCACTGACTGACAGATCGTCAAAATTATGGAGCACTTCTAGACACCGTAGAATCATGTAATTTCGCACATCGGTAGGCCTTGTGGTATATACAAAGGAAAAACTCAAAAATTTGGGATTTTCCATATGGGGGGCGTGGTATCCGCCCACTTTCACAGAATTGCTATCAATTATTATGGAGTACTTCTGATTGTTTTAGAATGATGAAATTCGGAAGGGCAGTAGGGCTTGAAACGTTTACAATTGACAAAATCGAAAATTTGAGGATTTTCATATAGGGGGCGTGATATCCGCCCACTTCCTCAAATTGTTTTCTGATTGTTGTAGAATGATGAAATTTGTTATAGAGGCAGGGCTTGCAATGTGTGTAAGGAAAAAAAAATTAAATTTGAGATTTATCATTAAGGGGGCGTGGCATCCACCCACTGTCTTAGAACTATATCTGATGGTTGTAGAATAATGAAATTTGGTAGAGCGATAGGGCTTGCAATGCAAAAGGAAAAAAATTTAAAATTTGATATTTGACATTCAGGGGCGTGGCATCAACCCACTTTCTCAGAAGTGTTGTCAATTATATGAAGCATTTCTGATTGTTGTAGAATTATGAATTTCGGTAGAGTGTTAGAGTTTATAATGCATGCTTAGGAAAAATTAAAAATTTGGGGTTTATCATTCAGGGGGCGTGGCATCCACCCACTTTCGTTTTATTATTATTCTTTGCTGTACAATAACGATTTAGTAGAGTGTTAGAGGTCAGGTGTATTCGAAAATTGAAAATTTGGTAAGTTTACTTGGCAAAACATTTTAATTTTTGAGTATGTAATCAGATGGAAAAAAGAAATCTTGCCAAGTAAACTTACTAAATTTTAGTCAGTAATCATTAAATAAGAAATTTCTCCCATCATTTGGAGTTGTTTCGATATTACTCTACTTAAAATATTTGATATAAACCTTCATAAACTTAGAACTTGGCAAACTTTTAGATTTCATTAATGTTTACAGCTAACTTGTTACATAAATGTTTTTTGTATACATGGAGAACCTGGCTCTTTTTTGTAACATTTATATTTTTACATCATTCAAAGTATAGGTACATTTATGCTATAGGAGATTCTGCCCAGATGTTAGAATTATACACTAGCTTTGGGCGAATGTATGCCTTTTATAGATCATAGCCATAGATTAGCAATGTACACAATGACTGTAGAGTGTAGAAATGGAGATATAATAGAGCATTGAGGCACGTAAAGCATTTTTTTTTATGAATAGTGGAATTAAACCGTTCAAAAAGCTTTTAGCAGAAATTTATTAAGCTTTAGCTAAGAGCAGCCGCATATGGCATTCCTAAGTTAGCTGTTTTATTTTTTATGAATTTTTGTCTAGCTAAAATTTAGTTATAAGTCAATGAAAATAAAGGTACCTACACAAAAAAAAAAAAAAAAAAAAAAAACACAAAAACCGTTTCAACAACTCAAATTTTACGGTCCACCAGATAATTTCTAATTCAACGAATAAGAGATTCATTGAACAAAATGCACGAATTTTCGATAAAAGACCTTGTTGCTCTTACAAAATATTGCTTTTGAAAGCCTTGTTCCATTATTCTAAGTAAGATTTATAACATCAGAAGATAACGGCCAGTGGACCTACTGCTTCGTAATAAAAAATAAATTAAATCTTAAAGATATTTCCAACGCTGGTTGGTGGTGATTAATTAGCGTTTCCATGACCTTAAGGTAAAACAAGATATGAGTTTCGAGTTTATGTAGGTACGCGTCCCTTCCAATTATTTTCTTTTCTGATGTGAGTTTTAAATTATATCAATGAGAACAAAAATAAAAAATTAAATCCTATTAGATATTATAAACTCAAATGAAACCATAGCAAAATGTTTGAAATATTATATCCTCTTTCATTTTGTGAAAGGTTTGTTACTCCAGGATTTAACTTTTTCGTAGAAATAAATTACTTCAAAGAATAAATCTTTTTTTAAGAACAACTTAATAGTCCAATGTACTTATTGCTTTAAACAGGTATATTAAAGATACAAGATAATAATGTATAGTACTAAACTTATGGCTGTTTCATCTTCAGAGAGAGTAACCAGATCCCTTTTTTGAGTTCTCCAAGGATTAGAAAATTTTTTGAAAATAATTTTTAAGTTTATGGCTCTTTCATCTGCGGACAGAGCTACCAGATCAAATTTTATAAAAATCCAAAGATTTGACATTTGGCTTTTTTAATAATTTTAGTTTTTTTTGACGAAGATTTTTTTAAAATTTGTTTTTTTTTTTTTAAATACAAATTCTAAATACTACTGAAATAAATCAGCCAAGTAGAAGAATTAGCAATATTTATTTTTTTTTTCTATTCAATTCTAAAAACAGTCCATTGAATGGAATTTTTTTTTAATTTCGTATTGACTGAGTCAAAATCCTGCCAAAGAAGACGGTAAGATCCGAGCTCATGGTAACTCTGTTAAAATACAAAGCAGCTATTTTTATTCTTATTGGAGGAGTCTTCTGAATACAATGTGTGCTCGAGGGATAACATCGCAGACGTTTTTTTTTTTTGGTTCATATTTTAAAGGACACTAAGGTTGAATGTAGAATATGTGTTTGTTTTTTTTTTTTGCAATTTTCCACGCCACATAGTTTTGTGATTTATTCACTCAAGGGTAACACTTATTTTCTTACTTCCACATTTTTTTTTGTTGTGCTTAAATGAAATCTCTTACGTGGATATATACTTATCGAGGGTTGATAGACGGTAATTTGAATTGTGTTTACGGTATGTTGACAATAATTTAAATTTGATCCGTTCTTGTGGATGAATAGATTGATATATTTTTTCCTTCTTTATATGTGTTATCATTATTTATTCTGCAAAAAGGATATGAGACGAGGAAATAAATTGGAATGGTAGGAAATAAGAAATTCAAAAACATATATACATAAGTGCGTATTACGTATGTACAAGTACAAATAGGGTGAATGATTTTTCTTTCATTTAAATTTTAATCAAAAGTTTGTTTTCTACAATTGAATTCGGAATTCAATTTTAATACTTAATAAATTTGAAAAGCTTGTAGGTATATTAATGATATCCTATAGAAGAACGGTCACGTAGGCTTTGAGTATTTTCAAACCTCTTACAAATAAAAGATTAGGAATTAATGCTAGTTGTAATTAAAACTATAAATTATACTGGGCGTTACTAATTATCAATTACTAATGTCGACTATTAGTAAGATGTAGGGTTAACATATACATACTTTAGAGATTAAATCCGTTTTGGTAGGTTACGAAAATCGGTGATTTTATCAGTATGTGTTGTAATACGTGGCATTTTTCTGGAAAAGCCAGTCCTAAATATTTTATAATCTTTTTGACGGGCTTATAAAATATCTTCTGATAGCTGTTCGATAGGCATTGAAAACTTTCAATAAGATCAGCACCCTTCAAGACGATCTTGTGAACGTTTATAGCAAAAGGCGTATTAATACACTTAAAAAAAAAATAAAAAAAACGTTACGGGTCGTCTCGGCATCTAGGTTTACCATTTAACTAAAGCTAAAAATTGAATTTAACAATAACAACATTTTCACGATTACATTTTCGCGTTGTGTTCTTGCAATATATGATGTAGATCATCTGTGAAGCTATTTCTCAATTAATAAACCTACTTTGTACAAAGGTAAAGCAAATCCTTGATATTTCTAAAATCATCAACTATTTTCAGGTATTTTGAGTTTTCGATGAGAACAAAAAAGATGCTTTTCTACGCCAATAATTCAAAAAAGATTTCTATGAAAATATTGATTTTCAGACAAAGACGATAGATTGTAAAAGCCCCTCAATATAATAGATAGCCATTACAATTGAGTGACTATTAAATAATAAAACCGAAGAAAAAATTCATCAGAAATAAATCCAGATCCTCAGCACACAAACATTTTGATTCACTTCTCGAAACATTAGATACAATATCACAATTCTAAAAGATACAGAAAAATATTCTGAAAATATTAAGATTTCTACTTTATTTTTACTTATCTCAGGTTTTCACACACTTCGCCACAAAACAATAAAACTTTGTCGCTCTCTACAGAATGCTATAAAAGGTAAGAACAATCAAATACCTTCACCATAATCACCGCAGTAACAATGGTAACCGAAGATTTATTGTGGATTTACCAAAAGACACAAAGATATAGCTGATTTATTTGTTTAAAAGCAAGAGGGTCAGCCGTTCATGGGCGACACCTGTGGTATTCAATATGAACATATGCAAATTTTAGAATTTAAAATGTCGCATTACCCTAACTCTAGCAGATATTAAAATCAGAATAAAGAGCAAGGCCACATAGATTATAGTCTACGAGCCCACACAAAATGTTTGGGTGTGAAATTTAACCAAAAAATAAGAATCTGGAGTCGAAATCTGTGGTTAAGTTGATGAAAGAAATGAAAGTCTTGAAAATCACGGCTTTAGTGAGCAATAGTACGGTAAAAAACCCAAACAAAAATTATCTTAAGGGATCATTGTATGAACAAAAGTTTATTTTCACTCCTCCGTAGATAATACTCCCCTGATCTCAGATCGGTGGATCCAAGACCATTTGAAGGTGGCTTTTGCCCTGCCATAGATCGTTTGAAAAACCGCGTTTGTAAGGCCGCGATCAGGGACTGCAAGACTTTCATTTCTGGCAGCAGCTTAACTCTAGCCTAGCCTTCGACTGATATCTACTTATTTTTTGGGTAATTTTTTAAACCCAGCATTTTTCTGTGGGCGCTGGGTCTAGGTTGTGAACTCCAGGAGCGGACGAAATAACTCACAATAAAACTTTCAGCACTATACGAACGTTAGTTACCAGAGCTATTTATAGTTTTCAAATCGAGAAATTCTACAAACGAAAAGAAATATATGTACGAAAGTCTTATGCCGAAATCAGATGTGCAGCTTTTTTCCATGCAGCGAAATAAGAAATAAAGATATCGTGCAGCGAAGGCTGCATGCAGAACTTCGTTTTTATCTTATATTTTCTCTACTTAATTATAATTTTTTTAATTTGACTTGATTTAAACTAAAATTTTCTTTTCTTTCAATTTTTTTTTAAATTTCTTTGTCAAACTAATTATATTGATCACATTTGCGTCATTCAAGATACTCTTTGTAATCTTTGTAAATGTTGTTTATTTCACTCAATAAATATCAAATATCAAAAAAATAAGAACCTGTGTAAATTTACATATTTTCGCTGCATTGGGAAAAGCTGCACATCGTTTTTCGGCTTTATAATGCAAATTCTATAAATTACCTTCTCCGGGAGGGAGAAGCTTAGAATTTGACATAACAGCACTATATGACAAATAACGAACAAAGGCAATTGATTTTTTTTTAAATTTTATATTTCCAATATTCTCAATGTGCAAACAAAAGATAAACAAGTTTAAAATTCACCTTAGTGTGTTCTTT
This sequence comes from Epistrophella euchroma, assembly GCA_947049315.1. Classification (NCBI taxonomy): domain Eukaryota; kingdom Metazoa; phylum Arthropoda; class Insecta; order Diptera; family Syrphidae; genus Epistrophella; species Epistrophella euchroma. The sequence goes on along the minus strand of OX346247.1, from coordinate 105,865,900 downwards.
CTTTGTAAGTACTTTATATCACGCGTTCGTAATAAAACAAACATTAAACGTGTCTTTACTGCACCTAAGTACTTAGAAGAATGATCAATGTTGAATCGGCTATCCCGTAAGCTTTGATCATAACTCCCCATAAACGAATAAATAAACGTTTTAGGAACATTTTTTTGTAAGCCATAAAATCTCCAGCAACCATGAACATTTTCAAACAAAAAAAAAAAGGATATATGTAGGTAGTAATATAATTCTGTTCCATTTTTTTTTCCTTCAATTTCCTCCTGACATTTAAAAAATAATTCTCAGAAATATTTTCCTTTACATTAGAATTGGTAGGCGATGTTAAGTCGCCACGATGAAGTGAACCCAGACATTTATACCTATACAGAGCGAGAACAGCAATCAAAGGATGTTTTTATTACATTAAGTTCTTTAGCCCCATTGTCACAAGAAATACACGAACACTAAATCCATTCGAAACAATACCATAAAGATTGATAAAAAAACAATAATTTTCATTTTCTTAGGGAAATATTGATTTTGGAATTACATATTATATTGTAGTAGATTACACATATAAGAAAATCTCATATAAGGAAAACTGGCTTATAGAACATAATTTCTGATACATTCCCATAAATATATTTACGTATGTATGAGGTCGAGTTAATATAAAGCTGTTTTCTTACGAAGCTATTAAAATATTAGTAACTTGTTCTGGTAAAAAAAACTATAATTTCAAACAAAACTATTTTTACCAAATATGATTTTCCAAATAAAGAGCAAAAACAAATTTCTAAAGTTTGATAAAAACTAAACTTGACTTTTTTGTAAAAGAACAAATTAGTGATATACTCGACATGGGTTTATTTCAGACATGAGAGAGTCTACTATTACTATAGTCTGTCATATTTCTTGTCGTCGAAAATAATAAGAAAATTGGCGCTATAAATGTATGTATGTAAATACGGACTACAGCAATGCTTCTTATTTGGTTAATCACAACATCCGGCTTCCCAAACTCAACAGCTTTGGATCCCTTCATTACTTCAAGGTAAATAAATTTCGTGTCAGGCGTTTCTTAGGGTAGCCACCTTGGTCCTTTGCTTTTAACTACTTTCATTGTGATATCATATCACCTTTATTATATGTATATTAAATGCCTTATATTATGCAGATAATCCCAAGCAATATTCGAAGATATCGCTACCTTAAGCTTCAAAAAGATCTTGGCAGTAAGTCAAATTGTTTAAATCTTAATATTAAAAAACGATCAAACAATCATTGATAAGGTAGTGCAAAATGAAAGTCAATTTATGTGGAAGGTTGGACCCAATCGAATAAATATTAATTGATGTGGTTTTTCTTTCAGCCAAAAAAAATTGATCCCTGCCAGGGATTTTGATCCCGGACAAGTTTTGTTTTTGCATTTCTTTCAACCAAAAAAATCAATCCCTGACAATTCGGGATAACAATCTCTGATCCCGAATTAAAGAGAGATTTACACCTACATGAAACACGCACTTGCACACACACTATTTATAAAACTTAATTTTGTGCTTTTGTGTGATTCTGTGATTTTCTTTTTCACTTGCATTCCGTTTTTGATTCTTTGCCTATCAAAATTATTTTTTGCTTTATTAAATTAAAATTATTTTTGACAAAATTAAATTTGACATCCCACACACACATTTGCAAACAAAAAACAAATCCAATCTGCGTTTCTTTTGCCAAGAAAATTCGTGATCCGGGATCAAAATCCCTATTTGCAAAAAAAAAACGACATGAGTCGTCGGCTTCACATTGGCATCAAAATAATTATTGAACGACGAACTGCGGTGGTTTGATGAACAAATTTCTATCTGTTGAGAATTCATTGATTTGATTTTCTCTAGAAATAAATTTAAGAATGTACTACAGTGAAAGCTCCGCCTGCGGACAGCTCCAATAAGCGGACAATTCCCTTAAACGTACACTTTTTTGGGAATCAAACTTTTATTTAAATTCCCCATACAAAAAGCATTCCTATAAACGGACACTCTCTTAAACGGACACGGACATTTGTTTCCTACATTTTTTTTTCATCTATAACCTCTCATAAACGGTAACGGACACATTCAAAACAAATTTCACTTAAATTTTCGTTTCTATTAATGCCGAAGCAAATTCGTGGAAAATCTCCAATAACCGGACGCGATGCTCTAATAAACGGACAGAACATTTTGTTTTTGTAAGCTTAAAAGGGTATTCCCCAGTTCCTTAGCTTATTAAGGCCTGGCCAAACAGAGCGCGGTCCGACGGGACGGTCAATACTTTACTGAAAAAGAAAGAACGCGGCGGTCAAATTTTGTTTGTAAATTTTTAGAAATTTAGAAAATTAGAAATAAGAAAATATCGTCCGGTTTTGAGTTTTCTTAGCCTGCTATGTGCTGAAATGTATAGGTACCTATTAATTATTATGTCGGTAAGATTTTCTTTCACGGTCATTCATTGTGTAATGTCACAAACTACGCCAGTCAACAATTTTGAATTTTTGCAAAAAGTAGATTACTGTTTATTTAAATATGTACATATTTCCTTCTTTTAATTTTTGATTATAAAATAATAAACATTAGAAAATTTAAAAAAAAATTAACTTTCTCTTAACCAGACAGCTGCCACAACCGGACAAAAAATCGGGGGCCATGAGTGTCCGCTTATGGGAGATTTCACTGTATATTAATTTTTAAATCTTTAAATATTATTTATTTATTTTCATTTATTACAGTCCATTAAAACAAAAACCAAAATAATTCTCTTATTTGTGTTTTTCTTATTCTTTGTTGTTTAATCCTATAAGTTTATTTAATTAAATTATATATATGTATCTATATAAAAAATACGTTAGAATTAAAAGAATTACATGAGTTATTAAATTACATATTATTGAATAAAAAAAAAACTTCTTATTCCCATGCAAGATATACATATAAAATATTTTTTAGCAGTTATTACCATTATATTTTTTACGACTTATCAAATTAATGGGAAATTTTATTTCTTAAACTCTTGTTACAGATAAGAGAAAATTTATTTCTTTGTATTTAAAAGAAGACTTTGAAAAAGATGCCTTTTTGGATTTTTACTTTTATTGTATATTTTATTTGTGAGGTAAATTTTGTGTACACTTACTTACCTATATTTGGAAAGAAAACATTTTTCGGAGTACATATATTGTTTGTTGGAAGACGTTTTGAAAATAGATAATTTAAGTCAACAATATATACAATTAGAATTTTTTTAACTGTTCGTTGTTGAATATTAACTAAAGAAACAAGACATTAACACAAAGAACATATACTAACTATCCCTAATCGAAGGGTTTAAACAAAAGAATATCCTTCGTTTATAAAAACAACAATCCTAGCCTTAATTTAGAAACAAAGGCATGCCGCATTCAGGTGTGGTCTATTAAAATGCCTATATACATTGCAATAAAAATTCCTTATTCGTGCAATTAAATCGTACACTTTTGTGACATTCCTATATGCCTACGTACGAAACGAAATGTTATTCAAGTATTCCACGCCACTCCGCAGTTGCCAGTGGCAGTCCATGATAAAATCGATTTGATATGGCTATGGCCTCTAATTGTATTCCATGCAATAAAATTCACAATTAATTATTATGCTCGGGAGGTTTGACCCAAACTCTAATTTTGCATGCTCGCCCAGTTGGAAATGGGAAATTTTATGTTTCTGGTCTATTATGACTTTGTGGCATGTTTAAGTTAAATCATAAGGAAGAACATTAAAGACGTTAAAGGGTTTTTCTTTGCGTATTACGGCCAATATTGTGGTCGGTCAATAAAGAGACATAAAAGCATATCGCAGATTTAACGTAATGGATTTCTTAAAATTTGTACTAAAATAAAATAAAATTAACTATTGAGCTTAACGAATATACATACATATGTTAGAGTACATTCATGTATGTGTGTACATACATTATGTACTTGAAATTTGATGACAAAACAGGTCGTGAAAAACCAGGGTCTTGTGACTTATGCCGAAAACAGATGTACAGCTTTTTCCAATGCAGCGAAAATAAAATTACACAGGTTCTTATGAGGGCTGACTTATTACAGGCTCTGCATGCAGCCTTCTCTGCACGATGTCTCTATTTCTAATTTCGCTGCATGGAAAAAGCTGCACATCTGTTTTCTGCATTAGAGTTTAAAACTTTTCATCGGGGCCGATTCTGTATCTAGACTGAAAAAATTATTTTCTTTTGTAATTAGTTCTGCCATTTTATTTTTCGCAATTGAATTAAAAAAAAAAAAAAATAGAGGATTTTTAAATGAGATAAACAAAATTACCAGATTTTTGTGTTATTTCTATCTGCGCCAAAAAAAAATGTTAACATAGAAAAAAAAAAACAATAAAAATAACCTCTAATTGACAGAAAATTATTATATAATTGACATACAGCTCTAAAATTTTTTTTTTCGGTACATTAAACATTTTTGATACAGCACCCTCTCTACCCCATTGTGTTTTCCCCCATGCGTACTGCCTTGTGTTTTATTAAATTTAACTTTCATTAAACAAAAACTTTGACCTTGAAAATCTGGACATTAAAACAGAACTGAAATTAAAAATTTTCGTAATTTAGGTACTTTGTATGAATTTACGTTTATTTTGATAAAATACTATCCACAGCTTTCTATGAGCCGAGAAATAAGTGGCAAGAATTAAAGTATTCAATGAAATATTTCTCGTTGAGTCACTATTTCAGAAACGACATTACCCAACAAAATTTATTTTTTGTTACATACACGACAATTTTACCGATGCGACACGCCGCCGCCGTCCAAACAGTCAAATCCACTGACTTGGTATTCTATCTCACTCACACTTTTACGGTTGTATTTTTGTTTTGTTTTCTTTTGTTTTGTACTTCGCGATTTGCCGTGAATGTATCTACCTAATTAGGTTGACAAAATTGTCCATGAAATTTTTAGTATGAATTTTTGTGGATTTTCAAAAAACTTTTTATATAAGGGGTACCTATTCAGGATACGGTGCAACTGGTCTAGTATCGTTTTAAAAGTGCAAAAGTGTAACATTTTCTTACACTCCAACAACAAAATATACTGAAGACAATCTAGCAACAGTTTTGCATTTTTACTAACTGGCTGTACAGAATGGTGACGCAGACGGAACCGGAGACGGAGCTGGAACAGCTGTCAAAATATTGAATACACGCAAATTCAATGTTGCGAACACAACGGAACGTAGACGCATACGGAGACGCAGACGCAGACGGAAGAGTTCACCAACTTTTAACTTTTGACGTACGGCACTTTTGACGTTTCAATTTGTATGAAGAAAAAAAACAACTTTTTGGGTCGGAAAAAAATATTGTGGTTATTTGTATCGCGAAAAAAATTATTTATTAAAAGGAAAATTAGAGGAAACAAAAAATGTGAATTCTGAGCTTGTACACAATAATATTCTTTTGTTTTTCTTCAAATACTTTCAAAGCTGTACAGCTCCATTGTGGACATGTAAAAAAAATAACGTACGACACTTTTTGACAGCTCTTCCAGTTCCGTCTGCGGCTTCAGTTCCGTCATTCTATTCTGTTCAGCCAGTAAACCTCAACCCCATTGCGACAGGGAAAATACAAGAGTGTACAACACAATAAAAAAAAAGGGCGCTTACGATCTAAAATAAAATTTTGCAATTTTACTAGACTTGTTGTATCTTGTTCATATCCTTCCAGCTTTTGTAGACGGCGTAAATTGTAGCACAAAATTCGTATTTGCCGATTTATTGTTACTAGTATCGTCCCGTGGCCGAAACTCAGCCAACAAAAACTGACACACTCTAGGAAGTAGAAAACTTGCAATTTGTTTGAAAATATTGAAGGAAAAAACATTTTTTTTCATTTTTTTTTAATATGCAGTGTTCGACACTACAAATACAAAAACAAAAATAACCCACAGTGTGTAAATACCTGTCGCAAGTATATTCTGCACATCTCCGCAATTGTGGCTTTCTTACCATATAAGATTTTTGAGAAAATGGTACCACAAAATTTATTTAAGGTTATTTATGTATAGATGATGATGATGATATATGTATACCTACCTGGTGAATACAAAAAGCTACGTAGATATTTATGTACTCAATGCATATATTTATTAAAAAAAAAATTACAACGAGAACACTAACGTAATGATTACTGGCTGAACAGAATGGTGACGCAGACGGAGCCGGAGCTGGAATAGCTGTCAAAATATTGAATACACGCAAATTCAATGTTGCGAACACAACGAAACGTAGACGCATACGGAACTGCAGACGGAAGAGTTCACCAACTTTTAACTTTTCACGTACCGCATTTTTGACGTTTCAAATTGTTTGGAGAATAAAAACAACTTTTTGGGTCGGAAAAAAATATTGTGGTTATTTGCATCGCGAAAAAAAATATTTATTAAAAGGAAAATTATTGAAAACAAAAAATGTGAATTCTGAGCTTGTACACAAGAATATTTTTTTGTTTTTCTTCAAAATACTTTCAAAGCTGTACAGCTCCATTGTGGACATGTAAAAAAAAAATAACGTACGACGCTTTTTGACAGCTCTTCCAGTTCGGTCTGCGGCTTCAGTTCCGTCATTCTATTCTGTTCAGCCAGTTAAGCTAACTCCTTATCCTCTGATGTAATGTAATCAGTAGAAAGTTCAAAATATTCCCTACATATAAATTATGTTTTTAAAAACCCTATGCGATAAGTTTGTACTCATTTATGTACTGAGTACCTACAAAAATGTTTCCCTCATATTTGTATTGGGTTGAATCATACATATAATTCTGTACCAATATTCAGTTTAAAAAAATTTTCAATATCTAAATTCGAATTACAGCAGAAAAATAGTTTCATTTATTTTTCAACATTTCCCTTACAAGATTTTTGCATTTTTTTTGGGACAAAATTAAAGGTACCGCCATATAAATATTTAAGCAGTTAAGGAAAACCGTGTGTTTTGTTTTGAATTCGATAGTTCGAAGTTGAATTTTAAATAACATATTAATACTAAAAATTTCCCCATATTTAGAAAATTTTGAGTGACATTATATTTTTTTAAAAACAGCCCAACGATTTTTTCTGATAAATAAAGATTTAGTGAGACAATTGGATGGTGTACCGCGTTGGTGTCAAATTAATTTCATAAGGTTTTAATCAATTTATTTTTAATTATGTTAATTTTAAAAAGGTTTTAGTTTAAGTAAATTATTACATGAAAAAAGTGCTATATAGATACTATTTCTTCTTTAAACCTAACTATACATTTTCGGTATGGGTGGCATAAAATAAAGGCTCAAAGAATAAGAATAAAATATTAAACCTTAAAAACACTAGTGTGATAGGTACTACATACGAGCAAAGCTTGTGCGTTATTTAATTTTATATGAAACTATTCTGACTTCATTCGATCATCACAAATCAATACCTTCATCGAACAGAAACATACTATTGCCTACTTTATAAAAGTAAAAAAAAAAATCAGAACACCCATCAGCACAGCACTTTCCTTAAATCATGTTTTATTTTTCTAAACTTATGAAACTTCAATTTAAATGCAAAGCATTATTATGTAACATAACATCGTTTTCAACATGATATCAACCCAACTACATGACAAACGACCACCTTTAGGTCGGATCCCTTTTCAAGATTTACAATCTAACAAAAAATCTTTTCACTCTATTAATATGTTTCATAATCACACCCTTGTCTTGGATTTTGGCAGTTAATTCGTTCGTTTTAAATTTTTATTATAAAATACATATTTAAAGCCTTATTGATGATTTGGGACTAAATAAATATTTTTTAGTTGCCTTCTTAAAGAAAAAAACATATTTAATGTTGCCCTTCAATTATAAAACATATTTTTTGTACAGTTGTGTATATACACATACAAATGTATGTATTTCTTTATTAAGATTCTTTATCCATCTGTTATAAAGACAGTTTAATACAAAAATAGAACCCAAAAAAAACAAAAACATCAATCTGCGTTTGTCAGATTTAATTTATGTAAAATGTCAAATAAATCATTTTCTATTCAAAGCGAAAGAGAAAATACACCACAACACAAACCACAAACATCTTTTTTCTTTCAGATGTCAACATGTACCTTATTCTTTATAAGATTGTTAACCCTTGAGCCTCAGACCATTGCCACATCAACCAGAACCACAAAGCAATTGTTTTTGAATTATGCGACTGTGTTTTGATGAAAAAAACATCAAATAAATTTCCATTAATAATAAGTAATGCAACTAATGACGCAACCAGTTGAAGCTTTACCACATATATCCAGCACAGAAAACCAACCACGTCTCACCTCTTCACCCAAACCCAGAACTCATAATAATTATCACCTCTTTTGCTACAAGGACAATGTGTTAAATACACGTTTCACTCACAGACAAAGAACCTCAACGAAGTAACCAACAATCCAGCCAACCATATCCCTGCGTAATTAAATTAGATATGATATTTTAAACGAAAGCGTTTTGATTCTCGTCCCTTCTTCTAAATAAATTTGCATAAAACCAAAGCCACTTGGGGAAAGTTTTTGTCAAAAACCTTATTACATCGCACTGACTCAAAAAAGCGTATTTTTTGCATGCTTCATTCTTGTGGTGCTGTCGCTGTGCGGTGGTCGTCTAGGAGAAAATTATTCGTTTAACAAAAAGCGATCTGATAGGAACGGCAATGACGGAAACTTCCGTCGGTAGACAATAAAGACCGTGTTGCGAAAAAACACAAAACCATTTTCGAATTTTCTTTTCCACAATATGGCAATATGGTGTGTGTATGGCACTATTTATAGTAACCTAACTTGACCCTCACATATGAAATCAACCCTGAATTTTTTTTCAAACAGACAAATCCCACAAAAGGTTGGCTTTTCTTTGGGGGTTATATTGACCCCCACACCCAAGGTCTACCAGTCATACGATAAGATCTTGCCCTCTTTAGCTTCTTTAAACGACCTTTATGAAAATAAAATAAAAGAACACAAAAGTAAACAAAAAAACAATATTTTTTTATATTTCCTTCCAATTCTCATAACATTCGTAAACAAATAAAATTAACAATCCTGCGCATTTGGTATTTCTACAATAATTTCTGGAGAGATGGAAACAGCTTGCAAAAGCTTTCTCCACCGACGAAGACGACGGCGAGACGACGAAAAAACTCTCCAAAAGAATTTGTTTTATCAGCAGCCCCAGAAGCGGATGGTTTGTTAACATTAACATCTTCTGTTTGAATTTAAAGTTCAAAAGTATCGTATGGATATTTTTTAGAGTTGAAAAATGTTTGTCTCCCAAATGCTTCAGTTAGAACCGGTGACTCTGAGCAATCAGAAGTGTTTTTAGCAACGGGATAAAAATGAAGTGAAACGATGAAAAATAATTTTTGATTTTTCGTAACGGATTTTTCTCAAAGAGTCCTTAAAATCATCGACAGATTATTATTACTCTCACCTAAAAAGTGTTTTGGGTGTTTCTTATTTCCTTCGGTTCTTGTGTTTATTTAGATTTTAAAATTTTTTTAAGAAAAAAGATGAAGATAACCTTAAAGTTACTATAACTGTTAATATTCTTTAACACTTTCTTTAATTATAATTCATTACGAAAATACGGTATATTCGCTGCTTGTAAAATGGTTTATAAAGTTTTAAAATGATTTTCCACCTTTTAGATTTATATATCTGAATACCAAAATAAATTTTTAATCACCCATGGAATAATAAGAATAATTAATGATTTCGTTTGAAGTGTAAGGTGATTCTCTTATAGTGTTGATGTATATTTTCGAAGAATCAAAGAAGTGGATGATTTTGATTTTCATAAAAGGATGATTTGTGCGGGTAAGCTTGAAAACTCTTTGAAGTTATTATTAACGATGTTGTATTTTATTGTCTTCGGAGTTTTGATATAAATAGCAAAGTTTGGATTTTATTACTCAAATGTTTATTGTTTTGGGCATTCTAAAAAAAAAAAAAATAAGGAAAGGGTTCAACTTTTTTTTTTTTATGAATAACAGGATTATAATTTGAATTCGGAAGGAAATAAAAATAAAGGAATACAGATATAAATATGGAGATTTTTTGTATGGGTTTTCTTAGATGGAAATCTTTCAGAAATTGCAGAGTAGGAATTTTATTTGCAAAACAAAAACTATCACATATGATTGCTTTAGTATATATGGACTTATACATTTTGTTCCTCATAAAAAGAAGTAAGGTAGTTTTTTTTTGTGTGTTTATTAATATCTTTCTTTGAAGTTTGTGCTTTTTCTTAATTTATTGTTATTTTATGTTCTAAGAACAATTTAATTTTTATTTTTGTACTAAATAAGTTATTATGATTAATAGGACTACATTTAGACAATCGAATTATCTGTAAGGTATAAGCAGTATAAAAAGAATTCTTCTTATTCTTATACAAATTTCTTTATTTGCTTGACTTACGTTTTTGAGAAATAATTTTCAATGTTGTCAAAAACTAAAATACATTCTAGTTTCAATAAGTATCTGCTTTTCAGTTTTTGATTAATTGATAGGAGCATAAAATATTAAAAACAAACCTACTAGGTACTAAATAATGTAAAATTTTGAACTAAATTAGTTCGGACGCATTTTTTTTTTAGTTTTGAATTTGAAAATTAATTTTTCAAAAACTTTTTACTAAAAAAATTGATTTAAGAAACTGGGAAAAGTGTTACCATTGTGTTTTAATACACCTACCGGCTAAAGGAGGGAGAATAGACCCCCCCCCCCCTTTTTTGAATGAACAGGTCAATTTTTTTTCTAGATTTTTATGATTTCCTCAACACATTTTTTTAATTTTTACTTTTTGGACAAAAAATAATGGCTTTTTATTAAATTTTTTTTCTCTACAAAATTGCAATTAATGGTAGTTTCCTTAAAACCAGTTTTTTTCTTTTAGCTTTGCTTGAAAACGCCTTAAGTGATTTTGATAAATTTTGGTTTGGGGAATGTATTGAAAACTTACGTTCCTTACGTTCCAAGTAGATTTTTAAAATTTTTTTCTCTTTCATCTAATAACGTTTCCTAATAACATACGGGTGCAATACTCATCTTAACTAAACCTTCAAATATGACACCATTTACAATAAAATAATAATTTAAAAATTATAAAAGAAATTTTAATATTAAAACTCACAGATTATTGCCTGCACACTAAATGTTATCACAATTATGCAATCACAACACTGAAAGCACAACATCTTAATGATATCAGAATACAACCAACGTTAAAGGGATTGTACAGTAATTTTCTTGTTAAATATTATTCTTGTTAACTCTACACTTAAATCTATTTTCCGAAAGCGAAATCCCAAAAATTTTGTTTTTTTATTTTATATAATTTTTCGGGATTTCGCGATTTTGGGTTTTTGGGATTCTGGGTTTTCGGGATATTGGGTTTTCGGAATTTTGGGTTTTCAGGATTTCGGTTTTTGGAATTTTGACCCCAACCCTTTTCCAAATCCTCAGCACTATCGTATTCTAATGCTCATCTAGGCAGGCTTCTGTTCTGGTCTAGTAGCTTTGGGAAATCATTTACCCTTTAGTAGAACTTTTAAAATTTACCCCGTAAAACCCGCTTCTCGTGAATTCTCTTTTTCTTCTTGAAAAGTTGGTGCCCATCTTTTCATATTTGCCCGTAGAGCACCCGAGGCTCTCTGTGTAGCTTGCTGATCCTAGTTTGACAATTGACTGGTATAGTATAGGCCTTGTTTTTGGCTGCATACGCCAGTCAGAAACCTTCATTGAATAAGGAGCTTCGTTGCTGTCGTTTAGTAAAATCGGGCACAGCTTCACAGGTGGCCGCTGCACTTCTGAATTCTGATTCTACTGGTTTCTAGCACTGAACGCTGAGGCCGGGTAGCTCAGATATTAAGATATGCTGCAGTTTTCACCAAAAATGAATTTCAAAACAAATTAATATAATTAGCAGATGTGACCATTTTAAATGATACGAATAATTATTCCAAATGTAATAAATTTTTCTCTAAGTTTTCTCAACTGCATCTACAGCTTTCTAAGCTCTTTATATATTCAATATTTTATTTTATTTAGCCGATTAACTTGGGATCTTTTTGTTAGATTTGTATTGATGGCACTGGTTAATGGTTATATTAACACCAACTCTTTAAACTTTACACCACTCTAAAATGATCAAAAGACAAAAAAAAAATTTATCGAAGGAAGTAAAATTTTAGTGAATAAAATTTGCAATCGATTTTAATTTTTTTTTAAACAACAAACTCTAATTAAACTCACATAAAGAGGGGTTTGCTATTCAAAATAAGCTGTAAAGCTGTAGTGTATAGATGTTTAAATCTAACTATTATATGCTGATAAAAAATACGTATACGCCACAGTGGGTGATATGAATAAAAAGGAGCACCTGCTCAAAACTCAACTTTTTCGAGCAAGTGCTCCATTTGGTATGAATAAAATACTTGAGGAGGTACTCAACGATTGAGCATCCACATGTTTGATGAGCACCTTCTCAATGGTAAGTACCTACTCAATTGTTAGATATGAATAAACCGAAGCACGTTCTCCTTCGAGAGGAGCACCTGCTTCTCATTTGCAAGCAAGCTCAGTTGGTTGCTCAACAATGAAGGAAATAGCGTTTTATCACTAAAATACATCTTTTTTAAATAGAAATGATGATATTTTATTATGCCTAATAGGACTCGAGACATGCCAACAGAATAGACCAAGAGCCCACAGCAATTTTTGGATGTGAATGATAGCAAAAATTCAATGATTCAATAAGATAGGTCTTTACTTTTTATTTGCAAATATGCAAATCTTGCAAGCCGTAGTAAAAACGTTTGTAGATGATGTTGCATTGAAAATGCATTTTTTTCTTAAAGCCCCAGATAAATACATAGAAGACTTAAAAAATTGCATTTAATAAAAAAACTGAATACCATAGAAATGAATATAAGGGTCCAAGACCTCTTAGGTTTATGTATGCAAGACGCACTTAAAAATTAATTTGTATAGTGCATCTTGCATACAGAAGGCTCACCTAAAAGGTCTTAGACCCCCATATTCATGTCTATGGTATTCAGCTCTTTAATTAAACAGTTTTTTTTAATGGTAAACCTTTTATCTGGGCTTTCAGAAAAAAAAAATGCATTTTTAATGCAACAACGCCCCAACCATAGCTTGCAAGACTTGCATATTTGCGAACAGAAAGTAAAGACCTATATCTTATTGCATCATTGAATTTTTGCTATCATTCACACCCAAAAATTGCTGTGGGCTCTATGTTAGTTTAGAAGTGATATTTAATGGCAGTGTAACTAATTTAAAAAATCTTTTTATCTACTACTAACAACATGCCAGACATTTGTGTTCTACTATAATGATGCAAATGTATACCGCAAAACCCTCATATATGCACCAACTCCCAGAATTTCGGTTGTTCTACTTTATTAGTTTTAATTTCTTTATTATTTGAAGCCAGAATAATTGACATATTTTGTCAAATAATATGCAACTTAAAAAAATATTTCGAGAGAAAATGACAAAAAAGTATAGAAGCTATGGAAACGAAAATAAAAATAAAATAATACATTTCAGGCAGAAAATCGGTTTGAGGTATGAGAGCACCTACTCTGTATAAAGGAGGAGGTTCTCACTAGTTGGTGTAAAATTTTATTCATACGAAAGGGGAGCAGGTGCTTCTTTATTGAGCACCTTCTCTGATTCTTATGGAGCACCTTCTCTGAGTACCTACTCCATTTTATTCATATCACCCAGTGACTCTGCTAATGTTTATTTTGTATTTTAAAGGGTCTATAATTTTATATTTATCTAAAAACAGGCAAATATTAAAGAAGATGATTTTCACACCTCTCTCTCTTCTAATATCCACATGTAATAGAATATAAGGTCCCGAAAAAAAAAGGAAATATAAAAATTTATCAGTCCATTACTGTTTGGCTAAATTTTTTTTATGGGTCGTAATAATTGGTTATTTTCTTCTTCACCTTATGGTAATTCCTCTAGAAGTAGGTACACATCTGGTGTGCTTATCAAGTTTTTCCCTACATTTTGTTTGTTTTGTTTTGTTATTGTTAATTCTCTATACCCGAGTCTTGAACGGATTATTGGACAATTGTATGTCGCCTGTTCCTGCATCGAAAAATCATCATCATCATTCATATATGCGCCAGAAAATAAATCTTAGAATGTTTTGTATCAAAAAGCATTATACAATTAAGCATTATGTGTTTGAAATATTTTTTTTTTGAATTGTTTCCAGTTCGAATTGGATATTTATATATCTAAGACAGGACAACGTCTGTTAGGTCAGCTAGTATCTAAATAAAATTTATTAATTTTTAATTTTAACATCAAGATGTTAATTTTAACACCTTGATGATAGAGCTTTCCTTATATCGCTGCTCAAATCGATGTACAAGCTTCCTTAAAAAGCCTAAAAGACAATAGTAATTCATCTCTAAGGCTGGATTTTCATGCACTAAAAAACTGAAAATATGCGCTTTAAATATGCTCTTAAAAGTGAGAAAAATGCACTTAAAATATGCATTTAAAACCATAATAGTTTACCTTTACTCGTGTCTTTATTTTAAAAGAAAAACTTTGGAATGTTTTTAGCCGCGGCCAGTGGAGCAAATAAAATTTGCGTTGTGCGGTGTATTCGGCGCAATTATTTGTATAGACGAAAAAACAAAATTCAGTGAGACGTCCGAGCGCACGCAAATTTTTGTGTTATCCAATTCGGGTGGATTTTCAGCGCACATGAAAAAATTATCGGTGCACAAGTATTTTGATATAAACATTTAATTAGGAACAAAATTTTAATTTTTCGGAAAAATATTTAGGGCTAATACAAAATTCAAAGCGTACGCGGTGCACAACGAAATTTGTATTGATCTGGACGTGGCTGTATACATTGACGTACCTAATTGATGCATTTCTCAAAGAACAAGTTTCATCGGTGGTAAAGTTTTCAAATGATTGCGAATGCTTCAAATATATTTTTCATTGTTGAAAATCCATCATTTTGTCGTAGTACGTACAAGCTTTTTTAGAACTGAACCAAGAGATCCTTTAAAACCAGTAAGTAATTTTAAAAATAGCATCTTCAATTCGGTTCTTTGATTCTTTGATTCTTACTTAAGAAATTTAATGGTGTGTGTATTCTTTAAAAACCGATTTTTTCATGTTTTACTTTTATTTTCTTGAAAATATGAACTGAAAATTTGCTTTTATTGCGAAGAAATATGCAAAATATGCAAAAATATGCAAAATATGCATTTATAGTAAAATATGCAAAAATATGCACTAAAGATTGAATGCCACATTTAAGGAAAATTCATGATTCGTAAAGATAATTTGTTATCATGCTTCTACAGGTTATCAAAAAATATATGCATTTGCATGGAAATCCTAGCCCTATTCATCTCAATTTTGAAAATTTGTGAAAGATACAGATTTCAAAAATGAGAGACTCAATAAGGAATATTATAGCTATAACTACTTATAGAACTAAACACCCCCATACAATAATATAAAAAATAAAAATACTAAATTAATTTTATGTATAAAAACAATCCGCTTTCTCATTGTCTATACATTTATTACCAACAAATTCAATTACATAAACTCATTAAATAAGAAACAAAACATAAAACAACCGAATTTATGGTAAAGTTTTGTTTTTCTTCTTTAAAAGATGAGAATGCAAATAAAATGGATTTTGTTAGATTTGTGAAAGATTAATCGTTTTAAAATAATATCGAATAAGCAAATATACATAGATTCATATATACTCATACCATCAGCAGCATATTTTTTTTTTTTTTAAAGAAAACCTAACTTGAAGTAGATATGTATTACGCAAACATAAAATGCTCATCATCTGAATGATAAAGCAGAATTTTGTTTGACATGTAATCGCGTGCTATGGAGTAATGATGAAAGAATTTAAGAAGATAAGACCCACCTTAGCCATCCCTTTTGAGAAAAATAATAAAAAAAAAAATATCAGATTTTCTTCCAAAAATATTTATTTATTTTTTTTTCGGGAGTGTAGTTGTTTTTGATTTAATTTTATTTAATTATGCAGGTCACACGTATGCGGATTATCACTCGACGTTCTAAGTTCGACTGCAATAAGCCAAAGAGGCAATTTGCTGGCTGGTTTAGAGACGCTTACAATCTTATTTCTTATCCCCAAGGGAATCGTCCATCAGTTATATGTTTGGATGCGATAATTCATGGGGCCTCCATCTGAACCTGAAGGAAAATAAGACTACCCATATCTTTTGTAATTAAATTTTCCCCTTATTTCGGAACTAAATCAACTTCAAAAAAATTAATTTATTTCGAGTACGTTCTTCTTTTTACAGATATGCAATTTAATGGAAATTTGTTTGAATTAATATTCATAATAGCAACATTTGTTTTGATAAAAACGTTTTTTCATAAACCTTAGATAAACAAGTACCTGTGGATATTTATTAGTTCCTGTCTTCTAAAGTGTAGGTATTCACATTTGAAAGGTTTTTCTGAATTTTAATCAATTTCTAAAAAAATTCGGTTCTTTTAACATACGTTAAACATGGGGTTAACTGTTATCTCTAATCACAGGAATAATTTCAAAAATGAAATCCCTAAGATAATATATATTAATTCAAAGAACAAAGTCTCCATGTAGGTAAGTTTATAAAGCTTCGCAAGAAAGGATGTTTAGGAAAAAAATTTGGATGAACATCTTATTTTATTTCAAATAATTTAAATACCCGGATTGTTTGAAAATTCTTTTGAAGATTTTAGGAATTTCAAATTAAATCTGAAAACATAAAAACTTTTCACTTGTGTAAGCAAATGATAATTTATTTGAGGAAAATTAAATGTCGTTCAATGTTAAGATGTCTTTTGTTTGAGATATAGATAATAGTAGAAGATCCCGTTATACGACGAGGTACCCCCCTCGAGGTGCCAGATAAAAAAAGGATAAGAAGTATACAGTTTTTAAGGTAGTAGTGTCTAAGCAAACATTTTGCACAAGGGTTTCCTAGCCTAAAGTGGTCAAGGCATAGGGTTGCCACGCTTCAAAAGTCAATTTTCGGGTTTCTTCTATTTATCTGTTCTTCTATTTATCTGACACAACTTTTATTGTAAGTTTTGAGGACATAAGAAAATAACATATAAAGAGAATTTTAACTAAAAATGTTCAAATACGTAGTTTTTTTTTTAAATCGTTATTTTAACAGGGTAAATTGGGGTAAACAGATAAAAGTCTACAAAACGAAAAATGACAGAGAGTATAGGTAGTTTTTTTAATCGATAGATTCTTCAAATATAAAAAGTAATAAAAATGTATATACAAAAAATTTAAATGTAATAAATCAGGGTAATATTTCCTGAAAATAGGTTAGGTTAGGTTTGAAGGGGTGATGATACGGCAAGCCGCATCACCCCACTCGAATCTCAGTGGATCCATTGTGCTCCCTAGGGTATGGGTAGGATAGGGATAAGGACGGGAGAGGGAGGGAGTTTGTTGAGCTCGGGGGGTTAGGTATGGAGTGTCTCCCTGAACCATCTTGAATTCTGGATGAATTTTAGGATGTTATCCAGTGGCAAACACGAGATGTCGCCCAGTTCGTCGAAAAAGTATTCTACGAGGGCTGTCTTTCTGGTTCTTTCTAAGCTGGGGCACTCATAAAGCAAGTAAAAAGAGCCCTCTTTCTGCTCTTCGTCATAAAACCCTCTGCATAAGTCAGATGTGGTAATACCCATTTTGCTCATGTGGGTTCCCATTTAGTTCTGATCCCTTTAGGATTCCAACCAAGAGGGACAATTAAGGTCTTCTTAGTGTAAAAAGGAATTCTGTTTTTTTTCTTAGAGATATTCGGCATTAGGTTCCTCGAAACCCGACAGGTATCGATTGTTGACCATCTGTTGTTTGCGGCCTTTAGGACCTGGCGCAATCTGTCATTTTCTTTTACCAGTGGCATAAATACAGAGGGTTTGTTTTAGCTCGGATCAAGAGATGAACCGTTTTTGGCCAAATCATCCGAAAATTTCATTCCGTATATATGCCACGATGTCCTGAGACCCATCGGAAGGTAACTGTGATTGTTGCACTGAGCGATTTCAACTCGTGACAGCAACGGTTCACCAGCTTAGACTATGTGACTATTAAGGAAGTAGCTTTTATTGCCACCTGGCTTGCACTGAAGATATCTACATTCCTGTTTGTTACTTCACATGTGGCAAGACATTTTGCGGCCTCATAAATTGCAAACACGTCCGCTTGAAAAACACTACAGAAATTCGGGAGCTTTATTGACCTATCTAAGGGTGGATTATCTGAGAAGATGCCTGACCCTATACCCCTTCATCTGTCTTAGAGCCATCCGACTTTTTGAAAAGTTATTTTTCGCTTTTTAGTATGTAATCTACAGAGACCTCTCTATGATATGATATGAGGATATGAGGACCTTTTACAGTAATTCAACAAACTGTTGAACTTCTCAGTCAACTTTTTTTTAGAAAAGGCTTCCCTCTTCTAAAGAAAACAACCAATTAATTTTTGTAAGAAAATCGAAATCAAACTTGCAAATTTTGAAAATATATGTGAGAAAATATACATGAAAATATATGTGAGTTATCCTAAAATAGGTCTCTGGAACTGGATCTGTCGTACGTATGTTGGACCTATTCTGTTGTCTTCCCACAACTCTAGGAATTCTAATTTTTCTTCTGCAATACTTGATAATTCTTCTGCTGTCTGGAAAATAATATTGAATTCCAAAATAACATCCTCTCGAATTTTTTGGAATCTGTTTGATATCAATAATCAATTCAATATGTTCCAGAGCAGATACCAAGTCGCATGAAGGGAACTGTAAGATCTTGCAAAGCGGCAATGTATGTAAATAAAACACTCAAGCTGCACAAACTTATCAAAAAATCACTAGCTGTAACAGATCTTAAAAAGCAGTTCGCCTTTGATGAAGTTTCGGAGTCCCTATCAGCACACAACACATGTAATTTGTGAGTTGTGACCTGCTCTGAAACAGATCACAATTTCGATTGTTTTTGTGACTCTTACAAGTTGTGACTTTGGAAGAGAATACGAAAAAGTCACAAAATTAATTTCACCACCTCTTATGACTT
This sequence comes from Epistrophella euchroma, assembly GCA_947049315.1. Classification (NCBI taxonomy): domain Eukaryota; kingdom Metazoa; phylum Arthropoda; class Insecta; order Diptera; family Syrphidae; genus Epistrophella; species Epistrophella euchroma. Next base: position 105,846,641 of record OX346247.1, on the reverse strand, counting down.
GTGAGGTATCAGTGATGGCGGGGAGAATCGGGCTGTTAGTGCAGAAATTTGGGAAAAAATTTTGATAAAAAGCTATTAATAAAAAAAATAATATTACAGTAATTAAAACAAAAAATGTAAAATGGCTTGTTTCACAAATATCTATAGGGGAAAAAAAATCCCTGGCCTGGTTTCATTCAACGCATAATGAAAAAAATTCAACTGACGGTTTTTTTTTTCTAAGCCAAAAAACACGCAAAAGAAACTGCTAAAAATTATTGGAAAATATTTTTCGGCTAGAATGTTTAGGAAACATTCGAAATAATTTTAATTTATATACCATAGTTGGTAATTAATAATTCAATTGGAGCTTTTTTTCTAGGCCAAAAAAAACTACAAAATAAACTGTTTTTTCGCGTCTCATATATGTATGTATATTTAGAGCAAACAGCCTAACTAAATGATAAGGTTTTCGATGATTTTTAATTGGTAATTTTCTTATAAAAAATAACATCGGGTGTCGAGTTTTAAGGGGAATCAATAGAATGTTATCAGTGTGGGTCACACTCAGCCTCTTTTTTTTTCCAGATGTTTTTTGATTTTTTTACATTTTACCCGCATTGGTAATTTCATGAAAAACAGTATCAGCAGTTCAGGACACATTGTTTACGAGTACAATGGTATTATTATTGTTTCCAATACCGTTATCTGGAATTCAGAGTTGCCAAAATATATTGATATTTTAAATTTCTCATTGCGTTAGAGGAAAAAATGGTTAAACCAAAATGTAAGTACGTTGGTAAGCGAACACAAGTGTTATGATACCGAATACATGCTACAATCTGGAAGTTTTTCTTTTCCAAGCTTGTGGTGGATATGGGACGATTTTTCCACTAAATTTATACATTAAAACACGAAATGCGATGCACTGTCAGTTTACCTAAGCCTCAAGACCTCAACCTTGACCGTCCGATCAATATAAAACTGAAAATATAAGCTTTTTGAGCAAACCATATGGGCTTCCTTGGAATTCTTTTTTAAAAAAGCAAACAACTGAAAATAAAATTTGTATATTATTTTTTATTTTTGTATTTAAAACTCAAAGCTAAACCTTATTTTACTTCAGCGTTAATTTTAAAATGACAACAACTACATACTTAAATAAATTTGGTGGCACAAACGGCTCATGAAGAACCAGGGCCTAGCGACTTACAACTCTCAACCATTCCTGTGTGCGTGTCTACAGGAATGGAGGGGACCTACAGTTTATTGCCGATTCCGAACGGCTAAAGTGAGCGGCACTTTTCTATGACAAGAGATACTCTTGGAGGATTTGTCACTCCCTCGCAAGAGGTAGTAGCTCCGAAAAAAAACTTAAGGTGGAAGCGCTGGTATTGAACCCCAGACCTCTGGCATGACAGTCCAACGCTACATACTTAGTAAAGAAGAAATCAATCGATCAAAAGCTCTTAAGCCCATGGAAATTTTATATATTTATAATTCCAAAATCATGTTTTTATTAAATATTTATGGATCTATTGAATTATGAGTTACATAAAATAATCCAAAACTTTGATGTGACCAAAGTACTTTACTAATTATTTTTTTTTTCAAAGTATCTAAATCCCTCATCAAAGTTGTTAGAAGCATCTTATCGAATAGAATAACTTAGTGTTAAATACATTGTAAGTTCTATAGGGACAAATAAATCAGTAATAATACGCATAAATAAATAAATAACGACACAAAATAAGAAGAAATAAGAACTCCCTTTCTTTCCCCAAACTTTCTTGTCACATAAAGTTGTGAATAAGATTCTTACTTCCTTTCCATTGAGATGATAAAAATGAAAAAAAAAAAAAAAAAAAAATACAATCCCTATAATCCTGTATTTTCATCACGTATCTGATGGTGTGTGTTCAGTACTCTCTTCTCTACTAAATAGTTTTCAAGCTGACATGAATCCGAAAAGAAACTTTCTTCCCAAGTACAAAATTATTCTTTTCTTTTTGAGAAAACAAGTATCTTAAGATAACATCCGTAATATTGATTCTTCGATCTGTATATCACTGCCGATATGTACCTATACTATGTAGCTTACCAGTTCTGGCTTTGTAATTCTTTTCAAAGAAAACGAAAACTTCACACACACATATTCATTGAAGTTTCCTGGAGTTGTGGAAATAAATAAACCAGCTCCAGCTGGTGGATTTTTTATTAAAGTTTCGGAAGGGATGAAGTTAAAATTTTATTTAAAACTGAAAAACTTTGAAACTACATATTCTTTACTTAAGAACAAAATACACTTAATCAGAAGATATTGTTTGTATTTTTTGTCACCCTTCAAAGGTGGTGGAAAAAATATTCTTTTTTGAATAAAAAATAAAATTCAAGTTTCGGAGCCCCTGCAACTTCATATGAAGGATTTCGATTTTGAATTTTATGTTGTGACAAGGGTTTTATTAGCTTTCTTTTGTGATTTTTGGTGCAAAATTGAGAAAACTGAAGAAAAATTTAACATTTTGGTGTAAGAAGGTATTGTTTTACTTGTAAAACAATTACATCATTGTATTTTCTGTGTAAAATTTTATCATTTCTTTTGAAATTCGGTGTAAAACCAAAAAAAATGATTTTCAGCTGTTTTTATAATATACCATTAATGTTGCATAAGGGTTTTCGATTCTGGAACTAACCAACATGACATATTTTTTAAACTATATTTTGTGCATAAAAAACACTATTTAAAATGGGCAAATGTATTTTGGTGTAAGATTTAAAAATATTTTTGTTAAAAATCTTATTCATTTTGCAATTTCAAATATTGTACATAATTGAAAGTACTTAGTGTATTTTATTCACTGAAAAAATTTGTTTGAAATATTATGAAAGAACATCTCGTGCATTGTATATTTTTTTCACTGTAAATGTTTGTCAGCTAAAAAAATGTACACAGAAAGTTTTGTACACACTCATTAGCTGAATATTCACAATTAAGTGCACCCCACAAAGAGTTCGGTGTACTTAATACACTCAAAGGTTGAATATGCAGTTATGCACCATATTTCACATATTTTTTCAAGGAATATTAATAGTATACGTGCCCCGTACTATTTTTTGAAAAAAAAAAAGTTCTTTTAAACTGAAAACTTATCAACAAAAAATAAAAAAATAAACATTGTCTAATTTAACACCTTAACTGTCCCATGTATCATATTTGATACACAAATTTAATTTTTTCTCATGCCGGCTACGTCCATGTATCACATTTGATACATTTTGGAATTCGGCTTCACTGTCCCCATACAAATTGGTATGGAAACATTCATACGTCCACAATTTAGTTTTAGAGATAAAATACATCAACAATAAGTCCCATGTATCATTTTTGATACAAAAAAATATTTTTTTCTCATGCCGCCTACGTCCATGTATCATTTTTGATACAAAAACATGTATAATCTTTATAACACCAAAATTGCCTTAAAAGTTAATTAAATATACTTTACGAAACTTAAAAAAAAATTTGAAAAATGTTTCGGTAAAATAACTTTTTACACAAGTAAACCCTTAGTTTTTTATGAACATATTTTATTTTGCAAAGTAGGTAAAACATTATTTATAATAAGTAAAACACTTTTGTTTATGTACATATACATATGTACAATACATACACATAAGGTAAGGCTGACATAAATGACATATAAATAATTTAACGTTTTTTGAGATGTTTTTATGAGCATTTCTTGTACTTGCAACATTGAGATTGGGTCTTCTCTAATAATAAGGTATTCATTTTGCACTTATGACTGCAAAACGAAATAAAAGGTCAACTGAAATTTTACCACGTCATGCTTTTGCGAATGGGGGAATGAAATGAAGCCAATTAATCTACCATATTAATTCCTTTTTTAGCATCTTTATTGTCTAAAACTCCATTTAGTTTTATTTTCTCGCCACTCCACACTTTTATTTTTGTCGATTCATTGCCATGTCAAGTAAATAACATATGTAAGCACATCTAGATTATCACGCCATTTAAGGACGGTAATACATTCATGCTTTTGTCGAGCATATTTTAAAAGTTTTGCGATTTAGCTTTAGTGACTGGTTAATGGAAGATCGACTTGATTTTTGCGCATTGTTCCAAATAAGTCTGTGTTTCGATATTTCAAATAAATTGCCAATGGTACACTATTATAATAATTATCAGCGTAATCACATAATCTCACCAGAACAGATCCTGGCTTGTCCAGACCTTCCTTTGCCGAACTTGATCCCGAATATATTTGGTAGACGTATAGCTATCGACAGTGCACATTTTATAAATCCTTGTACGGTATTGTTAAGGGTTGTAAGTTTTTATTTCAAGTCGACCATAAAATTTAACCACGCATTCCTATGTGCACCTAATATTTCGGAAAGAGTATAGGTACAATGAACGAAAGTTAGCCAATAATTTTCTTACATGAAAAATCAATTTTGTAAGTCTTCTGTCTCTTGCCGCGAGGTTAAGGTGGGGGGTAAAATAATAATACATATAATAAGTTAACTTTTACATTGGAATTTGTTAATTTCACTGACCCCATACAAACTGATAATCACCCATACGTCCCATGTATCATATTTGATACACAAAATTAGTAAGCATACGTCCATGTATCAAAAATGAACACAAAACTAAAACCTTTTTTTTTACAACAGTGACCAAATTTGTATGCAACCAACCCCTTCTATGATAAATCTTACGAAATAATAATGTTGTTTTTGAAAAAAAAGCACTGGACATATGGGCTTTTTAAAATAATTTTGTATGGGGACAGTGAAGCCGAATTCTGTTCATGTATCAAAAATGATACATGGACGTATGTGGCACGAGAAAAAACAAATTTTGTGTATCAAATATGATACATGGGACTTATTGTTGATATCTTGAAATAATAATGGACGTATGTGTAGTTTTCAATCAAATTGTATGGGGACATTTAACGTGTTAAGCCAGCCATCCAACTTTTAAACAAACATTTTTTTATTAAATAAAGCATATTTTGAAATACATAGATACAGTTTAAACAGCCAAAATATGACCAGCTGATGTGTTTAACATACGACAAATACAAACAAACAATCTTCCTTTACAAAATGCACTTTTGGTTACAAGTTACCAATAGGGATGAGCGGAAAAAGTTACTTAACATTTTTTGTAGAAAATTAATTTATCTACAAGTTTGTCACATATTTTTTTTTTCTAAAATGAAAACTACGCTAATTATAAGCAAAACTCAAAAACCCCTTTAAAAACAAAATGGTTGCTAAATGAGAACACTGTGCTACAAAATAAAAAAAATTGAACGAACTTTTGAAGTGACCTAAGAGAAGTTGTAGGCCTATTCGAGTACATCACGAACCTATACTTGAAAACTTTCCTATACCCTAAAAATCTCAATTTATTGATAAAAAATTGTTTTCGAGTGATCTCCCGCACTCAACGATTTTTAACTCAGCCATATTTATTTCGTCCGATTTATAATTTATTTACGGTTTTAAAAAGAGGAGTAATAGCCATTTCCAATGATGTATGTATATTGAGTACGGACAATAATATCTGTATCTTATCTAAAACTAACACAAATTTGTCACCTTTTTTGGCAACAGTTTGTATTACATTTTTTTCTTTCAAACTTATATTTCAAGTGCTTTTTATAGTGAGTCACAGTACATAATTGTTGAAGTTATGAATTTTGCAAGATCACCTTGATCATATTTACAATTTCATGCAAAATAATTCCAAGAAGCATTTTTCCTTTGATATTTTAAAGAGTCAGTTCACAAGCCGAAAAGATTATTTTGATTTTCGCAAGTAACTAGCGTATTTATGATTTGTACTACAAAAAAAAGATTTGTACTACAAACTTATAGCCAATTTAATTTTCTACAAAATACTTTAAGGAAATTTTTTCGATAATCGCTTTTTTCAAAAGCTACAATGCATTTTGTTGTCCAAAGCAGCGCTTGATTTTTCACATTCGTCATATTTTTTTCACGAAAGTGCAAAATATACCCCAAATATTTTGGTATATATTGGATTTTTGTGCTACTTATGCTTAAAATTGTAGGTACAAAATGCAAGACGTTGATTCGTTAAAGTTAACGAAATCACAAAATTTTAAATGGATTTTAAATTTTAATACATTAAATTTCAAAAAGAACTACATACATATGCTCAATCTCATTATTTCGTTCAAGGGTGAGTTATTATTAATTATAAATAATAATATAAAGGAAAAAGGCATAATTTAAAATATTTTTTAAAGTCATAAATATAATTGATTTTCTGTCAATTCAAGTTAAAAATTAAATGTGCTGCCAATCGAGATTTTCTCATTTGTGAAAGTGCCAAGAATGTTAACATTTTTGAGGTTAATAGCTATATCTTGAATACAAACCGTAAAATTTGATTTTTTTTTAAAAATCCATCAAATATTATTAAAAAATTGATAAAATGCAAGAATGGGTCATACGAACTTGCTCTTGTAGGAAAAGATTCTTCGAATTTTAAAGATTGATTGTAATATAAAACACATATTTAATAATTATACGTATATGTATTTATCAATTCAATAAATTGAAGAATGGAAATTTGAATATGGAAAAAAAATTATGAAACACGTTCTTTAAATTTATAAAACAAGTACTTAAAAGGTTTTAATCTCAGAATAAAGGACACTATCTCAATTCTTGAAAAAATGTGAATTTATGCAAACAAAATTTTAAAAATCGTTGGAGCGGTTTAAAAAAAAAATTTTTTATATATCTATAAAATTTTTTTAAATTTTTTAGAAAAAAAACTTGGTATGCCATTTTTAAGTTTATAATAATATTGCAGCTAAAACCATAATTTCAAACAAAATTCATCGACCTGCTTTTAAAAAACATATTTTTTAAATTTGTAAGCAGTATTATTCATACTTGATAGGAGCTTCAAAGAAAAAAATTTCATCAAAATCGGTTGGAAAATGAAAAATCAAAAAAAAAAAAAAATTAAAAAAAAATGGTTCTATGACAGGTACCGTTAATGACGGTTCTTTGTAAATTTTTTTTTGACCAAAAACTTAAAAGAAATCCTAAGAGTCATTTTGGAGATAAATAACTTTTTTCAAAATGATTGTATGGCAAGTACCGTTATTTTTTTGAGCTAAAGAAAATCTCGATTTTGCCACTAGGGAATCACCAAAAAATCTTATGCTCCAAGTTTGAAGATAATCGCTTCAGTGGTTTAGGCTTTAGGCCGAGGTACAGACAGACATACAGACATTAAGACGGAATTGCGGGACCCACTTTTTTCGTGTTCTCCATTATCGTAATGTCAAGTTTGATTGTTATCTCGAGTTCTATTTTTTGCACGAATTCATAACTTGCCATGTCATAATTTGCCATTTTCAGTTAACATCTATGTACTAAAATTTCAATCATTTAAGGCCATTACCCTTTTCCTAATAACTACACATCGCTGAAGTGAGTTGTTTTTCTCAACTTTAGAAATCCAAGTCCTTTATGTCATATGTTAAAACAAAATTTTATGTTTTTGATTATTTTAACAAAAACAAAACCCCATGTCTCTGACTTAAAAATTAAAAAGCTATTTGTTTAGCGCAAAAGATGAAATCATCAAATTATATATTTAAGTACTTTTATACAGTTCATTGGCTTATTATATTCTTGAGGAATGATTTCAATAAAAAAAAATGTATGTATATATTTGTGTGTATAAAGGTTGAAACTAATTTAATTGAAGTACAGTGTCTAATCTAAATAAGCAAGCAAGTCGATTTGCAAAATGTTTAAGAGTTAATCAGCGTAAAATGTCGTAGAAAAACATCTTCCAAATGAAAGGGAAATTTTTAGTAATCCGTAAATCCATTGAGTCTCCAGTACCATTGATGGACGTAGGTACGGACAAACAGATGCACAGAAAAACAGGCCAAAACTCAAATTTTTGGATTCCTTCTTTATCGTTACTCGTTAGGTTAGATATGATTTTGATTCGAACAAATAATTTTTGTTTGTATATATTTAGATTGCGCATATACAGAAGTAAGTTTGCAAAACTAAATTTGAGGGTGGCGGTACGAAGAAAAAGAAGTAATACAAATTTTTAAATTGAATTAGCGTTTTCCCACGAAATCCGAAGTTCACCGAGTTATTTTTTTTTAAATGGAGAAAAACAATTCATCAAAATAGTTTATTCAATCAACATTAAACCAACTCAACTCGCAAACATTAAAATTGTAGAATAATTTGTTAAAAATTCAATAAAATAATAAAAAGTGCGTATACGCCCTAGTGGACCAATATTAAAAAAAAAAAAACAACACAAACATATATATGCCAGTAAGACCTTGGGTCTTATAAATTAGGCAATGTTAGAAGGAATAGAAGGATAGGGTAGATTTTGTTAGCACAGTGGATTGACATATAAGGTTTTGATTATCTCATTAAATACCAGGGTTGGCGTTCAGTTGAGGGAATATAGAAAAAAATGCTGCCTAGACTGGGACTCGAACCCACACATCGAAGTTAGCAGTCAAGTACTACTTCCACTACGCCGCCGGGGCCACCCCCACTTATTTTAACTAAATGAATTTCTTATTATTTTATCGAACATCTCGTTTATTAAATAAATCTAGTATTTTTAAGACTGCTTTTATTTTTTTAATCCTTGGTAATCCTCGCAACCTTTCAAAAGTCGAAGGCTCTTCCTTTGAAATTACTTTTCTATTTTGTATGTCAATTTTTATTTAAAGCTTTTATTTATTCCAATATTTTTGTTTTTGCAATATGTTTTAAGCTAATACATTGCACTTAATTCATGCTTTGAAACAGTTACATAGCTCCCAAAAATGTCTAGCACTGCGCAAGAAAATATATTTTTCTCAACAAGTACCTATACTGCCATTACAGAAGAATAAATTAATTGCAATACATGATTTGGACTCGATGCTTTTGTGAACTCCATCAGAAGATATAAGCGAATAATTCTTTCTTATAACCTTTTTTTTTTTTTATTGAAAGTAACCAAATCTAAATCGTTAGAGTTGTTTTTGTTTGTAGTGCAAGTTGAAATATATTGTATCATACTGATTTTTAAACTAATTGAAGTCAACTGTAGTTTTTATTGATATCCGCCTCGTCTGCTGCCTATGACTTCTAACTTCTGAAAAATTAATAGTAATTTATATTGTCTCGAACGTGGTCCTTTGTATTTTACGATTTCGAGCAGAAACCCCAGTTTGTTTTATAAAAAAGGGACAATGTTTTGATCTTTTTGTGTTTTTTTTTTTTATCTTAACAAAGTATAAGTTAACGGCAGCATAAGGAGGAATGCTATATAATGTACTAACGTAAAATCCAAGCTTATTTTTATGTTTTCATAAAATGATAGAAAACAAAAACCATGTTTTTCATTTAATACCTTATTTCACTTCGATAAAGGCAAATTCTTGAATTCTATGTACTATATTAGAAAACAAAAACACTCTGCCAGCATAAATCATGCATACCAAAAAAGACGCTCTTCCAAAAAGACATTTAGATAAGTTTTGAAGCATCAAAAATAAGCCCATAAAAAAATAATTTTATTTTTCTAGTCCTTGCCTTGTTGTGTCTTCTGCAGACATTTTTATTATATTTTTGGTGTCGCGATGCTGATGTTGCATCTGTTGTGCTCAATTTTTTCATAAAAAAAAAAAAACTTGTAGGCACGTAGGACTTTTAAGTTAATATATATTAAAAACCGCAGGGAGAAAGTTCTTTTCTAAGTTTTAAAATATTCAATTGTATATAAGTTATATGATATTAAGAGATAAAAATATTCTAAGATGAATTATTGAATCCTAAAAAATAACCCTTTGAATAGAAAAGACTGGTAAACTATAAACTTGCCTTTGATAAAAAAAAACTATTACATACTCTTTAATATCAACTTGGAATGTTTTGAAATTAACAAGGAAGCTTTTTTTCGTTGCCACCAAAATAAGCAAACCTAGAAAATTATAATAAATTAAGCGAATATAATTTACATCGTGTCATGTACTGAACCAAATACTTACATAAATAGAACGAAAAACTTCGTTGAGACAATTAAATTTTGATTAAAATTCAACCGGTGAAAAACTTAACTGGCCCAACAAAGTGGCTTTCATACGTTGATGTAGCAGTTCATCAAACGATTAAATTTTCGTAGTATTAACGAAATTGTTAAAATTCTGAAATTTTAGTTGGTTAACGTAATTCTTCATCAGTTAACGTAGGAATTTCATAAAATAATGGTTTTTTCGTTGAACCAATTAATTTTCTTCGTTGATTAACGTGAAATGCATTCGTTCGCTTAAGAATTTTTTAATCCTGGTAAACGAAATTTTTCTTTAAACCATGATTTATTTTCATAAATTGACGTAAAGTACTTCGTTAGCTAACGAAATTTTACACAACACCATGAATTTTTTTCATAAATTGACGTAAAATAATTCGTTAGCTGACTAAATTTTACGTTAAACCATAATTTTTTTAGTAAATTGACGTAAAATAATTCGTTAGCTGACGAAATTTTACGTTAAACCATGATTTTTTTTCATAAACTGACGTAAGATAATTCATTAGCTGCCGAAATTTTACGTTAAACCATGATTTTTTTCATAAATTGATGTAAAATAATTCGTTAGCTGAATAAATTTTACGTTAAACCATAATTTTTTTAGTGAATTGACGTAAAATAATTCGTTAGCTGACGAAATTTTACGTTAAACCATGATTTTTTTTTAATAAAAGTGGAACCGTGCTGCACATACATTCATGCACGTCGTCTGTCACGCTGTCACGTCGTCACATTTTGTTTGACTTAAAAAAAAATGGCACTTGAAAATCCAAAAAAATCAATAATTCAATTGAACTTAAAATGGCACAATTTATTTTTATGAAGTTGTCCGATAGTTTGTGTACAGCTGAGTGGTAGTAGTAACGGGCAATCCTTAACAAAATTTAAAAAATAATTCATTCATAAATTTTAAACCCAAAACTAATTTGAACTCGACATCATATTTTAACGGATTTTAGTCCACAAAAATGTTCCTCTGGTCCCCGTGCGGCGGCGATCTCACTTGAACTCATCATTATCTTCAATTGGTAAGAACGGAAGAACAATTTCTGATGCCTAAATGCCGTTAAAGCAATGAACTCACTTGAATAGCGTTGCCATAAACGTCCTCGTTTTCGAGAACATGTCCTTTTTTTCATTACTGCGCGAAACATCCTCTATAGTTTTAAAAGTTGTCCTCGTTTTTTCTCTAATTTTCTATTTAAACATTTTATAAGCAATATCAACTAATTTTGCTCGTTTTTAAACCAAACGCAATTTAACAGAAAAATAATTAATCGAACGGATCTTTATTTAACGCTTTAATTCATTGCTGCCCTACAACTTCATAAGTCTGGTCCAAAATTGATTTTAAATGTTGTTTCCAAAATACAGATTCACCTCATTGATATGTTAAAAAATATGATATGGATAAAATTTAAAGAGATTTTAATATAATTCGAATACAGGCTTAGCCTTAATGCAACTTTCCTGTTTTCCAAGCAAATACGAAACCAAATAAAACACTATCTAGTCCAGTAACCTTGTCGTCTCATAGGAGGGCGTGTATGCGTTAGATATGGTTATTCTGATTTTCTGCTGAGTCGTTTATGATATTGTCCTCATGAAAAACCCAAGTTTTCGAACTCGAACGCCGAACGCATCATGGTCAAAAATCGAAAAAAAAACCCAAATTTTCGAGTTTTTTTTCAGTTATTGGCATTTTAAACCCCAAAGGATTAGTTTTTCGACTATAGCTTCGCTTTACGATTTCAAAATAATGAAATTTTCTTCAATTTGAGCCCACAACCATCTGTATAGACCCAACAGTTTCGAAAATACAGACATTCAAAATTTAGCTGTAATAAATTTTTAACAACAAGTAGTATAATTTTCAGTATAATAAAAGAAAATGGTTCTTGGCACAACATGCATAAAAATACTAGAGCGTATAAGTTGGATCAAAATAAGAAAATAATCCTTTGGAAGGGGTAGTCTATATCCCCCCGTTTAAATGGGAGGGGCAATTTTTCAATTTTTAATTTTAATTATTTTTTAATTTTAAATTATTTTTTGTTCGAGTACTGTCCGCTATATTTAAGGTAGATGGTGTCCTCTAAAATCCTGGATTTTAACACCTGGATTTTAGACCGCCATGGCAACTCTGCACTTGAATCAAATCATGATGACCGTACCCATGCTGATGAAATTTTTGAAGCATGTTTATGAACTTAGCTCAATTTTCATTATAAATTTTATAATCTACAAAACGTAGGAAAGCACCTGATAGATGACTGGTTGCAGAACGAATAAGGCCTTGGTTATTTTATTGTTTTTTCTTCTTTTAACATTTTCTTAAAGCCCAAAAAAATACATAAAAAAACGAGTAGGTTGTAGGTATAAGAAATATTGTAACCTTGTTGTCAAGGTAACCTTGACGACAGTTTCTTATTTCATTGCCATGTTAGAATTTTCTTAGAAATTTGATCAATTTATTGCAACTCAATGTCCCCTATATAAATACATCATCATTCATTACCAAAATAAGAAGGATTGTTCAAATGGAAATAAATCAATTCGGTTCACTTCAACAAGTATTTTCACAGTAAAAACCATCGATGAACATCAAGACACCGATATCTTAAGCCCAGGATAGCTTTGTACGTTCATACATATGAACCTGCATAGATACTTGACAAGTCGACACTCGTTTATATGTATTAATGTACAGTATATATAAAGGCTATGTACATGTGCGTATTGTGTAAAGTAATAAATTTACAAATGATTCGGAGAAATCCGACTCTTCGAAATTTCTCTGTCAAATTACATTTTGATCGGTCTAAGAAATTTAACAACCTCGATATAAATATACATTTACAGTTGTGTTACCCTCATAATTTTATATTTATTCTCAATCGTCCTTCAAATGAAATAAAATTAAATAGAAAAAAAAAAAAAAAACACTCAAAATGTCTATCTTTAGGGAACTTTGATTATCTCAAACGTGCCATATCGGCAATCTTCACAAAATAAATTATGTTTCTGAATAACGTTAGAAACACAAAATCCTTGTTTGTTTTGTTTCAGTTTTTACTTTTTTTTTAGGGATGTTTAAATATTTGCAAATCAAATTGAGCTAAGTTCATCGCCCACGAGCAATTCAGTTAAAAGGGAAAGGCTTAAGGACTTTTATGGTGGCAATATTTTTGTTTACATAATGGGAGGACGACGACACCTTTAATTAAATGGCTAGATGGTGCTTTGGTTATTGACCAATAAACTTGTTTCGAAATATTTTCAAAAGCAACAAGTTGAAGGTGTGGTGTGAGTATATTTTTCGAATGAAAAGAATTTTTAGGGAAAATTTGTAATTGAGAAATTTTACGGTTGTTCTTTTTTTTTTATTTTTATTGGCTGGAATTTGATGATTTGCAAATGAGAATTTAATGGAAATCACGAAGAGTTGGATTTATTACGAGAAATTCTATTTGTGGGGTTTTATTGGTTGAGGGACGTTTTTATGATCCGCAATATACTTAACTACTCGAATAATTCTTTTTACCAAAGGAGAGACTTCTAATAAAAAATGTATCAACAAATTAGCATGAAGAAATGATTTCAAAGAACTCATTATACTAAGTGTGGGTCTGACTTGTAACTAAACATAAATTATTACACACAGTTGATCAAATTGTGAAAAGCAATTGCATAAAATTTGCTTTATTGTTTATATTTTTACATAGTGATTGGGGTAGGTACAAATTTGTAATGAGGGCAACTATTTTTAGATTTTTTTTTAAAGATAAGAAAAATACCTTTCATTTAATACCGGAATCATTTTTCTACGTCATTTATTTCGCACGTTATGAACAATTATTTGGAAAAAAAAGCTAAAATCTTCATTTTGCAATCGATTGTACCTTTCATTTGATACCAAATTTGTTCGTGTACACTCTTAGCCAAAGCTCCATAGTAAAATGGGCATTCCCTTTATAAAATCTTTCTGAAGAAGGGTGTAATTTATTCACACCCGAAACATCACCAGTACAAAATCAAAAAGTAATACTGACTTAAAGCCCACAAGACGCAGATATTAAAATTTAGAAAAATAATTAGTTTAAAAAAAACAGCTTTTATTTGAAAATATCATTTAGCTTAAATATTAAATAAATTAATGGCATCCATTTGATAACAAAATCATATACAAATAGAAATTATAAGTATAAATAAATAAATTTGATGGCACAACAGCTCATGAAGAACTAGGGCCTAGTGACTTACAACTCTCAACCATTCCTGTGTGCGTGTCTGCAGGAATGGAGGGGATCTACAGTTTATTGCCGAATCCGAACGGCTAACGAGCGGCACTTTTCTGTGACAGGAGATACTCTTGAAGGATTTGTCAATTCCTCGCAAGAGGCAGTAGCCGTTTTTTCTTTTTTTAAATAAATAGGTGGCGAGGCTGGGGATCGAACCTTAGACCTCCGGCATGACAGTCCATCGCACTAACCATCACGCCACGGCTACTACAGAAGAAATTATAAGTACATCTTTTTTTACGTTTATTTGAATTTCTGGCTAAAGTAGAAATTAAAAAGGAAACGCTATTTGAATTTCTACATGTTGGAGTTTTACATTAACATATAGATATAAAACACATTGATGTCACAAGTTAAAATGACTACTCAAACCTTAAAAAGGTTATGTTACCAACCAATCGAAGAATTGGGTGCAAAATAAAACATTTTATCCATTCAAGATGAATAAATAAACATTCTAGCAGCGTAGTCTTTTTAATATAATTTCATTTTAATATCATTTCAAGGACATCCTTTGAATAAAAATAAGAATATTGGTTCACGCTTGTGTGACTTTTTAGCCAGAAATGTCGGAAGAGCAACAAAAATCGAGAAATAGGTAATTTTATTTTTTTTTTGTGCAAAGGCAAATAAATACATAAGGAAAAAAAAAATAAAATTTCCATTTTTTATTCTCCCACTATTCCGGAATCAGGAAACATTTGCCAACTGCTTTTTATTATAGCTATACAGCATTGCGATGTTAACGATTCGATTGTGCTAATATAGTTAGGTATGTCAAATGTGATTTAATCCTTCCATGGTGGAAGAAAAATCGATTTCCGTTGGAGAGGAAGACAGTAGTACCTAAAGCGAAATAAATTCCTTGAATTATTTTATCTAAACTAAAAGTCAAATATGGACGATCATAATTTTTATTTTTTTAAAATACTAGCCAACAAACAAAATGTTGATAGTAAAAATAAATAACTAGAAGACTTAAGCTACAGTACAGACGATTGATAGCTACCTTACAATCACAGACACTATAGTTTCATAGATATCGCATGCAGAAGAAAAAAATATGATCGCTGGGACGTAGACGTACGTCTGCAGTTTTTTTGGCGTAGAAAAAATAACCGTTTATTGAATTTTTTTTACAAACTCTACCGATTATCAACTATAACTTCGTGTATTAAATAAAATTAACCCGAAGTTCATATCTTTGTTTGTTTTCAAGATATTCGATATTTTTTTAACAATTTTAAATGTTTTTTTTTAATTAAAAAAAATGCGGGCTGATTTTTTTTAAGTATTACCAATTTTTCCTTACGGCATTATGCATTAAATGAAGTCATTATTTGTTCTAGAGAGCAGGCCGAAGTCGATAGCATTTTTTGTTCTAGAGATATTCGAGAAACAAGCCATTTTACAACTTTTTTTTAAATTACTGTAATAAAAAACTGCTTACTGAATTTATCTGAAAATTCTTTCTCTACGTTATGACTTTATTATCTGTAAAACAAAATTTATTTGAAGTCGATATCTTTATGCGTTCTCGAGCGGCGAAAAAAGCTTCCGAACGTACGTACATAGACATCTCTCTAAAAACAATGCAATCCGACTCCAGAGACCTCGAAACGTCGAGAAATTTCAAAATTTTAAATTTTACAAATCGGAACGATTACAATAACTTCCAATGGGAAGTTAAAACAATACGAAACGAATCAAAAACTAGTAGCATAAATGTTCGTATTCGTACTCGTCGAATGAAGAAATTGTCAGAACTTCTAAGATTGTCTTAAACAACGACATCTGACAATTTGAAATGAGTCTAACAATGTCCTACTTATCTGAGATTGAAGTGGTCAAATAAATCTTAATAAATAATTTTAAACTAAATCTAATAAAAATAATATTTAAATAAATAAAATTGTTGTTTTGCTGAACTTTAACAAATTTAAATATTAGGTATATATTTTAAATGAATTTAATTAAATAAAACTTATTTATTTATTAGCAATAGTAAAGTTTTGAAAATATTAAATGTTTTTGTTTTTCTATTTAGCCATAACTGTCATCGGATGGACATTATGTTTTTATAGTTTAAGGCTAAGAAACTATAATGCATTTTATATGCCTTTTGTTTTGTGGTCCTACTCATTTTTATTTATTAATAATTTTTTGCTAAGCTGCATTTTAACAAACGCACGCCACATGGATGCTTGAGAGTTGTTATTACATATTTTTAGATTAATATTTAGTTGTTGTTTTTTTACCACCTATAGGTTCTCGTTTATTAATTGGTTGACTTCCTTTATTGCAATGAATAATCCTTCTGTAAAGGTATATAGTGGTTGATGAGAAGAAATTATATGCTTGCGCAAGGCGAATACTTTTTTTTAATGCTTCTTAGCTGTTTTAAAGCTTAAAGAACACAAAAACTAATACAATATTCATAACTCATTATTAAAAAAATATAACTGTTGCAGATCAGAAAATGTTTAAAGAACAAAATAATGAGTTAATTAAAACTTTAATTAAAAAATTGAAACAATAAAATACAAAAGTAATTTCAAAGGAACAGCCTTTGACTTCTGGAAGGATTCCTCCGGAAAGGATTATAAAAAATAAATATATAATGTACGTAAATAGTCATAACTACAAAAAAACTATTTAATAAACGAGATGTTCCATAAAAAAGAGATGAAATTCATTGAATTAAAATAGTGGTGCACTCGGGCGTATACTCACTTTTTTTTTGTTTTATTGAGTCCTTAGCAAATTTTAATAGGTACACTTTTTATTTATTTACGCTGAGTGGCTTTATGTCGATTGAAAAAGCTATTGAAGCTACCTGAATGCAAGAACTAGGTAACTACATTTTTTTTTTTTTTGTTTTGAGATAATATGATTTTAAGGTACCTTAGGGCAATTACCATTTAATAAAATATATATTTGAGTCTGATTCTCTCTCTGCTACTATATATAGAGCAATAAAAAAACTAGACAACTGAAATAACACAAGAATTTTGAGTGCAAGAAATAGGTATCTGCAATATGAATTTTGAATTTTGGGTGAGCTTTCTTAGGTAATTTAAGTTATCTGATTTGAGCACTTGACTGGCACAATCGGCTGCAACTTAGGTAGGACCTGTAAAGTCTAATAAAAAATTCAAAAACTGAGCCAAATCGAAAAAGTAAAGAAAAATGGAAAGTATAAAAACCTATGTATGACTTTTTTTACTACTATTGTATACCCATCCAAACAGCAGATAAATGAAATGTATCAAACAATAAGGATAATGTTACTAGCAGCGTTGATTGAAATAATACATAATTTACCGTTTTAAGCAAAAAATGCACAAAAAGGTATTTTCTTAAAACATGCAAGAATTTTTTAGGAAAATGGGTAGGTAAGGCACCCTAACCACAAAAATAGTTATTTCAGATCTTGAAAAATGACTTTACTTCGTGTCTGCGTTAGCTGTCCCAGATGTGTGGTTTCAGACTTATGTACATAAAATTCTCAATGAGGGTAATCATTTTTGTCTCAGAAAAGTAAAATCGAGTCGCTGTGCTAGTCAGACCCCAAAAGATGAATAGAACTGAGGAATATGGCGCTTAAGTGAGCACTTAGGCAGTTTTTACTGTTTTTACAAACAAGCAGTTAAACTATCTATTCATTCAAATTTAATTTTTTAGGAACGTAATAAAATAGGTAAATGATTTTAATTATGAATCAGCAAACATTGTTGGTGCAAGAACTGAGTAACTGCCCATTGTTTCAATAATTATTTTATATTTCAGGTAAAACTAAAAAAATAATAATGATTTATTCGGTATCTTATAGATCAAAAATATCCTTATCACGTAGAAAAAAATTATTTTGCTGTGTTCGGAATATATTGGAAAAAGAGTATACATAGTAAAATATTCTAAGTAACGTTTTTGCTGATATCTCAAAATATGAAAAATGCGAGTTACCTAGTTCTTGCACTCAGGTGACGATATGTAAGTTGTATTTTCTTTAGACAAACGACAACCCTGTCTTCAATAATCGAGGGAAATCATAATCTGAGTAATAATTATAACCTCAAGTACAAGCAGAAGCATTCGAACAGTATGATGTGAAAAAATTATGGTGAATTTTAAAACGTTCAAAGCGGCAGAAAACCTAAATACGCCAATAAGGCGACCGAAAGTTTATTGACGAATCTGAACGGCTTAGGTGAGCGGCACCGGTTTTCTATGACAAGGGATACTCTTGGAGTATTAAAAAACCGATAATTGTTAACTTTTAAAAAAAATTTGAGTCGAAATATTGTATTTTCAATTTTAAAAAATTCTAGCAACCCCAATAAATGAATTATAGGCAAACTCTGATCCGCTATAATTTAATAATTTTAATTAAACAGTTTGTTGTAAAATGCAGTGCCAATGATTATAATTTAAATAATAATTTTTATTCAAAGTTGGCAATTTAATTCTATTTTAAAAATATTTCCAACCTTGTGTCTAGAGTCTAGACAATATTTCACTTTAATAATCATTTTGATGAATAGCCTTACAGGCGACGAAGTGAGATTTAATTTAATTTAACTTACATACATACCTTATACTTTTTATTAGGGTTCAAAAGCTATGGTTTAGGTTCCACTGGTTTCTTGTTCCGTTTGTCCATTGTTCGGACCTTATGGAGGGGAATACAACATTCTGAAAGGATTAAACTTCAAATAACTGAAATGGTGGCTGTGAAAAAGATATATGACCGTAGAACGCAGGCATGTTAACACCTGGAATAATGTTGCCTCATTCAATCTTTATAAAACCTAAAATTGGTAAATCAAATTCATTTTCTTTTAGGCCATTTTTATATTTAATGATATAAAGTTTGAACAATAAAACATCCTTAACGAAGCAATTATAACACATTTTCTCTACTGCCTTACTTCTGTGCGTATATAGTAGATTTTTTCAACGTTTGAAAATCACTATAGGTATATACCTACCTATACCGGAGGTCTTTGACTAACGACCATTAAGTAAAGCATTATGGCATTATGAAAACATATGACTTTACTTCTGCTTTTTCTCCCAACGGACATAATAATGATATATAACGATTTTCCGTCTAAACTTATGTCTGACAGTTCTGTTAACCAAATAGCTTTTTCGGCCTCAACCAGAACCCAACATGAATATGTAACATGAATTAATTTTATTGCTAGCTGGCATGGATAGTTGTGCGTTTATGATCCATAAATAGATAAACTCGCAGTGCCATATGCCACCATATGATCCTTAAACGAACTCTTCGTCAACAATAAAATCCACTAAAATGGATAAAGATTTTGTTACCTATTTGTGAAAGATTAACTTCTTTTACGACGGGTCAAGCACGTTTGATTTGAGTAAGGTTTAAGGTACACACAAACGCACGCACAGTGGTAAAATAACGACGACGACGGACGCACGGGTTCATTCACTTTATTCCGCCATACCTAAATCTAATGGAAGATGTTTTATCTCAAGAGTTACAAATTTCGTAAGGGATTATTATGGTTGGGTTGGGATTTAACTGGATTTCTTTATGCTGGACCTGACATGTTCTCTTTCTGTTTCCATTAGGAAAATTGTTTTTTCTTCTGGGATAGGATACTAGAGAGAAGGATTACATTGAGTTAGCTATTTTATAGCATGTCCATCATAGAGATTGGACTTTCGCATCACTTTTTCTGAAAACGAAAATGCGTCCGTATTTCGGTATCGGTGTTGGTGGTCGTTGGTTCTTAGGATTTATGTGAACAATTTTTGGTTTGTATTTAATCCAGTTAATACTGTTTATTTCTTTGTAAGTTTCATTAATTTTAGATCGCTCAAAAGAATAAAAATATTTCCTTTATTAAAAAGCTTTCAAAGGATTATCTTACTTTGATAAAAAATTTTATAGTTTATAAATAAGTTTTTATATTTTATTAAAGATTTCGCACACAATATTTATGGTTTCCTGCAGCTCTATATTAATTATTTGAAAAAGGTTAAATTTATCTTATATTAAACGATGGTTGAAAAAATTAGAAAATTTTGAGGTTTGATCTTTAAGGTTTCCGAATTATGATAAATAAATGATGATCTAAAATTTGTTAAAAAAAACTGTACAAATTTATTTATATAGCTATAAGAATATTCAGCCTATAATGTGGTAATAAAAAAAAAACTACTTCTTATGTAACTACTTAAATAGTTAACGGTCTCATAAAGCCATAGACGCCCCCCCCCCCCCTCCCATGGCTCTGAGCCATAATTAATTTTTTTATTTTTTACAAGGAATTTATGACAAAAACGAAAATAAAATAATAAAATAGAAATAAAATTTAGGTTTTGGTGTAACAGACAAACTGTATTATATCTTAAAGTGGGTAAAGATCTAAGCTCCATCAAAATACATTATAAAGAGCGTATGATTTGTGTTCACTGTATAAACAAAAACTTTTAAAGTTTTCACGGATGGAATGTAGGATCAATCAAAAAAAAACCTTGCGATGGGAAGCAAAAATCATATAAGTCGTGTGTTTTAGTGCATTTTTGTCTTTGCTTAAAAAAAGTCCATGTTAAATACAACAACAATTTTGCATGATTTTCCGTTGTTCGTATTTAACATGGATTTTTTTATAAACGAAGATAAAAATGCACTAAAAACTATGCCGAATAATAGACTTTTTAAATTCTATAAGATGCAGGCTAAAAACTAACAAAAAAAAACAAAGAACTACGCACATCGGGCAAATTTTTTCTTTTCATACAAAATTTTTCCCAAGACACATTTTATCTTCAGTTTTTTTCCAGGCAGTACGCAGTTCTGGTGCAAAATTGTGACGTTTGTACCCGTTGAAGGAAGAGGTCTCCACTAAATTTTGTCAGGAAAAATAATGTTCGAAGCATTATTTAGCGGGAAAAATTTTGACAGGTTAATAAGCTCGATCAACTAAGTATTGTTTGTTGATAATTTTACAAAAAGAAAACAAAAGAAGAAAAAAATTAATTTGGCGTGCCTTTTCCAACTTTTTTGTAGAGATTAGAATTGTAGAGATAAAATTTGTCTTTTCCCGATCTGCGTACTAGGCTTAACTGTGGATTTCCCGGAGAGGAAAAGAGCTATCAGCAAGAACAGAATTCTAAAGAAGAAAAATAGACATTTCAGAAAACGTTGCAAATTATAACAAATTACCTCGTCTTATAACATAACCTCGAACAAACGAATTTTCGAATGGGAATATTTAAAAATGTGATGTCATAGAATATTACTTCCGATTCGAATTCTGATGGATTTACATTAATCTTCATCAGATACATATACATGTAAATCCACCCACCATTCAGGACACCAAAAAACTTCTGAAAAGTGTACTTTGTTATTATTTGTATTGTATTATTTATACTAGAATGTCAGTTTATTAGACTTGACCATTCTTTATTCCGTCAATTTCATTGAATTTTGAACAACAACAACAACTTAAAGGTGCTACCACCAATTGCTTACGAATTAATTTTGGGTATTTTAATTCGTTTTTATTTTTGTTTGGCTAGAGATATAGCTATTTCAAGGGGTGCCAAGCCCTATCATCAGTCTCCTTTATAGTGGTGCTGAGCTTTAATCCAATTTTATTTGAAAAACTTTCTACACATCATGCGGTGTTTGAACCCGCGCATCAGATTTGCTCAGTCTTCGGAGCTGTGTACCCTACGTACTATGCTACCGTTGACCACTGACGTCACAGGTCTAAATGTGCTGTTTGTTTATCAATTTCATTTGGAGCATCAGCATTTTTCTAAGCCCCTTTAAGTATGCTGTCTTGTTCCGCCTCCATTTTTCTCCGAACCTTATTTGATAGACTACAATTCGTAGTACGTACTTTGTTTCTTCGGCAAAAAAAAAAATGTGTTGACCCGTGCTATCTGCTATTGTGCTATTAATTGCCAGTATTTTGAAAAGCAGAATTTCAACCCGCTACAGTACAAACATTTCTGGATGATAAATGTAAGACTAACAAAAAATAATTGATTAAAAATTCTTCGAATGTTTTTCTTTTGGCACTAATTAAGAAAAATAAAAACTACTTTTTTAAAATATCTTGTAAAGTAATATAAAAAATAAAATATCAAAAGCATCCATAGCCTTCTTAAAAACTTTTTAATTTTAGAAATATTTATTTATTTAATAAATATTTAATGCAATATCAAATTACAAAAAACAAGGGATTAAAAGGCATTAACAATAAAGCCATCACAGCCTTTATTTAAGAAATAACATTCAACCCACCATATGCTATTTGCAAAATAAATTTTAAAATTTTGCGTGGAAAAAGGAATATATTCCTAGAAGCTAGAAGAAGGTTTGTGGAAAAATTTGAATTTTTGTTTTAGCAAGCAAAAAATAATTTTGGTTTTCTCTAATTTACCATGAATTACCTATTATAAACTACAACTAGGTACAACTAAAATGAGCACCCACCCTTATTAATATCCTTGGTTTCGTGCGGGGCCATTATGAGTTATTACAAAGAAGAACTTAAGAAAACAATTACCTATAAAACTGACTTACGCCAAACAAAATGGCACAAAAATGGTAGTTTAGTTTAGTTTTGTGTTTGCGTTTGTGTTTGTGTTATATACAGGGTGTCTCGCGGTCGGAAGAAGAAGAAGTAATTTCTCGTTTTCGCTTCCTTTTGGAATTAGAACGGATTTCATGATTTTATATCCGTTTAACTTTGCAAGCTACAACCGTTTCTTGAATTTTTATTTTGTATTTACACAAGAGCAGTTGAATTTTGAAGCAAAAAAGAGAAAATTACTTCTTAAGTTTTTCGACTTAAAATGACCTCAGCAACCCATGGTTTTTGTCTGTATCGCCGACCGCGGGACACCCTGTTTATAATACCAATTTTCAATTGTTGTCTAAGGCATGACCAACTTACAATTATTAGGCAACGAAATCGGTTGTACATGTCAACCTTATTGTGACTTTTTATTTATAGTTACCTAAAGAAAGCAACTTTGCAATTATTTCGAACTTTCAAGATACTGGGTGGTATGCATAAGAGACAGTAAATGCTTCTACTGCGGATTTTTTAAGTAAATACTAATTTTGTTATACATAAATATGGAGTAAATAAAAAAAATAAGTATTTACTATGTTTTTCGATGAATTTTAAGTATTAACTTGAATTAATTCAGTATTTACTTAAAGTAAATGGAATCAAGTAAAAACTTTTCCTTTTGCATATGAAACGAAGTAAATACTAAAAATTCGACCTTTTACTTAAATATTAGTATTTACTTAAACTTTTTACTTTAAGTAAGTACTGCAATACCACCCACTGTCTAACTAGTCCACCGTCTAAGTGCCTATTGTACAATTGTGGGTTAAATGTTGATCCGTGGTTCAGAATTTTTAATTCATCGATTTCGGCGGATTATCTGAGGTTAATCGATATGGTTTAGGCATGTACCTACTTGGTTATTATCTCATATCCTGACATTGAATCACCGTTGAATTAATCCGCCAAACCAAAATTAGCGAGTTATAACTGCTGAACCACGGGTTAGATATTCAACCGCATTTGTAAAACTGGCCCAAGAAATTCCAATAACTAAAAACTATATGCGACTGTGCGTATATACATATATCCGGTATATATATCCGTTTATATAATAAAATGAAATCTGGTTTTAATATTTTGTTCTTTTGAAAAATTGTAATTATTCAGTAAAAAAATAACACATTACATTTTTGTAAAAATGTTTCCAGTCCCCTAACTGAATGATAATATTTTTTCGTTCATCACATCTCATGTCACAACACAACTCAAAAAACTATTCAACACCAACCAGGATGTTCAGGATGAAAAAAACTGTCCTCAGCTTAAAAAAAAATACATTTTGTATGCCTTGCAAATGTGTTTTTTTTCTCTGTTTGTATTTATAACTATAGTAGGTATGTTTCTTTTTTCATCTTGTCAAGCAGAAAATATTTCTATGTTGGTGTATCTGACACAATGAGCGAAAAGGTTTTTTGGTTTTCGGTGTTTATTTTGCCAGAAAAAACTACATATGCAGATGTACAATGCATCCTAACATGATACATGAACCTAGTAGTTGATGAAAAAAACATTTTTATCATTTGGTTCTGAAAAGCCAAACATATACATATGTCCACACAACGAACGATGTGAAAAATTACCATCCATATTTGATTTTTACATTCAATAAAAAAACGGTGATTTTGACATAAACCCAATTGAAGACGGTAGAAATTCGAAGAATGGGTTTAAAATACGTATACAAAATGTATGGATGTTTCATTTGGTTTGGAATAAAACAACAGTATAGCTAACATTCATAGAATTAAAAACACCATTATGTTGAGATTACAAGTTTTTTGACAATTTCTTTATTTAAAAAATCACTTTCAATTTAACATTTAAAAATTTTTTTAATTGAAATTTAAAATTTAAACAAAGAATTTGAAAAATTAGTTTGAATGCATTTCGGCTAGTCTACTAGCCATCATCAGCAACACGACTGAGAGGAAGCTTTTTGCAAATATTAAAGTGAACAAATTTTATACATGTATGTCAAACTGATACAAAATATAAATAAATCAATACATTTAAAACATTCTTGAAAAAGAGCTTTTTATAATAACATAAAAATAAAGAGAAAGAAATATAGAAAAACAACAAAACATATTGTAATTACATTACAAGGTAAACAAATAAGACTCTATATTTCCCATATCTGCATTCAACGCTGCGGCATCTCTGTGGATGTAAAGGCTCTCGTACGCATCAAGTTTTCTGCTATCGCTTACACACTTCAAGAGTTGAACGTTAGTTATTGTTGTCGATAGATGTTGTTCTTGTAATGCGTGTAGTGCAAATGCAGACTTCTTTGGTTCGTTGTTCTTGATGTTATTGCTGTGCTCTTTGAACCTTGTTTTAATACAGCGCTTAGTTTGTCCGTAATATTTTTTGTCGCATTCATTACAAGATATTACGTAGATCCCGGCTTTATCAAGTTGTTCTTTTTTATCTTTGGTAGAGAGTAGCATGCTTCTTAGCTTAAATGGGTTGGAATAGACAAGCTGCATGTCATTCTTGCTAAACGATGTTTTTAAGGTGTTGGTTATTTCTGGAGAGAATGTTAGAACTACTCTTTGTTTTTCTCTTTCAAGTCTTTTGTTTTGTGTAAAGAACGTTGATAAGTTAGACCTTTCCCTTTTCATCGAATGTCGGTGTATTATCTTGTCTATGATCATTTGACTGTAACCATTCACAGTAGCTGCGTTTTTAATGTAATTGTATTCATTAGTGTAGTTCGTCGTTGATAGTGGTAGACTAACTAAGCGGTGGGCCAAAGAGTTGAATGCTGCTAATTTGTGTTGTATGGGGGTATATGAATCGCTCGGGATGAAACGTAAGGTGTTGGTGTCTTTATGATGTATACTGATATCAATTTTGTTGTTGGATCGATGAAGTTCTAAATCGAGGAAAATTATTTTGTTGTTTTCTTCAATTTCGCATGTAAAATTGATCTCAGCATATTGTTGATTCAAAACTGAAAGTAAATTCTCTATTTCAGAACGTTTTGTGATGGTTAATACATCATCAACGTATCTCTTCCAAAAAGCAGGCAGCAGATTTTTAAATGTTAAATTGAAAGTGATTTTTTAAATAAAGAAATTGTCAAAAAACTTGTAATCTCAACATAATGGTGTTTTTAATTCTATGAATGTTATATTTGAGAGATTACGTTATATTCCTAAAACAACAAACACAAACAGTATAGCTGCCTAATATACATTATTTATATAAATGGCATTGAACGCTACTCCTCCATGAATACATTAATTTTTTTAACACAAAGGTGTTGAAATTTATAAGCTTTCAGGCACACATAAATAAAATTAAAAATCTAAAAAATACTGGATTTAATTAAGATGAAATTTCCAAGTCAGATAAAATACCCCACATACTTACGTATACCACCTGAAAATTAGACAAAAAAAAAACTACCTCTCCCCCTGCGAAAAAAAAATCCGAAAACGTAAGTTTTGGGTATGGAAAATTTTGTTTTTCATGCCTTTATATCTCTCCAAAAGGACCCTAAATTTGGACCGGGGCTAAAGCTCTTAAGGGGCAAGAAAGAAGGTAAAGTTCAGTATTTTTGCTTATTTCCCGAAAACTATCAGTTTAAGAAAAATTAAAAGCGTTAAAGTTGTATCTTATGCAATTTTGCATAAAAAAAATAATTGAACTTTTTTTGATAAATCAGGAAATTGTGAGAAATAAAACGCACGACTGGATCGCACAAACTTCCTCTTGTATTAAAAGTAAATAATTTTTTAATGGGAGCCTTAAATTTAAACTAGTATTATACATTATAGAGCTTAAATTGTTAAAAATTAACATAATTCGAAATAAATTTATTAAAAAAGTCTTCTTAAAAGCTAAAAAAAGAAAACCATCTGATTTCTTTAACTTATCTTAGTTTTTGAGAAAAAAAATTCAAAATCGTAGGTGCGGTTTTTTTTTAAATTATTTTTTTATATATAAAATTTTGTAAACATTTTTAAGAGAAAAAATTGGTACACAATTTTCTTAGTATTTATTAATGTCGACTTAAAAATTAAATTTCGAAAAAAATTATCTACCCGTTTTTGAAACATCGAATTTTCAAAAAAAAAATTTGAAATTTTTTTTAAAAATCCAAAATTAGTTCTTTTTTGAAAATTTTGATATGCAGTATGATTTAGACTTTTGAGGAGCTTTTGTATAAAAAATTTAATTAAAATCCGTTGGACACATAATGAGATAGTCCAAAATAAACAAAATGGTTCTAGGAGAGGTACCGTTAATAATGGTTAACTGTAAATTTTGTTTTTGGTAGATAGTAGACCATTATAATATTAGTATTGACAACAATTTTATTCAAAATTATAGGAGTCGTTTTCGGGAAAATTTATATTTTCTGTAACGGTTTTTTAACATTTATATGGAACGTACCATTAATTTTGACTATAAGAAAAAGTTTTGTATAAAATATTTTAGATAATGTTAAAAAACCGCTTGGTGCCA
The DNA here is from genome assembly GCA_947049315.1 of Epistrophella euchroma. Classification (NCBI taxonomy): domain Eukaryota; kingdom Metazoa; phylum Arthropoda; class Insecta; order Diptera; family Syrphidae; genus Epistrophella; species Epistrophella euchroma. Next base: position 105,819,093 of record OX346247.1, on the reverse strand, counting down.
AGTTTCAAAAAAATCAACAAAATGGTTTTCGAAATATTTGGTTTTCCAAAAAAAAGTTTTTGAAAAATTTTGGTATACAAAACTATTAAAATTTTTGAGAAGATTCTTCATAAAAAAATTATAGAAATCAGTTTATTCCTTTTCTAGAAAAACGAAAATAAAAAAATGGTTCTATGGGAGGTACCATTTAAAACCATTTTTTACAGAAAGGTAGCATATACCTAATAAAATTTTTTGATTTTTTTTAGAAAAATCTGTCGAGCCATCTTTGAGAAAAATAAGATTTTCCAAAAATGCTAAAAAAAATTATATGGCAGGTACCGTTATTTATGGTCCTAAAAATAAAAGGATAAAAACGTGTCGGGGTAATGTCCCGAAAACACTTTATACCAAGTTTAATTCAAATCGGTCCATGGGTTTAGGCTGTAGGCGAGTCCACATACAGACAGACAGGCGGACAGAATTGCGAGACTCACTTTTTTCTCGTCTTCCCTATCATCGTAATGTCAAGTTTGATTGTTATCCCGAGTTCGATTTTTTGCACGAATCCATAACTTGCCCTATAGTACCAATATCGCAAGTAAAAGTGCAGATTCGTATACGTCACTTACTTTGGCGGAATCGTAAAATGTTGATAACTAAATTTGCAGCTAATTAAATGATAATTTGTACCAAACATTTGTAGCTCGCATAATTTTCTAGTTAGCAAAGTTTCCGCTAAAATAAGTCTGAAATTAGCAGAAGAAAGTCCGAAAATAAGAATTCTCTTGGTGGCAAAAATTGTAGCGCAAAAATAAACTGGATAGCTTTTCTGGTTCATTTTTTATTTCAATTTAAAATTTAAAAATTAGGTACATTTCTGGTCCGTTAAAATAAGTCTCAATAAAATTTCAAAAATCAAAAAATCCCTGTTTCCTTTATCTGATTGAATGTTAATCCCTTCTTGGTTTGGGTGGTTCCTAATAGTAACTATTAGTTATGACAGATAATATTAAAGACATATGCGAACAAAGCTTAAAAAGACATTTACCATTGTAATGTCTCCACAAATGGCGTCATTTGAGATTAAAATGATAACCAAGACTTAGAGATATTTTCAAGAATCATTGTCTAAATGATTTAAATGGCTTTGCAGTTAATCTGATGAAGTGCACTACTTAATCATCTCTCTGTCTGCTTTGTTATTGTGTGTTTAGGTGTATCGTATACAATAATAATATAGATTATTAGGTACTTTGCTAGGGTATTGAAAAGATGAACGAAGACAAAATAAGACTCTCATATTTTCGAATTGTCCATATTTTTGAATTTCTAATTTTTTAAAAGTTAATGAAGAGTTCAAAAAGTTATAAAATTGAATGCACATTTTACAAAATTGAATGCACAATTTACAAAGTTATTATTATTTAATACAAAAGAATTGTGAAATTTCAAGCCATATCGTACCTTTCTATATCACAAGTTTAAACATTTTTATTAACGAGAAAATGCTTTAGTCCTCACATAAAAGATTTAACGAGTAAAAGGCTAATTGATATAAAACAAAACTTATTTGCAAAGTTATTTTTCAATTCAATCAATTTACTATTTTTCTGCAGAAATATAAATTCACAACCGAATTCATTAGTAACGGTAACAGCCATTTAAGTAGATAAAAATAATGTTAATGTATTCAGATGCCCATTAAGCTTAATAAGTGGTTGTGTGTAATATATACATAAATATTTGTAACGAAATCAATATTAATAGAGCTTACCTGTAGAGTAGAGAGTCAATGTAAATATTTGATTCATTACCGAAAGGATAAATAAACTTAATTTGTTAAGGACTCATGCATAATTAGCAGAATAAATGAGATAAATATAATTCATGATTCTTTTTTGAAGGGTAGGTATAAAACTTTAATACATAGTACGTTTTAATGTTTTTGTTAAACGTATTTAAGCTTAGTATAAAATCTCTATGCATGCCAATATGGACCGAGAGCTCGACTTGGATTAGGGTCGGATTTTCGATACAGATTTTTCGTTCATAGAGTTGAGAGCTCGATATTGAGTTGAGTTGAGTTGAAATGGTGTTGTATATTTTTTCTTTAGTTTTCTCAAAACCTACAACGAAATTAATATGAACAAGACACGAAATTTCGTTTCGTGATTTTGTTTTAAATAAAAAATATAATTTCTTGTGTTATTTTGATATAATATAATTATTTAGTATAAAAATAATTTCTTCGATCATTTAGCTTTAGTTCTTATTTCGATATAAAGCTGAAGAGTTCCCCCCACCAGCGGTAAGTGCAACACATTAAATATTACATAAAGTAATCTTACATTAGAAGATATACATATATACATATAAGTCAAATAAAAGAATTGCAAAAACACCCTATTTATTATAAAGAAAGATACAAAGTATCTTTTATTTATGTAATGCGATCACAAGGAATATATTAAACTGTATATCAGCACATTTTGCCTTCAGTAACTTGTGTGTCCAAAGTATCAAAAGATATCTCATTGATTTCTTGTGTCAGCAATTTAATTAAACGATTCTTCCATTATTTTTAAATGATTTTCCATTTTTACCAGTTGGTTTTTCAGATCCTTCTGCTGATGAAGTTGATGATAATGCACTTGGGATATGGTACGGCTTGTACTTCTTCATTATTTCATTCCAATCACTTGGGTCGCCACCCCTTAAAACTACATCTAAAGCCGATTCAGTTATTTTTTTTGATTTAATTTCGTAAACAGTTGCTGACACAAGACATCAATGGGACTATTAGCTTATAGATTTCATCTTCAGAATCACAGCACTCACTGGTATTAGTGACGTGACATAAGGCCATGCGACATAAGGCCATATTTGTGTCAATTTTAGATGCAGATATTTCTTATTTACCTTAAACTTAAATCTTTAAGAGTAACAGAGGGTTCATTTAGATTTTAGAACTTTAAATCCTTCATTTTATGCTATTAATTGATTTCAAATGGAAATTCCTGCATTGAAAAAAAAAATTAGTTCAAAGAAAGTTAAGACTTTAGATAATTATGTTGATAGCAGCATTTGTCCTTAAAAATGAATGATGAATTTGGGGTGTAAAAATTAAAACATCGCACGATTTTTTCATTTTCTTCTCTTCGGCAAAATTTTGTCCGCTATATTTTCACCAAATTGATACTTTCATCGGCAAAATTTTTTTCTGCTACGCTTTGAATGAAATAAAATTCAAATGCAATATAGCGGACAAAAATTCCGAAGAGAATATCAATTTGGGGTGAAAAAATTAAAAATTCGATCGAATTTTTTAATTTGTTTTGTTTTAAATTTTTTAAAATAGCGTAGCAAAAAAAATGGTTGGCCAATGAAAGATAAAAAAAGTCGATAGATTTTTGCTTGAATCTTTTACTCTTATAAACTCTAACTGCCTTATTCATAAACATAAAATGGTTATTTCAGCTCTCGTGTTCAGGGAAACTACACTATGGAATAACAATTTTCCGGACTCAAATGGAGCAGTAAGCAATTGCCTTTATTTTGAGTCCGGAAAATTTTTATTCCATGGTGTAGTTTCCCTAAACACGAGAGCTGAAATTACTATTTTTTGTTTATGAATAAGGCCGTAAGTATTCTTAATATTATAATTTAAACTGCTGGCGTTAAAAATACTGCAAGGCGACACAAACAAAATTATTTTTTTTTTCGTAACGCGAGTATCAAAATTGCTTTAATATGAAATTATGTCACTTAAAGAAAGTGTCACGAAGCCATATTTAGATATGGCTTTAAGTCGCAAAATAATATGGCATAGAGAGTGAGAAGACCAAAATGCAGAGATCTTCATGAAATGCATATTATAGGAACGCAGATGAAGATTATACATTATAGGGAAGACGAACATGTTGATCTCTGTTTCATACATTTGGTGTTTTGGTATGAATCTATCCCGCTCTACTTTTCTTGATGTTTACAGATCAAGATACATGTAAATCCATCAATATACATAAGGTTTTTCCAATTTTAAAATTTTTGCGCAAGACGCTAAATGATCATTTTTACCCTGGAGTTACTACACCTATAATAAATACATGTTCATATACTGCCGACATCTTTGCTTTCGCACTGAAAATTGAATTGAAAATTTAAATTAAGTTTATATCTTTTTGGTAGGTAGTAGGTATTTGTTTGCCATAATTACATGAATGAAGCTTATTATAATCACATTTTTTTTGTAAAATAATATCAATTTCTTCAACAGAGATCAAGCAAATAACTTTCCTATTTCTATTTGTTACATCCTATCTAATTTCTCTTTTGATTTCTTTTTTAATTATAATCCTATAATAAAGTAAGTCAGTAGGTACATTCGGAATGGCATATCCTTTTTATTCCAAAATGTGACCTTTTTTATGTGTATCTTTTGATCTCTTGTCGAAGTTAATTATATAAACATAATTCACTTCAAAATACACTTGTCAAAACCATTAAGGGAACAAAAAAAAATCACTTTTTTTTTAGTGTTTTTCTAAGAGCTGTATCTCTGTGAAAAGTGGTCGTATTGAGATGAAATGGAAACGAAAACATAAATTTCTGCCCATTTTTTTCACAGTTTTGCGTTAGTTACAATACTGATGAGATTTTTCGAGAAAAAAAATTGGAGCAAAAATTAAATATTTTTTTTCAAAATTTTCAAATTTTAGTTGTAATTTTTTTCTCGGAAAGATGTTTTGCTTCCCCTTAAAATCTCATCAGTATTGTAACTAACGCAAAACTGTGAAAAAAGTGGGCAGAAATTGATGTTTTCGTTTCCATTTTTATGACAATTTCACAATGTTTATGAACCACCCAATTTGTTCCCTTAATTGGTTTTTACGACTTTGATCATTCGGTACATGAAAACGGTTCAATTGATTTATTTGAAATTTTGCAGAAATATTGGTGGTCTATAGTTCTTTAAAATGTATTCCCAAATTAAGTCCTACAGTCAATATTTTTAAATCAGTAAAAGATTTACAAAAAGTCTTTAAAAAGTCGTTTTTTAGACCTTTTCTGAATGTAAATGATGAGGAGCCAAAAAAAAAAAATCGTTATAAAGTTTTGAAAAAATCTTGTAGAATATTAATTCCTGTTTTTAAAACTACCCATAAATTTTCGGTGTCCTCATTCCTTGCGATAATATTGGTAGTCAAAGTCAAAAGTCTGTTTTTTCATTCAAAGCCAGATATTCTTTTGAAAAAAATTACGAAAAAAGATGACCTTAAAGCTGAATAAACAAGTTATTGAAACAAAGCATTAAATTGGCTCAAAAAAAATTTTCAAAGAAAATGACAATGTTCAAAGAAAAGAAAAAAATTTAAAATTTTTGGACCGTGCTGCTTCTTATGATTGCGCAATAACGATACCTTAAAAAAATCATTTGCGAAAATTTCTCAATACAAAAAGGATTAAACTTCAGAATGCTTTTTGTTTCATCTCAATACGACCACTTTTCACAGAGATACAGCTCTTCGAAAAACACTAAAAAAAAAAGTGATTTTTTTTTGTTCCCTTAATTGTTTTGACAAGTGTAATATAATTTGATGTACAAATTAAATTTGTACCTATTTTTCCTCGTTATTTAATTTTTAACCCTTAAATTGTGAATCGGACCGTTAAGATTGGTTTAATAATTAAGCTGTTAAAAGAGGAAACTATCATGAGGGAGCAACCAACATAAACGTAATCACTTTTATTCTCCCAATCATAAACAACTTGCCACAAAGATTACCGCAAGCATTAATTAGAAAGTTTAAGTTTTTTTTTTTCTTATATGACATTAATATCAAAGCGAAACACCGCACTCTCAACATGGTTGTGTGCTTACGATCAACGTTGTGGTCGTTAATTAATTAACAAATGCTTGCTACTAGTGCTATCCCGCAACTCAATGTTAGCACATAAACTTTGCGTGTGATGAGAACGTTCAAATACGACTATCCCCAGGCCCCAGCCCCACAGCACTATTGTCGTTTCTTTATTATAATGAAACTGAATAATAATTAACTTTAGTGAGAACGCTAAAGTTCCTTCTCATATTTTCGCATAAACATATACATATACACCACACATTCTTTATCCTTATATGCGTGGTTTGACTCTGATTGTAAACTTCAGAAAAATGAAGCCAGTTGAGTGGTGAATAAAAATTGAAATGTTAGGAAAGGAAATCATAAAAAAACGAGCATAGGTACACAAAATACTACAAAACTATAAATTTTAAGCACCACAAAGAGTTCCCTATTTTAAATTTCCTTTTATGGTTTTAATGTTTTTTTTTTTCAACGACCAGCTACTCTCTATACATTAATTCTATTTTGGTTTGGTCTTACCATGGTCATTCAAACAGGCAAAGGACACACTTTTAATGCTGATTGGATTATGGTCTCGAGTGTTTGCAATAAAACATTTTCACACTTTGAGTTGAGTTGTTACTAAAAGAGGAAAGTGTTCTGCGAGTTGTATGTAAATTGGTTGCCCCAAATTCATATGCCCACCAGAACTTTTATAAACAAAACTGTTATAATTTGGCATGTCTATAGAGTTACTTCCATATAATTCATGCCCCTGTGTTTTTTGTAGAATGTACGAAAATTTTATTAGAAAATTTGTTTTTCCCGATTAATATAATTAAGAATGTGATGATATAATTATATAATTCAGCTATATTGATTATTTTACAATATTTAACTCAAGATTTTTTTTGAACAAACTTAATTGGTAGGTATAGTCAAGCCCACTTAGGTGAAGCCCGCTTAACTGAAAACCCCACTTATTTAAAAAACAAAATTTTGCAAAAAATAACACCGTTTCAAGCTTGAGAAAAACTAAAAAAATTAAAAAAATGTTCCTTTAACATGCATTAACTTAAACGCAAATAGATTTAACCCAAACGCAATTCCAACAAGTTTTGCTCTTGTCTTCAAGAGCTTGCAGAAAAAGTGAGCGACACATCTTTAAACGATGCACAGTGGGGCAGCTCTATAGAGAGCCGTGCTATAAAGTCCATCTCAAAATTTTTAAGCAACGGGAAAGAATTGTTGTTTTTCTCAATTAATACGGTATTTTTGACGAGATATGTAAGAACTTTTTTTGGTAAGTCATCTGTGTTAACTTAACCCTAATTTTTTTTCTTAGAAATGAAAATATCATCTGCGCTTTATTAATTAAACTGTGCGATGGTATCTGGATAGTATGTTCCATACTTCTCGAGTCTTATGGATTTTGACGTTTTTCAAAATCAAGATACCATCGTTTAAAGATGTGTCGCTCACTTGTTGGAATTGCGTTTGGGTTAATTCTATTTGTGTTTGGGTTAATTCTATTTGCGTTTTGGGTTAATTCTATTTGCGTTTTGGTTAACTTTATTCGCGTTTGGGTTAATTCTATTTGCGTTTGGGTTAAATCTATTTGAGTTTAGGTTAATTCAATGTGCGAATGCTATATGTAAAAACTCGCTTAAATGAAAAAAATATGAACAAAACTACAAAACAAAGCAGGAGTCAAAAAGTACTGAACTTAACAGAAATTTCGTATTGATAAAGCTACTGACTAGTTAAATGATGAGTCCAAGTGAGATTGCCGGGACGAAATGCCAATTTTTATTGGCTAAAGGCCGTTAAAAGCTATTTGGAATCAACAAAAAGTAATTACATATCATAATTTGACTGCATCCATTTTTTTTTTGGTTTAAATGCACCTTATTTATAGTGAAGGTGTCGTTCTATCATGAGTATTTTTTCCATACGCTATTCAGGATCCCGATTTTTTTTTGCACAAAACTGAACTAATTTTTTTTTTCAGTTATCCGAGGTTCTCTTGAGTAGTACATACAATTTTACGCTGCTATAAATATGCCAGGAAGATATTGTAATTGTAATAAATTTCAAAGAGTAGGAAAGAAAATTAAGAGTAATTTTCGATGCATGTATTACTTTACGAATAAGTTAGAAAGATCAATAAATTCCAAAGCGAAAAGTCTAAATAATTAATTGACTAACCTAATTCCATCCCTATCAGTACGCAGTTTTGCAATTACCGCAAATATATTTGCCAATATATTCGCTACAAACCAAAAACTACCCTTTTATCGTTGTTAATACCCAAAGCATGTTTACAACCAATTAAACCGCCAACGAAACCATTCGCTCAAATTTATCAAAAACACTCCCAGTCCTTATAATAATCGCTATATCCAATCCACCCAACTACTATAGCTTAGCTAAGTAAATTGTTCGTATTTAACACTTCCCATGAGTCTATAAATTAATTAAAATGGCGTTCGATTTATTTGGCAATACGATTGAGATTAATTACCTCCCCAAGGTGCTAGCTTAGCACTAACAATAAAATGTAAATAAATGTAATGTTGTATAATACAGATACCGAAGATATTGAAACCCTCTGTTAACAAGAATTTGTTAAATCGTTGACATCGTTGGTTGTTCGAAAAATCACAGCAAAGTTAATTTTATTTTTATTTCATGGGTAAGTTGTATAGGTACTTCATTTTTTTTAACCGATGGAAGGTGTGTGCTTTGACACATTTAACCAGGAAAATCACATTTTTTCTGAATAAACAACAATTTGTCAAATGCAACCTATTACATTTTTCATATCCTGGACTGGTCTTGTAGTTTGTACACAATAATCGAACAGATTTAACGTGACTTTGACGTATTATCCCAGCAGAAGCTCGAATAGGAGGGGCTTTATATATGGTTTTTTTTCACAGTTAGTGGCGTATGATTTCTTTATAGGGCCCAGTATGTCTTAAATGTTATACACATGTTATAGTAAGGGTATTCATGCAACGAGATAAGTTTACCAATTGTGTAAAAAGATAAGTTTACCAATTGTGTAAAAAGATAAGGTTACGCAACAGTTTGCGTGAACGTCCTTTTTATTCATTTGGATAAATGCTGCATAATTGAATCAGCTGTTCGTTAAACGTCAAATGTGTGACAGATTAGACGTGTTCAGATTTCGAAGTTATTTTTAAATGGAGAACCTCTCCCAAAACAACGAGAAATCCGAGACATATTGCTCGGAACGATACAAAAATGTTAGATATAGGTAAACGAGTTGCGATTTAAGGTAGAACTATAACCGCCATATTATTCAGTCTTGGATTAAAATGGATTAATTTGACATTAGATCATATGGCGCATCCATAATTTCGGTTTCTTGATTTTCGTTAACTTTTGCTTTCGGAAGTGAAGAGCGCCCCAAATGCACCTCACAGAATTGAAAATTTGAAACTCAAATTTGTTGAGACAAGGACGAAGAAAAGAGAAAGAGTGAATTGTGGCTCAATTCTGATTTTTAATGTTCAGCATTCTACTTTTCATTGGTTTATGACATCTGGTTCTGATAGCTTCTGACTTTTAAGGCTCTCCCAAACCAATCCTAAATATTCCTATGCGATATATTCGTATTGTTTGTTGTTGTTGGTGTTGTTGTTGTCATTGACAACAACGTGTTTTTATTGTTGCTTTCGATATATCGTCAACGAACGCCTTTATATATGTAGTTCCACATACCTCAATAATTTACTAGCCATCAGCTTTCCTAATCGTTGAGTAAATATAGACGTCCTAATTTATTTTTTTTTTGTATAAAAAACGTTTAATTCACAACTTTTTTTTTATAAACTACGTTTTAATTTATAACTTTTTTTCTATAAAGTATGTAGTTCACAACTTTTATAGCTTACTAATCGCGATGCAATAGTTACAGAGTACGGTCAGAGTTTTTTTTTTAGTTCTCTAAGACATCATAATGTATAAGTTTAATGTATAAGTTTATCCAAATAAATTTATATAAGTTTCCGCAGCAAAATCCTTAGATTATTTCATCCAATTTGCGTAAACCATTTCCCATACAAAAATTTACCGTTCATTTACCAAAAGATAAACTTATCCAAAAGATAAACTTGTCTAGTGTTTTACGACGTTGCATGAATCCCCTTAGTATGCTAGAATGCTTACCAAATTATTTTTTTAAATTGAAATTGTCTAAAATATTTTAAACAAAAAGTATTCCTACGAATTAACAGAACCTTCCATATAGTTGTTTAAAATCCGTTAAAGAAAATCTAATTTTTCGACTCCTATACGATTTTTTAAAATTATTCTGTACAAGGAGGTGAGTTTAACCATTTAATAGGAAAAAGTTTACACTAAGTCATTATTGAGTGTTTATCTTTCATTACCTGTTTAACACATTTAAATAAATTTTTTAGACATTTTTTTTTCATCAGAACTTTAAGAAAAAAGAACAATTTTGGATTTTTAGATTTAATTTTTTGTTTTTGAAAATTCGATATTTCAAAAAATATTTTAGAAAACTGATTTTTAAACTCTGCATCAATAAATACATACGTCTGCGTTACTTTACTTTGAAACTATGTGCATTTCAGTTTATATTGTTTGTTTAATATTAACTTTGACAGAACTCTGTACTCAGATTCACAGCAAAATCACAGAATTTCAAAGTAAACAAACTAGGCTTATAGAACTAAATTTTTTTATATAAAACATAAATAAAAAACTAAAAACAAAAATTGTGTGCACATAAGTAATTTTCAAACAAGGCCCCTTTTCTTTACCATATGCCCCTTCTTTACTGACCACAATATAGTTCGTACCTTCCCTTTTTCAGTCACCAATTCTCTCTGTCCACTATAATAGTCCACTGATTTATTATTGATACGAAACGTGTGTTTATTTCCGTCCCATTACGAAGGGATGATTTCACTCAATCAGCAACAAGAGAAAAAAGATTTCAGGTGCTGAGTTCAATGTAAATGTATTTATTTGTACAAGCAAATGGCCGTTAGCAGGTGTCGAAGGTGGACACTTCAACACCAGATTTTGCTGATGGGACGATAATGTTTATTTGCTCTACATAATGTTCGAAATAATAGAGCCGTTTTGTACATGTGTTTGCACAAGGTTGAATTTAGGGTCTTCACAAATTGCTGTACAAGGAGAGCGTATAAGGAGCAGGTGATATTTTTCATCTCCGAAAGTCTATAAGTGTATTAAATGGGATTTAATTTTTTTTAATAAAGTTTTTTTTTTTTTTTTTTAAGTTACATAATTTTGCCATTTCACTGAATATGTATGAGCATCTCTGAGTATGACAGGTCTTTTACAAATCCTATGTCTAGACCGTAAAAAATTAATCTCATTTCACAAATGCATTAAAATCATATGAAAAAAATCAGCTTAAACTTTTATAATCATTATGACTTTGACTTGACAGTTTGTGCTGTCACCTCATTGAAAAAAAAATTTTATATTACATATTAAAAAAGTGTATTAAATTCTTATTAAAGAAAATCCGAAATTATGAGGTATAAAAGCATCAAGGATTTGAGGATTCTGCAAAATTGGTTTAATAAAAGTACCTACCTTACCTGTAGCAGGAATTTTTTTTTGTTATAAAAAAGGGCTTAGGTAGATGATTATTCCATAAGAGAAATTTTGATTATAAAATAATTTAATTAAATTATATGTTTCGACGAATTTGTAGATATTATATACAAATGCACATATTATAATAAAGAAAATTAAAGTAGAAGGTAAGGTTTGAGTTGATTAAATCAATATGACTTGTACGTAGTACATTAACATACAAATATTATTTTTCAGTTTGCTTGCTTTTCATTAAATGATTAACTTTATTTTCATTTCCAGATACAACAAAGAATAATCTAGGCTGAAAAGACCAACTTGCTCATCGTATATATGCGAATGTAAGTTAAATATTAAATGAAATTTATAGGTAATATATTTGAATCAATAAATTCCGCCAAAAACATTTCATGTTAAATAGGTCGCCAAGACTCATAAGCTTATAAAGATTTTATTATGAAAAAATAATCAGATCTCATGAAGAGCAAGGGTTAAGTACCCTAGCCTCAAATCCAAAATCCACAAACAAAAATTAACAAACCAAAATTTATAAAGCAAAATTCACAAATCAAAATTCTTAAAACCAAAATTCTTAAACACAGATTCCAACTCGCAACTTGTACGCTTGCTGCGTGCAACTTCCATAAAACTTGTGTGCAACTTGCATGAAACCTTCATAAAACGTGTGTGCAACTTGCGTGCAGTTTGAGTTAAAATTGCATGCAGTTTGCGTGCAACTAGTTGAATGCAAGTTGCATGCAAATTGCATGGTGCTTGTGCACGTGCGTGATGATCCAGATTAAAAGATCTGAAGAATAGACCTCAGGGTCGACGAAAAATTCTATTTTTTGTTGTTGAATGGGAACCACTTAAACATGTTAGTTTGAATTTGGCATTTCGTAGTTTTGTTTACTTTTGATAAAAAGGTTGTGTTGAGTTGGAAAAATTATTCAATAGAAAAAAGGGCACTGACAGGCACTAAAATCCAAATCTGAAGTGGTTGAAAGGAAAACCATCACATAACTCACATTAGTTGAATATTGGGATTTGAAATTTTTGCGCGGTGATTAACAAATTGAATTCCTTTTCAACCGCATTGAAATAGAGTTTTTTGTTTTATATCCTTTAAATTTATTGTTTTCCATTATTATTGTACTATTCATAATAGAATGTCAGTTTATTAGTTTTGCCTATTTATTCCGTCAATTTTATTGAATTTGTGAACAACAACAACAACAACAACTTAAAGGCGCTACTACCAATTGCTTACGAATTAATTTTTGATACGTGCTACGAATTGTAGTCTATCGAAACAAGGTATGGTATAGAGGCGGAACAATACAGCATACTTAAAGGTGCTTACAAAAATGCTGATGCTCCAAATGCATTTGATAAACACACCTCACATCTCGACCTGTGACTTCAGTGATCATCAGTGGCGGAATGCGTAGTGCATACGGTTTCGAAGAATGAGCAAATCTGATGCGCGGGTTCAAATCTCGCATGATGTAGAAAGTTTTTCATAATAAAATTGGATTATAGCTCAGCACCACTAAAAAGGAGACTGATGATAGGGCTTGGCACCCTCTAGCTAATATCTCCAGCCAAAACAAAAATAAAACGAATTAAAAATACAAAAAAAAAAAATTAATTCGTAAGCAATTGGTGGTAGCGCCTTTAAATTGTTGTTGCTGTTCACAAATTCAATTTATTGTTTGCTTCCACACCCCCATCAACAGAATCAAAACAATCAGTTTCACCGTAACCTCAAGCACTCAAAATTGGTAGAAAATGTAAAGTTTTGGGGAACCAATCATAGAAATTGGACACTTGTTCAATTGCATAGCGATGCACTGCCAAATTGTGTGATATGGGCTGTCAGATGTTGTATGATGGGGAGTAACCTATAGTTTTGTTTAAAATTAAAATTAAAGAATATTCTTAAAGCTAAAATATAACACAAATAAAATTTGAAACAAAATAATACAAAATATTCCTCGATATTGTTGGAAAATCTTCGTAGTGAAAGTTCTACATCTAATACATATATTTTTTTTTTAAGTCGCAAAGAAAAAGTCTCCACTCCCAATTTTGTGTTCGGTACTTAATTTCAAGGTCAAATGATGGAGTTTCTGATTCGGAATTTCGAAAATTAGTAGCCCAAAAATCAGCACTAAATTCCTGCATCATTCGTTTTTTGAAATTTTGTGTTTGGAGGTGTGGTGGTTCTAGCTTGACGTCAAGCTGGGTCCGCCACAGGTTTGAGGGGGAGGGGATTTTAGTACCAGATCGGGATTTCGGTACAAAATTGGAACTTATTTAGCCCTAAGTTCCTGCATCATTAGAATTTCAAATTTCGATTGTGACGGACCCAGCTTGACGGACCTCGAGAAAATAATGGGTCTCATTTACTACATGGTTGCAATAAGCTGGTCACTATGCTGATTCGAACAACTGGGACTGTAGAAAGACTTATGTCAGGATGTGACGGTGGATTTAAAGATAGAGTGAAGTCAATTGATTCATCCTGATATCGTAAAGAATTGTACTGGATATGCTTACGGTTTGAAGGGGTAGATTCCAGATTCCCATTCCCACTAAAAGTTGCTTAATGCCATGCTTCATAGAAGAACATCTTTCGAATATACTTTTTGTCGCACTTTAAATTTAAAAAAAAATTCCTATTAATAACAATTTTAATATGCGCCATCTTACCTCTCAAAAAGTGCGGCATCTCTCCCCGAATTAAGGAAGAGATGCCTCACCATGGTGGACAAATACAAAACACAGTAGTAAAAAAAACTCACTTGAGCTACTTCAGACAAGACCGCTCATTCACCTAAAATACCAACTTGCAACAAAACAGGATTTGACATACTTACGCACCGATAAATTGCGCTAAGGTGGAAAATGTCCACGTAATGAAAGGGAACATAAAATAAAACAAATTGCAAAAACTCCCGTCAACTTCCATAAGTTACCAATTTTTTTCCGTCGTTTATATTTGAAAACCTAATGAACACAAAATAAAACAAAACCGTTTGTTGACTACACTACAAATTTGACTTTTTAGGTATGCGGCATCTCTCCTGACGCGGCATCTCTGTCGTAATTACCCTAAGTATTACAAGGTATTGTTTCTTCAACAAAGCATTTATAAAGTTGTCAAATACTTCTTCCTAAAAGTACATAATATACATTTCTTCTAAAATCAACAATCAGCCTTTGAAATTTCTATTAACTTTTTAATTAAATATCATAAAACGGACAATAAAAATGTTCCACATACGCCCTAGTGTCCCAAACATTAAAAAAAATTCAATATTCCTTAAAAAATAAATTCCAACATTTAAATTTCTTATTCAATGACGGAATTTACAAGCATGCAGCAATCAATATTATGTGGAAGCATTCTAATTGTTCACAACCCACACAAAACTTTATTGGGCTATAAAATTCTTGAAAAAAAAAGAAGAAGAAATCTCCACCCAAAAAGTGGTTTGATGTTTCACACTCAGCCAAACTGAACAATCAAAAAAGGAAAAAATGTTAAGCCTGTTTGCTTTTTGCCTTCACTCCTTAGAGAAAATATTTTTAAAGTAGGCATGTATACAAAATTCTTTGAGTAAAGTTTTGGGTTCTTGAACCATGGGGTTATTATCCTTTAAAATGATTTTCTATCAAAAAAGTATTCAAATTTAATTTAAGACGAAAGAAAGTAATATACACTTGGGATGAGTTGGATTGTATTGTTAGTCCGATTCGGGCGGGGTATTTGAGAGAACATTTGGTAATGATGTGAACTTCACCAAGGTTGTTTTTTCATTTTTTTTTATTTCATTCATAACAGTTATTTAAGATAAAAAATTACTATAAAAGGTCCAGCATTTGAATAATTGGCTTAAGAGTTTGAAAACTTAACATTTAGCATATTTTAAAGCCTTTATAATAATAACGATTCTTTCGAAAAGACAGAGGTTCCGAATTTTTCAAAGATACATTTATATCAGTATCTAAATGTAAAGAAAATATAGCAGCGAATACGTTATAAGACATAAGTAAAGCGCATTAGTCTTCATTTTATAAATTAAAAGGTAATTTTTAATAAGTTTTTTCTAGTTTTTTTTTGTTAAAAATAAGCAGTCTGTCAATTTTTGAAGAGTGAGTGGGAAATTTGGAATGTAGGTAATTCTCTTATAAAGAAATAATATGCCGAAAAACTCGGGACAAATTTCTCGCACTTTTTAAAGTAAAAAATCGGACTCGACTAGAGTTGTCCCGGATCAATGATAGATTGCTGTAAAAAAATATCGACGACTGGATCACAAGAACTTACTCTCATAGGTAAAAAATAAAATACAGGGACATGTTAATAATTTATTAATGGAAAGTTGTAAAAAAATTTTCTACATTATGTTTGATTTTCTAATTTAAAATTATTTTTTTTTTAATTTTGCAAAACTATACGAAAATCAATAATGCCATTAAAAATCTATACCTGCGTGAATAAATCGATACCGAATTTAAGAAGTTTCGCTTTAAAGAGTCGCAAAAAAATGTCCTGTAAAATTTAGAGTAAATCAGCCAATTCGTTAAGGCTGCAGCTGAAATTACAGCGGGCGCACGGATATGCATATCAACTTGGCAGGTCACTTTTTCGATTGCAGATTAAATTGCTAATTAGTTACGCAAAAAAAAAAAATAATTGATCTGTAGGTTGAGTGTCCTGCTAAGTTGACGTCAACTTTAGCAGGTCAACTTTCTCAAAACTATATATAAACGGTCCGTGAGTAGAGATATATTGAGAACTACTTAATTGCTAATTAGTTACGCAAAACAAAAATAGTTTATTGTTATTTTGGTTTGCGAGAAAATGGGTGTCCTTATATGATGACGTCATCCTTATTTATTCGAAAACGAAAAAGTTGTTTAAATTCTTTTTGCGTAAATAATAAGCAATTAAGTAGATTTTCAACAAACATTCAAAACCGGATCGATTTACCTTTGATATTGAGAAGTTGACCTGCTAAGTTGACGCCAAGCAGGACACCCATTTTCTCGCAAACCAAAATAACAATGAACAATTTTTTTGCGTAACTAATAAGCAATTAAGTTGTTTTCAATATACATACGTTCACTCACGGACCGTTTATCTTTAGTTTTGAGAAAGTTGACCTGCTAAGTTGACGTCAACTTAGCAGGACACCCATTTTTTCACAAACCAACAGAGCAATAATTTTTTTTTTTTTTGCGCAACTAATTAGCAATTAAGTAGCAGCTAATTACTATAACTGCAACGGAAAAAGTTACCTGCTAAGTTGATACACATTGCATAGACGCACGGACGGACGCACAAACCAATAATGCGACTGATGGTATAGCGTAAAGCACTTTTTGAAGCTTTTTCATCATTATAGCCTCGAAAAGTAAGAAATTTTAAATAGGCACTTAAAAATTTTTCAAACATTCCCATTTAAATCGGGTGCAGCAAATTAATACAAAAATTCTACCTGTGCTACAATATTGTAAACATTCTTTGCTACTTCAGTGTAATTATACGATTTATGTGAAAGCTACTACATCACTACATCAGTTTTTTATTCAGCCCACAGATTCATTTTATTGAATTAATCTCCATAGTTCTGTTTGTTAATTACCTTCGGTTTTTGCATTTAAAATGCATTATATTACTTCAAAATAATATAATGCATTTTTGCTTATTGAATAATTACGAACGAAATTCTTGTATAGGTATCCCTCAAACAGAAAAATAAAAAAAATTATTAAAAATTACCTGGAATTTCTATTTGAAACATCCTTAATTCTACAGAAGATTCTTTGTATTTTCTCCTGCCTCCACTATCTATCATTCTCCCAATATCGAATTCAATCTTTCACATAATGAAATGCTTCGATTCTAGTGAAAGAATATGCAAACTTTATTTCCGTGTGTATTCAGCCATAGTTACAAAATACTCAGTATTTTTGTGTTCTTTTCATAAAATAATATCGATATGAATATATCTATTTTAAAATTACAATTTCCGTATAAATGGAACCGTAACCGACTGGAAACAGACCTCTTCACCAAACTGAACACAAAAGGATTTTTTCTGCATGAAATAAACAGTTTCATTCATTTCCTTTTCAAATTTGTCAAAAGGAAAAAAGGAAGGAAGTTCCATCAGAAAATATATGTATGTAACAAAAGGTAAAAGGCTTACCTGAAGTCAAATAGATATTTTGATTAAAAAAAACTGATCATGCTTAAACAAAGAGATTTATGTAAAACGATTAAATACTCGAGATTTTGTTTTACTTATTTTGTACTTATTCTATAGGGCAAATATTGATTTCGTGTTCAAACAAAATTTCAATGTTGTAATCAAAATTGACACTACGGTGATGGAGAAGTCAAAAAAAGTGGCTTTCGTTATACCGTCAGTCTGTGCGTCGTCGGTGAGACTTTGTGTCGTCAGTGAGACTTTGCGTCTGTTCGTCCGTGCGTCTATTTTAATTTGAGCAAGAGCCTAAACGGATGAGCTGATTTGCTTCAAATTTGGTAAGGAACATTTATTTTCTTACCAGATTCCCCAGAAGGGAAATTCGAATATTTGATTTGTGCCATCTAAAACAGGTAGAATGGAGAATATATTCCACCTGAAATGAAATCTTGGACAAGATTACCTGCCTGAGTGACCTGCTTCGCCGGTTCAAATATTTTTACTCCCTTCTTGGGTCCTCTTTGCCACACATGAAAATCTGTTGGCTTACTTAGAGTATGTTAAGTTGCTAGGCAGCCACCTATGTATGTCAATAGCTTTCTTAATAAACCCGATAAAAAAAAATTGAGATCCTTTCAACCAGCGAAGCTGCGTACCTAAGGTTCTGTATTCCCATACCTATCTGAGGAAGTCGTCGTCGTGCATTGAACCAATCCATTTCCAATTGTCTTGTGTGCACGTCCATTGCCCATTTGGTAAATCACCTTACGTATGCCGTGCCGTCTGGGTCAGTCGAAATGCAACACCACACAGCAATTGAATTGTGCTGAATGTAAAACGTGCCGACGATCTCCCACGGCTGGGCTTGAGTTCTCGATCGGTTGTTTGATATTTCAACGTCGTCGTGTCGGGTCAAAACAGAGAGTCTGGTTTGATACTCGAAAGCAAGCGGTTGTTTAAATTGATCGGTTTGTGACGAGGCATGACATTTGGCGCAGCCGGTAAGAATTTTTACACTTAGTTGAAAAACAATCCACTTTTTAGGGTGAAGTTTTTTTCTTACTCAAAATCTATAATAAATTCTGTCTCTTGTTAAAAAATTTAACAGATAACTACAGAGTGTTCGGTATAAGGTGCACCAAAGAGCTAGAGCGAGTAGGTTGGACCAATACCAGAAAAAAATCGTATGGGAGGTGGGGGGTCTATTTCCCCCCGTTTAGGCGGGAGGCGCAATTTTTTAAAAAAATCGACCTTAAATAGAAAAAAAATTATTAAAAAACAACGGCAACATTTACAATGTCATGCTGTAATTTTTTTTAAAGCCAGAAGCTTGTTCTTTTATTTTTAATTAAAATTATTTGAGAGAACATCTTTTGAAAAAATAATTTTCAAACTAAAAATTTTGAAAAAAAAAATAATGAAAAAAATTGTGTTCAAACTAATTTTTTCCAAAATTTTACGTTATTAGGTAGTATTTTCTGTTTTAATATTCGATGCTCCTATTCATTTTCAGTCAAACATCAAAAACCGAATGTAGTTTTTGAGAAAATTGAAAATTACGATGTCTACTTTATCACCTAATTAGTAGAAACAGAATATTTTGTAGCAACAAAATAATTGATGGAAGTTAAATTCAAGGAAAACCTACTTTTGTTATTTTCAATTTTCTCAAAACCTGGAATACATTTTGACATCTGGTTTTTTGTGTTTGGCTGAGAATTGATGAGAGCATTGAATATAAAGCACGAAAATACTACTTAATAACATAAAATTTTTAAAAAAATTAGTTTGAACTCAATTTTTGTTGATTTTTGTTGAAGGTTTGAATGAAAGAACAACAACTTGAGTGAGCTACCACCAAGTTTTTATAGACTGGAGTTATAGCTATTTCACGGTCGTCAGGCCGATCATCAGACTCCTTTAGTGGTGCTTAGTCTATTTATGTTTAATTTTATTCGAAAAATCATTTGCGTCACTCAGGCTCGAACCTAGACCAAGCGTCTACTGGCCAAGTTCACTACGCACTGCGCTACCGAAGGTCACGTGATCATGTCGATCGAGTGCAGGTTTTATTGTTTGACGAATGCATTTGAATCAACTAGCATTTTTACTAGCCACACACAAGCTTGTTGTTGTTCATTCGGGTTCTTTCTTTTTTCTCCATACTCTTTTCATAAGTCAATAATTCGTTGAACATATAAGGAGGGAGATTGTATGAAAGATTGGACGCTGGTCAAGAATTAATTTTTGATTTTTGTTTTCAAAAATTCAAGCTTGAAAATTAATTTTTGAAAAACTGTTCACTAAAATAACTTATTTTAAAAAGAAAATAATAGAACAAGTTTCTGGTATTACAAAAATCTATAACACGTCATTGTAGTAGTGACTGACAAAATTAGTTTGAACACAATTTTTTTCATTATTTGTTTAAAAATTTTGGGCTTGAGAATTAATTTTTCAAAAACTGTTCTCTCTAGTAACTCGAATTTAAAACAAAATAAAACAATGGATTTCTGGCTTAAAAAAAAATTATAGTATGATATTGTAAGTGTTACCGTTGTTTTTTAATAGGTTTTTTCCTATTTCAAGTCAATTTTTTAGAAAATTGCCCCTCCCGCCTTAACGGAGAGATATAGACCCCCCCCTCCCATACGATTTTTTACTTATCTTAACCTACTCGCTCTAAATCTTTGGTGCACCTTATACCGAACACCCTGTATAGAATGAATTCCCGTTCAGAAGGGATTCTCATGCAAAAAGTTCCCTGCACCATGTGGAAAGCCAATGTGCGTCAGTACCTATATCCTACAGAAAATTCTTCACCTTTTTTCTTATTGCTTGCACTGTGTTAATAATTCTAAATAAGCTTAATTTATTTAAAATAAAATAAATAAATAAAATATCATAACAACTTATGCGTTTAATATAATCCTGTACATACGAGTAAAAAGCAATTTTTTTTATAGCACTTGTATAAATTGATTTGATTTCAAATAGTCTTTTGACTATGTATGCTATATACAACCGTAAACTGTATACATATACATCTTAAAATAAATATATAAAAAGGACCAATACTGAATTTATGGGTTTTCTTGATGTTTATACTCGTCTCGCTTCGCCTGTAGCGTGGGTTTGTGTTTTGCTGTCGAACATTTTTATTGCTGCCAAAAAATAATCGCCCGGGATTTAATAAGGAACACATACACATTATTGGAAGGGAAGACAGTCAGTCATTGATCATGATGTTCTGCTCATAAAAACGGAAAGGCTTAGGTGAATTGTATAAATTTTGTTGTATTTTAAATTCCTTAATCATCGTTTAGAAAATAGCATGTGAAAATGACACACAATAAATGTAATTTTTGAAATTTTCATCACACAAAAGCTTATAAAACATTAGGTTTTTCAAACTGAAAAGACGAATTTCCTTTTGTTTCTTTAAGGACCAACAGAAACAGGGTAGCCCCCTGTGTGTATATTTATTTTCATGCGAATGTTGTTTAGTTGACAATAAGAACGAATAAAAATCAATCAATTTGTAAATCCTACTGTTATTTTTCTTGTGATACGCTTTTAGCCTTTGAGAAAGATTTCAAATTTACGACCGACGAACGGCGACGCACGTCAAGTTATCGCTTTGTTTGAACCGAATTTAACCTATGTTTCAGATTAGTAATACTGATTGCTTTAGAAAATGGTTTTTAAATTAATGCTTCAAATATTAGCTTAAAATTTACTGTTACATGTAGGTATTTGTAAATTTCTGATGAACACTTTGAAGTGTGGTGCTTCATTCACATACATACATACATATTATGTATATGTCAAAGACTTGAGAGCATGAGCTTAAACTTAGAGGGGATGACTTTTGAAACGAAATAAAAGAAATTTATTGGTAGCTCCAATATCTAATTGAATTTTTAAGAGAAGGCTTCCTTTGAAGTTCCATTTAAAAGTTCTTTTAAAGGTATGAACGTTTGGATATGGCTTGCCATACAGTTATGGTCGCATTTTTTAAATTTTTGACTCTTTAAACAAGGTTTAAGTATTTCGGAATAGTTGGATATATGTTTTATTTAATGAAAAAAAATCTAAGACAATCGATTATGTTGTCTAAAGTAAGATTAAAAGTTAGATAACTTTAGCAACGAGGTTTTTTTTTTAAACTTGGACGGCTGCATACAGTTAGACAACGTTTATAAATACGACTATTAATATTTTCTGAACAGATATAAGCTTAGTAATACGCATTTGAAAACAAAATATCAAGATCCAAGAAAAGTCTTACAAATATAATTTTTGGGAATCACTCAACTTACTTAAATACAAATCAAAATAGTCTTAAAGACAAACAAAAATTCAATGCTTTACTTTTTTTCTGACACTTTTAGGACACACAAAAAAAAAATATAAAATTAAATACAGACATTATTTATTTAAAACCATTTTTTTTAACTTGTCTGTCTTATTTCAACGACCATAAAACAAATCATATTTTCAAGTTGGAAAATCATAAAACCGAAACGAAATTTTTATGAAATCTCTTGATATTTGTTTTAACAAAACATAATATGTATGCCCTTCAGGAGAGGCTGTAGGTATAGAAAAGGGTTCATGCAGAAATACAAAAATATATTTTATGGATATTTTCATTCTTCATTAATCATATGCTAATATTATCAATACAAAAAGTCAGTTGATTTGAAATCTGTGCTTTTTATTTTTGTATCATTTTTGTTTGTGTTGTTGTTTTACATAACGATAATAGCACCAGATTGCTCTTGATGTCACATTAAATTTTGATGTTTTTGATATCAATAAAATTGGTTCTTTTGAGAATTGAAGCATACCTATAATATTATTATTTCTAAAGAAAACATGAATATTTATTTTAGATCTTTTCTCTTGACTGACAATAATTGTAAAAAAAATATTTTCTTGACTTTTAAGTTATACCTTTGATTAAACAAATAGATATACATAAAGCAAATTGATTTATTAAAAATAATGATCTATTAAAATAAAATAAATTGATGAATTTTGCACAAACATAAAATCTAAATACCTAAAAAGAAGAACAAAGTTAGCTCCAGTCTAGGAAAAAAAAGCTTACAAGGCCATAATGAAAAAACAGATAATATATTGGAGGTTTCAAATGAAACAGCAAGAAATTGAGGGTGCTGCCACAAAAATATAATACAGTCTAGATTTTTAGCTACTTCAAGGCCAAGACCTTTGGTGGTGCTGAGTCTATTCTGTTAATCTTAAAAACGTTTCCATCCTTAGTTAAGTTTAAGACATACACTTACCGATTTTAGAAGGCACTGCACAATGCACATCCCACATATCAATTAACATTTTGTTTCCAAACATCAGTTTCTTCATGTTTTGACCCAAGACCTTTACCTTTTAGGCACTACCTTGATACAACAAATTTTTAATATTGCAAGATGAATATTCTGCGCCTATCTTTAAAATGGGCAAAATTGGAAGAAGAGGTTTCGTAAAAAATTTCTGTTAAATATGAGGTGTTAGAAGTCTAGGGTGTTTTGCAACTCAAAAATTTATTCTCTTCATCTTTTGAAATTTAAATCTTTTATAAATTAGATTTAAAGGAATATTTCGCGAAGAGACGTGATGTCAGCAATCAGCATGACCAACGCCCTTTTATTTTTAAAAACGGTCTTTTTAATGAATTAAAATTGGTGATATTGAGAAAATTGGGAGTGAAATCCACGAACATAACAAACTTAGTCCCCCTTTATTTGATTTCGGATCAAATAAAAAATCCAAAATTTTATGGAAAAGTAGATGATGAAATTGATTTGAATGGAAATTATAACCACACTGATATTTAGTTCTCGCTAAAGCAGTGTTAACTTAAAGATGACAAATTAAATGAAAGAGTTCAGACCTACCAACATACATTTTTTGATCACCAATCGTTAAAGAAAATATCAGAATATTGAAAAGCGGGACCAAAAGAACACTCTACGATTTTTAAAGTTTGACCAAATTAACGCTGTACTCATCAAAAATCGATTTTTTCCTTTTGGTTCATTATTGTAAACCCCTTAAAATTTTCTGGACAACTCCTTATGATTTTTGAAAAAACAAAATCGATAATTTGTTAGGTTAATTTTATTCTTTGGTAATTTCAACCTAAAATTACTACACTAGAATTGTTCAAAAAATATTTTTGTTTTTTAATTTTGAAAGATGACTATTAACTATTGAAAAAAAACTCAATTATCTAAAATGACCATTAATTGAAATCGTTCTTATCAGTAACTCTTCAACAAATTTGAAGCAAATGTATGTAGCTCAAATTACAGTGGGGACACAGGCGCACATACTGGGTTAAAAAGAAATAGCAAACAGTAGAAACAAAAAGGAAACTACGGACATTAGTAAAATGTTAATAATTAATTTTTGTGAAATTTTTTCTCTAAATAATACATGCATTTGCGAATTGTGTTAATGTTGTGATAGTGAGTCTGTCGAATGAATTTTGTTGCCTTATGAAGAGTGTATCCATGCTCGAAACGTTGTACACCAAATAACACCGTCATTTTTATTGACCTGGAGCCTGCTTAAAAACTTCATTTTGTATATTAACTATGTAGTTTCGTTTAAATTGGTTGAGAAAAAGCAAAAAAAAAATACAAAATTAGTAAAAAACGGCTCTATTGGAGAGACGGAATTCATGCCGGTAACACAGTTTTTCTCCGTGCTTAAGTTAAACACCGAAAATTCTCCGTGCTTACCTAAGCCCGAATGGGCTTAGTTGTTGTTGCATTTGAACGTAAGCTTATAAGCCCCGACATCGTTTTTTACTTGTGATATAGGTACCAGGGCAAGTTATGGATTCGTGCAAAAAATCGAACTCGAGATAACAATCAAACTTGATATAACGATATAAGTGGGTCCCGCAATTCCGTCTGTCTGTCTATGTGTATGTCTGTCTGTACCTCGGCCAACAGCCTAAACCACTGAAGCGATTTTTTTCAAACTTGGAGCATAAGATTTTTGGGTGATTCCCTAGAGGGCCTAGAGGGGAAATCGAGATTTTTTTTAGCTCAAAAAATAACGTTACTTGCCATTAGACCATTTTAAATAAAGTTATTTATCTCAAAAACGCCTCTAAAGTTTTTTTTTTAATTTTTGTTTGTGTACTAGTAGTGCCATGGTCTATATTTTGGTGAAAAAAAAAATTGCCAAAAACCGTTATTAACGATACCTGCCATGGTAGGTAGGTAGGTAGAAATGGCGGCCAACGAACAACTAGCTCGTTGACCCAATTAGCGCAGAAAAGCACCGTTTTGATACCATAAACTCGTTGGAACCTATTAATGGAAGAGTTTAGTAGAAGCTGGCGGGAGGCCATCCGCTCAGTGTCAGACATTTTAGTGTCAAACTAGTCACTACGTCCTACAAGCTTACGGTTACCCTGCCCGTGTCCCCTCCAGACTCGAAGTCTGCATACTAGCAGTCTAGCGGATCAGAAGGGGGTCGATGCAAAGGCTACCGTTTCGTCGTCTCAAAGCCATTTTGTTGCATTAAGAAAAGAGATCAAGTCTTTGATCTTTATTTCGGAAAGTTCGTTAAGGTCGTCATAAAAGGCATGTCCAAAGGATTTTACTCTGTACTGGGCTAGAGCAGGGCATTTACAGAGGAAGTGAACGGTACCTGCCATAGAACCGTTATATTTATTTTCGATTTTCTCATTAACCGTTTGGCCGATTTTGATCAAAATTTTTTATTTAGGAGGTTCCATCAAGTGTGAATAATACTGCATAAAAATATTTTCAAAACCATATTTTTTGGATTTAAAAAAAAAAAAGTTAAAATTTTTTTTTTGAAAAATCAATTTTTGATGATTTTTTTTTTTTGAAATTATGGTTTTAGCTGTATATTATTATTTTCTTAAAAATTGCATAAATATATTAAAAATTATTTCTTAAGAAAACCGCCCCAACGATTTTTAAAATTTTTTCTGCATAAATTTACATTTTGTCAAGAATTGAGATGGCAAACCTCATTCTGAGATTAAAAAATTCTAATTACTTGTTTTATCGATTTAAAGAACGTTTTTCATGCTTTTTTCCATATTCAAATTTCCATTCTTCAATTTATTAAATGGATAAATACATATTTAGTTATTAAGTATATGTTTTGTATTACACTCAGTCTTTAAAATTCGAAGTCGTGCATTTTATTTTCATCCAATTCCTTTCGGGCTTGCGGCTTATGTGATATGTAGCTGCTTTCATCCTCCAGCAATTTTAAACATTAATTGAAGAAAATACGAGGTAAATTAGAAGTCCATTTAATGGATAAACAATAAACAAAACTTTGCATTTTTGTAAGGGCAAGTTAACACAGCTCCCACCCCCTGTTCGATAGAATTAGTGTTTAAAATCCAATCAACTTCTTATCATCCAAAGCCTTAATCTAATAATTCGGATAAGAAAAGCATCCTTGGTAATGGTTATTATACAACATACATATGCTTTAGCCTTAAGGCATATAAAATTCGTGAAAACTTTAACTTGAACAATTTTAAGCGCTACTTAATCTAATCTTATATTATCATTATCTCTTTCAACTTTGAACACATTGTTTTTACATACACGAAAAGACTATTCATAAGTTAAATTACTAAAGAGCTTAAAAGTTCACAGAATCATCAAATTTAATTCAATTTTTGTATTACTCTCTATACTCAGCTTTAAAAGACATACATTTTTACTATAGCCTTAAGGTTGATATTTTAAAATGAACTTTATGGCACTTAACTTCTTCATAGTTAAAATAAGGACGTGTGTTGAGTAAGCAAAATTTAACTGCCTTTTTATAGAATCTCCGCACAACTTTAAATTTTTGTTGAATCCTTAGGGGTTTTTCGTTATCCACAAACGACACTCAGCCGATAATTTGGTACATTTGTTTGTTAATAAAACGTGACTGGTTTCGAAAGCTTTACGCATGAACAGCTCGAAATGTTCAGTTTACATTCGGACAAGACAAGGAATAGATAAGTATATATATATTTTTTTTTTTTTGAAAGAATGACCTATTGTTATTGATAACTTCTGCTTTATCTGTTTCGTGCACAGTTTCTCATGTATAAATAAAGTAGCTATACAGCTTTCCAAACAATGGAAGTTTTTCGTAGATACCTACGTGAGCTAAGCAGTATGAAGCAGATCCTTTTTAAAGCCATTAAACCCAACATGTGATGTATGGGGAGAGAAGAACTACTTAGCTACAGTTGTTGTTTCCTCAATATGGGACTGTTGCCATGGTAACAGACTCTTCCGTAATCTAACCGCCTCAACAGTTAAATACATTACATGAGCAAATTAGAAAGGGATGTTTGAATATTGGGTCAAAAGGGACTTTATTTATGCATTTTTCCACAGAAAATTTGTTTTGAGGATAGAGGACTAGAAAAATGATTTTAAGCAGCCTAAACATTGATGTAATGAATTCTCCAGATGGGCAGTCAAAAGAACCAAAGCTAACAGTATTAAATCAAAGGGTTTTACTTCAATAATATAAATTGTCAGCTAGATCCCTTGATTTAATCCGATACTAATGTATGTATTCCTATATGCTATGGTTTGGGTGTTTTCATTTTTCATTATGATATTTGTACTCCTTAATGAAGGATAAGCTTAACACACTAGACAAAAGGCAATATACAATGTGTTGTGTCGAATGAGGCATCGCTTTCTTTGCCGAAAATTAATTACCAGAAATTCAATTTTCATAGTAAGATTGTGACAAATAAGGTCAAAACACCATCTGTAAGATCCTACAAGGATATACATACATAATGTATTATAGAATTAAATTTTTTTGACGTAGAAAAGAAATAAGATGGACGGATAAAGTTATGAGGTGACTGTTTTCTAAAAATTAAATTTTATCTTTGTGGAAAATTGAATTATTTTGGAATAGATTAAAATGTGACAAACAAGTTTTTTGTTTTTTTTGATGGAGATAATAATTATGGTAATGAGTGGGTATGTTTTTTTGATGAATATTCAAAAGATTCATGGAAAGTGACTAAAACTTTTTGGTGAAAAATCAATTTTAATAAAACATGTTATTGTTGAATAAAAATTTTGATGAAAATTTCATCAAATAATATAGACTAAGAGCCCACAGCAATTTTTGGGTGTAAAGTATAGCAAAAATTAAATGATGCAATTAGATAGGTCTTTACTTTCTATTCGCAAATATGCAAGTCTTGCAAGCTGTGGTTGGGGCGTTGCTGCAATAAAAATGCATTTCTTTCTGAAAGCCCAGATAAAAAGTATACCATTAAAAAAAAATATATTTAATAAAAGAGCTGATTACCATAGACATGAATATGGAGGTCCAAGACCTCTTAGGTGAGCCTTCTGTATGTAAGACGCAGTATAAAAATGAAGTTTCAAGTGCGTCTTGCATACAGAATGCCCAACCTAAGAAGTCTTGAACCTTCATATTCAATTCATGTGTACGGTATTCAGCTCTTTTATTAGACATAATTTTTTAAGAGTTATATCTTTTATCTGGGCTTTCAGAAAAAAATGCATTTTCTATGCAGCATCATCTGCAAACGCTTGCAAGACTTGCGTACTTGCAAATAAAAAGTAAAGACCTATCTTACTGCATCATTGAATTTTTGCTATACTTCACAACCAAAAATTGCTGTGGGCTCTCGGTCTAATATGCATCCATTATCAACACTCAGTGTGTGTTTTTTTTGAAATTGTAATAAATATCAGATTTAACTAAAATATTTGGAACTTACAGAACTATTAAACAAAAATTTTGTATTTAAAGATTTTTGTGACCTTCAGTTCAGTGCAGTGCATACACGCTGTAGATTTTATTAAGAGTCGGTAGTCATCGACCAAAATATTGCGTCTATCTCTATATGCTATGGTACTCAGCATCTAACTGTTGAGCCTAATTGTCGTGCCTGGGCGAATCGCATTGAACTAATGGCCACAAAAAAAATTTATAAATTGAATTTCAAAAATTTTGTATCGTTATTTTTATTTCACAAAAAGTTGATTCATTTTTTAGGCCTTAGGTCAGTTATAGATTAAATTTTTTTCCGAGGTCTATATAATCATTCATAATGGCCCTGCATAAAACCAAGGATTTTAAGTAAGTTGAGTGGTCTTTTTAAGTGTGTATGATATTTCTCATAATTCTCAGCAATAAGAATATATTAAAACAAAATTTTCCTGCAAATCTGACCATCCGTTTAGGCCCTACCTTCCAGGAGTTTCTTAATTTTCTATACCAATATTAGGACCTACCTAACGTTTGAATGTTATTTTTTAAATAAAAAGCTCCAATTTTAAAAAGACTTCCATATTGAGCACAACATAAAATGCCGTGAATAGCGATGAAATTCATGAATAAAGAGTGGTTTTTTTGTTTAAATAAATATATAATTTTTTTTATTAGTGAAAAAAGTCAAACATATTCAAAGAATGTTCAATCAGTTCTTTGGTATTTTTTCTTATTACTAGCTGTTCATTTAGATATCCTTCATGAAAACTCAGGCCGAATTTATTCTTTCGAGAATCTGTTTTTCAAAATTCAGATTTACTTTGAAAGAATTCTGGATTTCAAAATTCTCTTTTTTTTTCAATTCGGTCTTACAAAATTCTGCTCTTCAAAATACTGACAATTTAATATTTAGTTAAATTAAATTTTATTTATTGTCTTTTCCACAGTATAACATTTGTAAGAAAGTATCTTAAAAAAATCAAGTCTCGCAACTCTGAAATTCATTTTATCCAATAAGAAAGAAGCACGCACTTTTATTATATTTCTGAAACTTTTTTTTTTTTTATTTGCAGAAAAGCAGAATATTAAAAAGCAGAATTTTGAAAAACAGAATTTGAAAAAGTAGAATTTCGAAAGCAGAATTTTTAATTTTTAGTTTTGACCCGATAGAATTTTGACCACATCCTAACTTAACTTCGGCAATAAAGAGATTTATCAAAAACCATAATTTAAGGAATGTTTTTTTCTTCTATTTTCTTTGTTTTTTATTTTCTATTTAATTTTTGTTATTTTATTCAAGATGTCGCCAGTTAAAATAATTTTCGCAACCCATGGATTCTGAAAAAAATGTTTTTTTAACGAAAATAGTTATATTTTCCAATAACATCGAAACAAGAACATATTTTTATAAGAAGGTTTCTTAAAGTATAAATTTTATATTTTACTCAAATAAATCTACTACAATCTTCGACTGAAAACCAGAAGAAAACAGTCGTTTGTCATAAGTCCCTAGTAAAAAAATAAAAAATATATTCATAAGTTGGTATGTCCCAGAGGCAAGGGGGGGGGGGGCAACTGCCCCCTCTTGCACCCGCCCCCCCTGCGGGAGCTTATGATGGGGCTCTGTAGGAATAATACTGCTTCTTAATAAAACTGCAGAATTTAAGTAGATTTATGGATTTACCAATTTTAATTCATATAAAACTGAAGTATTTCACAACCGAAACTACTTAACATGTTTCTTTCAAAGATTGATTAAAAATAAACCAAAATACGAACTTGAGGATAAACTCATTCTTCGAATCGATCTAAGGAAAAATATTGCACTGAACAGGTAAAACTTAAAATTGGTAAAAGTCCAATATGTTTTGCAATTAACTCCTACGCCACTGGTCTTAACCTGTGCGTAATATATCTTTGCATTTTTTTGTCATATTCCTATAAGCAACAAATCTGAAAATTTTAAGGCAAACAAAATTTCGTCCAACGAGAGCTTCGATCGAAAAATAATAATTAGATTAATTTAAACTAGGCGATGGAAAAGAGGGGAAAGCAGGTGACACTAAATGTCTTCGTTCTTGTTATTATTTGTCTACTTCTACATATAATTAAATTTTTTAATTGCTTCTTATGGCATAAATGGTGGGGAAATAATTACTCTTTCCAATACGTTTTTTTACTCTTGCTACAATCGGGAAAATTTTCCAATCTGCCTTACCTCACAGAAGTGGTTGAGAGTTCTTATAGTCACTAGGTACTCTACTCACTCAGGTCCTGGTTCTCCACGAGAGGTTTCCAATGTATTTATTTCAGGGTTGCGAGTTTATGAATTAAGCTAAACAGAAGCCATAAGCTATTTTTGTACTTCTGAATTAAAAAGTATTTAATTCGCATGCTCTTTTAAATTTGTAAATTGAATAAGTTTTAATTCATAAGAACTTTTTAGCTTGTGATTTGTGAATTGAGGATTACATAATTAATTCACATGACGACGATGCAAGTACCGTGTTGCAGGAGCATTCCATGAAAAATGACAAACTCTCAAATTTTCGATTTTTTTAATGTTAATGCACGTTTAAAGCAAGATGGCGGCATATAAACAATAATTTTAATTAAACATAAAATTAATGTGATGTGTTTGAGTTTTAGTCATATTTATTTTGGGAGTAATAACATTAGATGATTTTTAATTATGATTTTTCTTTCAGTCTCATGAATATCTGACAAAAAAAGACACTAAAAAGGACATTTTTTCAATCGGAAAATGCCAAAACAATACCCGGACTTTACAATACATTAAAATTGACAAAAAAAGGGACAAGTACCGAATTCATAGCCTATCAGAAGACAAAACGGTTGTTAACTATTAAATAACTACTCCGTTAATTTCAACTCTGTCAGACACGTGACGAAATTTGTCTGTACGTGACAACCCATTAAAAAATTCCTAAAAATATAAGGATGAGCCTTTTAAATATTTTTTTCTCATAAATACTAACTTTGATTCTTCCTTATTATTCTGTTCTTACAAGAAATGGTTGAGAGTTGTAAGTCACTAGGCCCTGATTCTTCATGAGCCGTTTGTGCCACCAAATTTATTTATTTATTTTAATTAGACCTTATGTTAATCAAACCTTATGTTTTTACTTTAATCTTTTAAAGAGCATCTTAAAAAAATCCGAACGATTCAACTGTGGTCTTTAGGTATACGTTTAAAAACTGTCCAAAAACATACTTTGCTCAGCTTTAAAAATAACGGCGATGTTTTACGTTAATACGCCAGGAGTGCTAATGTAAGTCCCCTCTTTCACACGAAGATAATAATTGCAGGTGATTTGTTTGACGTTTTCTTTAAATCTCCTTAACAATCTCTTGTACCTTTCACACGAAGATACAAAATCGGAGGAGACTTGCTGTATTTTCCTTTTAAACTACCTTGGTTGAACGCACACAAACGTAGTGTGAAGAGAAACGTCAAAAAAACTCCTGAATTTGTTGACCGGGGAGATTTAGTTTACCCCTCTTTCTTCCTGCCCTTCTCGCTTATGAACTGATTGTTGCAGGCAACTCAGTTGCCTTGTGTGAAAGGGGACTAAAGGATGGCGACCAATCCTTGTGGTAACTTTTTGATTACAGACCAAGTATACGAGAAAAAACTGCGTTTCCGTCATTTAGTACCTGCATACCTTAAATGTCTAACCACGTTATGAGTTTCAACCATAATCAAAAATATCTTTGGGTCTCAAGTCATGCAAAAGACTGACAGCTGAGACGATTATTTTATTCAGCTGAAAATTTAGTAACATTTTACTTTGACACCTTTATCTCACAAGTAAAGTGGGTAACTCACCTGACAGTAAGGCCTTTATAGTGATGAGATAATGAAGATATAGAGTTATGTGAGTTAGGACAAACATGTTGACAAAATTAGTAAAAATTGTGACAGGGTATTTTTATAAACCCATAAATATGTCTCGATGTTTTACCGTTTTATTCAACAGTACCTCATACACTCTGTCTGAGTCATGTCATTGAGTTTATAATATCAACTCAATGGTGACATCCATAATGTTTTTATCGTATCCATATCCCAAAAAACACCCAACCGTCATCAACTTTCATCAACTAAAGGCATGAAATATTCTCCCCAGGATGTAATGTTCATTTGGTAGTTTAGGGAAGCATACAACAAATATAAGCAGACAATATATTGCCAACTATATTATATCAGTTTCCGTATCAGCTTCTGGCAATGTATACGCATAGGTATTTACATTCTCTTGGTAAGGCCTTGACGTCAATGTTTACCCAATCGTATATGTTTTTCAAAGGCACTTTACACTATGTATAATTTTGCCGAATATAATGTAATTTGATATTATATATATTTACCGACACATGGAAATTTTCTACTCAATAAAGCCATACTGTCGACTCGGTGTTCCAAAATGATAAACAAGGATTTTATTAGGCCCATCAATTCAGCTACATTTTTGAAGTATGTAGGCAGTAGGTAAGTAGTACACGCTTAAAATATTATGAACATGATTCTCAATCACCTGAGCATAGAGCTGGCAAATAGATAGTATTTTGCTTGCTACATATATAAGCTCTTTCAAGGAACATTATGGATTTGTTTTGAAAGGAAGCAAAAGTCCCTAACTCTTGAGTCTCGAGTGAAAACAAACGCAACCCCTTTAAATTGCTGCTAAACGAGTGAATTGAGATGGAAGACATCATCATCATAATCCTTTGTTTGCAGCAGTCACGTGCTACTGATAAAACCTACCCTCTCTTTTCAAATTCACTTTGTAAATTTATTACAAACATTTAATATCCTCAAGTGCTCCTGAAAAATTCGTTTTTTAAAGAGATTTTTTTTGTCTGATTATCATTTTTTATGTAGGTTCTATTAATTTTGTTTTCTTCATTTAAAAAAACATGCACGCAATTCGGAATCTAGGACAAATCTAATGGCGCTTTGATCTAAGATTAATTGCCAAAGTGGAATGCTTCGTAAAAAAATAGACAAAAAAAACTGAATTTATTAAGATATGCAATGCTTTTTATTTTCTATACTTCAATATAATTTCTGCTTGATTATTTTTGTCACATATGTTTCAGTACGAAAAGCTTAACGTTCTGGAATGTACCTATTTCGAATGTATAGTGCATGTTTCTTTCGTGATATTTAATTAAAATCATATCTTAACCTCAGAAACAGCTCTATAGTCATTTCCGCATACGAATGTTTGAAGTTCTATTCAGGGAAATGAACCAAGAAAGTCAAAACACCGGAAATATAAGGAAAGAACATACATAAAGGGTCGGTTGATAGAACTACTTGCTTTTATTTTTCAAATGGGTTAGTCTGATTCACATGAATGTTTTAAAATAAACACACATATTCATGTTTTAAATATTATTTAAAGATATTTAAATCTTAGGTAAATGCGAATTTATGAAAAAATATTTAAAAAAAATATTAAAGCGTATTTTTTAAAATGTTAATTAAGATGCAAAGTATTGCTTATTGAAATGGAAAGGTATAATTTAAGGTAAAATTGCAATAAAATGAAAATGATATTTTTTTTTTTAATTTTCTTCTGAAAGCATCAATATTGGTCTCTTGGCACTTTAGTAGCTTTTGCTACTAATGCAACTTGCATGAAAAACTTGCATGCAACTTGCATGAAAAACTTGCATACAACTTGCATGGAAAAATTGCTTGCAAGTTGCATGCAAGTTTTTCATGCAAGTTGCATGCAAGTTTTTCATGCAAGTTGCATGCAAGTTTTTCGTGCAAGTTGCATGCAAGTTTTTCATGCAAGTTGCATGCAAGTTTTTCGTGCAAGTTGCATGCAAGTTTTCTGTGCAAGTTGCATGCAAGTTTTTCAAGCAAGTTGCATGCAAGTTTTTCATGCAAGTTGCATGCAAGTTTTTCATGCAAGTTGCATGCAAGTTTTTTATGCAAGTTGCATGCAAGTTTTTCGTGCAAGTTGCATGCAAGTTTTTCATGCAAGTTGCATGCAAGTTTTTCATGCAAGTTGCATGCAAGTTTTTTATGCAAGTTGCATGCAAGTTTTTCGTGCAAGTTGCATGCAAGTTTTTCATGCAAGTTACATGCAAGTTTTTCATGCAAGTTGCATGCAAGTTTTTCGTGCAAGTTTTTCATGCAAGTTGCATGCAAGTTTTTCGTGCAAGTTGCATGCAAGTTGCATGCAAGTTTTTCGTGCAAGTTGCATGCAAGTTTTCTGTGCAAGTTGCATGCAAGTTTTGCAAGTTGCATGCAAGTTTTTCATGCAAGTTGCATGCAAGTTTTTCATGCAAGTTGCATGCAAGTTTTTCATGCAAGTTGCATGCAGGTTTTTCATGCAAGTTACATGCAAGTTTTTCATGCAAATTGCATGCAAGTTTTAATTATCAATTTTCTCAAAGCCTTTTGTTACGATAATTTTTTTTTAATTTCTATTTTTTATGAAAACTCAATATTTCGACAACGATTTTGATGATTGCAAGCGAATCAAAGCACATGGCAGTGCCTAGGAAAGTTCTTGGTATTACCCATTTTTTACAACGATCAAACATAACCGATTTTCGACACAAATCTAACTTCATAAGAACCAATAAAGTCAGAAATTTCAAACTCGCCATATTAAGCTGGAAAAGCACATGGAGCTCATCGCATCTCAACTCCTCACAGCATTCTTGTGGTTCCTGAGATATAGAAGATCAAAAACCGCGATAACCGTAATGGAAGCACTCCTTATTCTCCGTTCTGGCTCGAGGCCCAGTTGGGAGAAACATTTTTTCTAAAATAAAATTGAACAATCGTAGACCACTAAAAGAAGTCGGACGGTCGGCATGGAAGCCGTGAAATATGTAGCTATAATCTAGCCTTTAAAAACTTGACGGTATTTCTCACACAAATTGTTGTTGTTTCATTCAAATCTTCAAGATGAAGATTTTAGTTTTCCGCGTATAAATCCTGAACAGTAAGTGCTATCGTAAAATTGTATGCCAAGTTTGTTCCCTACAAGTTTTTTCTACAAGGAAATATTATAGATCCACTTTTGCGAATTCCATATTAGACATGACATGATATAAATAAATGCAAAATTTTAAACAAGATATCGATAAACAAAGTTCCAAGAAAAAGTAAAAGAGGTGGAGATTTTCAATCATGCTAAAATATTTAAATAGTATCAAAATAAAAATAAGTTTAGGTGCGACAGCTTGTGAAGAACTAGGAACTAGTGACTTAAGACTTCATGCGTGCGTGTGCGTGTCGGCAGGAATGAGGTGTGTGATTTAAAGCATTGTACGCCTTAATATCTTTCAGCACGCAAAACTTAAAAACATTCTATTAAAATAGGGAAAATCTATTAAAATAAATTCCGCAGTTAATTTTTTATTTCCTTTATAGGAATAAAAAAATAACTTAAAAAAAAAAGAACGAAACAAATAAGGATTTGACCGAAAAAATTCCAAAAGGTAAAATCCGAACGTGTAACGATTTAATAACGATAGATTCCGTCCAATTCATCACCCCGATTATGGTAATTTATCTTGTCCATTTATGTGTAAGGGGTTTGTCTTTTATCCGTGACAGCATTTTAATTCAAAATAACAAAACCAATTGTTTGAAAATGTCTGACGTGTCTTTGTATGACACAGTGGACCGATTTTATTCCGTTGCACAAAAAAAAATTCTTAAAATTAAATAAATCAGCCACTTAGCACTATTTATTTAGATTTGTTGAATTTGTTGATTTATAATAGCTTTTTAAGTCCACAAAAATTAGCGTTTCATCCCGGTGCTCTCACTTGGTCTTATCATTTGACTAGTGAGGGCCTTGTAAGTACGCAATTTCTGTTAAGTTCAGTTCATTTTACATAGACTTTATGATGAATATCTGCGTGAACTTTATCCAACAAGATTAGAATTCTTATGGTAAGTTTCACATTGCAAGTTTAAACTTGAGTTCAATACTTAATTCGATTTCACAGTGTACGTTTAAATCTGATGAATTGAGTTTAAGGTTTAACCTGCAGTTTAAGTTAAACGCTTTTATTGTACCGTTTAAATTTAAAATCTCCCATCCATAAAGAAAAATTCTTCTCATGTTCTTCGCTCATGAGTTTCTCTTCTTTCTTCAACAAAAAAAAATACAAAAATGAGAGAATTGTGGTAACTGCGCATGCCCTTCAGAGATATTGGTAAGGTAGTTCGGTCATATAGTTCGTTTAATTGAACTAAATTTCAGTTTATGCTATAAAATCCAAGGAGTTCAACTTAAGTTAAAACTTTCACTGTAAAATTTGGGGTTAATCATGGAAGTTGATGGAAGATGAGTTGAACTTCACCAAAATCGTGTATTGACAAGTCCCTCACTATAAATAAATAAAATAAATTTTATGGCACAACAGCTCATGAAGAACTATAGGGCCTAGTGACTTACAACTCCTTACCATTCCTGTGTGCGTGTCTGAAGGAATGGAGGGGACCTACAGTTTATTGCCGAATCCGAACTGCTAAGGTGAGCGGCACTTTTTTATGACATATATGGCATATTCGCAAAAAAAGTATGCATGTCTAAAAGTTCAGTAATTGGTCATAAAAAGTCAGGTAGTTTAAGAAATTGGTCAGGCTTAAAAAAATTTTAATCCAGGTTTGATCCAGGTTTAATCCAGGGTTATTAAAATTTTAAAAAATAATATGTCTGACCAATTTCTGAAACTAGCTGACCTTTTATTAGGATTCAGTAAACTTTCAGATGGCATAATTATTTTTTTTAATTCCACAAATGAGGTGCTAAGAATCCCTACGACCTAGAAAAAAAATTTATTTTAAAAATTCATAAAAAAATCTATATGGCTGCCCAATTTCTGAAACCATCTGACCGTTTATCCCTATACAGTGGCCCTTTAAGTGTTATACATTTTTTGTGAATATTCCATATATGAGGTGCTAAGATCCCACATCCTATAATAACAGACAGTAAAAATTGCTATTTTTTGCTTTTATACGTCTTGTTGTGTTCCACTGTCCAATTTACTTTAATTTCACCAGAGTGAACCAAAAATAAAATTCAATACCTGGACACACCATGCACATTGGGCAAGACATATTAGCATAAATATCATTTTAACCCAAAAAAAAAAAAAAAAACTATAAAAATTGTTTAATCAGAACTTGTGCATGTTTCCTTCTCAATTTATCGAAAAAAAATTCCCTTTTTCCCAAAATTTATATTATTTCGAGAGGGATAACATACCATGAACAGAACAAAAGGTCAAAATCGAATCTTATTTGGGAATTTTAAAATAAAATTCTGCATACCTCTTCAACCAGATCTATTCGATTTATTTTTAACACAATAGATACAACCAAACAAGAAATTAAGCTCCTTTTGGAAACCTACTTATAGGTTAAGGTTCAGGTTAGCTTAGAATATTTTGTAGCGTAAACCTTTTTGGTTTTATGTAAAAGCAAACATAAATAAGGGATTGGAAGTCTATTTTTTTTTGTTCTTATTGTGTTTCTTTATGTGAACCAATAAATCATGATTAAAGGGTTTACCATTTGACCGAAATTTTCAACAGTTTTCCTATTCTAATTTTACTTTTATTTTATTTGGGGAAAATGTTGCAGTATATATAACAAAAAAAAAAGATTTGTGAGTCGTCCAGGCCCTTACATTTAATGTTGGTTTCTATCAAGAAATAAAATAGGTAGTCTTTTTTAAGACCCAAATTCCAAGGAAAATAACTTCAAAACAATCTGCCAATTTGGACAGCTTTTTGCATAGTTGTCTCTTTGAAAAATTTAACAGTTTTAGGGAATGCAGATTCGGTATTTATCTGATAATTGGAAATATTTAAAATTCCAGTTGGAATATTACAGAAAAGGGCATGTTTTGGATTCGTAAAAAATCGAAACACAAATTTATATAACAAACGTATAATCACAATGATCATAGTTGTTTTATCAAAAATTTTCAAAAAAAAAAAAAATGTCTATGGGAGGTGCTGCATTGATAAAGGTTGCAGGTGCAGGTGGCCCTTTGAAAATTTTAAACCCTCCTATTCTAAACATCACACTTCTGAAGCTATTGTTCCCAGAATATTTTTAATATTTAATATTTTAATGTCTTTGACATCTTATTACATGTCTAAGTCTCGTCAACTTTAAATTTTCATAAGTCAAGAAATGATTATAATGTACAGAAGAATATGTATGTATTTAAAGAAAAGCCTCGATACTATAATATTCAAGAACGTGCGACCAGTTTCTTAAGGAAACTGAACTGCTGGCTAGTGTGATGGTAATAATAATTATAAGAGCTACAAATAGTGTATGGATAAAAGCTTGATGATAATTACAGCTTAAATGAGGGTGCAGAAGAGATATAACAAAAAAAAGTACATAAAATTTTATGCGAAAAATAAGATTGGTGGATAATGTGATTTGAACAATCAACTATTTGCAGGAGCTTTCAAATAGAAAATAAGACTTCTGTGAAATATGTGAGTGGAAGTGGAACTATGGTTTACAGTACACAAACTAATTTGGTTTTTGTTTAATGAAGAAAAGTTAGGTCGTAAAGATTTGTTTGAGTTAAGGCTAAGGGTCAGAATCATAGATTACATCAGAGGGAGCCTAAGCCATTCGTGATATTAAGTTAGATGAAGGAGGGTAAATTATTGTACCATGCAAGTCTTGTGTATTTTTACTTACGAAGAATAGTACATTATATGATGAAGTTATATTTCTTTATCTTTTAAAGTCCAGCAACATTTCAGAATGGAATACATAATGTACATCTTATTTCGTATTTATTATGTCGTTTTCCGTGGGTCACTCCTAGAACTCTTTTTTCACTCCATTCGAACACCCGACACTCCAAACACCTTCCATTTGCTGTTCGGAATGATGATTTAGGAGTGGTTTTTGTAATCCGGATTTCATTTAGAAGTGCTAGGACTAGGAGTGCACTCTGAAAACACACATATACTTTAAAAAGTATGTGTTGGATTAATTTTCAACATAGTAAATGCTTCTTGTTGGGATGTTCTGGGAATTGAAATTATTGAAGAATATTTTAGTTTTTACTTCTACATAAATAAATAAATAAATACATTTGGTGACACAAACGGCTCATGAAGAACCAGGGCCTATAGTGACTTACAACTCTCAACCATTCATGTGTGCGTTTCTGCAGGAACTACAGTTTATTGCCGAATCCGAACGGCTAAGGTGAGCGGCACTAAATTTTTCTATGACAATAGATAATCTTGTAGGATTTGTCAATTCCTCGCAAGAGGTAATAGCTCCGAAAAAAACTTAAAGTGGAAGCGGCTGGTATTCAACACCAAACCTCTGGCATGACAGTCCAACGCACTAACCATTACACATATTACGGAAGAGAGTTTTTCATATTCCATTGGGATCAAAAACGAGTGAAACAGTCTGAAAACCCAATCGAAAACTACAGTATCTAATGTCTGCAAATCAGCTGATAAATTTTGTAACACTGAGTTTGTAGATTTGAAATATAAACCCGAGATTGCTCAGGGGCAGAAAATAAATAAAAAATCTATGGTAGGTATGCGTACAGTACATTTGCCCGACTTGCTTGCTAATTTAATTTTATCCTTTTTAAATCAGTTTCTCGTCCGTTCTGAATAAGTTGAGATAGATAGAGAAGGGGGGGGGGATTTCTGAGTACTCTAAAATAACCTGATACTTAAACCGCAATTGCATGGGCGTTAGGTAGAGACAGCTTTCTTTGAAATTTACATTTAATTAAAAGTTTCAGTTTTTATTTTATATGTTTTTATGTTTAAATAAAGGTTATGATTTCAATATACACAATTCTTGGTGGCTTCGCTTTTTTGGAGAAACAATATCCAAATGAAATTATATTGGGATTTTTCCTGTTACACTAGCTAATTCAGTAAGTTGACAATCAAACTCGAACTCCTGATGTTATGCGTTGTTAACCCACCAACACTATATAGACTTGTTTCTTATCTTGAATACTGATAAATATGTACAGTATAAGTGCAGATGTGAGTTACATAAATGTAGATGTCACATTCCAGTACAAAGAAATAATGATGATCAATAATTTTGTCTGCAAATTTCCTCGAAAATCGAATCGGTTGACTGGTATATTACGTCCCTTACTTTGGCGAACTCTTTTTGCGGAATCAAAATAAATGCTTATTTGTTATGCGCAAAAATTTTTTGGATAGCTTTTCTGGTTCATTTTTTATATGAATTTAAATTTCAAAAAAAGAATTTCCGGTACGCACTTGAACACTGCTACTGCCAGACAAATGGAGAAAGCCTTAATTGCAGCTGTTGATTCAATGCAATGAAGTTTTGTGACTCCTCGTGTACTATATTTTTGTTTTAGCGACTTGACCAGTGTGTCTATTTTCACAATCTTAACAAAAAAATAATAGAAGACTGATCAAACTAAACTGATATAAACAGGAATTGCATATTAATAAGGCCCTTAAGTTAACTGATGAGTCCAATTGAGACCGTCGTCGGCACGAAACACCAATTTGTGTGCAATAAAGGCTTATCTATAGCTCCACTAAGTTAAGTGTATTTACTGGGGGTGGCCCCGGCGCAGTGGAAGTAGTGCTTGACTGCTAACCTGGATGTGTGGGTTCGAGCCCCAGTCTAGGCAGCATTCTTTTCTATATTCCCTCAACTGAACGCCACCCCTGGGATTTAATGAGATAATCAAAACCTGATTTCTCAATCCACTGTGCTAACAAAAATCTATCCTATCGTTCTATTTCTTCTAACATTGCCTAATTTATAAGACCCTAGGTCTTACTGGCATATATATGTTTGTGTTGTTTTTTTTTTTAAATAAAATGCACAAAGTATGTAATCGTTTAAGTTAGCCTTTTATCCTTCAATTTCTGCTAATCGTAATTACTCTATTTAATAAATAATTAATGGTAACTCATTGACTATTAGTCCTTTTATGTGAATTAATTGCCATAGTAAAACTATAGATAAAACCAAAAATCAACAAGAAATTGCCATTTTGTTTGTTTTCTTTTGTGAACAAACTTATAACGTCCATTATAAACTTAAAGATCATATAGTCTGCTTAATAGCCATTCAGCTTTTATGCCACATCTTTCAATTTCAAATACTTATCTACTAATTGATACTTCAATAGAATTTTAGAGGCATTTGCCTCTTTTACGAGTATTATTGATAAAGTCCTTGACTTTTCTTAAAGTAAAATCAATATACTTTTGGTAGGTGCACACACATATATATCTAGATAAATGTATACAAATAGATAAATTCCAATTCACTTGTTTACCCAGTATTTCTATACCTATTTGCTCAACAATTAAAGTCTAAAAAACACATATACAAAATACTAATAGCGCAACAGATGACTTCATTTCAACCAAGTATCTATACACAATATAACTGAAGAATCTCCTCACCAACTTTATTTTTTTTTTTTTCAATTTTTAAATGTTTTATTTCGAGAGAATAAAAAATAAAAATGAAAACAAATTAAACAAACGCCAGCCACTTCAAATAATATCCCCTGCCTACGTAATGGACCATTTATCGATCAACACCAGCAATTTAATCGTTTTCAACAAATTTTGGAAAAAAAAAAACTTCTGCGCGCTTAAAAATAACAAAACTTCCATAGATAAAAATAAAAATAATGAGATAGCTACCTTCCGTGTTTTTTTTAAAGATAAATGACCAAATGGTGAATGACACGAACCGAAATAACGAGCTTTAAAAAATAATCGCAACGTTTCACCCAACAATATACATAATTTTTATTTCATCTTGACGTTCAATTTTTTCTGAATCAGAATGTTTTTTTTTTAAGATTGTGAGAACGTCTGATAGTCTAAATAGTTCAAGGAATGTCGATTTTTTTTTATTTTTTTTTTGACAGAAGGTGCCTATTACAGCAGCCATCTGCAAAATAAAGAACAAAGCTTCAGAACAGATTGTTTACGTGTTAGTACTCGCTAATTAAGTTCAATTGAGAAATAAGAAATTGCCCCTAGCGGGATGGTTTTTCATCTTCGTCAAAGTTTGTTTCTTCTTTATTTGGATTGCTGTTCGTGTTGAAATTCAAAAAACGTTTTAATTCGTTTTTTTTTTTTATTTTGTTTTTATTTCAGATTCAAGTGGTGTTGACTTAGTCCATGGGTGTTCGCTCCTACACGTTGTCGACAAAATACCTCATTCCGACAGATTGGCGTGGGAGATTTAATTACGTCTCGACTAATGGTCGATTTTCAGGACAATTAACACTTCGTTCGATGGGAAAATATCTTAATGAGGTGAGTGTGTTGGGATATGAAATTTTATTTTTCATTCTTCGCCGCCGCCGCAGGAGAAGTTATTTGATGATAGTCGAGGAAAATGTTTAAAATGAATGTTATTGTTGGGGTTGATAAATGGGTATATTGAGAGAATGGTAATTGAAGCATTTAATGCATTTTCTAATATTTGTTTAAACATGAATGAACCTTTGTTTTTTTGTTATTTTTGTTTGCTTTTCTGTTTATCATTTACGTCAGTAAACTCCTTAGATTGGTTTGACCTTAAACTAGAAATCAATTAGGCTTGAACGGAGCCTTTAATCCTTTGTAATTTGGTCAAGAAGGGTTGGGTATAATACACTACTTATGTCGATTATATAAATGTCGACTTCACAATGTCGATTTTCATTATCGCAACAACAAAAATATAATCGAAATTATCGATGCTATACATATATGTAATACCTAACTATAATACAAAAGAGTAAAAAGTTGTCTA
Organism: Epistrophella euchroma; assembly: GCA_947049315.1. NCBI lineage: Eukaryota > Metazoa > Arthropoda > Insecta > Diptera > Syrphidae > Epistrophella > Epistrophella euchroma. Next base: position 105,775,765 of record OX346247.1, on the reverse strand, counting down.
TTTCAGTGAATCATTTTTTAATTCATTTTTATTTTTAGCTAAATAACTTATTTCCTATGGTAGGATTGATATGGTCAAATAACATCAAAACCCCTCCCACTTACTCACTTTTTTACTTATCCACTTCAAACCCAATATTAAATTTTTCGATTACGCACTCATCCATCATTTATTTTCATGCGATATGTTTACTCATATCAATTGACTTTGGGTACCTGCCTTAGATTGTAGAATTTCGTAAAAGGGATTTCCTTTTTTTTTCGTGTTTTTCCCTCAAAATTGATTGATTATTTTGCATATTTCAATTCCAACCCAACCCCATTACCTTTATATTAAATATTTATTCGAAGTTCAAGTTATTTTTCGGCAGCAGCGAAGCGTCTGTGGCGGCAGCGGTACGGCGCGGCGTCGAGCATAAATCATTTCTGAAAGAACCACATTTCAACTTCAAGAAATCTTTCTGATAATATATTCCACACCACCCTACCTTCTTCATCCACCATCGCATCATTATATCATAGACTTTGATAAAACATCAAAGTTATTCCTCAAGTTCGTTCTCGATTGAGTGATTCTAAGGACCAAAGAAATGCAAATTAAATTGCCTTGCGATTTAATTACCTCATCTTCCTTTACCATAGCTATATTTATAGGTGATTTGGAAATAATTTAAGTAACACTGCTGCTGCTGCTCCCTTCTTTGTATGTGTTTATATATTAAAACATAGACTTTTGCGTCTCACTCACAGCAAGGATGCTCTTAAGTGTTTTCTCCATTTATGTATGTGATGATAAAAATTTCCACAGTCAAAATGTTCATCTGAATTATTATTTCAAAATTCAAACAACCTCGCTTGAGAGACTAGGCAAAGGCTTGTTGTGCGCAGATTTATAAAAAACCTCATTTCTTTTTCGTGTATAATGAAATAATACGCTGATTAATATTTAGTTTCGCAATATTGTTATCCGATATTAATAATAATAACTAGTCAATATTTTGAAAGGTCTATATGTTTGGCCATAGACAAGACACCAATATTTATTCTAATCATTGACTTTTCGGGGATTAGATATCAATTATCATCGTGATGGCAACCAAGTTTCATAAACCATACCTTAGTTTTACGTCAAATACACTCCCAATCGCTTAATTATTGTTATTTGGGTATGCCATTATTTCAATAATTATTATTCTTTAAATTATAACATTCAAATTAATTCACAATGTTTAAATTCAAAACATTGATATACACTTGCGAGCAAAAAAATGGAATCACTCAGCAAGAATATCTGCGTGGTAACAATATTAATGCTTAAATGTTAATGTTCACCTTTTAAAGCTTGCACTTTAAACTTTAAATTGGAGGTAAAATCATACAAATCCATTGCATAGTTTTCGCGTTATCCGCTGTAATAATGATAAAAACAATTTTTTTTCTAAAATTTGAAGCACGAGTAGGCAACATTGATACTCAATATTCGAGCCCATTATTTGTTTTTAATCATCGGTCTGCTCTTTAGAGAGAATTGTTACATATTATCAATTTAATAGGCCTTTTAATCTTGGAAATTAATCGATACCACACTTGCAAATGTTGCTCAAGTTGTTACAATACTGCAACAAGGAATAAGCTAACGTGCTGTGGGCGTGGCTCGTCAGCTCCATCTAAGCCAATGGTGTGCTTCAAAGATCTACAGCACGTTCAGGTAAACTGGAGAGTTTGTGCGAACGCCAAAATCTTGTTGTCACCGGTGTACCTTTGAGATATGAAAGATTCATAGCAATGACTTTTCTCCTAAGTCGTCATTTGACTGGCCTTGACGTCCAACAACAGCTTGAAATGGTACGAAGAAGAATTGCTAGTGAATGGAGACGACTTCAAGCAGCAGACCTTATCCCGAAATGACCTGTCACGTGACCGAAGTTGACTGCAAATCACCGACAAGCTCGACCTCGATTTACTCTAGCGAACTACGATTGGAAAGTTAAGCAATGCAGGTGAATTATGTTCTCGGATGAGGGCAGAATGAGTCTCCATGAAAGTGATCGTAAGGACAGAATGCACAGAAGACCTGGCGAGCGATTTGAACAATGCTATTTTTTCGAAACCGGGACTTATGGGGGAGGGTCTTGTATGATACATTCAGACATTTCAATTGAAGGAAAGTGTGCTGGTTTTTGTCACTTGTGGTGGTCGGGAGGTTTAACTGAATCGGTACATCTCCGATATTCTGCTGCATCACGTCGTTCCTTATGCCGGATGTATTGCCAAAGATTTCGTACTAATGCATGATAACGCCCGATACAACACTACGCAGAACATCCGGATTCCTTAGGGAAGTTGGTAACGCCCCGGTGGACTAGCTGGCGCTAAGCCCAGACTTAAACCTTAACAAGCATTTGTTAGACGAGCTTAAGTGAAAGGTTTAATTTTAATGAACTGAAAGCGGCACTGGTAGACGAATGGGAAAGACTACCGCAAGACACAGACAAAAATGCTTATGCAGATGATATTGACATCATTGGGAGAACGAAGCGATCTGTTAACGGCGCGTTTGCAAGTATTGAATCGGAGGCGGAGAAAATGGGTTTGGCTGTTAATGAGGACAAGACGAAGTATATGCTATCATCGAGAAAGGAATTTCAACATCGTTGACTCGGGCAAAGCTTCACGATGGATAGTTACAACTTCGAAGTCGTCAACGACTTTGTCTACCTGGGCTCCACTATAACATCGCAAAATGACATCAGTGCAGAGATCAAACGAAGAATTACTCTTGCCAATCGCTGTTTCTTCGGGCTAAGAAGGCATTTGAGTAATAAAGCCCTCTCTCCAGAGAACCAAGGAGACCTTATATAAGGCCCTAACTAATTATCCCGGTCCTGCTATATGGGGTAGAAGCATACTTACTTACTTTAGATGGCGCTCACAGCCCAAAATGGACTACGGCCTCAACCAACAAGCCCCTCCAGCCAGCTCGGTCCCTAGCTAGCTGCCTCCAGTTACGCACTCCAAGTTGGTTGAGGTCGTTCTCCACTTGTGTGCGCCAACTAAGGTGGGGTCTTCCTCTGCTGCGCAGACCGTCTGTGCCTGTATCTGAGAAAAAAATAAAAAATAATTTCCTCAAAAAACGAACACCGATGTATAAATTAAATCAATAAATTAAATGTGTGTGACTTTAATCAATTAATGAGGAGTGTACCGTATATAATACATTTGATATGCGGTTATCCATCTGGAAGGGCTGGAATATTTAATCAAATAAAATTGCGCTCCAGGGGTGAATGGTTGCTATATTAATACGATATATGAAAGACAAGTTATTAGTCAAGCTTAGGAGAAGAATTTTACTAACATGAGTGATCCAGTATAATAATGAAATTATAATGTTTATATTATTAGCACTGCGCCGTGTTATTGATTTCTGTTAAATTTCTATTTATGTAGAAACACACAAAATAATTTATTTTTTTTTGTATTTGATTAAAAAAAATATTTATCCGAAAGTAATTTCTACATCGTATTGTTTTTTTTTTTTTTTTTTTTTTTTTGATGTTATGCTACGATGTTGTTCTGTTATATTTTATGTACTTTGTACGCATTAATATGATAGACGTGCTGGTTTTTCCTGGAATTTTCTGTACAACCAGTTTCGTAAAAGTATGAAAGAATTTGTATTTTGCAATGTGTTTTATTTCTTTTTATTTTCTCTATAGTATCTCCAACAACTACTGTTAGGTAACTTACTTTTTCTCCCATTTTTTAACCATCTTAATCAGCTTCAAAATTAGCCCCTATTGAGTTACAGAATAGTTATATGGGGTGGGTATAATGATTCGTTCGCAAAATGTTGTTCCGGTGCAAAAGAAGGATAGGCTAGGTGGAGTATGGCAGCTTTGTATTCTACACGTCCATGTCCTGTCCATCATGAGGTTTACACTGTACAGGACATATAGATATATTATGTCTATCTTGATCTACTATTTAAGATAATGTATGAATTACAATTACGTAAGGTATTCTATAGGTTTGATGGCTGCATCACGCCATGTCATCGCCACAAACTAATTGGTATTTCACCACCGTCTTGTCATATCCACCGAGAATTAATTTGTTTGCCTAAATTGCTTTTAGTCTTTTTGTTCACGTAGAGGTTTTGCCCTCAAATTACTAATGGTTGTTTCGACTAAAAACAAAGCATAGGTATTCAGCTCTATCGGATAGATTTTATTATCATCAAAAATTAACATCCCACACATTTTTTAAAGATTATTTCTTTCAAATGTTGAGCGTAATTCCATATTCTTTAGTTCGAATTTTTGATGACTTGTTCAAGCATTTCGAGTGGTATTTCGCATAAGTAATTTCGCTTTCTAATTCCTCAATCGTAGGCCGTTTTTCAATGTAGATTGGACTTTATATAGCTCTATAGATGCCAATTCACCATTTTTTAGTTTGAAAATTAATTTTTCAAAAACTATTTACTACTGCGAGTCGCCCGGTTTATCCCATTTGGGTTTTCAAATGGTCTGGCAGGGCAAAAGCCGCTTCCAAATCAGTGTTCCCAGATTGGTGGTTTTTGCCACCAAAATGGTGGGAAATTACGAGCTTGGTGGGAATATTGGTGGGAAAAATTTCATGGTGGGATAATATTGGAAATATTTTTTTATGGGCGGAAATATTATTTTTACCATAACCACAACTTAAAAAATTCACCACCTCTCTATTTTCCTTCAACTTTTTTTCTTAAAGCATATTTATAATTTAACTGCACTCTCGATAAAAAATTATTTAACCTGTTAATCCGATATGTACACAGAGAATATGTCAACAATGAGAGATACTTTTTAAGAAATAAAAGATGGATGGGATTTTTGTCGTTGTGCTCTTCTTTTCTTATGGCTGTTCTCTGCATTTTATATAGATTAACTCATTACCAGAGCCAAATTTCAAGAACAGAAATTCTTTTTTAACCGTACTACACGAATGCGGAATGTTTTACTATACTCCTTTCGTAATATTTGTATTTTTATTTACACATTCCCACAACAAATTACAGATCGGTAATGGACAAATGGCGGAGAATGAAAATGTACCGAAGGTATCAATTTACTTATTAATATTTTACTTAATATCCTGAACGAAGTCAAAGAATGTTTAAAATTAATTTATTATAAGAGGTGAATTATGATTTATTTTAAAAAGAATGGCGCAAAATTTCAGTTGATTTGATATGATGTTTAGGCATTTTTAGTATGATTCTATGTTAAAAAAAGGATTTTCTAAATTTTAAGCGCATTGAAAACGTTTTATATTTTTAACATTTTACTAAAGTTAAAATCGCCAAATGCCTGTTTTATCTTTTTTTCATCTTGTTAGTATCATACTAACTCGAAATGTCAATTTGACAATTACAAATGTGAAAATAGCGTTAGCTGTCACTGTTTTAGGTGTGTTCAGTGAGTTTGTTAGGAAATTAGGTATTATGAAACTATTTAAAAAATGTTTAAAACTAATAAAATTTTAGTAAAGAGCCTCAAATTTAGAAAATTGTGCTAATACCTTAATATCAGACTGTTTAAAATTTTGCGCTATAGTTTTTAATGTAGTTTTTTTTTCTTCGCTGAAAAATCATTTTCAGTAGGTAAACTTTTACTCAGTTGAGACAAAAATGTAGAAGTAAGTAATTGTTCACAATAAACATTTAGGTAAAATTAAGGCAGAAAAAACATGGTGGTTTTTTTTTCCTTCCAGTACAAAAATGGTGGGATTTTTTGTAAAATATGGTGAGATTTTAAAAATCTCATCTGGCATCACTGTTCCAAATGGTCTTACTGGCTAAACAGAATGGTGACGCAGACGGAACCGGAGACGGAGCTGGAATAGCTGTCAAAATATTGAATACACGCAAATTCAATGTTGCGAACACAACGGAACGTAAGAAAAAAAACAACTTTTTGGGTCGGAAAAAAATATTGTGGTTATTTGTATCGGGGAAAAAATTATTTATTAAAAGGAAAATTATTGGAAACAAAAAATGTGAATTCTAAGCTTGTACACAATAATATTCTTTTGTTTTTCTTCAAAATACTTTTAAAGCTGTACAGCTCCATTGTGGACATGTAAAAAAAAAAAACGTATGACACTTTTTGACAGCTCTTCCAGTTCCGTCTGCGGCTTCAGTTCCGTCATTCTATTCTGTTCAGCCAGTTAGACCTACTGTTCCGTGATCAGGGGAGCAATATATAGGAGTGGGCGAGAACGAATTTTGGTTCATACAATTATTCCCAGAGTAAATTTTTTTTGGGTTTTCACGGTACTATTGCTCACTAAAGCCGCTACCAGGGACTGCAAGACTTTTATTTCTGTCATCAGCTTGACCTGACCACTGCTTTCGACTCATATACTTTTTTTTTTGGTTCAATTTCACACCCCAAAAATTTGCTGTGGGCTCTTCGCCTATCCGTATCAAGGTGAAGCGCTCCACACCCCTTAATTCAAAATTTCGAAATAATAAAATCTGGTTCACTCTACATTCTTCATGAAATCTATGTAAGATGAACTGAATTTAACAGAAATTGCGAATTTACAAGGCCCCCACTAGTTAACTGATGAGTCCAAGTGGAATTGCCGAGACGAAACGCTAATTTTTGTTGATTAAATGCTGTTAGAAAAGCTAAGTTGAATCAAAACTTCAACAAGTCCAATTAAAGTCTTATTCTTTTGGCTCTTTTATTTCATTAGTACATAATGTATATATAGAATTTTTATTTATTAAAAAAATCTTCGTAAAATCTATTTTTTTTTCTCGAAAAATGGGATCTCGCAAATTAATAGTTCCGCTTTTAAGAAACTCCCCTTTAGATAACTACAAAATTAAAAGTAGAGGAAGTACGTCCAAAATGACATACTGATATAGCTGTTTTATTAATAAAAAATTATTTAGAGTATTAATGTCGCAATGTTATATTTATTATGTCATATTTCAATTCATTGCACACATTTTACAATCCTTTTTAAGTTTAAAATATAAATGCAAACAATTAAGGAAATAGTTATTAAAAACTATAAGAAAATCCATTTTGTCCAAGATGAAGTATGGACAAAATGACATATTTCATATGGACAGAATGACATAGAATATCTGGTAGGTCTTTAGTATAGTTAACAGGTTCCATTTTTCTAAAATAAATTAATTATTAGTAAGAATTTGTTGCTTTTTGAAAATATAAACCTTATCAGATTAATATTACATGTACAATTCGCAAATGAAATACTTACGGCCATATTATTAACTTCTTTCAAAGCTAATTTTACTGAAAACTAGTTCTTTTATGGGTTTCGATTTTTTAATTTTTCACAAATTTTTATTACTTTGACATCTTAATCAAAATATTCATACATATTTTGGTTTTTAAATCAAATCAATAAATGTTTTTGAAAAACTTAGGACTCGAAACCCCTATAAAACTAGTTCTTCAGTACTAGCTTTGAAGAAAGTAAATAATTTGGCCGTTAGTGCTTTTTGGCACATCCGCACAAGATGCATTGGCCCAATTATTGCATTTTATACAGTTTCAATGACCTTCTCCATCGACTTAACTTTCCAGGAAGGACTGACGATCCGTTGTCCTTTTATAATTACGAGGGTTGTTTACTGCTAAAATTGAAACAATATATTCGTATAAGTAGGTATGTCATTTTGTCCATGGTTATGGTATGTCTTTTTGTCCATAATTTCATAAAACTCCATAAAACTCTGATATTATGGTCAATTAAGAGCTTATATTATCAATTTTGTTATGAACTATAGATTTGTTCAATAAAACTAAATGAAAACTGCATAAACTCACCAAAACCCAAAAAACTATGCAGAACCAACAACAACACATGGCGGCCAAATGAGTCAGAATTTTCAAAATCATCAAAGCCAACTAGTTATATTGGAGCTAGTTGTTGTAGAAGTAAAGTAGATTTCAAGATATAACCGGCATGTCGTTTTGTCAGTATATGTAATTTTGGACGTACTTCCCCTACCTGTCTTACTTTACTTACTTTAGATGGCGCTCACAGCCCAACCAACAAGCCCCTCCAGCCCAGCTCGGTCCCTAGCTAGCTGTCATTCAACTATAAAAATTGATTATTTATCTCGGAATCGGCTCTAACGATTTTGATACAAATTTGTATGTATGTAAGTTATTGGAGACATGTACAAAATTTATATGAACTTCATTTCGGTAAATAAAAATTCACCAAAAATTGTAAAGAGAAGCGGTTTTTGATTTTGGGTCGAACTATTTCGATTAAAATTTGTATAGAGTCCAGTCAAAAAATAATTCCAGTTGCTATACAAATATTTCGGTTTTTTCAATTTTTTTTTCAAAAAAACGAATCAAATTTAAATGATTGCAAGAAAATTGCATATCAATTTTTTTCTAAAAAGTTCACATTTCAGAAAAAATTACTATCAGCCCTATTATTAAAAAGTCACTGTCCACTCCTTAACACACGAACACGTGTTAGCTAGCAGCGCACGGATAGACGAACAAGTTGTTGGATAACTTTAATTATTAATAAACATATCATAATAGTTCCAGTCTGTACCACTTAAAGTATATGGCAACCCTTCATCAAATCGTGGAAGTATTCTTATACATGTGTCACACGCATGCACTGATTGATGAAAAATATGCTTGTAGTTGAAGAAGAAGTTATTCATCCCTTAAACGCCAAATTTGGCGAGTTAAAGTTATATGAATTGCAAGTTGACAGATATGTTAGTCTTATCCTTCCGTTGGTTTTCCTTTTTTTGATAAGGGTGTATTGTATATGTACAAAAAAATTAGAAAAAATCTTGTAAAATTTAATAAGTTTTTCTATGGAAACAACATTTGTGGTTATAAAAATCGATTTTATCAATCGTTATTTCTTATAGGTATCTATAAAATTTCCCATAGTGGTTTTTAGGATTTGTCCCAGTTAGGGGTCGTACAGCAGCTTACATATAAAATCCCCATAACCAGTCCTAAGCATATATTTTTTTTTCTTTTCTTTTTTCTCCAAAATTCGTCTTGTTTTTTTTTATTTTTTTCATTTTAATAGCCCATGAATTGACTAACCCAATTTCTAAATAGCCTGATGACCTAAATTCCCTGTCTTAAGGTTGTGAAGGACTTCCACCCTCTGCCAAATTTCAATTAAGGCTTCGATATAAAAAACACTCCTCTCAACCCTCAAATATTTTTACATCACTGACTCCTGCTTATTCCTATAAATATAAATTAACCTAATCTAAAACGACTTTTTTATTTCATCTTTCATAGTTAAAAACATTTAAATCAAATGTTTTACAAGCTATAAAAAAATTACGTAGCTTCTTGCCATTCCATTATTATTCTCTTGGAGAAAATGTAAAGTTTATATTGCATACCATCATCGTGGAGCTGAACAAATTTTCCTTTAATAAGTGAAATTGTATGCAGCTCGTTAAAATGGAAATTTAATTAATTAAACTTTAAATTACTCTAGGTCAGATCATTTACTTTGTAGCTATAGTTTTTTTCTTCTTTTTCTTTTTTTGAAAGGGACTGAACGTGTCGATGTGTTTGGCATTACACTTTCCGTGAAAAGACCTCTGAGTGTCACTAAGTGGTGAAATGTTCAGTCACTCTCTGTTCACCGATCCGAATAATTTCCCTTTCCTGCTTGTATCATAACTTTATACAAACGTGAATAAATGATTTTCTTTTTTCATGTCCATTATGACTCCTGCTGACTATTTTTTATATGCACAAAAAAAAGTCTATACAGGAAACATAATGTTTTACTTTTAATTCCTCTTTAGGGCAAGTATTGGTTTCGTGGTAAAAAAAAATGTAATTTGTTTGAAATTGGACGAACCAAGATTTAAATGGTAGCGTCTCTGTAATAGGTATCGCACTATAATTTGAAAAAAAAAAAAGATAAGTGTTGGATCTGAGCCTTCGTGCTCGTAAAACTTGTTATGAGTAGATTTTAGAGAATATGTTTACCAAGTCTATTGGCGAAAATTTTCTTCAGCGAAGAGGTCTATTTAACGGGTAAATAAGGTACGTCAACAAGAAAAATTGCAATATTTGGCAAGACTTTCACCAAGTGGAAATAAACTCGCGGCAAACAAAATACATAATTGTAAATAAAACTAATGCTGGTTAAATAAAATTTACTTACTCTGCGATTGACGGCCGCAAAATCAACATAACCCGAGGATATTCAGCCGTAGCTATGTGCCAGAGTCCTCGAAAACTGTACCTCTTGAATGCGTGCCACCCACACATAATGTAAATGATGTACTCACCCCTTCAAATAAAATAAAAAATTCATGGACCCGACTCATTTGGAAAACTCATTTGATTTTTTTTTTTCAATTAAAATAATTTCAATTTTTTTTCTGCAAAAATCATTTTCCTCCATCTGTTGCTATTATTTTAGAAGAGGATTTGAAACAATAAGATTGTATAGCATATTGTATTTCAAATTTCTGACATTATTCATTAAATTTTGAAAAACAAATTAATTATTTTATAAAGAAGTTTTTATCAAATTTTCTTGTTTATTTTCTCAACTATGCCTTTTTGCTGAATTTTCCGTCACTAGCAACTTCAGTTTACTTCATAACATCCCAAAACCCAAAGTCTGTGTTTAGAAGTTTCACTGCAAAAAATGTCCGTCGTTCGATTGTTAGTCCCCTTTCACACAAAGATACTAGTTTCTGCAGATTTTTTGCCTTTTTCTTTAAATCTCCTTAACAATCCCTTGTAATTTTTTTTAATAATTTAAAAAAAGAAGAAAGTTTTGATAAGCAAGCTCATGCGATGCAGTTGTGGATTTTATTTTTTATCAATCGATATTTTTCCTTGCGCGCATCATGGAGACATTAAATGAGATTCAAAATGTACAGTGAACGCGATTTCGTATAATAAACCAATTATTTTTTTTAAAGGTTTTCCATGGATTTCCCCCTGGTGGAAAAATAAATTAATTTATTAGCTGAATATAAATTTTCCGAGGGTTCATATACTATGCGACACACTTAAGAACTTTCTTCAGTAAAGATTATTGAATGAATTAAGAACTCTTGAGATATGTAGCTACGAAGGGGAATGGCGACACAATGAAACACGTTTTTAAAGATTATTTATTTTTAATTTATTTTTTTTTTTCTAGAAATTTGGTATTTGTTTTCGCAAATGTTTTGAATCTTATATTAAATATGTAGCAGCCAGCGACAAAAGAATTGCCAATTTATATCAGTTTTATTTAAAAAATTACATTCTATTATAGGCTAACAGGGCTCACTGGTTGACAATATGTACTTCGGGCATATATAATTATCTATTTGAATAACTCAGTTTTCAAAATTCAACATTTCGAAAATTCTATATTTTAAAAGTCTGAACTCAAATTATTTACGTCGATTATAGAATCCGCAATAATGCATCCGCAGTGAATTACAGTGTAGTGCTCTCTTTTATATTCATCAATTTCACGTAGAAAGATAAAGAACAATGTATTGCGAATCACTGCCGATCCACTGCTGCGGATCCCATAAGCGACATAATTATTAAATTTAGAATTGCATGCAATTTCAATTTACTATGCATTTTATTTCACTATCTTTATTGGCTTTAAACACATCCAAAAGGTTACAACCCAGTAACTTTTTTTACCATATATTTATATTTTTCCTAATATAATGCTTATACCTAATGCGCCGTAACAACGCACAGTGGAAAATAAAGGTCTGTTTCGGATCAAAAATCGATAACTTTGTTGTTATGACGCTTCTAATGAAATGATTTTTATAAGAATAATAATAATAATACAAAATTGTAAAATAAAAAAAAAAATATATTAAAACTTCAAAACTGTAATTTATTTCATTTTTAACTTAAAATATCACTTCAAAATTGTAGGAAAATAAAAAGTCTTGTGAATAAAAAAAATTAAAGCTAATACTTGGATTTTTAAGTAAAAGCTAGGTTATGCGTGAGTAAAACTAAGCTTAACCTAGCTAGTGAAAGATATAATTGAGTAATATAAATGAGCTATTTTAAAATAGCTTACGCTAGATTCCATTAGCTTTAGCTTGTTTTTTTTAGCTTAACCTTCAATTCGTGTGATTAAAAATAGCTTTTACTAGAATATTATAGTAAAAGCTACAAAAACTTCAAGATTCTTTCACTCCTGTCTAGAAATCTTTGAATAGTTCTTATTATAAAAATTCTCCTTAGTAATAGTGCAAATATGGCTGGTTTTATACGCGTAAAAAAAACAACATTTTATAGGAAACAAGTAAATTAATAAGGAAATTAGTAAAGATAACTTTAATAGTTTTTTTTTGGTCTTCAAAAAAAAAAATGCGCAGTGGCTTTTTGAATATTTTTAAGGGGACTTAGTAGAGCGTAGAAAAGGGCACAGATTTCTAAGCAGAGAATTTGTCAGATACCTGATTAAACCTAGAGTTAGTTAACAAAAATTTTAGGCACGTTTCTAACAAGATAATTGAATCAGAAAAGGCAAAATTGGCGGTAAAATAGACGTTTCCTAGAGATTTTAGAGGTATTGATTACACACATATTTTGATCTCCAAACATCTAATATTTGCTGTTGATCCCATGTTCCACTCAAAGCCCTAATATAAAAGAGACAAGCTAAGCAGCAGACGAATTTACAAGTGTGGAAGCCCAGTGGCCACACGACCCACGAACATCAATTACTAATTACTTGTTCAAAATTGAACAAAAATGGTTACAGAAAAATCTGAATTCCCTTTAAGAAAATGACATACAATAAATTAGTCTCTACTTACACGACACTATTTTGATAATTAGACAAACTTTAAAACCGCGAGAAAAACCATTTTTTGACTAACCAAATTAGATTTGTCTTGCTTGTAAACAAACTTTGATTGGTCGGAAATTTTTTTTTGGAATAATTCCAATGCATAGTCTAGTTTGTTAAAGCTTACTACCATAAATCCAGAAAAGTAAAAAAGCTGCCAATGGCAAAAAATTAAATTGGGGTCAAATTTTCACTTAGGGTTAGTGCATATATGCACTCGAAACTTATTGGAATCTCGACAGTGAATTTTTTGTACTACCTAAATACTCTAGTTTCATTTTTAGTGCATTAAAAATGCTTTAACAAACTACAGAATCGTAAACGGGTCAAACGGCAATTTCTTATTTTCTGACTTTTATCACTATTTTGCCGATAACGTCTGAAACCGCACGTTTCCGCAGCCAATTTTTTTTTATAAAAACCTAATCTGAAAATCAAAAGTTTATGTAAAGCGTGGGGAAGCGTGGGTGACTTCTAAAAGTTTCGGTGAACTTAAAGAATATTTTTTTTCTTTTATTTTATAGTTTAATAAATTACTCGTCAATTGAATCGAATAATAAAAAAAATTAAATGGTCCTTGAATCTTCACAAAATGAGTTTTTCAGAAATGTATAATACCTTATACCTATTCCCACAAAGTTTTATAGAAAATTAACTTTTAATGTGATGAACCGATCGGTTTAAATTGAACATACAAAAAATTATAAACTTAAAGGCTTCAAAATTTTTTTCTTTGCATGCATTATGTTAAATTTCTTCAGTATAGTAAAGATTGACTATTTAGCTTTTAAATAAAGTTAAAATATACCGTCAGTAACGACTTCGGTAAAATGCATTTATGATATGCTGTTGTTCTACCATTCTCCACTGTGCAACGTCGTGATTTATTTACTGTAAAACCAGCAATAAAAGAGTGGTACACTGTGGAGTATACGCACTTTTGTGATAACATTTTTTTTAAACAATTTGTCCTTATTTTTCCTCCATTTTCATTTGTACACTTTACGTTAAAATATTTTCATTTAAATAAATCTGAATGTTGCACTATTCAGATATGACCTCTTTCGCACACCATAATTTTCCTCGTGTGGAAATTGTTGATTGTTTACAAATTTGTTGACATAAAACTTTCCTGTATTTAATAAAAAATAATTTCTTTATAAAATTCCATTAAGAAAATAAGTTACCGACATTTTTCTAAATGAATATATAACACCTTAATAAATGTCACTGTAATTAAATACATATTTCGTAGGTATTAGTAATTCAAAAAAAAAAAAAAATTATTTTCATATTAAATATATTTTTCTTACATCTTTAAGGCTTACAATGTAAACTAGGTCAAATAATTAAATAAACCCAAAAATTGACCTTCGAAGCGTTGACAATAACTTTCTAGACAATTTTACGGAAGTTGTTTGGTTATAGACACTATATAAAAACTGTATATTCCTCAGTTACAAAAAAAATTATTAGGAAAGGTCAAGCTATGGCAGGGTCTTTTACTGTATTGATTCTATTGATTTTTTTAATGAAATTATTAGAAAAAAAAGACAATACCTGCCTTTAAATTTCCGACTTTAATTCTTAAAATAAACACAATAAAGATGGAAATAATTCAAAATCAAGTAATTCTTCATAATCCTTTTAAAAATTTAAATTAAACCAAAAACAATTTGAAATAACTTTGGTCGTGGTTGCCATTATCTATATACAATTCGGCCATCACCTTCACTGATTGAATAATAATGAACTAATTATGCTGAGAGGTTTCCCTTTTTTGCCTTATCTGATTTATTAATTTTATTGGTGCTTGTTTTATTCTTTGTTCGCTTGCCGTATATACCCATATAATTGAAAATCGAGTATACAAATAGCAATATTGTTGTTGGCTTGCACTTAACCGCAGAACAGCCATAACTAGGTTCATTAAGGACATTGTAACATAAACACAAAAAAGGTTCTGGCCCAACCCATCGGATTATTTTAGCACGAAAAATTAATTAACACTAATGATGGTATCTTATGAAAAATACGTGTTTATAAAAAATTATGGGGATTTTATTTGAACGCCTTATTTAAGACTTCGTGTCAATGAATAAGTGCAATTTGTTGAGACTTGTTTTGTTCATTAATTGCATGTGGGTTAAGGTTTTCACGACACTAATTTTCAATGTTAGTATAAGAATTTTTAAGTTTTCTCTTTAATATTTGAAAAAATGTGTTAGAAGCAAAAATCTGTTGACAAAAAAAAATAAATTAAAAATGTATAGTTAAACTTTCTAATTGACTTTTGTGTGGGGTAGTTAATTTACCATCCTTTAATTTAAAAAAAAAAAAAAAAAAAAACGTCAAAATACCGAACACCTTTCATATTTTTAATTTATTGAACAATGCAACCTTTTCTTTTATTTATTACAGAAAACAGCAAAACACAAACATACACCTGATACTTAACAATAATTTACTTTCAAACTTTCAAATATCTTTTTTAAAGAAAAGAAGCCTTTGTCATTGTACTGAGAGTTAAAAAAAAAAAGATACAAGAGAAAACTTTTAATCAAAAGCTGATACTTTCCCCTTCAAAATTGACTTTGTTTTATTCTTAGAATTTTTTTATAGGTACTCTAATCTGATATATGTAAGTACAACATCTTTTCTTTGTCATCCCCATTTTTTTAAAATATTTTTTCCCAGAAGAAATGACAGGAAATTTTTTTGTTTTGAGCTCTTACATTTAATTTTAATTTTTTTTGGTCTGAAAAGTCTTTAAAAATGGTCTTACCAGGTGTGATATTGTAAAGTCCTGGGAAGAAATGGCTGATGTTCCTTTTTTTAATTGCGGTTTATGTATTATAGGGAAAGTTATGGATTCGTGCAAAAAATCGAACTCGAAAATAACAATCAAACTTGGCATAACGATAATGGAGAACAGAAAAAAATTGGGTCCCGCAATTCCATCTGTCTGTCTGTCTGTACCTCGGCCTACAGCCTAAACCACTGAATCAATTTTCTTCAAACTTGGAGCATAATTTTGTGGGTGATTCCCTAGGGAAAATCAAGATTTTTTTTTAGCTCAAAAAATAATGGTCTTATGGCAAGACCATTTTAAAAAAAAGTTATTTATCTCAAAAACGGATCAAACGAGTTTTTTTTCTTAATTTTTTGTGTGACCTAGTAGTGGTATGGTCTGTATTTTGGTGAAAAAGACATTTACCAAAAACCGCTATTAACGGTAGAACCGTTTTTTTTTTTTTAATTTTCGATTTTCTCGTTAACGACTAAACCGATTTCGAACAAAATTTTTACTTAGAAGGTCCTATTATGTAAGTGTGAAAAATACTGCATACAAATATTTTCAAAAAAATATTTTTTGGATTTTTAAAAAAAAGTTAAAATTTTTATTTTGAAAAATCATTTTTTTGAAAACGGGTTATTGAATTTTTGAAATTATGGTTTTAGTTGCATTATTATATTCTTAAAAATGGCATACAAAATTTTTTTTCTAAAAAATTTTAAGAAATTTTATAATATAAAAAATTATTTTTTTTTAAAAACCGCTCCAACGATTTTTTCTGTATAAATTTACATTTTTTCAAGGATTTAGATGGCGTTCTTCATTTTGAGATTAAAACATTTTAAGTATCTAATTCTTTTATCAATTAAAAGAACGTGATTCAAGTTGTTTTTTTTTATACTGAAATTTCCATTTATCAATTTATTATGTGGATAAGAACATATATGTATACTTATTAATGATATGTTTTATATTACACTCAATCTTTAAAATTTGAAGAAGCTTTTGCTACAAGAGCAAGTTCGTGCGACCCAGTCGTGCATTTTATTTAAATTAAAATTGTAATGAAGTCTTGTCTAGCATATATACACTTGCCAAAACAATTAAGGGAACAAAACAAAATCACTTTTTTTTTAGTGTTTTTCGAAGAGCTGTATCTCTGTGAAAAGTGGTCGTATTGAGATGAAACAAAAAGATTTCTGAAGCCTTATACTTTTTGTATTGAGAAATTTTCGCAAATGATTTTTTTAAGGTACCGTTATTGCGCAATCATAAGAAGCAGCACGACCGCACGAGATTTTAATGGGAAGCAAAACATCTTTTCGAGAAAAAAAAAATTACAATTAAAATTTGAAAATTAAAAAAAAAATATTTAATTTTTGCTCCAATTTTTTTTCTTTGAAAAAAATGTTTTTTTTTTTCTTCTCCACGCTTATCAGTATTGTAACTAACGCAAAACTGTGAAAAAAGTGGGCAGAAATTGGTGTTTTCGTTTCCATTTTGATGACAATTTCACAATGTTTATGAACCACCCAATTGGTTCCCTTATGTGGTTTTTACGAATTTGATCATTCGGTACATGAAAACGGTTCAATGGATTTATTTGAAATTTTAGATTAATATTGGTGGTCTATAGTTCTTTAAAATGTCTTACCAAATTAAGTCCTACAGTCAATATTTTTAAATCAGTAAAAGATTTACAAACAGTCTTTAAAAAGTCGTTTTTTAGACCTTTTCTGAATGTAACGATGAGAAGCCAAAAAAAATAATCGTTATAAAGTTTTGAAAAATCTAGTAGAATATTAATTTGCAGTTTTTAAAACTATCCATAAATTTTCGGTGTCCTCATTCCTTGCGATAATATTGGTAGTCAAAATCAAAAGTCTGTTTTTTCATTCAAAGCCAGATATTCTTTTGAAAAAAATTTGTACAATGACGAAAAAAGATGACCTTAAAGCTGAATAAATAAGTTATTGAAACAAGGTATTAAATTGGCTCAAAAAAAATTTTCAAAGTAAATGACAATGTTCAAAAAGAAGAAAAAAATTTAAAATTTTTGGGTCGTGCTGCTTCTTATGATTGCGCAATAACGGTACCTTAAAAAAATCATTTGCGAAAATTCCTCAATACAAAAATTATAAAGCTTCAGAATGCTTTTTGTTTCATCTCAAATACGACCACTTTTCACAGAGATAAAGCTTTTCAAAAAACACTAAAAAAAAGTGATTTTTTTTTTGTTCCCTTAATTGTTTTGACAAGTGTATGTACCTACATTTTTTGTGAGAAGATACATATATGTATATTGTTTTTGTTCAAAACCAATTTATGTAATTCTTGAATAAAATAATAAATAATAAAAAAATAAAATAATAAATAATAATAAAAAAACATACATATGTATGTATGTAGTTTGCTGTAGAAAATTGACCTTATTTCAAAGAGTAAATTAAGTATGGCATATTTTCAATTTTCCATATTCAAATTTGGATTGCTGTTTTTTGAAAAAATTAAACCAAAAGTCAAAATTTCCTTACAAATAACTTCTCTTTAAGTCATAACTTTTATAATTTTAAATGTAAATTTAAAGTAAAAGGGTGAATGAGAAACAATGAACAAAATTCACCAATATGTCATTCCCTGTCCAATCGATAAAAAATAAATACCCTGTATACATAGCTACTTTATAATTGTTATAGATACCAGATCAAGTTCGTGCATATGTTTTTTATTTCAAGTTATTTATTTTTTAAATTTATTTTTTTTTTTTGCAGTAGCCGTGGCGTGATGGAACCATGCCGAAGGTCTAGGTTCGATCCCCAGGCTCGCTACATAATAATTTTTAAAATAAAACGGCTACTGCCTCTTGCGAGGAATTGACAAAACCTCCAAGAGTATCTCTTGTCATAAAAAACCGCTCATATTAGCCGTTCGGATTCGGCAATTAACTGTCGGTCCCCTCCATTCCTGCAGACACGCACACAGGAATCGTTGAGAGTTGTAAGTCACATGCCCTTGGTTCTTCATGAGCCGTTGTGCCACCATATTATTTTTTTAATGTATTTTGACACTTAGCAGACAACTGTCTACGTCTAGATGTGTTCTAAGGAAATCTAATAAATACGACTTTCTATATTATAAAAAAAGGCTAAATGAGTAGGTATAGTTTATTAAGCAGGTATGGTATAGCATTACTTTAATTGACATCCAAAATTTTCAAAGACTAAAAAATTTATAGCCTAGAACAACATATAAGATATGTACATATGTACAACATACATACATATTTATGTAAATATATTTATAACAACAAGGCGCTTTGGAAACAAATAGTTTAATTTATTTATCATAAACCATGATCAATATAACCTCATATTTACTCAAATTCGATTTTTACGATTCGGCTACTTTTAATTGAAAACAAATAATACAACATATATCGGACTAAGAATTAACTTTTCTCAACGTATTTTAAAATAAATATAAAGGAAATTAAGAGCTTTGCCTTAAAGCAACGTTTTCAATCGGAAATACATTTTTCTAGCCAATTCAAACTTATTCCATTCAATTGATCCTTTTATAATTCGATCGATTTCCTTTAGATTAAAAATAAAACCCCTAGAAAATTATATTCCCATTATTATTCAAAACTCAGCTTGCCAACGGGATTATTTTTTTTTTTTTTTTGTTTTGTTTTCATTTTTGAAGAAAAGCAATATGTAACGGTTAATGCTACAATCAAACGATTGATGTTGTGGTTGCGAACGCGATTGTGTATACACTACACACCATACCTTATTTACAAAAGTATGACCATATTCGCCAGTGAAAATAAATTGAATTGCCTTCGGCTTTTGAAAAGGAAGTATCTATTTTGTTGAAAAACTTCCCCCTAGGCCTTTAACAATAAGTCTTCCAAACATTATGTTCCTACATACCTAGATGATGAAAAATAAATTCCATCTAAATCAGAATATTTATAATTTTGGCTTAATAAACATTGTGTTTTTTCTCTTAAAAAAAAAAAAAAAAACAAAAAACATTTCCTCAAATCTGGCTTCAATAAGTTTTAGGATTTTTTTTTGTATTTAGAATTAAGAAGACATTTGAATAATGTCTTTTGGATTCAAAACGCACATCTTAGTGATTGAAAGTTTAATTAATCTTTTCAATTAAATATTCAATAAAATCTCTTCTCTCATTTATTTTAGATGCCACAAACAGAATTTTTCTGTTTTTCTTTTAATTGAAAATGGAAAAAAAAAATATTAGTATGTATTTACATCTAACATTCAAGTTTCCATGTTAACATGAAAGGTGAAGGGAATTTCATGTTGATTGACAGTCTATTATCGAATAAAATGAAATATGTATAGAATTTTTATCATTTTAAAATCTATTATCTATGTGGTAGAATGTTTTCAGTTAAATTTGACGATATTTTTCGGTTGAATGCTTGTGATGGAAGTTTTCGGAAATTGGAACTACAAAAATTATAATGGGATTGTTGTATATTGCCTTACATGTCTGCATACTGCATAAAAGGAGAAAATATTTAACTCTCGATAGGTAAATTGACCTTTTTTTAACTGGGGGAAAATTTTTCTCCCGAATTAAACTGAATTTCAGAATAACAAAAAAAAATACTCATCAATTTAATATGTTGATGCAAATGGAGAGAATATTTATTTTCAAGTGATGATTTTCAACTCAATTTTAAAATAAATTAAATAATTCAAAATAAATTATTCATGCCAACAGGCTACTCTTGGAGGATTTTTCACTTTATTGCAAGAGGCAGTAGTCGTGATTTATTTATTTTTACGTAGAAGAGGCTATGACATCTGGCATTATAGTCATACCCACTGTCATTTTTAAAACCTTCAGAATATCTCGGAAACTTATATATGAAAAAATGGACTAAATAGACTGGATAGATCACCATCATTAATTAACATTCATCTAATTGTTCTTCTTTTTGTTAAAAAAATGTTTGACAATTAAATATAAAAAAAAAATACATGTGTTAGGATGGTCGCGGTCCTTTGTGTTTGTGTTGTGTGCTTCATATGGTATTTGAGAGTTTGTATTTGGTTCTGTTGTTTTTATAATGAATTTTGGAACTTTCGAGGCATATTTTTTTGCTGCCATGAGAAAAAATTAGTTTTGAAAAATTCAAAAAACAATTTTCCTAATTATTTCAGGTTCAGATTTACAAATACATACATTATCAACAAAATTAAGACAAAAAATGATAACAGAAACAACTACTAAAACTATACATGAGCGTGACTGGTCTTTAGTACACTTTTAAAATTTATTTTATTTAGCCTGGTTTTACTGATTCGAAATGAAAAATGCCATTCAAAAAAGATATAACGAAATCATAACCAAAAAATTTCGTTCTACCTTAAGATTTGCAGTTCGCGCTGTCCGACGAAAACAAGAATTCCAGTAATTACGTATACATTAAAGCCGAAACCACATCTATCTCATGTGGTGTATTGTGGAGTCGTATGTCACTATAGCTCCAATGTATTTCATATGCGTAGAGCAATATTTGTTTGGCGTGATGTGTTGTGGAGTGGTGCATTGTGTCGATATCTATTTTGCTACGATTTCGCCATACGCACGCTATAGCGCAGAAATCTTTTTTAGTGTGCGGGATAGAGAAAACAATGCTCATGAAAACAGAATAATAAAAAATGTCAGTTTGTAAGCTGTAACCGATTCTTGATTTTTTTTGAATTTACACAAAAACAGTCTGGGCTGTTTATCCGCCCACAGCCCTTTTTTTATGCAGGTAACTGTTTTCCCACAATTTATTAAAAAAACCGTTTGTTGCATTTTTAAGTTGTTTTTTGACTTTGGTATTATTTTTTTTTCACAAAAATACGTGATTAAGTACATATCATTTTTTCTTTTTCAATTTAAAAGCACAATTTTTTTTCTTAAAAATATTTTACATTCTTTAGCAAACAAATACATTTAAAATTATTACCAAAATAAAGACAAAAAAAGTTTATGTAAGAAAATTAGAACATTTAAGATTGTAATTAGTAAGAAAAATATTTTTATTGTAATATGTAAATAATTTTTTTAATGAGAAATACTACATATGTACATATGTATTAATAAGTTGCTAACTTATTCGATAACTACTTTGTTAAAATCTGATTTATCAATCTTCGGTTAAAAAAATATCGACTTTTTCAATTAAAAAAAAAAAATAAACAATACATAGAATATTTCAACGTCGATTTTTTACTTTTGTTGTTGTTTTTGATGTTTTTATATTTGAAATATCTGACATTTCACACAATTTATCACTTATATATTTTAATTGTTTTCTTGGTAAACTGTTGAAGATTTTGAAAACAAAAGTATAGAGCTCTAGCTCTACCAATTTTCTTTACAATAAATTAGGCATTTCCGGCGATTAAAAGGAACAAACAGACAGACAAACAATTTTTCATTAGTTATTACAATACTGATAAAGCCTAGTACGCAGTTCGGGAAAAATTTTTCTTTTCATATAAAATTTTTCCCCGGACAAATTTTGTCTTCAGTTTTTTTTCCATCAGTACGCAGTTTACGCGCAAAATTGTGACGGTTGTACCCGCTGCTGTAGGGTGAAGTCTCCACTAAATTTTGCCAGGAAAAATAATGTTCGAAGCATTATTTTGCGGGAAAAATTTTGACAGGTCAATAATTTTGCACGATAAACACGATCAACTATTATTTATCGATAATTTTGCAAAAAGAAAAACATTAATTTTGCGCGATTTTTCCAACGTTTTTGTAGAGATTAGGTTTGTAGAGATAAAATTTGTCTTTTCCCGATCTGCGTTCTAGACAAAAGCAAACAACAATAACAACACGAGGTTGTCAAACAAAACAACACGTTGTTTTTATTGTTTTCTATTGTCACGGCGATTAATCGCGTTGGTTTGGGAGAGCATTAAGAGTTAAAAAGAAAAAAAAATATTTAAAATTTAGTTGTAATTTTTGTTTTTGTTGAAAAGATCGTTTGTTTTTCTCTAAAATCTTATCAGTATTGTAACTAATGTAAAACTGTGAAAAAAATGGACAGAAATTGTTCTTTGTTCAATTTTGATGACGATTTCACAATTTTTATGAACCACACAATTTGTTCTTTTAATAGATTTGTACAGGAAAATAGTTCAATAGCTCGATTTGAAATTTTGCAGATATACATGTGGTCTATAGCTCTTAAAAATTTCTTACCAAACTAAGCCCTGCAACCAATATTTGTAAAGCCAGTAAAAAATTAACTAAAAGTCTTTAAAAAGTCGTTTTTTGACCTTTCCTTAATCTTTCGGTAAGAGGATAAAAAAATAATAATTTCAAAGTTTTAAGAAGATCTTGTCGAAAATTTATTTAAGTTTTCAAAACTGCCCCTAAATTTTCTGTGTCGGAATTCCTTGCTGAGATATTGTTACCCAAAATCCGAAGTCTCTTTTTTCATTAAAAGTCAAATATTCTTCTGAAAAAAAAAATTAGAGCGCCAAAAAGACTACATTTAAGTTAAATAACCAAGTTATCGAATAAATACATTTATCTTGCTCAAAAAAAAAATGTTCAAAGAAAATGACACTCTTCAAAAAAAAAATTTAAAAAAAATAAAATTTTTTGCTCGTGCAGTTTTTTATGATTGCGGAATAACGGTTCTTAAAATCACTTGCTAAAATTTTTGGTTTGAAAATAATTTTTTAGAAAAAAGTTATAAGTTAAAAGTATATAAGTCACTAAACCAAAAAGCTGACGCGCTATCAAATTGATTTTATATTTTTAACCAAAATACATATAAAAGGAAAGACCAAATTCTGATCCAATAAAATTTGTATATAATTCTCTACTAGATATCTCTTAAGAATGTACAAAACTAAGAGTAGGTACTTTTGAAATTAGTATTGTTGTATACTATTTCTCTTAGTACATGTGCCATAAAAATAAAATAAGATTTTTGCTGATGTTGAAAATTTGATTCAGAAACTGATCTCTGAACTTAATCCTTTTTTTTTTCGAAAAGCAATTAAATTCTTAAATATTGCAATATTTTTTATAAGCCCTTTATTAACAAAGGGTAATTTATACGAAATTCAATAAAATTCTCATTTAACAAAGGTATGTCTACATTTAATAGAAAGTAAACAAATTAGCCTAAAACCTTAAGTTCAATTATATTCTTCAAACCTTTCAATTAAAATTTGTTAAAAACTACAAATTTCTCTCTCCTCATATGAAAATAAAAGCTGAAAGATAAAATTTTGAAATTAACAAATTATCTCCAAAGTTTCAAATTGAACTGAGTATATGTAGGTAGTTAAATTCTCTTTATTCCAATCAAAACTTATGTGATGTCTTCAGGCTTACCTCTCAGGTTCATATCCAAGAAATTTAGAAAATGCAATTTCCTATTCTCAAGGTAGAATGCATTCAGATGGAAATTTGTGTGCAAACAAATCACTGAGTCAGGTGTATACATACTACTTACGCATAATGCTCATGTTTTCATTTCCTTAAAACAAAAACATCAGAAGATAAAAGAATAGAGTTTCCTTGGATCCAAGATAACAGACATAATTCTGTCTGTACCTATCCTATATAAAAAACAGAGTCCTCACTTTCATTTTAAATATGAATAACAAAACAAATTATTATTTGGGGATTTTAAGATACCTCATATTTAAAACATCTATGCCTAACAATTAATTTAAATTTAAATTCAAGGTTCAATTAATTAACAGATGCCGAAGATTGGAAAAGCAAAAACTTCCACAATATATCCCTAGGTTGAGTTAACAGACATTATATGGAATAAAATTAAAATCAAAAACTTCCGCAGGATATCCCTACTTTGGTCTATGATAAATTACTTAAACTTTTCAAAGAAAATTTGTGCTTTTTCAAAAAAAAATACAGGAGTTTCTGATATTTTTCTCACATAAAAACAGATTGAGACGAATTGTAGGTCAATAAAAAAATGTTTAACTTATTGCGGTGGCGTTTCGAGCATGGCATACGTTCTTCATCGGGCAAAACTTTTATATTACGAATTTAATTCAGTCATTAATCGACATACGTAATAAATTATTATAGCACTATAAAAGTACCTGATGCGGAAATTATGTAGACTGTGACAATTTTGCAGTGTCAGTGGCGTCTTCAAAAACGATGCAAAAACGGGAGTAATGTCGAATTCTTTTAAACAAAAAATTCGATTTGTTTTTTTTAGAAGAAAAAAAATCGAATTTTTTTTTAAAAGGAATTCGACATAAGATTGACGAATTTAATGTAATTTAGAATGAAAATTAAAAAAAAGGCCCTTAAAGAAATAGATGAAAAAGGTGAAGAATGGAATAAAAAAAAAAAATAAATTTGATGGCACAACAGCTCATGAAGAACTAGGGCCTAGTGACTTACAACTCTCAACCATTCCTGTGTGCGTGTCTGCAGGAATGGAGGGGACCTACAGTTTATTGCCGAATCCGAACGGCTAACGAGCGGCACTTTTCTGTGACAGGAGATACTCTTGGAGGATTTGTCAATTCCTGGAATACGTTTTTTAATTCTAATTCATAATTAAAATAGACTTTAAAGCCACCACAATAAATTACCACCAAACGGCATGGGAACTTTTTCAAATAAAAAAGTTTGCATAGGTATTATTATCGATAAAATTAATAAAAACTCGCGTTATGTCCTCAAATGACTTCAAGACTTTTATTCTACGAACGCTTTTTTGGTTATTTTTTATTAGTAGAATTAGTGAATAAACATTTTGACTGACATTTCTTTTCAATTAATTTATTTTATTCTATTCTATTTTTTTAGCTCACCTACAACAAAATTTCAACCTTCGTTTAATAAACTTACCAAAATGCCAATTCAAACAATCAACAGAAAAAACTTTATCGCAGGAAGCCATATTATATTGTTCCTCAAAGAAAATCATGGAAATTTCGATTAATACGAATGGATTATTGATGAATGTGTGGAAAAACCCCAAACGAAAAATTCGGATTCGAAATTCCTTAAATCGTAGAGTTGTATTCAATATCTACTAAAATGCAATTCCATGTGTGAACAACAACAAAATTCCTCATATTTTGGCTGAAAAATATATCTAACCATTCAGTGTGAGAAATTTTATCAAATATTCATCAATGATTCCCAACATGGAGCTTACCGACGAACTGTCTGAAGTTGAGCCTTTTGGTTCATCGAATAATTCATTGGCATTTGATTCACTATCAGATGTGGATGATGCAGAACTGAGTGGAAATGCATCTTTTATGCAGCTGCCACCTGATGACTGTATGCAGGTGTACAACAATGTGTCTTATATGAATGTTTCCTGTGATACCCTGCTAACGTATAGCATACCGTTATACGGCTATTGCATGCCATTTCTGGTTCTGATCACGATAACCTCGAATACATCAATTGTCCTGGTGCTTAGTAAACGTAGTATGGCAACGCCAACGAACTTCGTCCTTATGGGTAAGTTTATATTCAATTTTAAAAGGAAAAATCCTTAGAAATTGATTCGTATTCATTTTTAATTTTACAAAAATGAAAAAAAAATACAATTTCAAACGGTCTTTCTATTACCATATTTGTGTCTATATGGGTAGGTTAGGTAGGTACGTACATCCATTCAAGGAAGGAAAGTTGAAATAAACAATTTGCATTAAATCTCTGCAATTCAAAAGGAAATAGAAATGCTATTTGTCGCCTGGGGAAATCAGTAAAAAAAAATGTTTTTGAGTTTCATAAATCTCCTGGGGGATTTTTCTATACAAAAACTATGCGAGATATAAACTTTTATATATCTACCTATACATGTTCAATTATATCAAGTCAAAGATTAATTTTAGCTTGAAAGTTGAAAATAAAAATAATTCCTGTGCGGGCTTCGTTAAATTGTTTATCTTTGAGGCGATTTTTCAATCAACAAATAAACATTTAGTTAGCTATAAGAAGAATTAATAGAAAAAAATCGTTGCTTCATAAATAGAAATAAGTGTCAACCATTTGATATTTTACTGACTTTAGGAATTTGGCTCTAAGGAAAATGAGATCTTAGATATTTCGCTCCCTCAAACAACGAGCAAGCGATTTCAAAATTAGTTTTCCTCAGTATTTTGTCAGAAAAACTGAAAAAATTTACTGAGAAGTCCTGTTCACGTGACTGAGATTGCTGAAGGCTCTGTTGAGATCTCATTTTCCTAATATTTTCATGCAGTCTTAAAGTCAAAGACGAAAAATTTTAAGCTCCTGAGTTTAAAATGTTTTGTTTATTCAAACAGGCTCCGGGATTTTAGCAAAAATAAATAAAATATTGGTAACCAAAGTCAAATGTATCTTTTTTTCATTAAAAACTAGAAATTCTTCTGAAAAAAAAATTGTAGAACGACGAAAAAAGTTGACATGGAAGTTAAATAAACAAGTTAAATTTAGTGAATCAATACATTTAATTTTTCAAAGAAAATGAAACTCTTCAAAAAAAAAAAAATAAAAAAACAAAATTTTTTTGATTCGTGCTGTCTATTGTAATAGCGTAATAACGGTACCTTAAAAGAAATCATTTGGTAAAATTTCTCAACATAAAAACATAAAGCTTTGGAATGCTTTTTATTTCATCTCAATATGACCACTTCTTCCAAAGGTACAGCACTTAAAAAAACACTAAAAGTGAAATTTTTTGTTCCCTTAATTTTTTTCACTGCTGTACATGTACAATAATGCATTTTTAAAGCTTTTTTCATGAAAATATACATAACTAGTTTACAATCTATTAAATTTCAATAAAACAAGAGTGAGTATATAACTCATACACAGTCAATGCAATCAATCATATTTCAGCAAAATGTATTTGTTTCACTTGTTTTGCACCATTCGCATTAGAGAAGTTAATCCTCCTTCTAAAAGCCTGGTGGCAATATAGTAGGTTTTCACAATAGAAAGTTCCAGGAAAAACATCAAAAAAGAAAAAAAAAATAAAGGCTAAGAGTGGGAATTCCCATAGTTCCCACCCACCTTCCAGCAGAAGTCATAGAAAATTATATAGGTCACTTCATATGTAAGTCCCACATTGTGTTTAAGTTCTTACTGTCACAACACAATGATAGTTTTTTTTTTTTGCTTGAGAAATAAGGAAAAACTTTAGCACGAGTAAGTACTTTTGGTAGAGGTATGGATTAAAGTAATACATAGTTCATTGTGTATTTAGTGAAGTTGAAATCAAAGTTTTTAGTGAATATTGAGCAGATTTGGAGTCACTCAAAGCAATTAAATTAAGTGATGGGGTGTTTTATGTAATTAAAAATGAATTAAATTTATTTACAGCATAACTTTTGTTTTACAATTTCGTTATTATCACTTAATTAACACTTAACTTAGATCTTAGGAAGTGAATCTCAGTATATCTGCCATCTAAAACAGAATTCGGGTACTGAGCTACTGAGTTTTGCAATAAACTAACGAATCCTTCGTTTAATACTACGGGTAACAGTATTACCATAGTAGAATTAAACGAACGGCTAAAGTGCGAAGTGGAACACGCACACATAAATGATTGTGAGTTCTTAGTCACTAGGTCTGGGATTTTGTTGGGAAGCGGTTGTTGACAGAGACCCAAGCGGTAATTCATTTTGTATACCTAGTAGAGGAGGCTAATGTTCCGCCTAATGCCAAGTCCACTTACAAAAAAAAAGAAAATATCGCCGCCAAAATTGATAAAAGTCCGCGTTGTTGTCTAGGGGCCACTTACACGAAAGTTTTCTAACAGCACTAACCTGATAAACATACAATTGAGCGCTATCTGACCGAAACAAATTGAAAACAAAATGTTTCAAATTCACCAAAAGGACTGCCAATTTTACATCATTAATTTTCTACGTCACTTATTTCGCACGTTATGAACAATTATTTGGGAAAAAAGCTAAAATCTTAATTTTGCAATCGGCAATTTCCAGCTCAAATATCTCGGCTCTTTCATTAACGATTTTGAAAATATTTCACTTATATAACAATCTCAATGTTACCTTTCATTTGATACCAAATTCTTTTTGGTGATTTAACTCTGGTATAATCTTAATACCTCAACCCAAAACTGCACCTGACGTCAACTTAGCAGGTCAACTTTCTCAAAACTATAGATAAATGGTCCGGGAGTGGATATATATTGAGAACTACTTAATTGCTATAATAAATTACGCAAAAAAAATGTAATCTCTTTTTTCTTTTTCGAATAAATAGGGATGACGTCATCATATAAGGGCACCCATTTTCTCGCAAACCAAAACAGCGATTAATTTTGTTTGCGTTACTAATTAGTAATTAAGTAGTTCTCAATATATATCCACTTCCGGATCGTTTTTCTCTATTTTTGAGAAAGTTGACCTGCTTAGTTGACGTCAACTTAGCAGGACACCCATTTTCTCGCAAACCAACACAGCAATTATTTTTTTTTTCCTAACTAATTAGCATTTAAGTAAAGCAACTAATTACTATATACTTTTTAATCTGCAACGGAAAAAGTGACCTGCTAAGTTGATGCACATCCTTTTCATCGAAATCGGTACTTTCGAAAAAAAAAAATGATTTTTCTACCTCGGCGACACTGTGCAGCGCCCTGTTGGAACCACATGTCGTTGGTATCTATAGCATCCTCATCACAAGAAATTTCTTATCATATCGTTCGTCATTGACGACTATATGGCAGTGTAAGTTGCGTTTTGAAAGAATCAAGGGCCAATGATTCCGCCCCAACCAAAATTCGCGCCAAACAGTTGTTACTTTCCCGGAATCAATTTGGTGCTTGTGTGCCAAGTATGTGCATTGGTATTATCTGAAATTCAAAACTTTAGCTTTTAACACTTTTATTCGTCGACTAGGCAGCGCAGAACGGTTGTGGCGAGGACAATAATTAAGTAGCTTAGAGTTAATTTGAAAAATAGATGATAAACAATTTGCAATAAATTAAAAAAAAATATTCCTTAAAACCCTTCACTATTTCAATTAACACATCTCAAAAAAAAAAAAATTAGATAAATTTACTTTTGACTTCGAAATTTGTATAAAGAAAATGATTTTGATATTTTAATATTTCCTACAAAAATTTGTTCAGACACAACTGGGTGCTGCTAGGTCGTGCCTTTATAGCATTTTTATTGTTTCAATTTTTTTTTATTATTTCTTAAATCAAAAAAATTAAATAAGTAATTTGTTTTTTTTTTAAACTTTTTTATACGTGCCCGAAGTCATAATTTCTAAAAATTCATTCTTTCTTAATTAAAAAAATACTACAATATAAGAGTGTATATGTCTAACTACTATTTTATTAATTTACATAATCCTTTCAGCAATGGCACTTTGCGATATGCTAACAGCAATATTTCCTGCACCAGGACTCTCATACATGTACTCTTTTGGGAATCATTACAAACCACTATCACCGGTCTCGACGTGTTATGCGTACTTCATATTTAACGAGGTAAGTATTATTGCTTATTTATGCTTTGAGTGAGTGGCACTTCTGAAAATTACTTCATATATTTCTGTATGTCCTCCGTTTGTCAATGGAATATAAAAACCTTGTCAAGCACCGTCAATTCACCTGTTGACAAGCAATGTGCTATTTAAAAGAATATAAATATTATGCATATGTACTTACACATACACTCCAGCCAAAAGTTCCGAGCTGTGAGCTTTAACTTTACTCATTCATGCTCCTGAGTGGGAGTATAAAGATTCCTCATTCCAGGTTGGTCTCCTTGCTTCCTATGAATATAAAATTATACTTTGAGGGCTGTTTGTTGGGTTCTTTTTTATTATTATTTATTCTTTTGTATGAGGTCGCTTCTGTGGCAACTTTAACAAAATTCACTTTAAAAACATCAGTTGTGGTACTGTGGTCGGTTTAAGAGTTTGTCTTTTGAAAATTCTATGGATGTTATCAAGTATCTATAGGTAAGGAAAATTTTCTTGGAAAATGAGCAAATGGTTTATTTATATTTTCTCGCGAACAAGAAAATCATTTTATTTTAATATTTCAAGGACATTGAGTTAATATTTTGTCCTCATGAATATTTCTTTTAAAGATTTTTAACTGGATGTTGGCTATCAAAATAAAAATATCTACTCGCTTTCTCTTTGTGAGGTTTTTCAGAAAAGCACTTTATTATTGTCTAGTCACTCAAAAACATCGTTTTATATAGGGTAGACATAACTAATTTTATAGTATCGTTTAATTTTTGAATGGATGCTTGAATCAAAGGACATCAACGAATAGCGAAACAACCATCGGCATCGTAAATGATAAAATATGACAGCAGAAACGGTAAAGAACCCATCTTCTATCAGTTTAACGGTGATGAAAAGAAATTGATTGCCCAGCAGTATCATTATCACCCTTACAATTTGCCAAAAGTGTCCACCTTTAATGTTCATCATCAGGGTGAATCATGTCCCTGATAATATTTTTGAATTATTCTTTTGTATTTTCATAACATCAAGCTAAACTTAAAGGCTTTTTTACTGTTATAAAAGCGGATCATAATAGCACAAAGAAAATAAGTTTATACATATTTTTAAAAATCAATAAATCAAATTTAATGGTAGATTTTTAGTACTTATACATTTTTTTTTTAAATAAAGTTGAATGCGACCTTTAGTCCAATGCGTTTCGCCCAGGCACGACAGTTGGGCTCATCAGTTAGTTGCTGTCGTACCTTTCTAAGACGCAATTTTTGGTCGATGAATACCGACTCTTTATAAAATCTACAGCGCATACGCACATGCGTCTTAGAAAGGTACGACAGCATCTAACTGATGAGCCCAACCAACTGTCGTGCCTGGGCGAAACGCATTGGACTAAAGGTCACAAAAAATCTTCCATTTGAATTTAATTCAATACAGTCCACTAAAACAACAACAAAAATAACTTTCTTGTTAATTCTTTTCATCGTAATAAAGTTGAATTTAATTAATTTTTATTTTAAGATATTAAATTAACAAAATTAATTACCTATGTTATAACCATCTTTACTATACACACACATGTATTAAGAAGAGGAATAACAAAAATAAAAGAAAAATATTTTTGTTGTTGTTTAGTGGACTATATTGAATTAAATTCAATTGGAAGATTTTATGCGACCTTTAGTCCAAATGCGTTTCGCCCAGGAATAATAATAGAATAATACAATTTGCAGTGTGTATGCGCTGTAGATTTTATTAAGAGTCGGTAGCCATCGACCAAAATATTGCGTCTTAGAAAGGTACGACAGCATCTAACTGATGAGCCCAACTGTCGTTCCTGGGCGAAACGCATTTGGACTAAAGGTCGCATAAAATCTTCCAATACACACACATGTACATAGCTTAGAAGGGCTGAAATTGACAAGGTGTCCCCAAATTCGTACACGATATTTCTGGGAACATTCTTAGAACAAAATGTATGGGCTTATCTACCCCCGGTCCCTGAAACTTGGTTGCGGGGGATCAATTTTGATAAATTGACTTAAAATTAAGAAAAATGACCCTTATATAGCCAGCTCATATTTGTTCTTGTTTTTCAAATTGAGTTGCTTAAATGAAATAAATTAAATTTCAAAGTCAAAATTAAAAAAAAAAAAAAAATAATGAAGTTTTTTCGCTTGCATGTAGTTGGCCCCCCGACTTTCAAGCTGGGCAAAACTGTTAATGGCAATCGTTTGTACATCGTTTGTACACGTTTGTACAACTTTTAGAATAATTTGTACACGCACCGTTTTTTTTTTACAGGCAATTTAAATAAACGGACGGAAGTTGGCCCCAAAAAAAAATTTTTTTAATGTTTTGAAAAATTTTGAAATGCAATTCGATAGATAATCGTTTGTACACGTTTGTACAAAAAATATTTTCGTTTGTACACGTCCCAAATTTTTTTTACAAAAAATTTTTTTTTGAAAAATGTGTCTCGAAATTTTGAAAAGTATGCAATCGTTTGTACATTTTTTATGATGATTTTTCATGGTATTAATTTTTTTTCTATTTTTAATTAATTATTCAATATTTTGGGACATGTAGTTGGCCCCATTTCAATTTTTTTTTTACAATTCGAAAAATCTGAAAATGCAATTCGATGGATAATCGTTTGTACACGTTTGTACAAAAAATATTTTCGTTTGTACACGTCCCAATTTTTTTTTACAAACATTTTTTTTTCAAAAAATGTGTCTCGAAATTTTGAAAAGTATGCAATCGTTTTTACATTTTTTATGATGATTTTTCATGGTATTAGTTTTTTGAATTTAATTTTCTTTCTATTTTTAATTAATTATTCAAAATTTTGGGACATGTAGTTGGCCCCATTTCAATTTTTTTTTTACAATTCGAAAAATTTGAAAATGCAGTTCGATGGACAATCGTTTGTACACGTTTGTACAAAAAATATTTTTATTTGTACACTTCCCAATTGGATTTTACACACAATTTTTTTTTTAAAAACTTCTGTACAAATTTCGAAAAATATGCAATCGTTTGTACATTTTTTATGATGATTTTTCATGCTGTTAATATTTTAAATTTGATTAACTTTCTATTTTTAATTAATTATTCAAAATTTTGGTGCATGTAGTTGGCCCCATTTCAATTTTTTTCTTACAATTCGAAAAATCTAAAAATGCAGTTCGATGGATAATCGTTTGTACACGTTTGTACAAAACATATTTTCGTTTGTACACTTTCCAATTGGATTTTACACACAAATTTTTTTTAAAAAACTTCTGTATAAATTTCGAAAAATATGCAATCGTTTGTACATTTTTTAGGATAATTTTGCATGATATTAATATTATAAATCTGATAAAGTTTCTATTTTTAATTAATTATTCAAAATGTTGGTGCATGTAGTTACTCTAAATTCAATAAAATGCTTAGGTAGGTAGGTATGTAGGTACGTAAACTAATATCTATGTGTACCTTATAAACTTTTTGTTTTCAAACTTTCTTTGAAATAGGTATCTACCTTCCTACCAAATAATTATATAACTCTACCTATTGGTACCTACTTAAGATACCTACAAAAATGACGAATAAATATATCCATTTTACTGGAGCTTACATACCTAGCTCTTCTTTTGGTACCTACCTACCTATATTTTGCACATAAACTACCTATTAAGTCTAGTGAAACAACGGAAACTGGCATTAAATCCATAACTACATGTCCCAAAATTTTGAATAATTAATTAAAAATAGAAAAAAAATTAAATTCAAAAAATTAATACCATGAAAAATCATCATAAAAAATGTACAAACGATTGCATACTTTTCAAAATTTCGAGACACATTTTTTAAAAAAAAATTTTTTGTAAAAAAAATTTGGGACGTGTACAAACGAAAATATTTTTTGGACAAACGTGTACAAACGATTATCTATCGAATTGCATTTCAAAATTTTTCAAAACATTAAAAAAAATTTTTTTTGGGGCCAACTTCCGTCCGTTTATTTAAATTGCCTGTAAAAAAAAAACGGTGCGTGTACAAATTATTCTAAAAGTTGTACAAACGTGTACAAACGATGTACAAACGATTGCCATTAACAGTTTTGCCCAGCTTGAAAGTCGGGGGGCCAACTACATGCAAGCAGTTTTTTCACGTTGATTTTTTTCAAAATTTAAGGGCTACTGTTTTCTTTTATATATTTAATGATCTTTCATATAGTTCTTGAGAAATGTAAAAGAAAATAAAGGTCCTTTTTCATTTTTTATTTTCTCAAAAACTAAGGAAAATCTGGGTTTTAAATAAATCAGCCAAGTAGAAGACTTAGCACTATTTAATTGGACTTGTTCAATTATTGATTCAAAATAGTTTTTAACGCCATTTAAGTCTATAAAAATTGGCGTTTCGTCCGGGCGCGGCGATTTGACTTGGACTCATCAGCAGTTGACTAGTGGGGCCTTGTCAATACGCAATTTCTATTAAGTTCAGTTCATCTTACATAGGTTTTATGTTTTATACCTAGTGTGAACTATATCCAATCAGAATAGAATGCCTTTCCTAATCATAATCATTAAAGCTGATTTTTTTCCGCCCGTGGCCTGGCAATGTTTATATATACAAAGATTTTTTTTTTTGTGGACTAAAGGCCGTTAAAAGCTATTTTGAACCTATTTTTTTTTAATATTCATTTATAAGAAAAAAAATTCAAAAATTGTTGGAACCCCTCCAACCAAATTTAAAAAAAAAAAATGTGTGCCGTTTTTTAAAAATTTAATTATATGCACCATAACTTCAAAAAAAATCCTCAACGGATTAAAAAAAAATTTTAAAACAAAAATCTTTGTAGGTATGCGATATTATTTAGACTTAAAAGTCATTAACAAAAGAGTCAAAATTTAAAAAAAAAATTTGTAGTTCTATGGCAAGTGCAGTTAATAAAAGTTCTTGGTAATTTTTTTTCCACAAAAATGCCCACCATTTCTGCAATCGAAGACACACAAAATTTAATCAAATCACTTCTTCACTAGGGCATCGCCTAAATATCTTAAATTCATAGTTTGAAAAAAATCGTTTCAGGGGCTTAGGCATGTAGATCGAGTTACAGACTGCTAGACCTACAAATATAGAGACAGAATTGCGGGAGCCACTAACGTAATTAAATCGTCATTAATCTATTATTTTATTTATTTATGTAAATTTAAGAGTCCAGTAAATCCACGGTGGAATATTTAAATTTATTTTTGCCGAAGTAAATGTACATCAACAACATCGCTAAATGACTCAAGTTTAAATTAAAAATCAGAGTTATTATTTTTGCAATCAGCATGAGTAAACAAGCTCGAGATTTTGTTTTTCGTCTTTAAATTACTTTTTCTGTTTTTTTCTATTTTATCTAATAAATTCAAGATATACATTTTATCTTAATGATATTATTCGATAGCAAATTAAATTGTTGTTTACAGCATAAAAGTTTAAATCTAAAAAAAAAATGAAAAGCTTAATAAAAGGAACACCATTATCTTATTTTTTTTTTAAAGAATCTAAATTCAATATAGTAGGTGGGTTCAGTGAAAAATTTAATAATCTACTCGTAGATACAAAAAAAAAACTTAAGAGAAAATAAAATTCAATTTAAATGTTTTTTTTTTGTTTTATCTTGTTCGAACAAAGAATCTCACAACACAGCTCTTAGTTTGATAAAAAAGTAATAAAACTTTTGTTTTTCCACTTTGTACGTTAAAAAAGACACGGAATAATTATTTTTCTTTGTAGAAATACAGCAAATAAAATAAGTAACTCGCCAATTAAAAGCCTAATCATAGTATGAGGGCCAATAATGAGGAGCTGAAATCTTTTGAAAGAATAAAAATTGTTTAATTTACTTTCGAATTGGCATTATATCATCAATAAACTTACGCTAGAATGACGTCTGCCATTTGAGTGCAAATTTATTTCGAAATATTTCGTTCAGCTCGCTAAACCCCTCTGTGCCCTATTACGTTCATGGTTGAATGGCTATGTCATCAAGCGAAATTATACCGCATTTGGTTTGGACTTTGGAGTTGGTAAAGAAAACCACAAATCATTTTTAAGTTACTATAATATATTGAGCGTGGTGTGGTGTGGTTTATGGGCTGGTGGAATCATTGCTCCATATTTCTTCGAAAAAATGATGCCTCGAAGAATGAGCCAATGGAGAGCAATTTAGACTAATGGCTACTCAAGCAAATAATATACCTATAGACATTATTTGTGATACAGTCAATCCTACTTAAGTGAAACCCGCTTACTTGAAAAACCCGCTTAAGTAAAGAACATAATTAAATCCCGTGCATTTTTCGACAAATTTCCCGCAAATAACTCTGCTTTACTGTAACCCGCTTAAGTGAAAAACCGGGTCATCTGAAAAAAATATTTCCTTGAAATTTTATATTTTTATAGTAAAAGACTCGGTTAAGTGAAAAAAAAAAAAAAAAACAAAAAATGGACAAATTTAAAAAAATCAAACAGAAAAAAAATTAATGAGAAGGCTTTAACCAGGCCAATCCTTCGTAATTGTTTTGTTTAAAGAAAAATTTTTTTTCTTATCAACTTATTCTTCTTGTTCACATTCAGGTTCAAAATCCTCTGAAGTGAAACTTTTTTTCAGTTATCCGAGGTCCGTTTAAGTGAAAAACCCGCTTAAGTGAAATAATAATTAGGATTTTTTGTCGTTTCACTTAAGCGGGTTTGACTGCATACTGAAACAGATGCTTAAAAGAAGAGTTAAAAATATTTACTTCCATATTGTACTCTATTGGAGACAATAAACAGCCGTGGTGTACATGTTCATAAGCTTAAAGTTATATTTAAACACGAGTACCGTTTTAAGGATGTATCTTTTGTTATGCCTGCATGGTTGGAAAAAATCGAGCTTTATGATTTCTTGGTCGTTTCATCAAGGGCGACTGCATTTGACACTCCTGATGTTGAATCCCATTTCCTGTAAGGCTGTAATTCTTGTGCAGTGTATGGACACCGGTGGGTGATATTTAACCGACGCCGACGTGTGATTTAAAATTAAGTTAAGTTAAATTTACAATTTGAATAAATAATTTAACAAGCTCAATTAAAAAGTACTTAGTCTTCTACTAGTAGCAACCCGTGGCGTAATGTTTAGTGCGTTGGACTGTCATGCCAGAGGTCTGGGTTCAATACCTGCTGCTTCCACCTTAAGTTTTTTTTCGGTCTACTGCCTCTTGCGAAGAAGTGACAAATCCTCCAAGAGTATCTCCTGTCACAGAAAAACGCCACTCACCTTAACCGTTCGAATTCGGCAATAAACGGTCCCCTCCATTCCTGCAGAGTTGTAAGTCACTAAGCCCTGGTTCTTCATGAGCCGTTGTGCCACCAAATTTATTTATTTATTTTTAAGTCTTCTATTAAGCTGATTTATTTGAATAGTTGAGATATAGAATTTGTATTATAAAAAGCTTATAAAATTTTCATTGTTGTGCAATGCGGAAAAAGGAAATAAAAATGTTCTCATTCAATCGCACTAAGTTTCAATCCGATTCAAATTCAATGTACATAGGTATCCACCCTGGTGTAGATATAATTTACGAGTAGGTATCAAAACTTTTCAATTAGTTATTTATTATGGAACATTTTCTTATGTACAAACCATCTGGATTAGTTATGAGGTCAATTTAACATCTGCTTTCGGTAAAGAGCCCGAGATTAAGTTAATATTGCCACCATCAAGTTCAGCGACAATATATCCTTTGTTGATCCCTTTGGACATTTTGTATATGTGTGTTTAAATATGAGTATAATCCAAACAAGGAAAACAAATTGCGATAAGAAAAAATTTCAAGCAAAACGCAGACACAAAAGACAAGTAGAGAATCTCATATTCTCATAACATAACAACCACGATTCACGAAGCGAAGCTCGAAGGCAACAACGGAGTCCTTTTATTGCGATGTATAAACTGAGGGGTAGACTCCTACTGGTATACTCTTAATATGTAGCTAGCTACCTACTTGGATTTTGTGACAAAGTTTTATCATCGCATCGTTGTCATTGTCGACGGTTAGTTTCCTTCTCTTGGTACATACTTGGTAGTTGAGAAGGTAATCATAACCATGAAAGATGATGCGGAACTCGCTGTCATCACAGGCTGTGTGTTCATAAAGAACGTTCATCTGTTTTCTCTAAGCAATATAAGGATAGATTTTGCCAAGTAATTGAACTTTGAAATAAGTAATTTTTTTAAAGAATGGGACACATAATCGATCAATGCTAAAATTAAATTGATTATGTTTGATAGTGTTTGTAGAACGCAACATATGCTCAATCTCATGCATGCTTACAGAAATAAATTAGATAACTTAGACTCTAAGTACTTTAATAAACGACAATTTGATCCATTAATTTGTTTCATAAGTTTAACTTTTTTTGTGAAAAGTGGATGAAACATGATTGAGACTTGAAAAAATTAGAAATATTTGATTATTTCAACGCTTCGTTTATACGCAATCAGTTTACACCAAAGTACCTCACAAAGAACTCGTGAGTTAGTGACGATAAACAAAACGACGTAATCCCAAAAAAAACAATCCCCACAGACAAAATCCCCAAGACAAAACCGAGCAAAGACAAAATCCCCCAAAAAAAAAAAAACAATATCATATAGAGCCAAATATATTTTACAAAGGAAACAAAATTGTCAGAAACAAAAAGTTAATAGTTTAAATGAAAGAACAACAACTTGAGTGAGCTACCACCAAGTTTAATAGGCTGCAGTTATAGCTATTTCACGGTCGCCAGGCCGATCATCACTCTGCTTTAGTGATGCTTGGTCTATGTATGCTCAATTTTATTTGAAAAACTGTTTGCCTCACTGAGGCCGTGTGTGAATTGAGTTAAAATCGCGTTAAATTTTATCCGAAGACTAATTTTTGGGGAACCTGACTAATCCCTGCAAACAAAATCTCCGCACGACACATCCTCGCAAGCAAAATCATCGCAAAACCAAATCTCCGCAGCGACAAATCCCCGCAAACAAAATCATCGCAAACCCAAATCTTTACAGCGACACATCCCCGCAAACAAAATCAACGCAAAGACACATCTCCGCTGCGACACATCCTCGCAAACACAATCATTGCGGTGATTGCTTTAAGGAAGCCAGTTGACCGTGGTATTTGTTCGCTGGGCTTTTAAACTGGCAACAATTAGGTAAAATGATGTGGTATAGCAATGGGGTGGTAAGAGTTAAGTTGAACGCGAGTGGAGTAAGAAATATAAAAGTAGGGCGCTGTTATTTGTGATTTGTCCATTAGGACTCTAGAGAGATTGAGTGGCATGGGGAATGGGTTTATTTAAATTGCTCCAGAAAAAACGAATTTTTCATTTTTAAAAATCACCCTGATTTGAAGATATTTTTTTGTCTTCATAACTCTATCTCAGCTATAACTTCTATCAGTTTCATCAAAATTGAAATTGGCATTTTTATGAAACACCCTGTTTTGAAAATATTTTTTTTTATTCATAACTTCATGTCAGCTATAACCTATGTCAATTTCATCGAAATCCGTAAGAAACAACGAAGTTGACATTTTTATGAATCACCTTGTATTGAAAACATTTGTTTTCTTCATAACTCTATGTCAGCTATAATCTGTGTCAGTTTTATTGAAATCGGTCAAGAAAAAACGTAGTTGACATTTTTACGAATCACCCTGTATTGAAAATATTTTTTAATATTTTTTTTCTTCATAACTCTATGTCAGCTATAACCTTTGTCAGTTTTATTGAAATCGGCCAAGAAACAACGAAGCTGACATTTTTATGAATCACCCTGTATTGAAAATATTTTTTTTCTTAACTCTATGTCACCTATAACCTTTATCAGTTTCATTGAAATCGGTCAAGAAACAACGAAGTTGACATTTTTATGATACGCCCTTTCGTGAGGAACGACAAAACATTTTTTGTATCCGACCCCAATAAACCCATTCCACCCAATCTCTATAGATTCCTAATGGACAAATCACAAATAACAGCGCCCTATTTTTATATTTCTTACTCCACTCGCGTTCAACTTAACTCTTACCACCCCATTGCTATACCACATCATTTTACCTAATTGTTGCCAGTTTAAAAGCCCAGCGAACAAATACCACGGTCAACTGGCTTCCTTAAAGCAATCACCACGATGATTGTGTTTGCGAGGATGTGTCGCAACGGAGATGTGTCTTTGCGATGATTTTGTTTGCGAGGATGTATCGCTGCGAAAATTTCGGTTTGCGATGATTTTGTTTGCGGGGATTTGTCGCTGCGAAGATTTGGTTTTGTGATGATTTTGCTTGCGAGGATGTGTCGTGCGGAGATTTTGTTTGCAAGGATTAGTTACGGTTTCAAATTTTATGAATTTTATATCTACATTTTTTTTTTTTTTTTGCTTTATTATTTTTTTCATTTAAAAGTTAATTTTTTAAAAACTGTTATAAAAAAACTTGACTCAAAAATAATGTGAAACAATAGATCTATGGCGTTGTTGAAAGGTATAACCTGCCATTCTACGTGTTGCTGTTATTTTTTTATAAGTCATTTTTTGAACAACCTCCCACCTGAAGGGGGAAGGTTCCCACCTAAACGAGGGAGGGGAATATACCTTCCTTCTGACACAATTCCTTTATTGTCATGGTTGAACTTATACAGTATACAAACTATATAGCTTTTTTCGCATTTTATGCGAATCGACCGATTTATCCTATTTGGTTTTTTAAATGTCTGGCAGGGCAGAAGCCGCTTTCAAATGGTCTTGGACCCAATGTCCCACCCAATTATCCCCAGAGTTGATTTTTTTGGGTTTTCCTCATACTATGTATTTCTCACTAAAGCCACGACCAGGGACCGCAAGACATTCTTTTTTGTCATCAGCTTGACCACTGCTTTCGAGTCAAATGTTGTTTTTTGTTTCACTTTCAAACCCAAAATTTTGCTGTGGGCTCTTACAATCGGACTAAAATTTTATATTATACTCACACAAACCGAACTCCTGATTGTAACTCTCACTTCTATCAAAAATCACCTTAGCCGATTCAACCCCAGAGATTTGAGTAATAAAAAAAAATGGAGTGATACAAAATGCCGGGTCAGATTATCAAATGCACTATATAGACTATTAATAAGTACTTATGGTCTTATTAATTAGATTTTTGGCTGTTTAAACTATGTCCAAGTATTTTAAAACAGTCGGAAATATGCCTTTTTAATAAAAAAAATATTGCATTTCTCTAGGTTTAGACAATAGATTACGTTGTATAAAGCAAGATAAAAAGATAGATTACTTTAGCAAAAATTAGAAAGGTTTTTTAAAAACTTGGACGGCTGTCTAAAGTTAGACAGTGTTTATTAATAAGACCATCAATTATTAAACTTTTCTGAGTTTTTTTTAAGTAAAAAACAGCAAAAACTACGTATCTTTTTCTATGAACAAATTGAAAATCCAGGTAGTCGGCATATGGGTAAGTATTCGTATTAAGATACAGACTTAAAACTAAGAGAAAATTTTGTTTTAATTATTTGAAATCCAATATGAGCTTCTGGGAGCATAAAATTTCAAATATTTTCAAAACAAGGACATCGCTATTAAATACTCTTAAAATAGTTTTGACTGTCACCCTGATGCAAGAAACAAAATTTCTTCATCCAACTTTATTTAAAGTTCTCTATTGTAACATTATGTAAGTAAATCTAAAATATTAAATTTGCTAATGTATGTATGTATATAGGATAAATATGAGAATGCTATGAGCTATGTTACATAAACTATGAAAAAATACATAAAACAACAATTTTTACTGTATATCTTCATGTGTATACTTTTTAAGTTTCTAAAACCAATTTACGTATTCAAACAAAATGTTTACGAAGCAAAAACAGGAAAGCATTTGTGTACATGATGCAAGAAATTATTTAAGGTTTTCCCGGAAACGGAAAGTGTTAAACAAATATTCCCCATGCACATGCACAATTCTTTAGGGCTTGGAATTTTGATATTTACAGATACACGAAAGATGCTACGAGTTTTATAGGATGAAGTTAAATAAAACAAAATCCATCTTTGTTAAATTAAATATTTCACTGAAGCATGTACATAGACAGTACCTGAATAATGTATGTATATGTATATATATTTATTTTCTTTATGAGAAAACCAGTTTGAAAGAGCAATGTTATTAAATTGCTATCTTAAATTTCTTCTTAAGGGTTACTACACTAGGCGACTTTACAAATTACGTAAATTTTAAAGAAATATATATAATATCAGAACTTTATTTAATGACTTCTTCATTTTTGTCCATTGCATATAAAAAATAAATTCTTGCAAAAATCTTTAAAAGAATTACTGGCTGAACAGAATAGAATGACGGAACTGAAGCCGCAGACGGAACTGAAAGAGCTGTCAAAAAGTGTCGTACGTTATTTTTTTTTACATGTCCACAATGGAGCTGTACAGCTTTGAAAGTATTTTGAAGAAAAACAAAAGAATATTCTTGTGTACAAGCTCAGAAATCACATTTTTTCTTTCTTTTAATAAATAATTTTTTTCGCGATACAAATAACCACAATATTTTTTTCCGACCCAAAAAGTTGTTTTTTTTTCTTCATACACGTTGAAACGTCAAAAGTGCCGTACGTGAAAAGTTAAAAGTTGGTGAACTCTTCCGTCTGCGTCTGCAGCTCCGTATGCGTCTACGTTCAATATTTTGACAGCTATTCCAGCTCCGGCTCCGTCTCCGTCTGCGTCACCATTCTGTTCAGCCATTAAGAGAACATAAATCAAATTAAGCTGCAAGGTATTTCTTATGATTTTAAGGAAGGTGATTGTTTCTACCATAGCAATTAATTATATAAAAACAGAGCATTTTAGGTTAATATAAAGGATAAAATATCGTCTGTAATTGCAGGAAATAAAACCTATTTTAATGCGTATGCCTACATAACCCAAATTGACGTGTTGCCCAACCTGATTTGGCACAGCCAGACTGGCTAATAAATTCCACAATGATGGAAACTCCATCTTAATTAATGACCCTTGTGACCTTCATTAGTGTTGCTCTTTTCATATAAAAAGCTATAAGCTAGCTTAATATTGTAATCTTTGAATCAACACACCTGACCCTAAGCTCCTTAACGTCGTTCTTTTTCTTTGTTTTCTTTCAAACTGTTAACATTTCACCGAGTAACAAAAGGCATAAATCCAACAACGAGAAATGATTGATGAAATTATATTCCTTCTCTTTTGCAGTTCGCAGTTATATATTTTTTGTTTTCCAATCCTGAGGTACAAAGAATTCACATTGAAAGTTATTCTTCAAAAAAAAAAACAGAAAAAGAAAAAGAAACATTTCCAACAAC
Organism: Epistrophella euchroma; assembly: GCA_947049315.1. Classification (NCBI taxonomy): domain Eukaryota; kingdom Metazoa; phylum Arthropoda; class Insecta; order Diptera; family Syrphidae; genus Epistrophella; species Epistrophella euchroma. Next base: position 105,732,157 of record OX346247.1, on the reverse strand, counting down.
TCGAACAATAAAAGACACCCATAAAACACAACTCAAAAGAAATCATCTAATGTCTGTCGAATAGGCTTTGAAGTATCCACTGAAGGTAAACGAAAAGCCCATTGAACCGGAAAGATTTGGTGTCATTTTGGTTTTTGCAGACTAAAAAAAAAAAAAATTCACTCATTCGACTCATTATTTATTTATCCTTCCAAGAAATAACGAAAACCTCATTAAATCACCGTCAACACGTAAGTAAAGACAAAACCTACCTTCAAATGCAATTCCAGCTCTCTGACCTGTAAGAACATCCAACTACCAACCTATATCGTCGTCATCATCATCATTATCACCATCACCTTGTCACCTCAACTGGAGACGTCCTTTTACACAACAAACTATGTCGAATCGTAACCTATAAATAGCAGAAATGTAATCAGATTCCATTCCGCATTAGTTGTGTCCTTTTCTCCGACAGCAGTATTGACGTCAGACAGGATAGCTGTCACCCCAAGAGCATGGGTTAAAGTACAAGTAGGTATGAAGGTACCATTAAGAAGAACATCCTTTTAAGGGATTAAAGCACCTGAAACAAGAGGTTAGGAAAAGATTTAATGCTTTGGGATTTACATTTAGGTGCTGATAACCCTATCCCTTTGTTGATTGTTTTATCTCTGATTAATCGAGATAGAGATACCCTCTCAGTCAGAGTCACCTGGATTTCAAAGTCGAATTTTGTCAGTGTTTATGATAGGGTTGTCTATATACATTGTTCTTTATTTAAGGTAATTGGATTTCTTTGTGAATGATGTAAATTTTAAACCCAAGCAATAATTTTTGTTTAAAAAAAAATTTATTGGAAATTTGATTTCTGTATTTTTCCAGAAGTTCTGATATCGCTGTAATACCTACCTTTATTATCCAGTTAAGCTTGACCTTATGATTTAGGCATTTTTCTATTTTTTCAAATGCAGAAAAGCTATTAATATTAAATAATACACGTTCCAGATATAAATCAAGTCCCAGGGGTAAAAGTTTGTATTGATCTTTTTGAATGAAATAGAAAAAGTTTGTAAATTTTTGTTCAAAAGATAATACATCGAATCCCGATGGGACATGAAATCACCAACTATTGATTTGATTTTCTCCTTTTAGCTCTTCATAAAATAAGGAGATAATTAATAGCTAAATTCGAGGCTTTTGTTAAAACAAAAAAAAAATCAAGGGCCACTTGTACCAAACGAACAGATAAATAGATAAAACTCAGGATAACTATCCCAGTTTAAATAAATAAATAAAAATGTATCGTTTTTTAATTGCACGAACGGAAAATAAACAACAAACGGATAAGAATATTTTTTCAGAATCACCAACACAAAAAACACAGAACACATTGAAAAATAAACAAACTCTAACGCTTTGACTTGCTTTATCATAAGAAATTCTATAATTTAACGTGAGAGCTATTCAGAGTTTAAAATTTATCCAGAGAACGAGGAGAAGATAACTTTTTAAACTTAAATAGAGAAAAAATATTTTGCTACAACGTGATTTGAATCAAATCAATCAAATAGCACTCAATTATTTATAAACCAGAGGGTACTGCTGTCAGAATACTTTTGTGCAAGTGGCCCTAACACTCTCAAATGTGAATTGTTAATTTGTTTTTATAGGATTTCATAATTTAACAAGAATAACTAACTGCTTTTACCATTCACCTTTTTTAGGAAGCATTTAATTCAAAATAACATATTTTTTGCATTTTTGTTTTCAATAAAATAATTATTTAGAAGAACAAAAGACGGGCAGCCTGTCTCACTCACTCACTCTTTGGGCATAAATCTCAAATCACTAATTGGAATAAATGTAGTAATTGGTTGTTTCCCGTATCAATCAGTGTTTCACCATGGGTCTTGTGGATAAAAATAAAATCTGTTTTTGAAAGAAGCTAAAGCTAGTTAGTCATAGCTTTTAATTGTAGCTAAAGCTAGAAAGTCCTAGCTTAAGTTTTATTTAATGTGAACACTCTTTTTAGCTTAAACTAGAAAATTTTAGTTTAAGCTTCATATTTTAAGCTTTCATTTGTTTATTCACATATGTCGGCATAGGTAGCTTAAGCTAAAACTGAGTTTCAGGATGGATAAGTCCAAAAATATTTTTTTAGCACCAACTGTACGTTAACTGTACATGAAGTTAAAGCCTAAACGGGTGAGACCATATGCTTTAAACTTGGTAGAACCTAACTGTATATCATTCCCTAAAAGGTGAATTCAGATTTTTCTGTAAGCATTTGTGTTCAATTTTGAACAAGTAATTGATGTCCTTGAGTCGTGTGGCCGCTGGAATTGCATACTTGTTAATTCGTCTGCTGCATGGCTTGTCTCTTGTTTATTAGGGCTTTGAGTGGAACTTGGGAGCCTTTCCGATCATCAGTAATTCTAAGATGTTTGGAGATCGAAACATACATAGGTGTAATCAATAGCTCTAAAAACTCTAGGAAACGTTTATTTTACCGTCAATTTTTCTTTTTTCTGATTCAATTATCTTGTTGGAAACTTGCCTAACATTTTTGTTAACTAATTCTAGGTTTACTCAGGTATCTGAACAATATTCTTATTCCTTGCTTAGAAATCTGTGCCGTCCTCTACGCTCTGCTGAGTCCTCTTAAAAATATTCAAAAAGCTACTGCCAATTTTTTTTTTTTTTTTTTGAAAACCCAAAAAAGCTATGAAAGTAGTCTTTACTAATTTCTTCCTATAAAATGGATGTTGTCTTACGCATATAAAATCAGCCATATTTTCACTATAACTAAGGAGAATTCTTATAATAAGAACTAGTCAAAGGTTTCTAGACAGGAGTGAAAGAATTTTGAAATTTTTGAAGCTTTCACTATAATATTCTAGTTAAAGTTATTTTTAATCACACAAATTGAAGGTTAAGCTGGAAAAACAAGCTAAAGCTAAAATGGCTATTACTAAATCACAGTTTTCATACTAGTTAGCTTAATCTTAGTTTTATTCACGCAAAACCTAGCTTTTACTTAAAAATCCAAGTTTTAGCTTTAGCTTTTTTTTTTTATTTACAAGACCCCATGTGATTAACAGCTGTTCATTTGTAAGTGTTGAAAAGAAGGTAAAGTGCAAAAATCTAGCACAATCTCAGTTCATCTTAAAAACTTGAGACTCCAATTAAGTGTAGTTGTTTCTTCATCATTGCATCTAATTCCATTCCCCATAGATATATAACAGTAATGTGCTTGATTCAGTTTAAATTGTACATCGACTGAATTGAACTAAATCTTGGCAAATGTAATTTACCATTTCCGAAGGCAAAAATGCAACAACAAGTTCCTTCATCATCCTTACCGATGTGAAGGAAGAAAATACATTATACTCCGATCCATCATCATCATCATCAACAGCACATTCACAGATGATGTTGATGTACCTATATCTTTGTATAAAACTTTCAGAAATATAAAGCAGGACTGAATATAAGCACACATAATATAGAAATAAGCAAGGCTCTGAGAAAGATTAGATACTTTATTACTGTAGTTTGATTAGATTACGAAATTGAATACAATTAATTGTTTAAGTTTGAAAATGTGATTAAATGTAATATCTATGAACATTTATCCCAACCAGGAAACTAAAGAAAATCTAAACTAAAAAAATCGTTATAAATTCACTTAGTTTAAGACTTCCATTTACATCGAACCCATATCGCAGATAGTATAGGTAGCGCTTTCTGATTACATTAACCAAGATTTGAGTTTTTAACTACAAGTAATATCCTGTAAGCCAGGGGCGGGCTGGCCCACCGGGCAAGAAAAAATTTCTTAAAAGCACTTAAGATTCCATTTTTTAAAAGAAAACTTTTTCATAAAACTCACTCACGAGATACCTTATTTATACTATATTTACCTTAAAAAAATAGTTTTTTTTTTTTAATGAACTCGTGATCATTAATTCGAAACCTACTAGGGTGTGGTGCCACAACTCGGTTGCAGGCCCTTTTAGTCAATATAAATCTGTCGAGGCCCACAGAATTATGTTTTTGGCCCGCTTCTAGTCAATTTAGGCTCCAATGGATCTTTAGAAGCCCTATCTATTCTTTTTTAATCAATTCAAATTCTTTATGAAGTGAATTCACAAATAGTTATTACTTTTATTAATATTTCATAAATATTTAACAGGCCTTTAAATTCTTTTAATGACGTATTTATTATGGGATTTGGTGGTTTTGCAAATAACTACATCGGTTGCAAAAACAAAACATCAGTTAGCTTAGTTTTTCTCAAATTATGAACAAAAAATCTGTACTTTTAGGTACTATACGTCGTAAAATTAATGGTATCAAAAACTCAAATAGATTCATTTATTTATTTATGCCAGTCGACACTGCTAAAAACTAAAAAAATAATTACGATTACCTACACTCAATGAATTGAACATGGATATTAATAAATTTTTGTACATTTAAACATTAATAAACATGAAAAAATGAAATATCAAGAAACAATTTCTGCATTTCAACTTTTATTTTTAACCATTTTGAGAGCAATTATGTATTTTGGGGCCCTTTTCCTAAAAGTGCCGGTAGACCCTTTGACTCCCAGTCCGCCCCTGCTGTAAGGTGTATGTACCGAGGTTAAAATTTTGCGGAACAAAGTTGCGAAAAACTTGCAACCAGAGTGATTCAAACGGAAGGAGAATCATTAAAGTGACACTAAGTTTCTCTAGGTACCTAAGAACAATTTTAAAAAGTTATCCAGTTAAAACTTTCGTTTAAATTGAAAGTTTTTTTTTTATAAATTTACTTTTTGAAGAAAAACTATAAAAATTCTATTGTGTGAACATAAATATTAAGGTACTCGTTTCAAATTTTTGGAATGAAGAAGAACTTTGAAACTGGAAAATAGCTATGAGTTAAAGAATTAATTTCGAAATTTAAAACCCATTCAGGAATCTCAAAAGGCAACGATTAATTTTTGTCTTGAGGATTTTTTGCAAATGATCAGGAGAAGAAAGAATAGCTCAGTTTAGGGTATGAAAACTAATTTGGTAAAATATTTATAAATAAGAATATACCCAGCCCACGTATATGTATTTCGACCCCTTTCCGCCAAATTATCGTAAGCTAAAAAAAGGAAATCTTACATTTAACTAATTGTTTAACTTAAAACAATTTGCCATTTTGTTATAGCTTTCAATAACAGTATTTTAACTGAAATATTGTTTAATGCTAAAATTTGGCCTAATTCGTTTCGTTGCTGAGCTTACGATAAATTAGCGGAAAGGGCTCGATGTTGGTGCGATTGATAATTTCATTTGAATCTCGATGGATGTGCTCACAGAGTAGTTGTGGGTTGTGCGTTGTTCATGGTGTTGTTTTTCATTGGGCAATAAAATTATTATTTTTCTGTTCTTCTTTGAATAGGAGCCATTTTCCGTAACAAAATTACCAAATTTCACTGAATCGTTCACACATAAACTAGATTTTGTTTGAAATTTCAAACGACATTCAGTGTTGATCGAAACTACAAAAAAATTCTATTGCGCAGTTAAGTAAGAGTCCCAAGAAACACGCTCTCTTTTTTTATTGACAAAAAAAACTCACTACCTGAGTAGGGTAGGTTAGGTACAATAAACTCTCTTTTCAGTTTCGTTTTTATATGGCTGAGGTGTTGTTGTGAAGAGAAAAATGAGCAATTAAGAGTGTTTGTTTTACATTTGTACTGTTCTAAGAAGATTTTGCAGTAATCTTTTAGATTTCATAATCTGGAAATCTTGTTGATTTCGATTAGATTTTGTGGTTTTTGCTCGAAATGTAGATTTTGATTAACTTTTATATCCAAATGGAAAACCACATATAATTCAGCTAACAAATCATTTTTTTTTTTCCAACAAAATTATCTACTACAGGATATAAGTACATATAAACGACATCTAAGTCCCATTTCACACGAGCGAACTGAGTTTCCAGTTACTTTCAGTCTGGTGGAAAAGGTCAGAAAGTATGAGGGGTAAACAAAATCTCCCCGGTCATCGGTTTCAGAATTTTTTTTTGACATTCTTCTTCACACTACGTACCATGTGTACGTGCAACCACAGACACCACTTTAAAAGGAAAATACAGAAAATCTTCTACGATTTTGTTTATTCGTGTGAAACTTTCAAGAGATTTTTATGGAAATTAAAAAAACGCCAAAAAAATCTTCAGAAACTTGTTTGTACGTGTGAATTTACCTTGACCATAATCTACGAACAAACTCCTTCCTGAAGCATTTATCGCTGAAACCCTCTCAATCTATCACATGAATTATTTGAGAAAGAATAACTTTATCTATGTTTTTTTTATCATAATCTTCTGAAAAATTGTCCATTTAATGTATCAATAATTGATTTTTGGTTAAAGTTATATTTTTTTTGGATTTTTATTTGTAGCAAACTATCTTTTATCTGCTTTTCTTTTGAACCGGGAATCCATTTTTTGCTTTTATTTTTAAATCAATTTGATTAATTGCTGTTTTGGAAAAAATAAATTTTCAAGCAAAAATTTAGAATTTTGTTTTATTTCAATTTTTGTACATCTTATGTATGTTAATTTCATCCCATATAGTAGTTTTATTTTATCTATAAATAACGATTAAACAGTGGTACACTGGGGCGTTTACGCACTGTTCTTCTTTTATTTTTGCTAGCGCATATGTTACGTTAGTTTAAATGTGAATTGAAATAATAATATTAGGTATTTGAAGTATAATAACAGTTACTTTTTCCTCATATGATCATAATATCAAAAATATACGGTCATATAATTTTGACACGACCCTCTCTTTTTGAGTCAAAAGCGACTTCTGACCACTGAACATTAGCCTAATATTTTGAACAAACTACCTGTAAATATGTCATATAAACCAAATTATTTCCCTATAAGAGGTGCAGTGCTTAAGTGTATTCATACATACATTTAAAATCTTCACTGTGAAAGATAATGTAATAAACACGGATTAAGCCAGTGTTAATGATATATTTACCCTTAAAGGCAAAACAACGTCTGCTGGGAAAGCTAGTTAGATTATATTCATAAATATATGTACTTTATTTTGTAAATATTCACCCTCTCAAGAAGAGAAAGTAAAAAAAATTAAAAAAAAATGTTGATAGGTTTGAGTTTTGCTATTTTTCCTTTCGTTATTTGGTCGAATACATGAAATAAAATATTATTTTTTTTATTGTTTCCAGGTTGTACCAGCTCTTTTTCACACGGCTTCCATATGGTTGACAGTTGTCTTAGCAGTTCAGAGGTAAGTTTGCGTGCATCTATATCACTTGTTTTTTATTCGAAAACTCGTTTTCCCAACTTTAACAGGATTTTGGTCTAGTCAAATAGTAGTTTGAAGTTCTATGGTGTAATTATTTTTAGTAGATCCTTTTATCCTTTTGGGGTAGCTAAATATAACTCTGAAGTTGTTTTTGCCTTGTTTCTTTTTTTTTTTTTTTTTTTTTTTGAAAAAGCGCTTATTCAAAAATTAAGGCAATATATGTATAACCAACTACAAACAATTAATGCTAATGTCATTTTTTGAAGGGCTTATGATTTCCACAAAAAAGAGCCTTTATCAATTTTAAACTCTTTAGCTTCACACTTTTTCCCTGATTTGTATCCAAATTTACTAACGGCATTTAAGATACTATAACTACATATGTTAATGTTTCCTGAAACCGTTGCATCAGGTGAAGCTAGCTCCTCAAATCTTAAGCTTATAAAAATCTTTCTTTATCCAACAAATATCCAAGGGCGATTAACTGCAACAATTTTTCAAGGTAATAGAGATTTTAAGCACCCCATTTTAGGAATTTTCAAAAAAATGTATGCCTGACCAATTTCTGAAACAAGCTGACCTTTTATAAGGATTGATCTACCTTTCGGATGGTATACTTTTTTTCGAATATCCCCTAAATGAGGTGCCAAAATTCGCGGGTGACCTTGAAAAACTTCAACCTTGGATTAAAAATTTTAACTGGCTGACCTTTTATGACCAATTACTAACCTTTTAGACTGCATACTTTTTTTCGAATTTTCCATGTATGGGGTGCTAAGAGTTCAGAGTCTGCGTAATCGCAGTGAAGAAGAAGAAATCGCTTAAGATAGCAGTATTTTATGGGGTATTCCATTGGTAAAATAAATCAATTTATTTTTGATTTGGATCTGTCAAAAAGACAATTTGCCCCCTTTTTGCATTTCATTGGGCAAAATAAATTAATTTATTTTCGATTTTAAATAAAATTTGCAAATCTAAATTTTTCGGCAGATTTACACCCCTCCTTGCACTAATGCCAACATAAATCCAGCTGTCAGTTTGCAAATGTTTTTCGTGGATCGGTTGTGAAAATTATGTTCAAAAATGTGGAAAATGAGATTGCTAATAAATAAATGGTAGCAGTTTTTTTTAAATGAACCGGCAACTTTATCAAATTCATATTTCTTTTCTAAAAGTAAATCGAGGGATGAAGATTTGAAATATTGACATAGAAGCTTTAATGCACAACTTAAGTGACACAAATAAATCAATTTGAAATTTTGTTCCATTCGCCACAAAATAAACCAATTTTTTCATTGAAATCTAAATTTACCAATGGAAAACCCCATTAGTTTCAAAAATTTTTTATAAGCGTGTATTTTGTCGAAAGTCTTTGATTTTTATTAAATAAAACCTTATTTAAATGTTATTGTTGTCTTCTTCTCTTCTTTAAAAATTTTTGAAATATTTCCAAATTCGGCACCGGATACAGGTTTTGTTAAAGTGTTTAAAGCTTTGGATTTCTAAAACCTTTTAAAAAATTTATTCTCATGCAAACCTCGTAAAATGCTGCTTAAAACCTTTTCACGTATTTTTTTTCATCATACCTCTGTACTTTTTGCATTCAAGAACTGTTCCTAAATAATTTATTTTGATAAGACTTTATAAAATCAGAAGGTACATTCATATTAAGTTTCATCAATGCTTTATTTGTGTTGAAAAAATAGTAAAAAGTTCAATCACAAGATAAAAAAAAGGCTGAAAGTTTGATTAAAAACTTTTAAATCCAAGAAATTATTAAGTAAGGGGTTCAATTTTTAGGTATTTTTGCGTTAAATATAAAGACATTTTAAAAAATTTAAATAAAAAAGAACTGTTAATACTCTTTTTTGGAACAATTTTTTGAAGTAATTTTATTTCTTGTTGAACATCCTTTCAAATTTGTTTTTGGACTTTAAACAAATTTAAATATTGTCCATACATATTTAAATTTGTAGATACATTACCTTTATAAGTTTGTTTATGTATTGTTAGCTAGAAATAGCATCAGCAGAGAATAAAAGGTAGGTAAATATTTATGGATGAGGTAATTGCATATCGCATTTTGTTGATGTTCAATAGATAAACGATATAGGTACCTGTGGCGAGATGGCCTTGAAATTTTCCATTCATGACATACAACAAAAATGACTAAGTTAATGTTTTTTTAAGACATGTTGTCTTGAGGTTAAGGAAAGATAATCCATATGTACAAATATGTACGTCATATTCCAAGGACACACGTGCGGTGGAAAAAAAATCCAAACAATTCGTTGGAATCTTTTATGTAGCTTTTTTTGCTTGGATACATATGTAGCAACATTATGTACATACAATACACAGCACACTTTCCTAACAATATTTCTAACATATTATTCAATACAGACTTGTCAATCTGATAAAGTTTTAATTTAAATTTTCATTAAAATATATTTGTTTTTATTCTAAAAACTTAAGCTTTGTATTAATTACAAATACAACAATCAGCAAATACTTAATACGAATTATATTTTCTGTTTTTTTTTTTTTGTTTTTTTTTTTTTTTTAACTAACAAAATCCTCAGTCAACCTCTCTTTTATGAAGCTATTAGAAAAAGTTTAGAAAGGAGAATACATAATTACAAAAAAATTTACTTTCTATAAATACGAGAGTCCTTTTTCTGGAGTTTGCTTGGATAAAGTTTTGTAATTAAGGTCTTTCCTGAAATCCTCAATTCCTGAAAAGTATTTCAAAACTTTTTAGGTTATAGTTGCATTATTTTTCGTATAGTATTGGATTTTATGGATTTGCAAGAAATATTTAAACAAATAGTTCAAGGAAAAGTACGTACCTATGTATATTTTTATGAAGAGTAAAACAATTTTAAGGTCAAAACATAAATACGAACTGATTATAAAGTCGATGAATTAAAATATGAATGTAGTTTATAGATACATATATGTATGTATTCATCGTTTTTCAAGCGATGTCTGTTTACTGCCTAGTGTGTGTACCTTCGTTCGTGAGTGTTTTTCGTCGACGATATCTCGAGAACGAATAGAGATATCGACTTCGAATAGATTTAATTTTATTGATAATAAGGCCATAACGTGCAGTTTTCTTATTACCTACAACAAAAAAGTTGTAAAATGGCTTATTTGTTGAATATCTCAAGAACAAATAATGCTATCGACTTCGGTCTAGTTTCATTCTATACATAAAGACGTAGTGAAAAATTGGTAAAAAAAAAAAAAACAAAAATCAACCGATATTTTTTTAATTAAAACCGTTAAAGATTGTTAAAAAAAATTATTTTCGGCTCGAATATCTTGAGAACAAACAAAAACATTAATTTTGAGTTAATTTTATTCTATACAAAATGCCATTATTAGTAATGGATACAATTTTTAGAAAAAAAAATCAACTGACGGTTTCTCTTTTAGGCCAATAAAACTGCAAAAAAATCTGCTAAAAATTATTGAAAAATATTTATCGTGTACCATATATTTAGAGCAAACAGCTCAACTTTGGTCTTCCCTTGACTGCAAAACTGATAAGGTTTTCGAAGATTTTGAATTTTGAATTGGTAATTTTCTTATAAAACTAACTGAGTGAGTCACACCCAGTCTCTTTTTTATTTTGCAATCAACCTTTGATTTAGGATTTTTAAATTTATATCCCAACCGTGTATTCTGGGAAATCTTTGGATAAATACGGATTGACGAAGGTACGATAAAATTGTTATCTATCTATTTGTTTGTCTGTTGTTCGGTATACATTAGGCACGCTATAGATCTTTTATCGGTTAAGAATGTTGCAAGGACCTTACCGTCCTGTTACGAAATGATTGGAAAATAAAGGATAAAGAAATAAACCATAAATTGGACGTTAGACATAAATGGCGGATTAAAATTCCTATAAATAAATTTTTGGCACAACAGCTCATGAAGAACCATATATGGCCTAGTGACTTACAACTCTCAACCATTCCTGTGTGCGTGTTTGGAGGAATAGAGCGGAACTATACAGTTTATTTCCGAATCCGAACGGCTAAAGTGAGCGCCACTTTTCTATAAAAAGTGATACTCTTGGAGAAATTGTCATTTCCTCGCAAGTGGAATTCCCCGTAAAAAAAAAAAACATTTCTGCTTCCAGGTGGCAGAGGCTGGGATTCGAACCCCAGACCTTCATTGTAATATATACATATCTACCATTACGTTACGGGCTACGCCAAGGGCGTGAGCAACATCTAAAATTATAGAGCCAAACATATTTGTTTGTTAACTGTAAATACTACCTGGCTCCCCGGTAATTGGTATAAATAATATTTGTATGTAATATATAGGTAATCTCTGTATAAGTATTAGGTGATGGCTAACCATTCTTATGATTGCACCTAGGTCCTATAGGTATAGCAATGAATTTTACAACTTTTCAATGATTATCGGAGCTTAAAGCTTACATAACTAAAGTCTTGGGCTAACATTTATCTTGTCTCTTACTCCATTTTTGTTTTGATAATTTTAATGGTGCGTGCTTATTTTTTCTTTGAGGAATTTTACCTTCGTGACTTCTATTTTGCTAAATAATAACACTATAATTGATTTATTTAAATTTTCTTCAAACGTACCTTATATGTATGTAAGCGGGAACCTGATTTAATGAATTAACAAAGAAGTTATTGAACCTTTGTCCCGCTCGGCATTAATTTTTTGTAGATTTCTGAAGATAAGAATGAAATCAAGAAAACTAATCGAGACACAAGAAAGCAAAACGTTTGCAATAAATAAGTTAACTGGCCTCTGACTCTGACCATAGGATTTATAGCTATAACTCACAACTGTTTATTGACTTTTGACCTACGTCTTTACTTGAGGCACATAAGAAAATCGTGTGCATCCTTAAGTTTCATCCATTTCAATCTTAATGATTTGCAATATAAAGTTTTTCTCTTTTCCACTTTCAGATACATTTACGTCTGTCACGCCCCAATGGCACGTACTTGGTGCACCATGGCACGTGTCAAACGATGTACATTTTTCATCTGCCTAGCTGCGTTCACCCACCAGAGTACACGATTCTTCGAGCGAACCTATCATCCATTGAACATCGAATGGAATGGCAATCAAGTGGAAGTATGCCACATGGAGACGTCGAAACTAGTCGAATACTATGTCGGGGTCGATGTCTACTATCTGGTTTACTTCTCCTTTCGAGTGTTCTTCGTTCATCTGATACCGTGCATAATTTTGGTCACCCTGAACATCCTGCTCTTTAAGGCGATGCGGAAGGCCCAAGAACGACGGAAGGCCCTATTCCGAGAGAACCGAAAAAAGGAATCCAAGAAACTGCGTGAAGCCAACTGCACCACATTGATGCTAATTGTTGTGGTCACCGTATTCCTTATGGCAGAGATACCCCTGTGCATTCTAACGGTCTTGCATATCATCTCGTCAGCAATTACTGAATTCCTGGATTATCGCATTGCGAATATTTGCATTTTGTTTGCGAACTTTTTCCTCGTTGTGAGTTATCCGATTAATTTTGGAATCTACTGCGGCATGTCACGTCAGTTTAGAGAGACATTCAAAGAGATGTTTCTCGATCGAGTGGCTGTGAAAAAGGATAATTCATCGAAGTATTCCATTGTAAATGGACCAAGAACGTTTACCAATGAAACGGTGCTCTAGTTGTAAGTGAAATGTTTCTCTTTCTCGCGCAAGAGAAGAGAAATTTCAAATATTAATGTAGATATAATAGGAAAGGACATTTGCGTATGATGTGCCTGAACGGATGCGGTTTAGATATTAAGTTTCAAATACATTTATGTAAAAGTGTATACGTTGTGAAATTCTATATAATGCATGATCATTGTAAGCTATATGAGTTTTTATTTAAGTTTTTCAATTTAACTCATAAAAGACTTATTAGACGTTAAAATAATATTTATAAAATATTGTTTAGCAACATATTATAATTAAGAAAACAATTTTAATTCTCAATGTTGTGTACAAGTGAGTGTTAATTAAGTTATTAAATAAGCATAATAAGATTTTGTACATATATAATGTATTTAAAAATAATTATGTCATTAATTGGCACAAAAAGTAACAAAACACTTTAAAAAAATCGCAAGCATAACGAAGGTAATAATTAAAGTTCAAGTGTTGCCAGTGATTTTTTTTGTGAGATCAAAAAAAGATTAAAGAAAGCACAGCCCAAAAATGAAAACCAAATTAATAGCCATACAACGAAATATGAGAATTTTTAATAAACTTTATGAGTTTCTTAAGATAATGAATAATGAATATTGGAGTTAGCAAGGTTTTATAACGAAAAAGGCATAAAGGTAAATGATTATAGTAAATTCGTAACTACAATGCATAATAAGTTCTAAGCTTAGCTAAGAATAATTGGAAGTTCTTAAAATACAAATACACCTGTATAAAATATTAAATAGTTTAAATACTCTACCAATTAAAAAATTGAACAAAAACACTTTCAAAAGATTAAGAACAGTTATTTTTTTTTTTTTTTAAACATTGAAAATTTTAAAGTTAACGTTCAACCGCATAGCTGGATTACAGGATCTTTCACATGAAATTGAAGTAGCTGATCATTTAAAATTATTGATATTATACCCCAGTCAAAAAATTTAAGGGAACACAATTTTTTTCAGTGTTTTTTGAATAGCTGTATCTTTGTGAAGAGTGAACATATTGCGATGAAACAAAAAGCATTCTTAAGATTTATGATTTTATGTTGAGAAGCGTTTGCAGATTAATTTTCTACCATTAATCCTTCAACCAATATTTATAAAAAAGTAAAAGATTTACTAATAGCCATATTATTGAGTTGCTAGTTGTACTTAAAATAAAAACAAAGAAAATAATACCACGTCCAATACAAGCAGTGAGTATGAATGCACTTCGAGTTCGAATACCGAATGCTCCAGCTTGTACTAAACTTGAGGTTGCAGCTATTCAAATTGTATTCCTACAAGCTGATTGAGAGTAGTGTCGCTGTCGATGTTTTTAAAAATCATTTTAATTTTAAACAAAACAAATAGTAACGGACACAGATTACTCCCCTAAGGTATATCAAAATCGACATGAACAGATATTATTGATAATAACATTGCATGTAATATCTATCTTTAAAGTTTAGTTTATAGATCGACGAAAAGTGAAATTTTCATAAAAAAAAAAATGCTTTTTTTCTAGGCGTGAAAAATACAATAAAATTAAATGCAATTATGTAAAAGAAACTTTGCAAACACCCAACCTCGCACCTACCCCAAATCCTTAAGTGGGTTAAGTAGGGGGGTTGCAGAGGGGCAGCATGCCCTCCCATACATACCTCACTGCTTATACGCCGGCCGGCCGGCCGTTATTTTGTTATTTCTTTGGAGACTTGTTTCATTTTTTGTTTGGGGACTTATTTCATGCGCTTTTGGGGATTTATTTTATCTTTGAATTTGGGGACCTTAAAAAAAAATTTGGAGAGTTATTTTATTTTTGGATTGGGGGAATATTTTATTGGGGAGTTATTTCACGAAGCCGAACACCGGCCCAGCGGGGCCGGCGCAACTGTTCGACTTACAATTAAACGCAATGTTTTAAACTCAGATAAGATAGATTTTATTTTAATCGTCCGAATGGTTAGAAGTCCAAGCTTAAGACTGAAACTTAATTCTAAAACTAAGGCCTTCTGCACACAAATCGTCGTGTCATAGACGCGTACAAGATTCGTAATGTAGCGACAATTCAGCTACGGCTAATCTTCTGCACACAAAACGTCACGTCATAGATAAATCACTACATTTTCAATCAATTTCAGAATTTTGGTATGTATCCGACGTTATACTTCTGTTAAGTTAATCCTGTAAGTTAAGTTTAAAGAAATACGACCGTCCGGTTGGGTGGATAAAGTTCGACTCACCAGTTCTGGCGACCTAGCTGGGACTTCTTGGTTCAACGCAACCTCCAGAATGCATTATGCCCAAAACAGATGTGCAGCTTTTTCCAATGCAGCGAAAATAAATTTACACAGGTTCTTATGAAGGCTGACATATTCCAGGCTCTGCATGCAGCCTTTGCTGCATGATATCTCTATTTCTAAATTCGCTGCATGGGGAAAAAGCTGCAAATCTGTTTTCGGCTTTATTCAGCTTTAACCTACTGAGTTGCATTGGGGAAGTGAACCACTGAGCCATTGCGTCACATTAAGCGTGAAATGAAACCATGCAGTTATGCATTGTATGCATAGTGTTCATGCAGTGCAATGGGTTAAGTGGGTTGATGAGGAAATATGTTATGCGTGACAGGCATTACACTTAAAGCTGTATACGCCTGGCGACTGACATTGTTGTACGCCCGGCGATTTACAGTTTCTGTGCTGTGACGAAAACATGCAGCTTACGCCTCGTGTGCAGTTTTCTATTGAAACAAAGGTGAGATACACACAAGCTCCACACAAACCGCAAGCATTCGTTTTACGCGTCTATGACGAGACGCTTCGTGGGCAGAAGGCCTAAATTCCACGATGCATCGTTGTTCCGGCGCGTTATCAAGGCCAACATTGCAAATATGCTGATTATTCATTACTAGTCGCAATGACCATCTAATCAATCTTCAGGAAGCATAGTTATCCGCTACCGTATAATGAAAAGCAATGGAATCATATTTACCTTTGCGAATAGGTTTGTGTTGTAAAATGATGACTCAGCGATTTAAGCTTTATACGCATATCCGAGGCGAACATGCGCGTCGTCATAAACAAGTACACAAAATTAAACTCCCACCCCGTTTGGCCTTATTACTTCCGATAATCTTCTGTTTATATTCCTTTTTTCAAGTAGAAAAAAGATTGAACAGATGTTAACGACCCTGGAAAAAAATGTGAATTACAAAATAATTATTTTAAAATTTTGCTATGCAATAAAAGAAGGACTTTCACCAAATTTTTGGGGTCTTTCAAGACCAATAATGCTAGTATTCGACTTGAATTTAGTTTTTTGTTATCGGTTAAGAAATTCATAGAAAGTTTTAGAACGAATTTGAGCATTAAAAAGAAAATCATTATTACTCCAGAAAAAAAGATTGTAAATTATAATAATAATTTGCTGCTGTATAATAAAATCACTGTATTTTAAAACAAAACAAAAAAATATGTTTTAATATCATCTTTAAAAGAATACAAAAAATACTTCTTAAAAAAAATGTGTAAAATGAACATCTAAACTCATTTAAGTTGGTTACTCTTGAGCCCTAGGCAACCAATTTAAATGATTGATTTTATTTTAAGGTTTTTGGAACTTCTCAGCTTAAATTCAGCATAAACTTGGTGTCGAATATTTTTATGAATGTAAACATTTTAATAAAAATAGTTAAATCTAAAAACAAAACAATAAACGGATAAGATTTTTCTTGATGATTTTCTGTAAAAACTACTTAAAAATATTGTATATTTAGGTATTAATTGGAAATTAAATTTTTGTAAATAAATTGTAAAAATATAATTGTTAAGTTGTAAGGAATTTCTTTAGTAGTTGAACTAAAATAAATTTAAAGTAAAGCCAAGCGGTTTTAAGGATTGTTAAATATTTTTCACCGCTTTTGTTTTCAATATTTTATACTACTTTTATGTTAAAGTCTATAACTTAAATAAAAATATGAATTATAAATAATATATAAAGCCTAGTTAGTGTTAGTAAAAAAGATTAATGCAAAATAAAAACTAAAAGAATGGAAAATAAAATGCTAATTTTTAAATTCATTTTTTTTTAATTAAAATTATATAGGTTTGCGCATTAAATAAAGATAAAGATAAATAAAGCTATATTTTTCAAAAAAAAAAATGGATTTTTAAATTTTACTAATTTTAATATCTCTTTGTTTGATTGGGTTATAGGTATGTTGTAACTCATACAATTGCAGATTTCTCGCTTGAATTCAATATTCTGCAACGAAAAAATTCATCAGAAGGAAGATTTTTTGCGAAGATTTTTTGCGACGGTACGACAGGATCTAACTGATGTGCCCAACTGTCGTGCCTGGGGTAAAACGCACTGTACTAAAGGTCCCAAAAAATCTTCCATTTGAATTTAATTCAATACCGTCCACTAAAAAAACAGCAAACATATTAGCCAAATTAAAGAGAATAACCCAAATTTAAGGCAACTTTGTCAAAAAGTGTTGAAAGCGTATTTCCGTAACAGCTACCCGAAATCAAATTTCAATTCTGGTAAATTATATAATATGTAATGCTTTAAACCAAATAAGTATAAATTCCATCAATTTATTTAAGCTTTTGATCGATGTAAACAAAACTATGGATCATGGTGCCTTACCTTCAGTTCACAGCTTGCTTTTCTATTTAAAATCGATTTTTTTTTAGAAAATTGTTTCTCACGCCTAAATAAGGAAAAAAGACCCTCCCTCCACATACAATTTTTCACAGTAGTTATGCCCCGGCTGACATTGTTTTGCCGTTTATTATTCATGTTTCATGGTGCGATTACGTTTGATCTGGATAGACTCCACATCACAACGCAAATATTAAGCTGGTCAAAGGACGTTTTTCACTCAAAACGGTATGATCGTGTCAACTGAGCAATGCAACCGCCTTTTTTGAAAAAAAAAGATGCTGTGAAAAAAGTACCAATGAATTCGGCAACCGTGAGGTAATTTGTAATAATACTATTGAATTGTCCTAAACTAAATGCGCACCAAAAAAAAAACTTAAGAAAAATTTGTAAAAAAAAACTCAATTAAGAAAAGTTACGTATACGCCCAAGTGTACCACTGATTTATCGTTAATTTAAGAAAAATAAAACAACAAGATATTTACGACTGGTCAAAACTCAAAAGTAAAACCTTTTAATATATATGATTGGTTAAACGGTGTCGGAGATTAAACTTAAAGAGTGAATCGAGAGCTGCAGACAATTACTAAAATTATTAAACAATCAATTTACTCAGATGTATGTAATGCAGCCTAAAGCCTATTTGTTAAGAGGAAAAATTAAGAGAACAAAAAAAATTTCACTTTTTTAAATATTTTTGAAAAGTGGTCGTATTGAGATGAAACAAGAACGTACTAAGGCGTTATATTTTTTGTATTAAGAAACTTTAGCATTAAAAAAAACCAATGTACCATTATTGCAGAATCATGAATGAAAAAAGAGACTTTTGACTTTGGTTACCAATATCTCAGCAAGGAATGCCGACACGCAAAATTAAATTCTGGAATTAATTCTCTGCAAGATCTTTTAAAACTTTATAAAGATTAAGTTTTTTTGACATCTCACCGTAAGATTAAGAAAAAGCAAAAACCACTTTTTAATGACTTTTAGTAAATCTTTCACTGCTTTACAAATATTGATAGCGGGACTTAATCGGTAAGTCATTTTAAAGAACTAAAGACTATCAGCATTATCTGTAAAATTTCAAATTGAACCGTTTTCCCGTACCGAATGGGCAAGAGTCGGTGAATGATAGGATTTACTCAAAGTGTTTTCTACCGTTCGAAGTACTGGTGAACAAAACTTAAACCCGTACGACACTAAATTTTTGTTTTTATTCTTAGTTCATCACATGCCGCCTCCACTGGACATGAGCGATATCAAAATTATGAACATTTACAAAAAAAAACCAACGGAGGCACAAAAATCCATTTCCATATCATAAACATGTTGAAGAAAACTACTTTTTGAATAGAACATGAGCGCTGTTTACCACAGTACACATCAATCACCACGTTTTGACAGATCTAAAAATTCAGTTCTGAAAAACGTAACACTGAACGCACAAAAAAGTCTGAAATTATTTATTCTGTGTATTAAAATCAAAATCCGAAAAGCAATACGAAACCCAGACGATCAGACCACACACCAAAAAAAAAACTGGATCAAGAACTGTTTTTTTGTTGCTTTTAGCTGTCATCTGAATTTTCAGATAGAATTTTTCATCTGAAAATTCAGAAAAAAACGTAAGAAACGTAAGTAAATGTCAATCGACGTTAACTGAATTTTTATGACTGCTGGCCAATCAGAAGCTCTAAAAATGACAGTTCAGAATTGTCATATGTGCTGTTGAACGCGGCCAATATGTGTACTGTGGCTGTTTACAGCTTGGCCATGAGATTTGACGTTTCATAATGTGTGAGAGTTGAGAGCGGCAGAACTAGTGCTGAAAGGAATTTTTGTGTGTTTCTCTTGCTCTAACTTATTAGTGGAATTTATCTGCTAAATTAAACGACATGACGTAATTTGCCCAGTGCGAAAAAATATGCTGATTGTTTGTTGAGTTTTGGTTGGCATCTGTATATGTCCTGTGGATTTAGCGTATTTAAAATGAAACTATAAAATAGCAAGAACCACAGTACACAAATCTTAGGTATTCATGTGGATTATGGAATCCGAAATAGTGGATCAGCAGTGATTCGCAGCATATTGTTCTCTTTTCTTTCCACGGTAAATCGATGAATAGAAAAGAGAGCACTACACTGCGAATCACTGCGGATGCTGTTTTGCGGATTCCATATAATCGACATGATTATCTTGCGCAGGTTGTCAGAATTGAAACTGTCAGAAATTCAAAAATGGTTGCTCGAGTGCACCCAAAAACTTCACACCGCAATATTAAAAACAACAACAAATATCGAAATTTAACATGTAAATTGGCCTGGATCCACCATTTTTATCGATTTTGATAGATGCGCACAACAGAACAAAAATGAAAAGCTAATGATATTACCTTTAATATAATATATGTACCGAGAGCACGACTAATTTGTTGTTGAAAATTTTATACGAGTGAGTGCGTACACACAAAATTTACTACACGCGGACTCTACAAGACATACAGAATGTCCAACATCCAAACAACAATCCAATCAACAATAGCTTCTTTTTTTTATGGACATAGCGTTCATGTCCTGTGGAGGCGGCATGTTAAAAATGTGATTCCACTTATATTTTTCAGCTTCTAGCAAACTTTTTTTTGACATTTCAGAATTGAAACGTTCTTGATAAAATAGATTGAGATCTCCTCGTGTGTGCTGTTGATATAAATTTATTTTATATACATATAAAAAAGTGTTGTTGTTTTTTTGTCTGCCAAATTCACTCAAATTAAAAAAAAAATCTATTATAATTGAATATTTTTTGTTTCCGCAGAACAAAAGATTGTTTCCATTGGTTTCTCTGGTTTGCTTCAGCTGCACATTGCTTCAATTTTAATTATAACTGCAACAATATCAACCGATTAGTAAACCAATTTGCAAATATTAAATGTTGGGCAAAACCAGCAATTACTGCAGCAGTGCAGCACTTACTTTTTGTTTGTCTCTTCATCCAAATATAAGGGATTTTATATTGGTATGTACTCTACATACGTGGTACTTGAATACACTTTAAATCGTTTTAATTGGCAAACTATGTGGACTCGTAATCAAAAATAAAAGACAAATATTGAATACTATGATATTTATTTCAATATAAAAGTGAATTTATAATTTAAATTAAGGTAAAGTCTGCGCATAGTAAGGACTAGCAACAATGATTATTTTTTTTATTGTAATGCCGTTACCAAAAAAATTACCTCAATGATTAAAATGAACAAACGAACAGAATCGATGAATTTCATCAGCAAGCGGCTTCAGTTATAATCTGTATCTGACTTTAATAGTTATAAAAATAAAATACTAATGTTTGTAGATTGAAAATTGTATGTAGATGCTAAAAAAGATGGGATTTTTTGAAATTCTTATATTATAAGTTTAATTGATTAAGGCCCTAAAAATATATTCTAAATGAGGAGAGACAGAGAGTTGGTTTTTTTCTTTAATCAATAGGTTTCAAAAAAATTTAGAAAATCTACAAATCGAGACATGAGTATATAACCGTTTTAAAATCGGAAAAGAAAAAAATCGCATGGGAGGGGGGTATACCCCCCTTTAGGCTAGGTGGGAGGGGCAATTTTCTAGAAAATCGACCTAAAATAGAAAAAAATAATCATCAAAGAACAACGGAAAAATTTTCATTGTCACGCTACACTTTTTTTAAGGCCAGAAATCCGTTCTATTATTATGTTTTTATTAAAAATTATTTGAGAGAATAGTTTTTGAAAAATAATTTTTAAACTCAAAATTTTGAAAAAGTAATGAATAAAATTGTGTTCAAACTAGTTTTTTTGTTTAAAAATTTTACTTTATTAAATATCTAGTATTTTTGTTCTTAATTTGATGCTCCTATTAATTTTTAGTCAAACATTGAAGAGTAGATGTCCAAGTTTTTTTAGTTTTTGAGACAATTAAAAATAACGGGAGGAGCAATTTACTAAAAAAAATTGACTTAAAACAAAAAAAAATAGTTTTCCTTAAATTCGACTTCTATCCAAAGATACTATTTCTACTAATAAAGGAGATTTGGTTATCTTCAATTTTTTCAAAAACTAAAAAACTTTTAAATGGAAGATTTTTTGCGACCTTTAGTTCAATGCGTTTCGCCCGCAGGCACGACAGATGGGATCATCAGTTAGATGCTAAGACGCAATTTTTTGGTCGATGAATACCGACTCTTAATAAAATCTACAGCGCATACGCACTGTAAATTATATTATTCTAGGGGAACATGGTTAAATTCTTGCACCTAGAAATATATGTTGTTGTTGTAAGCCCGGGGTCTGGCTAATGTACAAAGAAAATAATTTTCAAGAAGAGGAATAACAAAAATAAAAGAAAAATATTTTTGTTGTTGTTTAGTGGACTATATTGAATTAAATTCAATTGGAAGATTTTTTTTGCGACCTTTAGTCCAAATGCGTTTCGCCCAAATAATTTTCTTTTATTTTTGTTATTCCTCTTGTTCGTAAAAGGCTTTAAGGATCCGGTTTTCAGTGTTTGATTAGAAAGAGCATCGAATATTAAAAACAAGAGTACTACCTAAGAACCAGTTTGAGCACAATTTTTCTTCGTTATTTTTTCAAAATTTTGAGCTTGAAAATTAACTTTTCAAAAACTATTTTGAATAATTTGAATCAAAACCATGACAAAATAACGAACTTTTGGCTTCAAAAAAAAATAAGGAATGACATTGTAAGTGTTGCCGTTGTTTATTAATGATTTTTTTCTATTTTAAGTCGAGTTTTTAGAAAATTGGGGGGAAATAGATCCCCCCTCCCTCTAGTTTTTGTCACCCTGTATATAATTTATTGAGATGTATTTTAGGTACACAACCGGAAAGATAATACAAATAAAAAATATTAAATTAATAGGTTCTAAATGTTGAATTGCCAATATTTATTTCATTAAAGCTGAAATGTTAAGCTGAAAAATGTCACAAAAAGTAAAGGGTTTTTCTGGAGACAATATATTTCGTTCACAGAAAAATGACGTTGGTAGGTAGCTTGCATTTCCCATGCTGATGAGATATAGTAAACACTTATAGTAGGTGTTAAGATTTAGTATGAGAATGACCATATATTATAGACTTGTGAAAATGATTTATAGTTCCTAAAACTAGGAAATATGACCAAAAACGAACAGATTAAAAAGAGTTAATTGCATAAATATGCACATCAAGTCAAAATGCAAAATCAATAATAATCTTTTCTCATGTCTGAACCAGGACCACAGCAACAAAAATAAATCTGCTTCTCTATCGCACAACAATATAATTTTCAATTCTATTCCAAATCACTGATGCTAATAACTTCAAATTACTATTACAGCCACAATATACTTCAGAAAATCCAAAAAACGTTTTTGTCGTTCTTCCGATCCTCGAAAACCGTTACTATGATTTTCAAGTAGGTATTTCAATATAACTCTGACAACTTCCAAGTAAAATATCAAAAGATTTTCAACTTAACAATTTTCCCTTCTTTCAATAGTTTAAGACTCAAAATGAACCTCTTATTAATAAACTGCACAATTCTAAAAGCAGAAAAGAAAACTACTACAACGTCAACGTCCAGACAAAAAACATCAGAAAAAAAAAAAAAACGAAACTTTATCTCAAATGTTTAAGATTTTAACTCTCACTGCCCATTACGACAAATCGAGTCCATTTCAGGAGCACTTAAGATGCTCCAGCGATACGTTAACCTTAATTGAATTTAAACTCAAGTAACTTTATTGTATGTTCATAATAAGTTTTAAAGTTATCTCTACTATTTGTCTGCCCGTTGAGGACATTTTCGTTGGTTTTCTTTGTCCTTTCCAATCGTGGATTTGAGGACTGGGTATACGCTGGCTGTGGTCAGACGTAGTGTTTTCTTTTTGGTCTGAATATTTTTCAAAACTTTTTTTTTCATTTTTGATGGATGGGCAATGAACAGAGCAATTGCTTTCTGAAAGTTCTATACAAAAATTTTAAATAAAATGTTACGAATATTGCTTTCCGCCACAAGCTCACAACAGGGATATTCCATTTCATATAGCCATTTGCTGTGTACACTTATTCATCATAGAAATTGGAATAGGAAAATTCGATAGCAAAAAAAAGAAATGTAAAACATTTTCATGGTCAGTTGTTTTATTTTTTATGACAGTGTGTTTAACAAAAATATCACATTAAATACACAAAAGTGTTTTGGACACTACTTCGATATGGTTTTTTTCGTTTTTTAGGCTCAAAAATAACGGTATATTTTTTTAGCATAATAGAAGACCTTATATTTTTCTCAAAAAAAAAAAAAACCTATAGAAAACATTAAAAAAAGCATTGATTTTTAGCATTTGACTAAAAATTAAAAGGGGAGTTAAATACTAAAAACAAATATACTCGTACTATTTGGGCCCATGACAGTATGACAGTTTACGCTGAGGAAAAAGTAGAACATTAGAGTTTAAGTTGAACATAAATATTTAAGTTTCGTTTAAGCAAATGACCCTTACCTATATAAATAAAGTAAAATTTTGAACAAAATTAGTTTGAACACAATTTTTTCATTTCTTTTTTAATTTTCAGTTTGAAAATTAATTTTTCAAAAACTATATTCACTAAAACAAATTGATTTAGAAACAAAATAAAATAAAAGATTCAGGCTTTACAAAAATGTACGGTTTTGCTGTTCTTTTTCAATGAGTTTTTTTTTTTAAAGTCAATTTTTTTTAAATTGCCCCTATATCGCCTAAACGGAGGGAAATGGACCTCCTCTCATATGATTTTTTCTTGTCAAAACCCACATGCCCTAGCAAGACACCCTGTACAAAAAAAAAAATAATTTAAATTATTTAAATTATTTAAATGTTTTTCGTGCCACAGAGCTAACCAACTTACACTAAAATGTAAGAGAGTTTCAAAAATGTATTTTTCTTCATTCATAATACATACCGCCCACGCCGCGCCGCCGCACTGTGGGATTAAATGGCATTTTAGCGCGCCAAAAGTGGTCAAAAAAACGGTCTCAGATTTGCATGAAATTTTCAGGAATCACTCTCAATACTTGACTATGAATAACACCATTAATGGATTTTGAAAAAGTTCATGCACATTTTTGTTATCCATCTCTTTCTGGACGTGTATGAAAAAACTGAATTATGAAGACTAATTTACCTCTTTTTCAAAGTATCGTTATTTAATTCGATAAATGAAAGAAAGTTGTAAGAACACATTTTTCTCATCCACTAGTACATATATTAGTATAATAATTGTAATATTTATTAACTGGTTGCGTAAAATTTTTATAATTGTACATAAATAAATAAATAAATTTTGATGGCACAACAGCTCATGAAGAACTAGGGCCCAGTGACTTACAACTCTCAACCATTCCTGTGTGCGTGTCTGCAGGAATGGAGGGGACCTACAGTTTATTGCCAAATCCGAACGGCTAACGAGCGGCAATTTTCTGTGACAGGAGATACTCTTGGAGGATTTGTCAATTCCTCGCAAGAGGCAGTAGCCGTTTTTTCTTTTAAATAAATATGTGGCGAGGCTGGGGATCGAACCTTAGACCTTCGGCATGACAGTCCATCGCACTAACCATCACGCCACGGCTACTATTGTACAGAAACAATTTTTTACTGCTATATTTTTTGTAAAAAGCCCACCTAAAACCAGCAATCTCTCCCAACCTCAAATTTCGGCCTCTATTAAGTTCGTTAATATCTATATTACCATTATCAACAAAATTCGTTGACAAAACTTTTTTCTTTTATGTGAAGCCAAATTTTTCAGAAAAAAGCCCCTCCTGCCGTACGGAGAAAAACAGATCCCCCCTCTCATGTATTTTGTTTCTTGCCTTGACACAACCTACACAAATATCCCCATTCTAGACTTTTGGCGCGCTAAAATGCCATTTCATCCGATCACAGTGCGCCGGCGTGTTATTTGCTGTGTTTTTTGTTTTTTTTTTTTAATATGATCAAAATATCTTCTAAATGACTGTACCAATTTTGTTTAGCACAAATGTATTCCAAGTTGTTTTATTAATATTGCATTCCAAAATATTTCACTATTTCAATAAACAAAGCGATGAAAGAAGACATCTATTTTTATCTAAAACTTTCACACTCTTCTCTTAATACATACCTAATGATATTTTATTAAAGCCAATACCTCAATTCTTCAATTATAGCTTTGAAATATCACAACAGCGATTTCATGCGATTCGTTCCAGTCAGTCTTGCATTTAATTTTCCACACATACTGTTTGTTACATTAAACTTTTCTGGCTTCCAAATCTAAAGTGCATTTTTATCTGCTTGGTAAAACAAAAATTCACAAAAAATTGATATAATTCATCAGGCGCAAAATTGCTAATATTCAGGATAAGCTCAGTGAATTTAAGTTTCTTGTTTGTTATTTTTTTTTCCTTCGATTTTTCACCATTACGTTCTCTTTTTTCCTTTGATTTTTTTTCTATTAAATTAAAAAAAAAAAAAACACTTTTATTATATAATAATCAAGGCAAGTCTTCTTTTCATTTTTTTTCATCCACAGGAAGCAGCTGAGACATAATTTTTCTTATGGACGACAACAGGGAATAGAATATTTCTTTTCAAAATGTCCATTCTGCGGAATGGTTAAAGTGAACGCGAATATTATAATAAATGATGTTACAAGTTGGCTTAATCTGTCTGCGTTTTTGACGTGAACATAATATTGGGTTGTTATAAGGAAAATAAAAAAAAGCCTACGAACTTTACGTAAAATTATGATTAATAGTAATTTTCGACGGAAAAATACTTTTAAGTTTGATTTTTAAAAAGTATCTATAAAACCCTATTCAAATGTTGCTGGAGTTTCTAAAGTATTGTTGAATTTATGTTTTTAAGTTGAGATTAATGTTAAGAGAGTTTAAATTTCGGAAATCTCAGAGGACTCCGTATATTCTCAACGTATTCCTCACTTTTGCTGTCAAAAAGCGAGAAAGAAATTTTTTGGATTTGGTGCACAATTATTTTCTGTTACAGTACTCGTAAATCAATTATGAAGAATCTTCTGAACATAAAAATGAATCCATTTTTGTGTTCGTAGACGCATAACTCGGCTTAACATCATCCAATTCGGATGCGAGTTTATTTTGTTGGATTTTTATTGAAACAGATAAACACACTACGGAGATAAAAACTGGAAAATTAGGCCGGAAAAGTCGGAAAGTATAGTGATAACAATTGGATCTTGCTCGACTTTCGAAAAAACATTAAAATTTAATCAATTTTAGGTGGAACGAAGTTCGCCGGGTCGCCTAGTATATTTAAAAAAATTTACTTATCGGTCTGTAATATTATTGACCAATCATAGTGAAAATATGCAAACGCATTGCAATAAATCAACAACAAGTATTAAATTTTGCAAAATCAATGTTAGTCCAGTAACCTTGTCGTCTCATAGGAGGGCGTGTGTTTGCTTTAGATCTAGTAGTTCTGATTTTTCGCTGAGTCGCTTATGATATTGGCCTCATGAAAAACACAAGTTTTCAAACTTGAGCGCCAAACGCATCATGTTCAAAAATCAAAAAACCACGAAATTTTAGCGCTTTTTTCAGTTATTGGCAATTTTAACCCCAAAGGATTAGTTTTTCGACTATAACTTGGCTCAATGATTTCAAAACAATTAAATTTTCTTCAATTTGAGACCAGAACCATCTGTTTCGAAAATACAGATATTCAAAATTTAGCAATAATAAATTTATATCACCAAGTAGTATAATTTTCAGTATAATAAAAAAAAGATAGTTCTTGGCACAAGGTGCATAAAAATACTAGAGCGTATAAGTTAGTTCAAAAGAAGAAAAAAATCCTCTGGAGGGAGTAGTCTATATGCCCTTGTTCAATTGGGAGGGGTAATTTTTCAAAAAATTGACTTGAAATAGAAAACGACTCATTAAAATTCAATGAAATTTTTTAGAATAAAATTTTATATCTTGTGTCAAAGCCAAAAATCCATTCTTAAATGTTCTTTTTTAAATAAAGTTGTTTTATTCAACAGTTTTTGAACAATTCCATTTCAAACTCAAAAATTAGGAAAAAAAACACAGTTTTTTAGGTTTAACTATTTTTCTGGGCTCAAATTGAAGAAAATTTAATTACATTGAAATCGTAGAGCGAAGTTATAATCGAAAAACTAATCCTTTGGGGTTTAAAATTGCCAATAACTGAAAAAAGCGCAAAAATTAAGAGGTTTTTTTTATTTTTGACTATGATGCGTTTGGCGCTCGAGTTCGAAAACTTGGGTTTTTCATGAGGCCAATATCATAAACGACTCAGCAAAAAATTAGAACTATACCAGATCTTACGCAAACGCGTTAAAAAAAAACAGTTTCGACGATACCTTTAGTTCGGTTGATGCCCCAATTTGTTCATTCATTAAATTAATTTAAATTTTAAATTGCCATTAAACATAGGAAATTCACAATTTTTGAATGAAATTTAAAAGGATCATAGTACCTTTCCAATGTGGAATGGAAAGTGAATAAACTAAGGCTACAATGTGAAAATATTTCATTGTGCCTTCTTTTTTGTATAAGTTCTTGAGTATTAATTCTTTGCAACACAAATTTGGAGAGAAATACAATTTGAAGATATCAATAAAACTCACTTTATCTGGTGTATAAATGTAATCATTTAGCTATGAACATAAAATAAACTAAAATGAAGGCTTAAATCTGCGACCGAATGTTTCCTGTTCGATATTTTTGTAATGGAAATCTAGTTTTTAATGTAAAGTATTCAGCTATATGGATGGGAAAAGTGTTTGAAATCGAGTAAATATAATAAATCACAATAGCGATAGACCAATATTCTAATACTTTTCTCTTTCGATATTATTCTATGCCAATTTAGTTATAAGCTTAGTACTACCAAGAACTGAAACGACGGGAAAATATTCCAATTTAAATATTTATCAAATCTAATACCTAATTTTCTGAATATCAATGAAGTACCGTACGGAATTACAACAGAATAAATTATAATTCCGAATCCAAACAACCTAAATCATATTTGACAGATGAAACCATCGAAATAAACAACTTAACTTTAAAAGTATGAAAACGCAAAAAATACATCAAGATTTTCTAAGAATATGAAATAGAACCAGTGATGGCTATACAAAGTTAATTTATATTGAATATACAATATAAAAAGAAGAAAACAAAATAAAAAAAACTGCAGATCTGGTGTTGGCATATTAGCAACTAAAGATTGTGTTTAAAAAAAAAAAACATTAAAATTTAAATAAAATTAGGATTTATAAACATTAATTGGCAGTCATTAAAGATATTTAACTTAGGAAAAATCGCCGGTAAGCTGGATTTCGGTATACAGCCTCCTGATGGCGTTCTGAAGCAGGGTTGCAAAAGGTTAAGTCACTTTCTAGCTTAAGCTTGGCTTTAATTCACAAGCTAGTGGGTGACTTATGAATTAAAAAAAATGTAATTCAGCAGCTAGTTACTGACTTATGAATTAAAAAAAATTTAATTCATAAGTCAGTTGGTGACTTGTGAATTAAAAAAATTTAAGTCATAAGCTAGTAGGTGACTTATGAATTAAAAAAAATTTAATTCACTACCTCCTAAGTGACTTATGAATTAAAAATATTTAATTCACTTCCTACTAAGTGACTTATGAATTAAAAAAAATTTAAATCATGAGCAAGTTAGTGACTTATGAATTAAAAAATTGTACTTCATGAGCAAGTAAATGACTTATGAATTAAAAAAAATTAATGCACTTCCTACTAAGTGACTTATGAATTAAAAAAATTTAATTCATAAGCTAATGGATGAATTCTGATTACAAAAATTATGAATTGGAAAATTTATAAGCTAGCATGATAATTTTAAGATTTACAAACTAGATTTGAAAGCTAAAAATAGATTCAAAATCTAATTATACTTACTAAGCAGGTATACCAAAAGTTTCAAAGTACTTATTTAAGAAAACGGAATGTTTTTTTTCCATTTTATTGAAAATACATATTAAATTATTTTTAGTTACTTAACTAAATTTTACAGAAAAAAATATAAAAAATCAATTATGTACATGTAGATACTTACAAATTTTATATTTTATAAAAAAGGAAACAAAAGCAAAATAAACTTAAAATAAAATTATTTGTATTTCTTGTTTGAATTAGCTTTACATATTACCCTCATTTCAAAATTTTGGTCGTTAATTTTATTGTTCTTCGGCAAATCGAGCATTGTCATATATTTTCTACGTTAAAAAAATTGACAAAAATTTTACACGAAAAAATGATTATTTTAAAGCAGATTTTCACAATATTTCAGTCGGGTTTTGGGTTTTCACGGCGATAGTTGTCAAAATGAAAAAATGTAGAAGAAAGTTAGTTATATCTTAATGAACATGTTAATTTAAGAAAAATGCAAATCTTAAAAATATAATTAAGGAATAAGTATGTATATACATTATACATATATATATGTATATATATATATATACATATATTTTTTACTGATTTTTCTAATTTCGAGGAAGTATAAGGAAAATTTGTAGATTTAAATCGTTTTTTGTACATCGCATAAACCATTGTAAATTTTCAAAAAAATTATTAAATTTGAAGGGTTTTTCCCAAACGAGCAAAAGGCTATATAAGTTTAAGTTTTATGAAGCCTGAATTCGTATCTGATCTCCTCAAACAACCTTCGTTACAATTTAATGTTTTTAAATACTAAAGGTAAAGAGATTATAAAAAACTTCCTAATAAACGTATCGTATATGTATATTTTTTAAACTCTTTAATATTGAATATTCACTTTTTTCACTTTTTCACTTCACAATTATGTATAAATTTAATGCGCACTGGTCACTAGCCACTGAACAATTGATAGGTGGGCGAATGATTTATGTTTGTAAGTTAAAATAGTTTTTTCTATTATTTTCATAAAATCTTCCAAGAGAGAGAATGATAACCCATCATTTGCTCAAAACAAATATTTTATCGATATTGCTTTTTTATTCTATTGGGTTATAAGGACTGCATAGACGTAAATTCACACAAAATTCTTCAATAGCTTGAAAACCACTTTCGTTAATAATGAAAAAATTATGTAGTCAAAATAAGCTTAAGAATTTCCAATATACCAACTAGCTTATGAATTAAATTTTTTTTAATTCATAAGTCAATTAGTAGGTAGTGAATTAAATTTTTTTTAATTCATAAGTCACTAACTTGCTCATGACTTAATTTTTTTTAATTCATAAGTCATCTAGTAGATAGTGAATTAATTTTTTTTTAATTCTTAAGTCACTAACTTGCTCTTGACTTAATTTTTTTTTAATTCATAAGTCACTTAGTAGGAAGTCAATTAATATTTTTTTAATTCATAAGTCACTTATTAGGTTGTGAATTAATTTTTTTTTTAATTCATAAGTCACTTACTTGCTCAGACTTAAATTTTTTTTAATTCATAAGTCACTTAATAGGTAGTGAATAAAATTTTTTTTAATTCATAAGTCACCAACTAGCTTATGACTTAAATTGTTTTAATTCACAAGTCACCAACTGACTTATGAATTAAACTTTTTTTAAATCATTAGTCACTAACTAGCTATAGAATTATTTTTTTTTAATTCATAAGTCACTAACTAACTTATGAATTAATTTTTTTTAATTCACAAGTCATCTACTAACTTATGACTTAATGATTTTTTTAATTCACAAACTCGCAACCCTGTTCTGAAGAAAGAGTTAAAAGTCCCATCGATAGGAAAATTTAAAGCTTATGAATATATTTCCAAAAAAAAACAGTTTGGGGAGGCCATTTACCCTCTATAAAATTGTTATAATTTGTCCACTAAAATTTTTCAGTGCTGGCCTTATGGGAGAGCTTTATTCAAAACACTGGTGCCTATTGAATCTCGCATGGGACACCCACCTAGTCAATTTGCCACTGAAATTTAAAAACAAAGCCACGGATTTACCTACAAATTGTTTTTGTAAAATTTCTTTGAGCCCACGTACACCCCACCACGACTTTCCTTCCCCAAGGATTGAAAAAAAATTTGTGCATTGAAGAGTTATCGTTTCCACGTTGTACCAAATCGTTATAGCCTTTTCTTTGTTATTTTTTTAAGGAACTTTAAAAATGAATGCTTTTTTAGAACTTTTAGTAGGAAAAGTGTTGTCGATTGCTGCTTCTCTGTACTATATTTTTTTTTCTCTGTTTGTGTGGAAAAATTTAAATCACCAAATAATGGTAACCCGACTGATATTTGGCGTATATTAGTGGCAATTTATCATGCTAACTATGGCTACCCTTTAAGAGCTTTGAAGTGGTGAAAGCTTATTGAAATACATTTCGGTCAGAGTTAAAGGCAAATATCCTATCTTTCCTGACTGAAAATTTTTAGTGGAAAAACTATAGCAGCGCTCCTATAGATATCTTATATGACTGGACTGTTGGTGTCTAGGAATTTTTCATTTTCATTTATCAAAGTAGAGCAATTAGCGCATTAAGTCCCAACCCCAAATATTGTAGTAGAATCTTGTATTTTCCAATTGAGAGTTTGGCTGTTCCAAAATGCATCAGATGCGCATTTACTGCGCAAACTGCGCATCACAAATTTTGTAGCTGCTTCGATTTAAAATATTTTTGTTTGCATTCCGGAATGTCAAACTAATGCAATGTAATATTTCTACAAAGCATCAAGTTTGTGTTTCTGATGCGTATGAAAAATGTAGGTATTACTTTTGCATCAAAACTTTTGTTACATTTCGGAACTCAGCCTTTTTCTTTTATCCAAAAAAAATGCAATAAAGCTAAAAAATTTAATTAATTAAGTTATGTCGTTTTTTCCGATATGCCAAAATTGTATGAATGCAAATAAAATTTAAAGGGAAATACAGCAGTTGTCAAAACGATTATCGGTTCATCGGTCGGGTCGTCTTACGCAATTAAGGACCTTATATTTTGTTTGTGAATTACATTTTTAAATTTAACTTTTATTTTTTTAAGTATGGTAGATTTTGTTAGTTTTAGTTCTCTTAAAAAACTATAGACATTTGAGTATCTAGTTTTTAGTGTTAAAAAAAATATAATTATGTAATAAGGTCCTACAATTTTCAAAAAATCATTTTGATTTTTTTTTTATGAGAAATTCTAAATTTGAAAATTAATTTTTCAAAAACTATTTTGGAAGGTTCACGTTCCACAACGTGTCGAACGACCCGAGTCATTTTGGTAGCGTTCACATTCTACGACCGTTTCCCCGACTTCATTTGAACAAATATTTTCATGAGCAAACATTACGCGGGTTTAATTTTTTCCACCACCGCATCAATTTGGTTTTTTTTTTCGTTCTCTTTTTATTGTTTGGCTTCGATTTCAATGCGTGCTTAAAAATTAAAATCTTCGGTTGTTCGATCACTATAACCGTCGTCCAACAGAAAAAAATATTTAAAAAATTGAACTACACAGCAAGTCGATCAACGGTCGTTCGACTACTGTTCACATTACAAAAATCTGTCGACACAATACATGTTGATCCACATGTCGTTGAATGTACCTATTCACTTAAAAAAAAGGCCGGCATAAACAAGGGCCAACCAATCCGACCTACACGCACCAGCTTTTTCTCGTATCTTATTAAAAACACCCTGATATGTCGGTATATATAGTTAGTTATGGTTATGACTTTTTTGATATAGTTATTCCTCTATTTAAGTATTTAAATAATCTTCAATTATCCAATAAACCATTTTTTACTCGCATTTGGTTTGGGATAAAGTTTCAGTTTATCTTGTTTAGATTCTTTTGTAATTCACAGTGCCGTAACCAAACCAAACTTGAAGAAATAAAATTCTAGGAATTGGATAATGATTCCGTGATTAAAATTTTGGCTGACAATAAAACTCGAAGAACATTATTATCAACTAGAAAAATCATTGATTAAAGATGATTGTCAAAATAAAGGTTTTCAGTCCATTAAACTTTATCTCAATTAACATGTCAATAACTGACATCATTCCCATAACCATTGATAGGCATTATTGTTGAGGCATAATAATTTAGTTTATAAGCTATCATAACTGACAAGCCATTGAACCATGAAATAATATAATTGACAAACCATCAACCATTGAGCAACGTGATATTTTTGTTGTTTGTTTTTGCTTATAGAGACGATGATTTATTATATCCAAATGAATTAATGTCTCAAAGAGAGCTAAGAGCTTGTGGTACTGGTCATATTACAAAATACAAACAAAAAAGAACAACCCTAATTGCCGTTAAAACATTAATTTCATTGACACATAATTTTGTTTTATTTCCATAAAATTCGAAATTAACAGTTATTTTTTTGTTTTCGATTATGGGTGTGCTTGATGGAGTTAATGTTGAAAAGTATTAAAAACTTTAATTAAATAATTTCGAGCAACTCATATTTCTATGTTATCAGAAACTAAATTATGTCAACTGACTAAATTAGTTATATGTTCATTCTGTTTCTACGTTTAAAAAAAAATACATATGTATAAGTTGTTTTATTTCTTAAAGGAAATAGGTTAAAGTGAGGTTATTTAAATATAATTAAATATTTTGTTTATTAGATTGAAATTGTGGCTCAGCAATTTTAACTCACCAGCTTTGGCGGAATAACTGAGGTTGAATAATAGGTCAAGATTCAAGTGGTGATAATAGCTAATTACGCATGTTTGAACTCTGACAGTTTGAACCTCAGTTCTTCTTCCAAAATCGGTGAGTTAGAATTGCTGAACCACGAATCAATATCTGAAGTCCTTGGGCAAGCACAATATCCACACCAATTTGTTTAAAGTGCCATACCAAAAAAAAAACTATACATCCAAAGTTCTAAATACTAATACTAGCCATCAGAAAGTAAGGTGAACTTTTTTTTTAATACTACAGTGAAAGCACCTATTGCGGACAACTCCCTTAAGCGGACAATCCCTTTAGGCGGACAAATTCTCACGACCGTGGATCTTGGATGTAAATTCCATACATTTAATGATCCCTTAAGCGGACACTCCCTTACCCGGATGCGGACAAGAATATTAGCCATGATTTGTCAAATTAAATTCCCTTAGGCGGACAAAAACTTTTTTTTAGTATGTAAATTTCAACTATTATTTTTTTAAATACTTTTACATATGTTTATTTTGCATTTAAAACGGTCCCCCTGGTTCACAGCGACAAAAGATGCGATGTCACCAAATTACTGTCTGTGATTAAATTCATAACGGATTTTATTTCTGCAGCTGTAGTTTGTTTTTGTATCTTGTTTCTTGTATCTTCATGTTCATTTTTACTTTGAATGAATTTCATAGCTTGTAGGTGCAAATATTTTTCATGATGCCACTATATATTATACATTTCCTTATTTAACTATTTTTTTATTTTTTCCCTTGGACGGACAACTCCCTTAGACGGACAAAAGTGTTGCGACCGTCGCTGTGCGGCTAAGGGAGCTTTCACTGTATTGTATCCTTATGGGGTAAGTTCAGTTTCTCCGGAGAATATTCCAACAGCAGTTAACTAGAAACGCTACAATGTAATGGTATGAAGTACTCAAAGGAAGTATAATTTACATAATATCTTTAAAACCGATATACACTTCCTGCTTCAAACGACGTCTGCTTCAATTTTCATACTTTAAGGGTAAATCAAATTGTTCACCCATAAGAGAAAGATTTCTAAGAATTTTTCAGAATACGTCCAACAATAACGAAACAATTTAGCAAAATTCTAAAAAAAAAAAAAACTTCACTGTTCACGTGGGTAATATTCTACGTCAAAGAATCGAATAATCACCATCAATTACGTTATTGTGCAGTGTCTGCAAAGGACAAATGACGTTGCACTAATGGAACTCGAAAGGAAACTTTTATTTCTTTTAAAGTATCAAAAAGATGGATTTATTCTACTGTGTGGGATGGTCAGTGGAGAAGAGTGGAGAGCATTTCTCGCTTGGGACGTTTATTTTTTAGTAAAATGAATCCAAATCGCTGACAGGCATACAATGCTTTACTTGCTCTATAGATCCGTCGATATGATGAGGAAAAAGCCAGTGGAATTTACCGCCTTCTTTGACAAAGTGCATGTATCAGAGAAATTCTTTTAAGGAAGCTTAATCAAATTGGTTTGCACGAAGGGAAATTTTGGTGATTATAGTTTATAGGCGGGCGTGGTGGATATGGAATAAAAAATCTATTGGTTCTGGCAACATTGACGTTGACGTTTCTACTTCGATGGCTATGTATGAACATATGTGTTTAGAACTCTATAGTAAATTTTTTAACCTCACTTAACAACAATTTTTTATAATTTATTGGTAGGTCTGTCAAATTTGCCATCTATTTTGTATTTATTGAGCTTTAAAAACTATTTTTAATTTTTAACATGGCATATGTGGTTTTGAGAAAATTCTGATAAATTCTATAATTTTCTTGCTCCAGCGGCATAAGCACCGAGAATTCGATTCGGTTTTTGGCCAATCTATACGCCATTTCGTTCCCATATGTATATCAATGTTACTTGGGACCATAAATAAAGGGTAACTGAGTTGGTTGTTCTGAGTATATACTCAACTCGTTGCGGTAACGGCCTATTAGTTTTGAAGTTTTGACTTGTGACGATTGATGAAATATCTGTGGATGCTACCTGGCTCTTAGGAAAATATCAAGACTCTTGCAACCAGCAATATTCGTATGTCCCCTTTCACACGAAGATACTAGTTGCTGGTGATTTTTATTTTCTTTTTAAACTACCTTGGTTGAACGCACACAAACGTAGTGAGAAGAGAAACGTCAAAAAAATCTCTTGAATTTGTTGACCGGGGAGATTTCATTTCCCCCTCTTTCTTCCTGCCCTTCTCGCCTATGAACTAATTGTTGCCGGCAACTCAGTTGCCCTGTGTGAAAGGGGACTATGTGCTTGTACAGTTGTACAGTACCTACACCTACAGTACAGTTAATTATAGGCACTTATGTAGAATTCCTTTAAACAAAAAATTCGATTTGTTTAGAAGAAAAAAATCGATTTTTCTTAACAAATTCCTTGTATTGAAAAAAAAATCGATTCTGTTTAGAAAAAAAAAATCTAATTTTTTGTTAAAGGGAATTTGATAGGGTGAAAGGGGGTAATTGTAAACGATTTTTCAATTTATTTTTTTCTTAACTTTTAGTGTTTATAACAGCTTAACTATCCGATGTTGAAAATGTTTGTTAATGCAACTTATGTTTGGATTGTTTCATCTATTGAAACGTATTAGTTTTAAACGTGTTTGTTTACTAATTTTCATAAAATTTGATATTTACATTTACCCCCGTCTTTTTATAAAAACGGAAAAAATGGGGTAGATGAAAACAAAGAATTTGGTATGTAAGGCAGGTAGAATAAAAACGTTTGGTACAAAAGTGAACAAAATGAAAACTAAATGATGTGAAGAAGAAAAGAAATCAAAATAACCATGTCCACATTTACCCCAAAAAATTTATTACAGAGCTAAATTTATAGGCGCAAATTATTATTTCAGTGTTTTATTTCAAAAAGGGCCAGTTGTAAAAACGTGGATAAATATTTAACCCGCGGTTCAGGATTTCGGTGTCATTGTTTAAAACTCGTTTTTAAGAGAGAACAACTGCGAAAAGATCTCGTCACGCTGACGTCTCGTTTTCTCGTCGCATTGTGAAACAGCCTTGACATGAAACTCCGATACCAGTAGTCCCCTGGCCACCGATTATAGCAAGGTATAACAAATTTCTGCTATCCTAATTTAGGTCCTCGCAATTTAGGTCCAACACGAGATTTTGAAATAAGGCACCTTGCTATGGTGTTCACGTTTGACGACAGTGCAGAGGCCGAATTCCCCCATCGCAGTGAGTAACTGAAATATTTGACATTGGCATTACTGCTTCATTTAAAATATATTGTAAACAGTAGTGCCAACTGAAATAATTCAGTTACCTAAAGTGCTCACTGATGCGAGAATTTGGCCCCAGGTTTTCGGCCTCGAGATATAATGGCAGTAAGATTTTTCCTGCCACCGATATGCTTGTCGATATTTTTTGTTTTTGTTGCATACATCTTGTACTGTACTGCATAAAGGATATCTTATATGTAGTTTTTTTTTAATATATACATGGCATCTTTTTGATATAAAAAACAGTTAGATCAACACCAAAGCCATTGAAAATGGATGTTTTACAATTACCCCAAAATGTTCACTTTTACCCCATTTCGGTGTTTATATTTACCCATGGTAGGAAAAAAATGTGCTAATTTTAAACGAACATAACTTAAAAATTTGGTTATGAAGAAGAATAAAAACCAAATGGCATGCAATAACACTTATATTTACTTCTTTGAAAATAAAATTTAGCTTAGCTTGATGGTTTTTATTCGTTTAGGAACAATTTTAATGAGCACTGAAAAACTTAAAAGTGGAAAAAAAAAATCGAATGACTCGCACGTCATTGAATAAAACACAAATAACTATTTGATAGATAACGCCTTCCACACGTCAGCATATTGGAAATATAAAGTGTTTTCAAATAAAGCCATGGCATATTTGAAATTATAAACGGTTTTTAGAGAATAAAGTGTGTTTACAATTATTACCCCTGTTCACAATTACCCCCCCGTGACCCTATTAGTTTTTGAATCCAAAAAGTCGTTAGAGTGTTTGTTTCAAAAAATTATACTTTGAAATTTAATTTATCAAAAACTGTTCATTTAACTTGCTTTAAGATATAATAAAAGAATTGAATATTGGCTAACAAAAAAGCTATAATTTTGATTCCATTTTAATGAATTTTTTAGAAATTTACAACGAGGGGAGAAGGAATTTTTCTCTTAAACAGTTTTTTTTTTTAGAATAAGCCTAGGAATCGTATCCTTAAATATCGCATGAATCAGGGGACAACCTGTATATCTTTGTTTAACCCAGATTATCCCAGTCTTTTTTTATGAAACAAGAAACGCTTGAAACCATAGACATAGTTAGATATAGAAGAGTGATAAGATTATGAAGTCTCAACATTTCTCACATAACTTTGCATTCATTAGATTTCTGACATGACGTAGTATTCAATTTGATTAAACTTCTACACCAACTTTTACTGACTTCTTCTAATCTTTAAATCTGAGACCCGTATCTAGACAGTATAAAAAAAATATTATAAATATATCAAAATCATGCCAATTTTAACTCGTAAATCTAAGTAATTATAGTTCCGATAAAATATAGTACTTTTAAATCCATTAAGATAAGATAAAAACTACCATAAAGTTCTTTATGAATTTTAGAATTCATTTAAGTTCGAACACTTTGACTTTGGGTCTTATTTTGAAAATGTTGTCAAAAACTCCACTACTCGTCGCAGTTGCTTTAATATGGTGTGCCTTTGTCGAGGGCCAACCATCAGAATCCAGGATAGTTGGTGGAAAAGATGCAAAGATTGGACAATTTCCCCATCAAGTGGTGCTCTATAAAGATGGTTCCTTCACTTGTGGCGGTTCAATTATAAGCTCCCGTTACGTTTTGACAGCTGCACATTGTGTTGTTATTGGAAATGGCATTGAAACGTAAGTCAAATTTTAAATGCTTATAAATTCTTATTACATGATACTACTTTCAAGCCATGATAGAGATTATTGTATACTTGTTCAATATTCGTTTTCTCCTTTTATTCTACAGTCTTCCAGGAAGATATTTCACCGTTCGAGTTGGTAGTATTTCACGCATGGCGGGTGGTAAAATAGTGGCTGTGAAAAAAGTCACAGTGCGTCAGACCTACGGTGATTTCTTGGATGACGTTGCCCTGCTCGAATTGGAAAAGGAACTAGTATTCACTGACAATATTCAAAAAATTGATTTATTCGATGGCGAAGTGCCCAAAGGTGCACCGGTGGTCATTTCTGGCTGGGGACGTCTAACAACTGGTGGAGAAACTCCACTTCGCTTGCAATACAATACTTTGACTAAATTAGATGCGTCCGATTGCGATAAGGCCATCGGCTTTGGGAAAGATCAAATAATTTGCCTTGCACACGAGAAAAATAATGGAGCTTGTAATGGAGATTCTGGTGGCCCAGCTACGTATGAAGGTAAACTGGTGGGAGTTGCTGGATTTGTTGTCGATGGATGTGGAAGTAATAATCCTGATGGCTATGCCAAAGTTAATTATCATAAAGAATGGATTTTAGCAAACATAAATTAAGATAATTCAATTTCTGATTATTGTTAAATTTTAAATTGATGTGTGTTATACAGACAAAGATAGTTACGACATTAACTTATTAAAAAGAATTAATATTTAAAAACAAATCTAATCTTTTATTTTGTACATTTTAGCTGTTAAATTTAATACTAGGTTCATCTAACTTCATTCTACATTCAAAATGGCACCCTACAAGAAAATTATCTATTACACTTTTCTTCAGTATTTTGACAGAAAAAGTGATACATTTTGCCGAGGTATCCTCTTCATTTAACTGAGATTACTGAGGGCTCTGAGATCTCATCTTTCTTATTAGAAAATAGCATTTATCTTGAATCATCAGTTTTATTTGATAATTTTGCTACCATTACTCGCATGGCCTCTGAAGGAAAAATGATTTTATAAGATGGATTCGCGTTTCAAAATGCCATGCTAGGCAAATTATTGGCTTCAGAACTCCATTGTCCATTTGACAATGGTACAGAGCTCAAGAAATTCACATTAGAGCCATTTATTCGCATTGGGGAAAGGCATACCAAATATTTGATCTTCAGTTCGGAGAGTTCATTGAGCTCGTGGAAAAATTATAAATATGTAAACCGTAATTTAATTTTATTTCAAAACGAATAGGAATTAGTATATCTTGAAAATATTGAATGAAACTTGAGTTGATTTTTCTTATTTTTTATTCCAGAGGGGTTTTGAGTACTCAATAGATTCAGTATGAATGCCACTCAGTTCATTGATTATCTCATTGGCATTGGCGGGTTAGGTTTAGATTACTTACTGAAGAAATTATTTGCTCAGTTGATATTTCGGAATCCTCTCTTGACAGAAAACCTGGCCAAATTTCCGGACCAACTTCCTCCCTAACTATTTAAAGTCACCACATTGCCTTGAAATATAGGTATATACGTCAAGGCTACTTTGTTCTCAGAATTCGAGGTTGATACTTCAGTTTTATATTAATACAAGAAATTTTATTGTTTGCAAACAAGATTATTGCTTCGGTGTAATAATAAATCAAACACTATTTTTTATTGTATCAACCAAGTCATATAAAACAAAGTCAGTCGAACTAGTTATAAAACTTTAGCTCTAGGGACTTTACAACTCAAAGTTATTAAACCGATAAGATAATTCTCCAAAACACTTCAGTTCTGCTATTAGAGCTTATTTAAGCTTCAGCAGATACCAAACAGTGATTTATTTGACATGTTGTCAACAATTGCACCATTTGCTGCACTTTTGTGGCTGTTCCTCTGTGGATCACTATCAGCTCAACCGATATCCAAAGTAGTCGGTGGTAAAGAAGGTTGGATCCTTCACTTGCGGTGGATCGATAATAAGTTCTCGTTATGTCCTAACAGCTGCTCATTGTGTTGTTGTTGGCAGTG
Organism: Epistrophella euchroma; assembly: GCA_947049315.1. NCBI lineage: Eukaryota > Metazoa > Arthropoda > Insecta > Diptera > Syrphidae > Epistrophella > Epistrophella euchroma. The sequence continues at coordinate 105,690,794 of OX346247.1, read as the reverse complement.
GAAATGAGACGTAAGCCGTAAGACTGCTAAAATGTCCCCCAGAATCCAGAATATTTATACCTAACCCTCATTATGTTTTAATTTGTCTTTCTAGTCTGCCAGCGAAATATTTTACAGTTGGAAGCATTCAACGATTAGCTGGAGAAAAATTAGTTCCAATTAAAAATGTTATTGTGCGACAGAGTTATGGTAATTTCTTGGATGATGTTGCATTGTTGGAGTTGAAAACTGAACTTGTCTCCAACAAAAATATCCAAAAGATTGATTTATTTGATGAAGAAGTACCAAATGGAGAAGCCGTAGTTACTTCAGGATGGGGACGTATAAAACATGGTGGAGAAATTCCACATCGGTTGCAATACAATACTTTAGTAGCATTAGATGGACCGAAATGTAATGAATCTATAGGCTGAGGTCAGGAGCCAATAATATGCTGAGCACATGATAATGGAGCTTGCAATGGTGATTCAGGTGGTCCGGCAACTTATCATGGAAGACTTGTTGGTGTGGTTGGATTTGTGTACGGTCACGGTGGATGTGGTAATGTTTTCCCAGATGGTTATGCTAAGGTTAAATACCATCGTCAATGGATACTTTCTAATACGAATTAAAAAATGTTCATGTATTTTTAACAAAACAGTCGGTTTTTAATTGATTTTTTATTAATTGGTGACAAGGATTTTAAAGTTTTCTTAGAAAATTATGCAAAACAATAATAAAATCTTTAGAGCTGACCTATTTTTTTTTTAACTTCAACCAAAGAAATTTACTGTGATTTCAAGAAAATTAATAAATGCTTAAAAAAGGTTGCGGAATAAAAAAAAAATACGAACATAGTTTTATTCTCACGGGTGGGGTGTCTAACGCGTATTTAAAAAATTTGGTAGGTATTAGAAACATTTTTTTTTTGTGGTAACACCCAACCTAAAACTCGATAGCATTTTGAAACATATTAAGCCTTCACACTAGATATTCGTCATGAAATCTGAACTGAACTTAAAAGAAATTGCGTATTAACGAGGCCCTCATTAGTTAATTGATGAGTCCAAGTGAGATTGCCGAGACGAAACGACAATTATTGTGTACTAAAGCAAAGGCCATTAAATACTATTTTGAAGTCTTTAAGTCATCTTAGGTCATCTTAGGTCTAAATATGACCTTTCAAACACAAAATGAATTTCACACAAAGCAATGTTCCTGGTACCCGGCATGCGTTTCTGTTCTGAAACTTAATGGCAAACTGGTGTATTTTGACCAAACTAAACGAAACACTAACTGACTGCTTAACTGACTATTGAATATTTGGCGCTAGTTAAATAAATTTTTGTCCTTAACGTATTTTTTTTTAATTGGAATAAATCATAGACCGTACGTAGTATTATGCATGTAATTTCTATAGGCATAAACAAATTCATAGGTAGGTATTTTTTTGTCAGTCAAATTTAAGATCATAAAATCGATTTAACTTTTGTTTTCGTTTTTTTTTTTTATTATAAACTTTCTTAAATCCTCGCTTAGTCCTTTTCAACCATTTTTTTTTTTTTTCAAATCGAAAAGAAAAAAATAAAGCTAAGTATCTCTTTATCCTTTGCAACAAAAAGTATATCCTTGGCACACGTCTAATTTGCATAATGCCTTTTTTTTATTATACCGACACGACTGAAAGTATATAAGTTCTCAACAAAATACATCAAGAATTCTAAAGTCAACAGCATTTCAATACCCTTTCCCCCGATATTTTCTAGATGATTGACTTTTAAAATTTCACACATGTAAATCATATTCTCCAAGAGCAAAGGATTTATTCACAATATAACTCATATCTTTTACATTTGTTCTTTCATTTATTAACCACATAAATATTTAGATATTTATTTAAATGTACATATGTACACAAATACTAATGTACATACAATAAAATAAATAAATTTAGTGGCGCAACAGCTCATGAAGATCTAGAGGGCCTAAGTGACTTACAACTTTCAACCATTCCTGTGTGAGTGTCTGGAGGAAAGGAGGCGACTTAAGGTAAGATCACACTCGACGGAACTGCACTTCAGCGGAACTGAACGGCAACAGAACTTCATGAAGCGGCAAAATATTATTTGTATGAAATTGTATTAGCTATATCGCACTACGCGATAACGGAACGGAACGGCGCGACACTAAACTACAAAGCAGTGTCCCCAGATTGAGGGGAAAAGCGCCACTTTTGCCGATTTTATAATGTGAAAGGGGAAAAAAAGAGGAGAGCCTAAAAAAAGGGGAAAAAAACCCGAAAAGGGGAAAAATATATGTTCTATTCTTTCTAGTGATTAGACTTTTAGGTTTTAATAAATGCAAATCATATGCAAATACAACCGCGCAACACCTTCACTCATTTTTTTTTACTACATAAGGTCTAGTTGGAAACATGAAATTTCTTACATTTTTTCATAAATTTTCAAGTTTTGATATGAAAACCTATAAAAGAATCTATTAGTGAAAATTTCGTGTGCGAATTAAATTAAAATTTCGCCAAATTTTATCAGAATGTTCAGTTTTGACACTAGTTAGGTGAATCTCGTATAGATTTTCCTGCATGAAGTTACAGTTTTTTGGTGAGAAGAAAGAAAACAAATACAAAGAATTTTTATCTTGAATAGTTTTCAGTGAAAAGGAAACCGACAAAGATTTTAAGAAAAAGGCTGTTAGCATTATATTTCGTAATGAAACAGAAAAAGCTTAATCTTTTATTTTTTGTCCTTCTCATAGCGGAACAAAGGACAGAATGACTAAATTCATAAAATATTTTGATTGACACACTATTATATAAGTTAGGTACACTATGTACAATACAAAAATGTTACAAGATAAATTCAAAACAATATATTTTCAATTCAATTTCTACAAAAATTTAAACGTAATTTACTTAGGGAAAAAAAGGGATTTTTATTAGAAAATTTGGGGAAAAAATACCATTCTGGTGTCAAAAAAAGGGGAAAAAGGTTTTGGGGACCTGGGAACCCTGCTACAAAGTTGCTTATCAAAGCAACTTTGTCTTGTCGGTGCAGTTCAGTTCCGTTATCGTTATAGTTCGTTATAGCAAGCGGTGCGCCGCAGTACGTCAAAAATTATTGAATGTTTGGCTTTAAGGTCGAACTATAATAGGTGGACGCTGTCGGAAACTAATGTCATAAACGAACGAAAAATTTCTTTCCGAAACGTCAAATACACACGTAAACCATAATGCACGAGAGATTCGAGACTAGTTTACTACAACAATTTACATGTAGCTGTCAATTTTCTTCCGTAAGGTGCGCTCGAGAAGCGCTCTTCCCCTCCGAAAGCAAAAATGAACGAAAATGAACGAAACGTAACAAAACGTAATTATGTGTGCGTCTATTGAATTACTTGTATTCGTGTGGTTTCGTACGGCTGCGTACGCTGCGTTCCAACAATTATAGTTCTACCTTTAGTACAGTGAACTTCAAAATGGTGGCTGTTGTTTGCATTTTGAGTAGGAAAAATATTTTGTATGTGTATTGGAAGGTAGTGTGAGAGAAAAACTTTACTTTCGGGGTGATATGGCCGCCATCTTTTTTGTATAATGCATAATCTTGATAACTTATAATCTTACCAATAGTCTATAAAACAATTGCTCAATATTTTATTCTTTAATTTTTACCTTTTTGGGCCTTGGGGGTCTCACGCTCCAGTCCTCCCCTGTCCCCTTTGAAACATTACGAAATCGTTATTTTATGCTTAAATGTTTTCATTTCTTAAAATATTTGTATTAAATATGTATATCTGTACGTTTAAGATGTCATCATAAAGCTGAAGTATAGCTGTTTTTATTAAAAATATTTTAATTCATATAGTCAATACCAAACATTATGAAACACTATGCTTAAAATACAAGTTTTTAATGTACGTGAAGTTAGCACTTTCATTTTTGATTTTCGTAAAAAAAGTGGTTGTGCTGCCATGTGCCGTATTAAAAAAAAAAAAATCGTACTAAGCATATGGTTTTAGAGTCTACCCATTTTGTTTAGCGTGAAGTTAGCACCCCCATTTTCGATTTTCAAAAAACAAAATATTGTGCTGTAGTATTCTCGACTCGTGCTGCGATGTGCCGTAAATATTTTTTTTTTTTTCAAATTCGCAATTTCGCAAAATTTTACGAATGAATTCTTTTTTAAATTAAGTTTTTCTTAAAACTTAAAGTTGTGCTGTTTTGTGCTCAAAAAATGATACTAAGAACCGAAGAGATAAAAAAAAATTCGCATATTTGCAATTCTTACAAGCAAACGCAAATGTTGCGAGGCACCTTATGGTGAAGTTAGCACCGCCATTTTCGATTTTCAAAAAAATAAAGATTGTGCTGTATTGTGCCCAACTTTTGCTATTTGTGCCGTGAATTTATTTTTTTTTTAATTCGCAAATTTGAAAATTTTAGAGCCAAAAACTCATATTGCAAAGCGTGAAGTTAGCAACGCCAATTTCGATTTTCAAAAAAATAACAGATGTGCTGTATTGTGCTCAACTTGTGCTGCGATGTGCCGTAAATATTTTTTTTTCAAATTCGCAAGTTTGCAAATTTTATGGATGAATTTTTTTCCAAACGTGCGAAATTGAAAAAAAAATATTTGCAGCACAACGCAGCACATGATGACCACCATACTCAACTAATACAGCACATCCATTATTTTTTTGAACATCGAAAATGGCGGTGCTAACTTCACGCACATAAGTTTTTAAGTTATTTTTCTTGATTTTCAACTGACTTCAGTGTTTCGACTGCGTAAAATGTTAGAAGCTAATAAATAAGGCATGATATGCGTTTGTTTAAAAATATGTGATATATAATGTTGTCTTATTCACAGATACATAAATTTATTCTAAAGTGTACATTTTTTTTTTTTACCACATTTAAAAATTAAAACTTTAAAGACCTATTTTTTTTTCGCCTGAAGAACTTCCCGCGCGAGTAACCGTGGAATAAAATTTCCATATAACAACATGTCTTTTTTTTTGCTGGTCACAAAAACAAATAGTCGTTATGTTGTGTCGCTTATTCGTAGCTGAAAATGGCACTTTTCGGAGCATATACTGCTCTGACTGCGAAAACGAGACGAGAGGAAAAATAATATATACAGTAAAAGATGAATAAAACGGTCAATTGCTTGAGGGGTTTTCTTTAGAAACCAATTTAAAACAAAAACATATACCCCTGAAACTCCCAGAGGGTGATTATTAAAAGTGACCCGAATAAGGTTTTTAAAAAATGCTATAGCTATTAACTTTTACATTCTTCATTTAGTCTGCCAATAAGTGGGTAATGTTGCTTTTGTTAATTAAAAGAATCAAGTTATTATATTAACTTGTGCGTACCCATTTTTTAATGTTTTTTTTTTTTTTTTTTTTTTTTGTGACAATTTTGAAGGATATTGTCCTTGGCCTGGATTATTATTATTATAGTAAAACCTTATTTTAGTTTCATTTTAAGACACCCAGAGACGAAGGAGAAAATAATAAAAAGTATTGGTTTATCCTAGTAGACCATTTTCGTTTTTGGAAAAATACAAAATACATAGAAAAATGATTTATTTTCAAACTAATGTACACGTTTTAATATAAAATACGAAGCATTACTTCGCAATCTTTAAATTATACATGACTAAATAAAATTAAAAAATTGTAGCTGTGCCAGCGTTGCCGAAGTAGAACGATAGTGCTTTTTTGACACCATAATTTCCTCACGCAGTGGCACGAAAAAGTTCAATATGGCACGATTTTTTATTTTCACAATTTTACTTAAAATTAGGCAAATTTCAACAAAATTTAATGAAAATTGGTTCAAATTCCGTAAAAAGTTGACAGAAAGTCATGTTTCTTGGCAGTGCATGAATAGAGCAAATGATTTCCTTTAATTTTGATGATGATACTACACCCCGTGATAAAATTAGTTACAGTTTTTTTTCGACAAAATAGGAGAATTTGTGGTTTTAACATTGAAAATTTTTATAGGATCGTTTTGAGAGAGTTGTGGTGTTACCAAAATGATGAAATGAAATAATTTAAATAAATTCAATAAATTATAAATTAACTCCAGCGTATAGGGCATCACAACGAAATTTTTGGTTACTAAAGAAATGACCTAAATGATTGAAATGAACACATGAATTTAGAATATGAAAAATGAACTCCAGCGTATAGGGGGACAACTATCAAATTTTTGGTTGGTGTTACTAAAACATTACTAGAATGATAAAAATAAACAAACGAACACAAACGATGAACTACAGCAGGCGTTGGTAATAGGTATGCGGGGAAAAAACGAAGAAAGGTCGTCGTCAACAGACAAGCTTCAGTGGAGAATGGTCATGATGATATTCAAAAAGAGAAGAAAAACAGCAACCAACAAATGTGTATCTATCTATAGGTACTCTGCCAGATTTTTGTATGTAGTGTAGGTATATGTGTAAATGCTATGCATCTACATAATTATGGGGATAGGATTTGAATGATTATTATTCGTTACAGAATACAGTGCGGTCTTATAAGAAAGGCAAGTAATGCAGTTGAGTGTGCAAGTCGGAGTAAAGCTTGCTTGAAATCGATTTATGTAGGTATGTAATATGTATAGGACAACCAAAAATATGCCGCAGAATATTTTTTTCTAGTAACACTATTAAGACGAGACAAGCTTAGAAATCCGCTTTATAAGTAAATGCATATTTTTGTATATTTACGATTGCATATTTTGGCATGTCTATTTTTGTAGGTAAGTATATTTTTTCATAAAAAACATAATTTGTTCAGTTATTATCATTATTTATTGTACCTATTATTCATACTAGAATGTGAGTTTATTAGACTTTACCATTCTTTATTCCGTCAATTTCATTGAATTTTTGAACAACATCAACAACTTAAAGGCGCAACCACCAATTGTTTACGAATTAATTTTAGGTAGGTATATTAGCTAATTCGTTTTATTTTTGTTTGGCTGGAGATATAGCTATTTCAAGGGGTGCCGATCCCTATCATCAGTCTCCTTTTTAGTGGTGTTGATGAGCTTTGTGAAAAACTTTCTATATGCACACCATGAGGTTTGAACCCACGCATTATAGATTTGCTCAGTCTTCGAAGTCGTATGCACTACGCATTCCACTTCTTATGAGCACTGACGTCACTGGTCGAGATGTGCTGTTTGTTTATCAAATGCATTAATGTTTATTCAATAAATAATAAAGATCTATAAGGTAACATTACCAGCATTATAGCATATAACCAAAAAATTAAAACCTGACTTCAGGTTATGTCGACAAAATTCCCATCACGGAAATTTGGGTTGGAGTTTTTTTTTGAGAAAATTGACTTTTTTTTGAGTTGGTTAAATCGACTCACGATTTTATGTCAATTTTGTAATCTAGTGCTTCTAAATATTTAAACGCCGTGTGTGAATTGAATTACAATTTCGATTAAATTTTATTCGAAATAAAATTTTGAAGTTTCTACATAGGTATACAGATTCACCACGTAGTTGATTTTGACTATGCAAATGTAGTTGATTTTAAATATGCAAACGTAGTTGATTTTAACTATGCAAACATAGTTGATTTTAACTATGCAAACGTAGTTGATTTTAACTATGCAATAGTTGATTTTAACTATGCAAACGTAGTTGATTTTAACTATGCAAACGTAGTTGATTTTAACTATGCAATAGTTGATTTTAACTATGCAAACGTAGTTGATTTTAACTATGCAAACGTAGTTGATTTTGACTATGCAAACGTAGTTGATTTTGACTATGCAAACGTAGTTGATTTTAACTATGCAATAGTTGATTTTAACTATGCAAACGTAGTTGATTTTAACTATGCAAACGTAGTTGATTTTAACTATGCAAACGTAGTTGATTTTGACTATGCAAACGTAGTTGATTTTAACTATGCAAACGTAGTTGATTTTGACTATGCAAACGTAGTTGATTTTGACTATGCAATAGTTGATTTTAACTATGCATACGTAGTTGATTTTAACTATGCAAACGTAGTTGATTTTAACTATGCAATAGTTGATTTTAACTATGCAAACGTAGTTGATTTTAACTATGCAAACGTAGTTGAATTTAACTATGCAAACGTAGTTGATTTTGACTATGCAAACGTAGTTGATTTTGACTATGCAATAGTTGATTTTAACTATGCATACGTAGTTGATTTTAACTATGCAAACGTAGTTGATTTTGACTATGCAAACGTAGTTGATTTTGACTATGCAATAGTTGATTTTAACTATGCATACGTAGTTGATTTTAACTATGCAAACGTAGTTGATTTTAACTATGCAATAGTTGATTTTAACTATGCAAACGTAGTTGATTTTAACTATGCAAACGTAGTTTATTTTAACTATGCAAACGTAGTTGATTTTGACTATGCAAACGTAGTTGATTTTGACTATGCAAACGTAGTTGATTTTGACTATGCAAACGTAGTTGATTTTAACTATGCAATAGTTGATTTTAACTATGCATACGTAGTTGATTTTAACTATGCAAACGTAGTTGATTTTGACTATGCAAACGTAGTTGATTTTGACTATGCAATAGTTGATTTTAACTATGCATACGTAGTTGATTTTAACTATGCAAACGTAGTTGATTTTGACTATGCAAACGTAATTGATTTTAACTATGCAATAGTTGATTTTAACTATGCAAACGTAGTTTATTTTAACTATGCAATAGTTGATTTTAACTATGCAAACGTAGTTGATTTTAACTATGCAAACGTAGTTGATTTTAACTATGCAAACGTAGTTGATTTTGACTATGCAAACGTAGTTGATTTTAACTATGCAAACGTAGTTGATTTTGACTATGCAAACGTAGTTGATTTTGACTATGCAATAGTTGATTTTAACTATGCATACGTAGTTGATTTTAACTATGCAAACGTAGTTGATTTTAACTATGCAATAGTTGATTTTAACTATGCAAACGTAGTTGATTTTAACTATGCAAACGTAGTTGAATTTAACTATGCAAACGTAGTTGATTTTGACTATGCAAACGTAGTTGATTTTGACTATGCAATAGTTGATTTTAACTATGCATACGTAGTTGATTTTAACTATGCAAACGTAGTTGATTTTGACTATGCAAACGTAGTTGATTTTGACTATGCAATAGTTGATTTTAACTATGCATACGTAGTTGATTTTAACTATGCAAACGTAGTTGATTTTAACTATGCAATAGTTGATTTTAACTATGCAAACGTAGTTGATTTTAACTATGCAAACGTAGTTTATTTTAACTATGCAAACGTAGTTGATTTTGACTATGCAAACGTAGTTGATTTTGACTATGCAAACGTAGTTGATTTTGACTATGCAAACGTAGTTGATTTTAACTATGCAATAGTTGATTTTAACTATGCATACGTAGTTGATTTTAACTATGCAAACGTAGTTGATTTTGACTATGCAAACGTAGTTGATTTTGACTATGCAATAGTTGATTTTAACTATGCATACGTAGTTGATTTTAACTATGCAAACGTAGTTGATTTTGACTATGCAAACGTAATTGATTTTAACTATGCAATAGTTGATTTTAACTATGCAAACGTAGTTTATTTTAACTATGCAAACGTAGTTGATTTTGACTATGCAAACGTAGTTGATTTTGACTATGCAAACGTAGTTGATTTTGACTATGCAAACGTAGTTGATTTTAACTATGCAATAGTTGATTTTAACTATGCATACGTAGTTGATTTTAACTATGCAAACGTAGTTGATTTTGACTATGCAAACGTAGTTGATTTTGACTATGCAATAGTTAATTTTAACTATGCATACGTAGTTTATTTTAACTATGCAAACGTAGTTGATTTTGACTATGCAAACGTAGTTGATTTTGACTATGCAAACGTAGTTGATTTTGACTATGCAAACGTAGTTGATTTTAACTATGCAATAGTTGATTTTAACTATGCAAACGTAGTTGATTTTAACTATGCAAACGTAGTTGATTTTGACTATGCAAACGTAGTTGATTTTAACTATGCAAACGTAGTTGATTTTGACTATGCAAACGTAGTTGATTTTGACTATGCAAACGTAGTTGATTTTGACTATGCAAACGTAGTTGATTTTAACTATGCAGTAGTTGATTTTAACTATGCATACGTAGTTGATTTTAACTATGCAAACGTAGTTGATTTTAACTATGCAATAGTTGATTTTAACTATGCAAACGTAGTTGATTTTAACTATGCAAACGTAGTTGATTTTAACTATGCAAACGTAGTTGATTTTAACTATGCAAACGTAGTTGATTTTGACTATGCAAACGTAGTTGATTTTGACTATGCAAACGTAGTTGATTTTAACTATGCAATAGTTGATTTTAACTATGCAAACGTAGTTGATTTTGTACTATGCAAACGTAGTTGATTTTGACTATGCAAACGTAGTTGATTTTGACTATGCAAACGTAATTGATTTTAACTATGCAATAGTTGATTTTAACTATGCAAACGTAGTTGATTTTAACTATGCAAACGTAGTTGATTTTAACTATGCAAACGTAGTTGATTTTGACTATGCAAACGTAGTTGATTTTGACTATGCAAACTAATTGATTTTAACTATGCAATAGTTGATTTTAACTATGCAACCGTTGTTGATTTTAACTATGCAAACGTAGTTGATTTTAACTATGCAAACGTAGTTGATTTTAACTATGCAAACGTAGTTGATTTTGACTATGCAAACGTAGTTGATTTTAACTATGCAAACGTAGTTGATTTTGACTATGCAAACGTAGTTGATTTTAACTATGCAAACGTAGTTGATTTTAACTATGCAATAGTTGATTTTAACTATGCAAACGTAGTTGATTTAAACTATGCAAACGTAGTTGATTTTAACTATGCAAACGTAGTTGATTTTGACTATGCAAACGTAGTTGATTTTGACTATGCAAACTAATTGATTTTAACTATGCAATAGTTGATTTTAACTATGCAACCGTTGTTGATTTTAACTATGCAAACGTAGTTGATTTTAACTATGCAAACGTAGTTGATTTTAACTATGCAAACGTAGTTGATTTTAACTATGCAAACGTAGTTGATTTTGACTATGCAAACGTAGTTGATTTTAACTATGCAAACGTAGTTGATTTTAACTATGCAATAGTTGATTTTAACTATGCAACCGTAGTTGATTTTAACTATGCAATAGTTGATTTTAACTATGCAAACGTAGTTGATTTTGACTATGCAAACGTAGTTGATTTTGACTATGCAAACGTAGTTGATTTTAACTATGCAAAAGTTGATTTTAACTATGCAAACGTAGTTGATTTTAACTATGCAAACGTAGTTGATTTTGACTATGCAAACGTAGTTGATTTTGACTATGCAAACGTAGTTGATTTTAACTATGCAAACGTAGTTGATTTTAACTATGCAAACGTAGTTGATTTTGACTATGCAAACGTAGTTGATTTTGACTATGCAAACTAATTGATTTTGACTATGCAAACGTAGTTGATTTTAACTATGCAAAAGTTGATTTTAACTATGCAAACGTAGTTGATTTTGACTATGCAAACGTAGTTGATTTTAACTATGCAAACGTAGTTGATTTTAACTATGCAATAGTTGATTTTAACTATGCAACCGTAGTTGATTTTAACTATGCAATAGTTGATTTTAACTATGCAAACGTAGTTGATTTTGACTATGCAAACGTAGTTGATTTTGACTATGCAAACGTAGTTGATTTTAACTATGCAAAAGTTGATTTTAACTATGCAAACGTAGTTGATTTTAACTATGCAATAGTTGATTTTAACTATGCAACCGTAGTTGATTTTAACTATGCAATAGTTGATTTTAACTATGCAAACGTAGTTGATTTTGACTACGCAAACGTAGTTGATTTTGACTATGCAAACGTAGTTGATTTTAACTATGCAATAGTTGATTTTAACTATGCAACCGTAGTTGATTTTAACTATGCAATAGTTGATTTTAACTATGCAAACGTAGTTGATTTTAACTATGCAAACGTAGTTGATTTTGACTATGCAAACGTAGTTGATTTTGACTATGCAAACGTAGTTGATTTTAACTATGCAATAGTTGATTTTAACTATGCAAACGTAGTTGATTTTAACTATGCAAACGTAGTTGATTTTGACTATGCAAACGTAGTTGATTTTGACTATGCAAACGTAATTGATTTTAACTATGCAATAGTTGATTTTAACTATGCAAACGTAGTTGATTTTAACTATGCAAACGTAGTTGATTTTAACTATGCAAACGTAGTTGATTTTGACTATGCAAACGTAGTTGATTTTGACTATGCAAACTAATTGATTTTAACTATGCAATAGTTGATTTTAACTATGCAACCGTTGTTGATTTTAACTATGCAAACGTAGTTGATTTTAACTATGCAAACGTAGTTGATTTTGACTATGCAAACGTAGTTGATTTTAACTATGCAAACGTAGTTGATTTTGACTATGCAAACGTAGTTGATTTTAACTATGCAAACGTAGTTGATTTTAACTATGCAAACGTAGTTGATTTAAACTATGCAAACGTAGTTGATTTTAACTATGCAAACGTAGTTGATTTTGACTATGCAAACGTAGTTGATTTTGACTATGCAAACTAATTGATTTTAACTATGCAATAGTTGATTTTAACTATGCAAGCGTTGTTGATTTTAACTATGCAAACGTAGTTGATTTTAACTATGCAAACGTAGTTGATTTTAACTATGCAAACGTAGTTGATTTTAACTATGCAAACGTAGTTGATTTTGACTATGCAAACGTAGTTGATTTTAACTATGCAAACGTAGTTGATTTTAACTATGCAATAGTTGATTTTAACTATGCAACCGTAGTTGATTTTAACTATGCAATAGTTGATTTTAACTATGCAAACGTAGTTGATTTTGACTATGCAAACGTAGTTGATTTTGACTATGCAAACGTAGTTGATTTTAACTATGCAAAAGTTGATTTTAACTATGCAAACGTAGTTGATTTTAACTATGCAAACGTAGTTGATTTTGACTATGCAAACGTAGTTGATTTTGACTATGCAAACGTAGTTGATTTTGACTATGCAAACGTAGTTGATTTTAACTATGCAATAGTTGATTTTAACTATGCAACCGTAGTTGATTTTAACTATGCAATAGTTGATTTTAACTATGCAAACGTAGTTGATTTTAACTATGCAAACGTAGTTGGTTTTGACTATGCAAACGTAGTTGATTTTGACTATGCAAACGTTATTGATTTTAACTATGCAATAGTTGATTTTAACTATGCAAACGTAGTTGATTTTAACTATGCAAACGTAGTTGATTTTGACTATGCAAACGTAGTTGATTTTAACTATGCAAACGTAGTTGATTTTAACTATGCAAACGTAGTTGATTTTAACTATGCAATAGTTGATTTTAACTATGCAACCGTAGTTTATTTTAACTATGCAATAGTTGATTTTAACTATGCAAACGTAGTTGATTTTAACTATGCAAACGTAGTTGATTTTGACTATGCAAACGTAGTTGATTTTGACTATGCAAACGTAGTTGATTTTAACTATGCAATAGTTGATTTTAACTATGCAAACGTAGTTGATTTTAACTATGCAAACGTAGTTGATTTTGACTATGCAAACGTAGTTGATTTTGACTATGCAAACGTAGTTGATTTTAACTATGCAATAGTTGATTTTAACTATGCAAACGTAGTTGATTTTTAACTATGCAATAGTTGATTTTAACTATGCAAACGTAGTTGATTTTAACTATGCAAACGTAGTTGATTTTAACTATGCAAACTTAGTTGATTTTAACTATGCAATAGTTGATTTTAACTATGCAACCGTAGTTGATTTTAACTATGCAATAGTTGATTTTAACTATGCAAACGTAGTTGATTTTGACTATGCAAACGTAGTTGATTTTGACTATGCAAACGAAGTTGATTTTAACTATGCAATAGTTGATTTTAACTATGCAAACGTAGTTGATTTTAACTATGCAAACGTAGTTGATTTTAACTATGCAATAGTTGATTTTAACTATGCAACCGTAGTTGATTTTAACTATGCAATAGTTGATTTTAACTATGCAAACGTAGTTGATTTTAACTATGCAATAGTTGATTTTGACTATGCAAACGTAGTTGATTTTAACTTTGCAAACGAAGTTGATTTTAACTATGCAAACGTAGTTGATTTTAACTATGCAAACGTAGTTGATTTTAACTATGCAATAGTTGATTTTAACTATGCAACCGTACTTGATTTTAACTATGCAATAGTTGATTTTAACTATGCAAACGTAGTTGATTTTGACTATGCAAACGTAGTTGATTTTGACTATGCAAACGTAGTTGATTTTAACTATGCAATAGTTGATTTTAACTATGCAAACGTAGTTGATTTTAACTATGCAAACGTAGTTGATTTTGACTATGCAAACGTAGTTGATTTTAACTATGCAATAGTTGATTTTAACTATGCAACCGTAGTTGATTTTAACTATGCAATAGTTGATTTTAACTATGCAAACGTAGTTGATTTTAACTATGCAAACGTAGTTGATTTTAACTATGCAATAGTTGATTTTAACTATGCAACCGTAGTTGATTTTAACTATGCAATAGTTGATTTTAACTATGCAAACGTAGTTGATTTTAACTATGCAATAGTTGATTTTGACTATGCAAACGTAGTTGATTTTAACTATGCAAACGTAGTTGATTTTAACTATGCAAACGTAGTTGATTTTAACTATGCAATAGTTGATTTTAACTATGCAAACGTAGTTGATTTTGACTATGCAAACGTAGTTGATTTTGACTATGCAAACGTAGTTGATTTTAACTATGCAATAGTTGATTTTAACTATGCAAACGTAGTTGATTTTAACTATGCAAACGTAGTTGATTTTGACTATGCAACCGTAGTTGATTTTAACTATGCAATAGTTGATTTTAACTATGCAAACGTAGTTGATTTTAACTATGCAAACGTAGTTGATTTTGACTATGCAAACGTAGTTGATTTTAACTATGCAAACGTAGTTGATTTTAACTATGCAAACGTAGTTGATTTTAACTATGCAACCGTAGTTGATTTTAACTATGCAATAGTTGATTTTAACTATGCAAACGTAGTTGATTTTAACTATGCAAACGTAGTTGATTTTGACTATGCAAACGTAGTTGATTTTAACTATGCAATAGTTGATTTTGACTATGCAAACGTAGTTGATTTTAACTATGCAAACGTAGTTGATTTTAACTATGCAAACGTAGTTGATTTTAACTATGCAAACGTAGTTGATTTTAACTATGCAATAGTTGATTTTAACTATGCAACCGTAGTTGATTTTAACTATGCAATAGTTGATTTTAACTATGCAAACGTAGTTGATTTTGACTATGCAAACGTAGTTGATTTTGACTATGCAAACGTAGTTGATTTTAACTATGCAAAAGTTGATTTTAACTATGCAAACGTAGTTGATTTTAACTATGCAATAGTTGATTTTAACTATGCAACCGTAGTTTATTTTAACTATGCAATAGTTGATTTTAACTATGCAAACGTAGTTGATTTTAACTATGCAAACGTAGTTGATTTTGACTATGCAAACGTAGTTGATTTTGACTATGCAAACATAGTTGATTTTAACTATGCAATAGTTGATTTTAACTATGCAAACGTAGTTGATTTTAACTATGCAAACGTAGTTGATTTTGACTATGCAACCGTAGTTGATTTTAACTATGCAATAGTTGATTTTAACTATGCAAACGTAGTTGATTTTAACTATGCAAACGTAGTTGATTTTAACTATGCAATAGTTGATTTTAACTATGCAAACGTAGTTGATTTTTAACTATGCAATAGTTGATTTTAACTATGCAAACGTAGTTGATTTTGACTATGCAAACGTAGTTGATTTTAACTATGCAATAGTTGATTTTGACTATGCAAACGTAGTTGATTTTAACTATGCAAACGTAGTTGATTTTAACTATGCAAACGTAGTTGATTTTAACTATGCAAACGTAGTTGATTTTAACTATGCAATAGTTGATTTTAACTATGCAACCGTAGTTGATTTTAACTATGCAATAGTTGATTTTAACTATGCAAACGTAGTTGATTTTAACTATGCAATAGTTGATTTTGACTATGCAAACGTAGTTGATTTTAACTATGCAAACGTAGTTGATTTTAACTATGCAAACGTAGTTGATTTTAACTATGCAATAGTTGATTTTAACTATGCAAACGTAGTTGATTTTTAACTATGCAATAGTTGATTTTAACTATGCAAACGTAGTTGATTTTGACTATGCAAACGTAGTTGATTTTGACTATGCAAACGAAGTTGATTTTAACTATGCAATAGTTGATTTTAACTATGCAAACGTAGTTGATTTTGACTATGCAAACGTAGTTGATTTTAACTATGCAATAGTTGATTTTAACTATGCAAACGTAGTTGATTTTAACTATGCAAACGTAGTTGATTTTGACTATGCAAACGTAGTTGATTTTAACTATGCAATAGTTGATTTTGACTATGCAAACGTAGTTGATTTTAACTATGCAAACGAAGTTGATTTTAACTATGCAAACGTAGTTGATTTTAACTATGCAAACGTAGTTGATTTTAACTATGCAATAGTTGATTTTAACTATGCAACCGTAGTTGATTTTAACTATGCAATAGTTGATTTTAACTATGCAAACGTAGTTCATTTTGACTATGCAAACGTAGTTGATTTTGACTATGCAAACTTAGTTGATTTTAACTATGCAATAGTTGATTTTAACTATGCAAACGTAGTTGATTTTAACTATGCAAACGTAGTTGATTTTGACTATGCAAACGTAGTTGATTTTAACTATGCAATAGTTGATTTTAACTATGCAACCGTAGTTGATTTTAACTATGCAATAGTTGATTTTAACTATGCAAACGTAGTTGATTTTAACTATGCAAACGTAGTTGATTTTAACTATGCAAACGTAGTTGATTTTAACTATGCAATAGTTGATTTTAACTATGCAACCGTAGTTGATTTTAACTATGCAATAGTTGATTTTAACTATGCAAACGTAGTTGATTTTAACTATGCAATAGTTGATTTTGACTATGCAAACGTAGTTGATTTTAACTATGCAAACGTAGTTAATTTTAACTATGCAAACGTAGTTGATTTTAACTATGCAATAGTTGATTTTAACTATGCAACCGTAGTTGATTTTAACTATGCAATAGTTGATTTTAACTATGCAAACGTAGTTGATTTTGACTATGCAAACGTAGTTGATTTTGACTATGCAAACGTAGTTGATTTTAACTATGCAATAGTTGATTTTAACTATGCAAACGTAGTTGATTTTAACTATGCAAACGTAGTTGATTTTGACTATGCAAACGTAGTTGATTTTAACTATGCAATAGTTGATTTTAACTATGCAACCGTAGTTGATTTTAACTATGCAATAGTTGATTTTAACTATGCAAACGTAGTTGATTTTAACTATGCAAACGTAGTTGATTTTGACTATGCAAACGTAGTTGATTTTAACTATGCAAACGTAGTTGATTTTAACTATGCAAACGTAGTTGATTTTAACTATGCAATAGTTGATTTTAACTATGCAACCGTAGTTGATTTTAACTATGCAATAGTTGATTTTAACTATGCAAACGTAGTTGATTTTAACTATGCAAACGTAGTTGATTTTGACTATGCAAACGTAGTTGATTTTAACTATGCAATAGTTGATTTTGACTATGCAAACGCAGTTGATTTTAACTATGCAAACGTAGTTGATTTTAACTATGCAAACGTAGTTGATTTTAACTATGCAAACGTAGTTGATTTTAACTATGCAATAGTTGATTTTAACTATGCAACCGTAGTTGATTTTAACTATGCAATAGTTGATTTTAACTATGCAAACGTAGTTGATTTTGACTATGCAAACGTAGTTGATTTTGACTATGCAAACGTAGTTGATTTTAACTATGCAAAAGTTGATTTTAACTATGCAAACGTAGTTGATTTTAACTATGCAAACGTAGTTGATTTTGACTATGCAAACGTAGTTGATTTTAACTATGCAAACGTAGTTGATTTTAACTATGCAATAGTTGATTTTAACTATGCAACCGTAGTTGATTTTAACTATGCAATAGTTGATTTTAACTATGCAAACGTAGTTGATTTTGACTATGCAAACGTAGTTGATTTTGACTATGCAAACGTAGTTGATTTTAACTATGCAATAGTTGATTTTAACTATGCAACCGTAGTTGATTTTAACTATGCAATAGTTGATTTTAACTATGCAAACGTAGTTGATTTTAACTATGCAAACGTAGTTGGTTTTGACTATGCAAACGTAGTTGATTTTGACTATGCAAACGTTATTGATTTTAACTATGCAATAGTTGATTTTAACTATGCAAACGTAGTTGATTTTAACTATGCAAACGTAGTTGATTTTGACTATGCAAACGTAGTTGATTTTAGCTATGCAATAGTTGATTTTAACTATGCAAACGTAGTTGATTTTAACTATGCAATAGTTGATTTTAACTATGCAAACGTAGTTGATTTTAACTATGCAAACGTAGTTGATTTTGACTATGCAAACGTAGTTGATTTTAACTATGCAAACGTAGTTGATTTTAACTATGCAAACGTAGTTGATTTTAACTATGCAATAGTTGATTTTAACTATGCAACCGTAGTTTATTTTAACTATGCAATAGTTGATTTTAACTATGCAAACGTAGTTGATTTTAACTATGCAAACGTAGTTGATTTTGACTATGCAAACGTAGTTGATTTTGACTATGCAAACGTAGTTGATTTTAACTATGCAATAGTTGATTTTAACTATGCAAACGTAGTTGATTTTAACTATGCAAACGTAGTTGATTTTGACTATGCAAACGTAGTTGATTTTGACTATGCAAACGTAGTTGATTTTAACTATGCAATAGTTGATTTTAACTATGCAAACGTAGTTGATTTTTAACTATGCAATAGTTGATTTTAACTATGCAAACGTAGTTGATTTTAACTATGCAAACGTAGTTGATTTTAACTATGCAAACGTAGTTGATTTTAACTATGCAATAGTTGATTTTAACTATGCAACCGTAGTTGATTTTAACTATGCAATAGTTGATTTTAACTATGCAAACGTAGTTGATTTTGACTATGCAAACGTAGTTGATTTTGACTATGCAAACGAAGTTGATTTTAACTATGCAATAGTTGATTTTAACTATGCAAACGTAGTTGATTTTAACTATGCAAACGTAGTTGATTTTAACTATGCAATAGTTGATTTTAACTATGCAACCGTAGTTGATTTTAACTATGCAATAGTTGATTTTAACTATGCAAACGTAGTTGATTTTAACTATGCAATAGTTGATTTTGACTATGCAAACGTAGTTGATTTTAACTATGCAAACGAAGTTGATTTTAACTATGCAAACGTAGTTGATTTTAACTATGCAAACGTAGTTGATTTTAACTATGCAATAGTTGATTTTAACTATGCAACCGTAGTTGATTTTAACTATGCAATAGTTGATTTTAACTATGCAAACGTAGTTGATTTTGACTATGCAAACGTAGTTGATTTTGACTATGCAAACGTAGTTGATTTTAACTATGCAATAGTTGATTTTAACTATGCAAACGTAGTTGATTTTAACTATGCAAACGTAGTTGATTTTGACTATGCAAACGTAGTTGATTTTAACTATGCAATAGTTGATTTTAACTATGCAACCGTAGTTGATTTTAACTATGCAATAGTTGATTTTAACTATGCAAACGTAGTTGATTTTAACTATGCAAACGTAGTTGATTTTAACTATGCAAACGTAGTTGATTTTAACTATGCAATAGTTGATTTTAACTATGCAACCGTAGTTGATTTTAACTATGCAATAGTTGATTTTAACTATGCAAACGTAGTTGATTTTAACTATGCAATAGTTGATTTTGACTATGCAAACGTAGTTGATTTTAACTATGCAAACGTAGTTGATTTTAACTATGCAAACGTAGTTGATTTTAACTATGCAAACGTAGTTGATTTTAACTATGCAATAGTTGATTTTAACTATGCAACCGTAGTTGATTTTAACTATGCAATAGTTGATTTTAACTATGCAAACGTAGTTGATTTTGACTATGCAAACGTAGTTGATTTTGACTATGCAAACGTAGTTGATTTTAACTATGCAATAGTTGATTTTAACTATGCAATAGTTGATTTTAACTATGCAAACGTAGTTGATTTTAACTATGCAATAGTTGATTTTAACTATGCAAACGTAGTTGATTTTAACTATGCAAACGTAGTTGATTTTGACTATGCAAACGTAGTTGATTTTAACTATGCAAACGTAGTTGATTTTAACTATGCAAACGTAGTTGATTTTAACTATGCAATAGTTGATTTTAACTATGCAACCGTAGTTGATTTTAACTATGCAATAGTTGATTTTAACTATGCAAACGTAGTTGATTTTAACTATGCAAACGTAGTTGATTTTGACTATGCAAACGTAGTTGATTTTGACTATGCAAACGTAGTTGATTTTAACTATGCAATAGTTGATTTTAACTATGCAAACGTAGTTGATTTTAACTATGCAATAGTTGATTTTAACTATGCAAACGTAGTTGATTTTAACTATGCAAACGTAGTTGATTTTGACTATGCAAACGTAGTTGATTTTAACTATGCAAACGTAGTTGATTTTAACTATGCAAACGTAGTTGATTTTAACTATGCAATAGTTGATTTTAACTATGCAACCGTAGTTGATTTTAACTATGCAATAGTTGATTTTAACTATGCAAACGTAGTTGATTTTAACTATGCAAACGTAGTTGATTTTGACTATGCAAACGTAGTTGATTTTGACTATGCAAACGTAGTTGATTTTAACTATGCAATAGTTGATTTTAACTATGCAAACGTAGTTGATTTTAACTATGCAAACGTAGTTGATTTTGACTATGCAAACGTAGTTGATTTTGACTATGCAAACGTAGTTGATTTTAACTATGCAATAGTTGATTTTAACTATGCAAACGTAGTTGATTTTAACTATGCAATAGTTGATTTTAACTATGCAAACGTAGTTGATTTTAACTATGCAAACGTAGTTGATTTTAACTATGCAAACGTAGTTGATTTTAACTATGCAAACGTAGTTGATTTTGACTATGCAAACGTAGTTGATTTTAACTATGCAAACGTAGTTGATTTTAACTATGCAAACGTAGTTGATTTTAACTATGCAATAGTTGATTTTAACTATGCAACCGTAGTTGATTTTAACTATGCAATAGTTGATTTTAACTATGCAAACGTAGTTGATTTTGACTATGCAAACGTAGTTGATTTTGACTATGCAAAGGTAGTTGATTTTAACTATGCAATAGTTGATTTTAACTATGCAAACGTAGTTGATTTTAACTATGCAAACGTAGTTGATTTTGACTATGCAAACGTAGTTGATTTTGACTATGCAAACGTAGTTGATTTTAAATATGCAATAGTTGATTTTAACTATGCAAATGTAGTTGATTTTAACTATGCAAACGTAGTTGATTTTAACTATGCAATAGTTGATTTTAACTATGCAAACGTAGTTGATTTTAACTATGAAAACGTAGTTGATTTTGACTATGCAAACGTAGTTGATTTTAACTATGCAATAGTTGATTTTAACTATGCAAACGTAGTTGATTTTAACTATGCAAACGTAGTTGATTTTAACTATGCAAACGTAGTTGATTTTAACTATGCAATAGTTTATTTTAACTATGCAAACGTAGTCGATTTTAACTATGCAAACGTAGTTGATTTTAACTACGCAATAGTTGATTTTAACTATGCAAACCTAGTTGATTTTAACTATGCAAACGTAGTTGATTTTAACTATGCAATCGTAGTTGATTTTAACTATGCAAACGTAGTTGATTTTGACTATGCAAACGTAGTTGATTTTGACTATGCAAACGTAGTTGATTTTAACTATGCAAACGTAGTTGATTTTAACTATGCAATAGTTGATTTTAACTATGCAAACGTAGTTGATTTTAACTATGCAAACGTAGTTGATTTGGACTATGCAAACGTAGTTGATTTTAACTATGCAAACGTAGTTGATCTTGACTATGCAAACGTAGTTGATTTTGACTATGCAAACGTAGTTGATTTTGACTATGCAAACGTAGTTGATTTTGACTATGCAAACGTAGTTGATTTTGACTATGCAAACGTAGTTGATTTTGACTATGCAAACGTAGTTGATTTTAACTATGCAAACGTAGTTGATCTTGACTATGCAAACGTAGTTGATTTTGACTATGCAAACGTAGTTGATTTTAACTATGCAAACGTAGTTGATTTTAACTATGCAAACGTAGTTGATTTTGACTATGCAAACGTAGCTGATTTTTAACTATGCAAACGTAGTTGATCTTGACTATGCAAAGATTTTAACTATGCAAACGTAGTTGATTTTGACTATGCAAACGTAGTTGATTTTAACTATGCAAACGTAGTTGATCTTGACTATGCAAACATAGTTGATTTTAACTATGCAAACGTTGTTGATTTTAACTATGCAAACGTAGTTGATTTTAACTATGCAAACGTAGTTGATTTTGACTATGCAAACGTAGTTGATTTTGACTATGCAAACGTAGTTGATTTTGACTATGCAAACGTAGTTGATTTTGACTATGCAAACTTAGTTGATTTTGACTATGCAAACGTAGTTGATTTTAACTATGCAAACGTAGTTGATTTTGACTATGCAAACTTAGTTGATTTTGACTATGAAAACGTAGTTGATTTTAACTATGCAAACGTAGTTGATTTTGACTATGCAAACGTAGTTGATTTTGACTATGCAAACGTAGTTGATTTTGACTATGCAAACGTAGTTGATCTTGACTATGCAAACATAGTTGATTTTAACTATGCAAACGTAGTTGATTTTAACTATGCAAACGTAGTTGATTTTAACTATGCAAACGTAGTTGATTTTGACTATGCAAACGTAGTTGATTTTGACTATGCAAACTTAGTTGATTTTGACTATGCAAACGTAGTTGATCTTGACTATGCAAACATAGTTGATTTTAACTATGCAAACGTAGTTGATTTTAACTATGCAAACGTAGTTGATTTTGACTATGCAAACGTAGTTGATTTTGACTATGCAAACGTAGTTGATCTTGACTATGCAAACATAGTTGATTTTAACTATGCAAACGTAGTTGATTTTGACTATGCAAACTTAGTTGATTTTGACTATGCAAACGTAGTTGATTTTAACTATGCAAACGTAGTTGATTTTGACTATAAAAACTTAGTTGATTTTGACTATGAAAACGTAGTTGATTTTAACTATGCAAACGTAGTTGATTTTGACTATGCAAACGTAGTTGATTTTGACTATGCAAACGTAGTTGATTTTGACTATGCAAACGTAGTTGATTTTAACTATGCAAACGTAGTTGATCTTGACTATGCAAACGTAGTTGATTTTGACTATGCAAACGTAGTTGATTTGACTATGCCCAACTGTCGTGCCTGGGCGAAACGCATTGGACTAAAGGTCGTAAAAAAACTTCCATTTGACTTCAATACTCATATAAAAAATTGGAAAATATGGAAAAGTTGTTGTTCCTTCGAATTGAGATTTTTGGCTTTGGCTGATTTGATGTGCAGGTGCAATTAAAATGAAAATAAGAACAGAATTGCAGATGCATACCTAGCCTTAATATTGAACGCCTAACCACATTTTAGCCTTATGAACTGGCAACATTTTCATATGCGACCCATAAGTAGTGCGTATTTTTGCTTGGCTTTATCTTTTTGTACTGAGAGGTTCACTTGGGCGTATACGTTATTTGAGACAAAACTTTTTTAACATTGAAAATGTTTATAGGATCGTTTTGACAGAGTTGTGGTGTTACCAAAATGATTAAATGCAATAAATTAAATAAATTCAATAAATCATAAATGAACTCCAGCGTATAGGGGCATCACCAAAAATACTGAATATAAAGATATGAATCCTCGGCTGTCAGTTCAGTTTGCCTACAAGCTCTATCAGATAAAAAATGAAAAAACAAAAACTATGCTAGCACAAAAATCGAGACTTTCACACAAAATAGCACAAAAAGAGCACAAAATTCTAGTTATGGTTTCAATTGATTATGCTAATGTGTATATGCTAGCTTTGTAGACGTTTAGATTTATGTCGTTCTTTTTAGTGCAGTTTTTAAAAATACATTACATAGGTAAACATACCTAAATAGAATATATTTTTACAAGCAATATTGGCCATATAATTACTTGTTAAGGGCATATATATGTAATTGATTTTTAAGGGCATAATTATAAGCGCTTGAAACTATTTTTAGGGCATAGTTTTGTTTTCCCTAATTGGTACATATGTAAGTTTTGATATTAGATTTTAAAAAAGACGATTTTTTTGGTGGAATAGAAGTATGATGGGGTTAGTTAAAAAAAACTAACAAGATTTATTTTTTGCCAAACGGAAATTGACATTAAATACCTACACCTAGAAACTTCAAAACTTATAATGATGTTTGAAACAGCTTATTATTATACGTTTTAATTAATTTGTAAAGATTGTAAAGATTAGTCATGTTTTTTGTTTATCTAGGGAAATAAAGTCATTTTCAATGTCCCCATGGTTACTCTATGAGTGAAATCTGTTAATTTTTTCATATGACACAAAAAATGGCACGTTTTTTTTAGAAAATATGGCACGTTAATTTTTTTACGCGCGACAACGCTGAGCTGTGCTAACATAATATATATAGGTAAGGTATGTACATGAAAAAATGATTTATGTGTTTCGCTAGATTGCGCTGATTTTTGAAAAAAAGATCAATGTTGAAAAAGCATTTTTAGTCAAGCAAAGGGATTCCACGCCACCGCCCTTGGAATCCATTCAATATTCTATTTTAAAAATGGAAAGAAAACGTCAAACACAAACAATAAATTAAGACCCTTGTGCAAAATTTTAGAATATTTATGCTCGATTTCACAAATATCTATTAAAATAGCTTTTAAATTTTTAAATGACGTGTTAAAAGTTAAAAGTTTTATGAAATCAGCCATTGGTTGTTGTGATGTTAGAGCGTTTTGTAAATCAAGGATTTTCCAAATTTTATGCGAGTTAGCATTGTACTTTTTTTTTTTTTTTTTACAATTTGCCAAAGTTGAGAACATCAAATGTATATTTTATCTTTTTAATTGATGTCTAGCTCCTAATGTAACTTTTATGATAACGTATACAAACGTCATGACGTCTTATTTCATTTTATTCTTTTCAAAGGTGATTTTAAAGTTGTGGTAGCTATTTTATAATTTTCTTTTATAATTCAAATAATTATTTTTTTGCTAGTTGTGTTTATAAATTTGGTTCGCTTTCTTTTTAACGTCCTATTGGAAGTTATTGTAATCGGTCCGATTTGTGAAATTAAAAGTTTTGACATTTCTCGGCGTTTCAAATGTCTCTGGAGTCGGATTACATTGTTTTTAGAAAGATTTCTGTGTACGTACGTTTGGAAGCTTTCTTTCGTTCACGATATCTCGAGAACACATTGATATATCGACTTCAAATTAATTTTATTTTACAGATAACAAGGCCATAACATGCAGAAAGGATTTTCAGAAAAATTCAATTATCGTTTTTTTTATTACAGTAATTTAAAAAAAAAACTGTAAAATGTTTTGTTTCTCGAATATCTCTAGAACAATAAATGTTATCGACTTCGACCTGGTTTCAATCTATGCATAATGATGTAGTGAAAAATTGGTAATACTTTAAAAAAAATCAACCCATAGCTTTTTTTTTAAATTAAAAAAACATTAAAAATTGTTAAAAAATATCGGATCAAGATATAACTTCGGGTTAATTTAATTTAACACACAAAGTTATAGTTGATAATCGATAGAGCTTGTAAAAAAAAAAATCAGGCCAAAAAAACTGCAAAAAAAATGCTAAAATTTATTTTTCGGCTCGAATATCTCGAGAACAACCAATTATATCAACTCCCGGATAATTTTAATATACACAATGCCATAATTAGTAATTGATAAGGTTTTTAAAAAAAATTCAATTGACAGTTTTTTTTTTTCTAGGCCAAAAAAACTACAAGAGAAACTGCTAATAATTGTTGGAATTTTTCGTTTCGCATATATTTAGAGCAAACAGCCTTCCTTTGATTGCACAACTGATAAGTATCTCGAAGATTTTAAACTGGTAATTTTCTTATAAAAAATAACATCCGGTGTCGATTTTAAAGGGGAACCAATAGGAAGTTATCAATCAGTGTGGGTCAACCTGAGCCTCTTTTTCCTTTTTTAATCAAGTTTAAAGATATTAGCTCATCTGGAAGTTAATTTAAAATCGATGGCAAAATATTCTCAAGAAGAAAAGAAAGCCTCTTAGTAAAAAAATGCCAAAAATAATTCTTAATCACAAATGATTTTAATAGTGTCTGAAGTAAAGGACATAAATACACCAAATAATATTAAACTATTATCATAAAGTAATTTT
The DNA here is from genome assembly GCA_947049315.1 of Epistrophella euchroma. Taxonomy (NCBI): domain Eukaryota; kingdom Metazoa; phylum Arthropoda; class Insecta; order Diptera; family Syrphidae; genus Epistrophella; species Epistrophella euchroma. The sequence goes on along the minus strand of OX346247.1, from coordinate 105,664,064 downwards.
TAGCAATAGCTTGTTTTATCTATTGTAAGAACTTTTATATAATCCGTTTTATATAAACCAATATTTTTTAATTTATTAGAATCAACACATGCCACATCATCCAGATATTAAGAATTTTTTTTCTCCAGATAAGGACTGATGCTTTTATAGCCTAAAAAACTACAGTAACATTAATAGCGTACACGGATGGAATGTCATATAGTAGATAGAAGAATTTTTTATATTCAGGGTGATTCACCAAAGGTGTGACAAAAAGCTGGATCGTGTAGGTTTAGTAGAGTCAAGAAAAAAATTATATTGATGGGAGGGCTGGGGGGGGGATTATTTTCCCTCGCGGGAAGGGCAATTTTCTAAAAACATTCGACTTGAAATAGAAAATAAATCATTAATAAACACCGGCAATACTTACAAAGTCAATCTATACTTTTTTTTAAAGCTCAAAGTCCGTTATTTTTAATGTTTTTAATCCAAATTTTTGATAGAATAAATTTTGAAAAATTAATTTTCAAACTCAAAGTTTTGGAAAAATAATGAACAAATCGTTTTCAAACTAGTTTTTCTCAAAATTTTACATTATTAGGTAGTATTTTTGTTTTCAGTATTTGATGCTGCAATAAATTTCTAGTTAAACACTGAAAACTGAATTTATAAAAATCTTTCAGTTTTTGAGAAATTTGAAAATAAAAAAATCTACTTTAGTACTTTATTAGTAGAAATAAGATGGAAGTCGAATTTAAGGAAAACTTATTTTTGTTATTTTCAATTTTCTCAAAAACTAGAAAACATTTTGACATATGGTTTTTAGTGTTTGACTTAAAATTGATGGGAGCATTACTTATACTATTACTTAATAAGGTAAAATTTTGAACAAAACTAGTTTAAACAAAATTTTTAATTTTTTTTTTTCATAAATTTAATTTTGAAAATAATTTTTTGGAAAACTGTTGACTAAAATAACTTAATTTAAAAAGAAAGTAAAAGAAGATATTTTGGGCCTTCCTTTTTGTAAGGATAAATAACGGTTACCGTTATTTTTTTATATTTTTTTTTTTGTTTTAAGTATATACATACATTTCTTTAGAAAATCGCCCCTCCCGTTATTTTTAATTTTTTTCAAAAACTAAAAGCACTTGAGCATCTACTCTTCAGTGTTTGACTGAAAATCGATAGAAGCATCAAATATTAAAAAACAAAAATATTACTTAATGACGAAAAATTTTGAAAAAAAAAAAATTGATTGAACACAATTGTTTTCATTATTTTTTCAAAATTTTCAGTTTGAAAATAATTTTCAAAAACTATTCTCTCAATTTATGTTATCTCAACATTATGAAAAGTATAGCATGACAAAGTGCTGCCGTTGTTTTTTAATGATTTTTTTCTTTTTTAATTCGATTTTTTTTTTAGAAAATTGCACCTCCCGCTTAGCGTAAACGGGGGGAAATAGACCCCTACCATACGATTTTTTTTTTGTCTCTACTTAACCTACACGCTCTAGCTTTTTGTCACACCCTTAGTGAATCACCCTGTATAATAAAAGTTATAGAAACTGTTTATTCGGAAATATCTATAGTTGTCACATAAAGAGTGCATATATTGCGGAATGATTTGTTGACTAAAAGAACAACGTAAGAATGGATATAACACATTGAGTGGATTTCAAAAGCTGAAACTTATTTGCACCTGCTCAATTTCAATAGAAGGAAGTACCTATGTATATTACCTATAAAAAAATCGGATTGAAAGGAAGTGATGCAAGTGCATAGCTGAAAGCTTGATGTGATTTATTTTACTGTCATGCTACCAAAGTACCGTATGTGTATAAGCTAAAATGTTTATTATGCACAATTTACTCTTGGATACATTGTGAATCAAAAGAGTTTTAAAATTCTTCTTTGGCAAAAGAATTGATAATAGATATTTCGAGACTGTTTTTAAAAAGAAATGTAGTGAAAAATGTACATTCAAAAACTACATATCGTCCTCTTTATTCCATAAGCATGAATGGGCAAAATTGAAAATTTTACGATATCGTTTAAAATACATGTTCTACTAGATGTAAACGGAGGAATCATTTAAATCGATATTTATGTTATCTTCAAATTACAACATAAGATCACAAAAAGAGAATTTTATGAAAACCGATTGATTTGTTAAGATTGTTAATAAATTCAAAAAAAATAGTTTGCACATTCATACTTCTTGCTTAAAGGGGACGATATGTTATTTTTACGAATAATTTTATCGAAAAAGAAACTTGAAGAAATTAAAGGTAAGGAAAGGAAATAGAAAAAAGGATTTTAAAGACAATCAAGTTTTATGCTCATCGTTATTATCTATACTGATTTTACTCTTGAATTTCTATCAAATTTTTCATCGATTAATAAAAAGTTAAACATGTAGTAGGTATATAGTCTTCTTTCTGCTATAGGTAGGTAGGTAGGTAGGTAGAAATGGCGGCCAACGAACAACTAGCTCGTTGACCCAATTAGCGCAGAAAAGCACCGTTTTGATACCATAAACTCGTTGGAACCTATTAATGGAAGAGTTTAGTAAGCTGGCGGGAGGCCATCCGCTCAGTGTCAGACATTTTAGTGTCAAACTAGTCACTACATCCTACAAACTTACGGTTACCCTGCCCGTGTCCCCTCAAGACTCGAAGTCTGCATACTAGCAGTCTAGCGGATCAGAAGGGGGTCGATGCAAAGGCTACCGTTTCGTCGTCTCAAAGCCATTTTGTTGCATTAAGAAAAGAGATCAAGTCTTTGATCTTTATTTCGGAAAGTTCGTTAAGGTCGTCATAAAAGGCATGTCCAAAGGATTTTACTCTATACCGGGCTAGAGCAGGGCATTTACAGAGGAAGTGAACTATTGTTTCCTTTTCCTGCTGATCCGCACAACTTCGACAGTGAGTATTGTAAGGTATGCCCAGTTTTGCCGCATGTTCTCCTATTGGCCAGTGCCCAGTGCAGGTTGCAACGATCCTGGCAATGTCATGCCTTGATCTGCAGATTAGATCTTTTGTTCGGGATTTACTATAAGTGGGCCACATCTTTCTAGATATAATACAGTTGCTCAGACTGCCCCACCTTCGATTGGATTCTGTTAGGAAATTTGAGAATACATTGCCCCTCATAACTCCTAGGGGAATATTAACTCGTTCCGCAAGTGAGTTATGAAGGGCTGATCCTTGCCTGGCCAGTTCGTCCGCCCGCTCATTACCCTCAATGCCACAATGACCCGGAACCCAGATGACGGTGACACTAAGGTTAACATTTAGGCTTGCGAGCTCGTCCCGGCATTGCTGGACCAGTTTTGATGAAGCCGAAGTCGCAGCTATTCCTTGCACAGCCGCCTGACTATCTGTTAGAATAGCAACATTTTGGTTTTGGTTTGGGACTATTTTGAGTATCTTGCATGTCTCCCTTATTGCCAGTATTTCCGCTTGAAACACACTTGCAAAGTTAGGAAGCCGAAAAGATTTAGCGATATTTAAAGACTCGGAGAAGATACCTGAACCAACACCACACTCCATCTTTGAACCATCAGTATAAATAGTAGTGTCGAAGTCTCTCGTCACGACGTCATTTTTCCACTCCTCTCTGGACGAAAATTTGACTTTAAAATCTTTACTAAGTCTCAGAGTAGGGGTGCAGTAGTCAGTTGGAGTCGAAAAAATTTCGGTGGGAATCAGCTTTGTGATATTGCTGTGACCGTAGGGTCTGGCAAACCAGCAGTTTGTTTCTTTTAGCCTTATTGCGCTGCAAGATACTATGTATTTAATGTGTAAATCAAGTGGTAAAAGATGCAAAAAAAACGCTTAAGGCGTCCGTCGGTCACGTACGCAGCGCCCCTGTTGTGCCAACGCTAGCAGTTCTCTGCACCTTCTTTAGTTTGTTTATATTATACGCTTTGCTAAGTGCAGGCCACCACACAATCGAACCATAAGTGAGGATGGGTCGTACAACAGCTGTGTACGTCCACAAAATCATCTTCGACTGGAGGCCCCATTTTTTACCGAATGTTTTGCTACAGGCGTAAAACGCTACGCACGCTTTCTTGACGCGTTCCTTAATGTTTAACTTCCAGTTCAATTTTTTCTGCTATAACCACGTAAAAAAACTATCATTTTTAAAGAACTGGATAACTTAAATAATAAAACAATAAATACAGAAAGGGTCACCATGTAAAGTTAGTGAATTCACTGTTGAATGTTTATGATATTTTCCATCGAAAATGAAACTTTTAACGAACTAGTAGTTTTATTGTAACATTTTTAATCCAATCAGTAACTTTTTAGAAATTTTTCGTTTATGTTCAAATAATTTAATTTCACTTGTACCCTTGCACTTTGACGACAAACAATTTTTGATAAAATTTTAATTTTTATATCATACCTACTTTACAAAATTGATATCTTTTTAGATTTGTTGGCATTTAAAAAAATTGTGATATATCTACCTACATGTTTTTTTAAATCCAATAATAGAAGACATTATTTGCCAAATTGAACCATATCCGTTGAACCATCAAAGCAACACACGCTGATAACCGAAATATTAGACATTCAAAACTAATCTTCGCACTGAAACAGCTAAAGTAGTTATAAATAATTTTAAAAAATCAAGAAAATCTAAGAAAGAAAAAATTTTAAAGTCAATGAAGGATAATTTAAGTTTTTTAAAATTGTTCCCATTTTTAAAATAAAAATTTTGCATGTTTTGAGAACTAAGAAAAACAAACTTTGGCTAAACAAAATAATCAACTCCTTTTCGATGTAAGTTTTCTATTTCAAATTGAAATATTTTTCTCAATCCAATTTTGTATTTTAAGTTATGCAATTTTATTTTCAGCTTTAAAGAACTCCTGTATAATACAAAATTAATAATGAATTTAAAATGTGCATAAAACGAAATATTTCATCTTTTGTGTTAAAGTCGGTGTAACATAAATAAGTGAAATAAAATATTTAAAATCTTTTCAAACAAATACAAAATACTAAGTTATATATGTAAAAAAAATAATAAAAGTGCCCATAGCAATATATTACATTTCGAAATACCATTACAACGCATTCATTGAGGGCAAATAAAAATAATTTCTATGGAAATTTTATCATTAGTATCTACTTCTAAAAATTAATGAAATTCCCTTTTAAGCTATACGAACAATTCTTCATAATTTTCACACGTTCTACTTATCGTTCTCTATTTACGTTTTAACTTAAAATTGTGGACGACCCACAATGAGTCTATTTTGAATTTGCTGAAAACGATTCTGGCATTCATTATTCATATAGGCATCACCTAAGCATCTCTCAAATGAAAACCGATTTTCAAAAACCAAAACTCCTAAACGAAATGGCAATGCTGGTCATATTGCCATAGGTACAAAATCTCCTGTAAGCTATTATAGGACACCATACTGAGCCGAAGCACAGTGGGGTATTAAGATATTAAATATGGCTCGCAATCTTTAATTCTAAATAATTAGAACACAGTTTTTTTTAACGAAAACTTAAAGAATATATTTTTCGAATATTAAAAATCCTATGTTAGAGCCCTTTTTGATATGGCTTGAAGCATAACTTGGGATTTTTTGCATGTTTTTATAAAGCAATTAGTTAACTGCAATTGACGTATCTGACATTTGTCGATTTTTATAGTTCAGGCCAAATTTAAAATTCTTGGGATGGTTTTTATTGAGAACTAAAGCTGTATATCGCTTTTTGAGCAGTAAACCAATCAAAACACATTCATTTTTTTGTTATTAAAAATTAGTTTTATAACTAATAACTATTAAAAAAATGGAAACAAAAACTTGTATAATCATAAAAAAATTGCAGATACGTCTTTTTCAGTTAACACGGCAGAGTAGTTTCGATATATTATAAAAATCAAAACTAGAGCTTAAAGTTTGATTTCTATTATAACAAATACCCATATCTAACAGTTTTCTACCACCTGCAAATTAATATTAAAACTGATCGCCAAATATATCACTGTGCGTAAAATAAGCTTTGAAAACTCCATGGAAACGTTAAAGGAGTATCTCAACTGTAACTTATAATTAGATAAATTGACGAACCAGAAATTCATGGAATTTCTTAAATATTGTGCTGAATCAGAATTGATGATGACATTTTGTTCGTAATTTCTATTTTCTGCTGATGCTTACAAACTGTCGTCTGTTGTCTGTCGTCGCCACATATAATAAGGACACTTCAAAATGGGATTCAAGCCAACAAACCAATTATAAAATCTTTTGCAATTTATGTATTTTTTTTTTGCAATGCGTATGAGTAGTATACAATCAACCAAAGGTTTCGTTTATGGATATTGTCACTTCGTGACAGAAGCGCTTTTCAAGTAATAAAAAAGGCCTTGGCATCGCTTTTGTTTAGCACTGTCATAAAGTCCTTAGAAACATATGTGTATAAATTGTACAGACGAACAAAAAAATAACATGTTTTATTTTCAAGTAATAAATTTCATATAAGCAATTTATACAGCGAGTCTATCCTTGGTATTTGTAAATAGTAAATTGAGCTATTGCGAGTTTTAATTAAAATATCGTCTTCTATCAGACAGAACCACTTCAGCTGTTTTTAAGTTTTTTTGTAGACACTTGAAATAGGGGTCGTTGTAGTGTATAATGAATTCAGAATTCACAGATATGAATTATCTTCATAGTGTTGTTTAATGTCTGGAAAATTGAATGTATGTATGTACATACTTACTCGTAATTCTGCATATTAATTATAGTCCATTGAAATGTTACATTAACCTTGCATTTCATACAGGACACATTTTTTTTTATGGATCTGTAGGAGAGATCAGTGTGAGGGTAAAAACGAGTTTTTGTAGAGAATTAGATTGTGCAAAAATATCTCAAGATATCGCGAATAACTTTTTACGCCCCCTTTTCCAAAATAGCGGCCAAATGGGGGGAGTTCAACCCCGACAACTCGTTTTTACACTCACACTGATCCCTCCTACAGATCCATCAAACAAAATTTGTCCTGTACAAAATGTAAGGTCCGGCCAAAATCTTTTTACATAAGGGCAGAGAACTATTGTTGAGTAGTTTGCTCTTAGGTACATAATGTGAAAATTTTCCAACCGCCAGGAAAAAAAATTAAATTTCAGGCAGAAATCTGAATTTACCAAAGGAAAACCCATTAGATCTCTTTATAAACCACATTGTAGCCGAACAGTAATTTGTGGAGGCCTTTGAATGCTTTTAAAGCAGATATCAATCATCAATTAGATGAGTCAGTCAAAGAAAGAAGAAAATGTGAAAACCGAGAACAAAAATGGATCGGCCTGGTAACCGTGAAATAGCTATAACTCCAACCTGTACAAAACTTGGTTGTAGCTCACTCAAGTTGTTGTTGTTATTTCATTTAAACTTTCAATAATAATATACTTGTCAAAAAAATTAAGGGAACGAAAAAAAAATCACTTTTTTTTAGTGTTTTTTGAAAAGCTGTATCTCTGTGAAAAGTGCTCGTATTGAGAAAAAACAAAAAGCATTCTAAAGCTTTATACTTTTTGTATTGAGAAATTTCAGCAAATGAATTTTTTAAGGTACCGTTATTGCGCAATCATAACATTGGCATTTTGTTTGAAAAATTTTTTTTGAGTCAAATCAATGCTTTTTTCGATAACTTGTTTATTCAGTTTTAAGGTTGTCTTTTTTCGTCATTCTACAATTTTTTTTCAGAAGAATATCTGGCTTTGAATGAAAAAACAGACTTTTTACTTTGACTACCAACATCTTCGCAAGGAATGACGACACGGAAAATTTAAAGGTAGTTTTAAAAACGGAAATTAATTTTCTACAACGCAAAACTGTGTACCTTAAAAAATTAATTTGCTAAAATTTATCAATACAAAAAATATAAAGCTTTAGAATGCTTTTTTTTTTTATCTCAATACGACCACTTTTCACAGAGATACAGCTTTTCAAAAAGCACTAAAAAAAGTGATTTTTTTTTGTTCCCTTAATTTTTTTGACAAGTGTATGATGATGCGAAAGCTTTGCAGCCTTTACTGCAAGTGTCTTATCACAAAAAAATATCCTTTCAAAAAATAGCTTCTATGGAGGAAGATAAAAGCTACCCACTTTCTGCTGTACCTACGAGCAGATGAAAAGGAAAAAGAAACATATTTTTCGGAAATTTGAACAGGAAAAATTAGCTTCTCAAAAAATCAATTTTTTTCAGCCTCAGAAGAGGATCAAGGGAACATTGTAGTAAAATTGCAGTCAAAAATGCTGAGGATGTGAATTCTGCAAACTGTATATACACATGGCGAATCCCGCTGAAGGACAGAGAAGACTTACATAAAAGATTTTGTCCACCCGAATTCGGTGAATTGATGATCTATATGTATCTTAACTAGATCCAATTTTGATCATCCAAATGGATTGTTCAAAGCGGCAGTATAGGACTTGGTTAAGAGTATGCCTCGAACTCATAACTCAACTGAAAAATATAGCCGGAAGAAAGCATGCCAATTTCATAATACCATAGAATGATAGAGTCACGGACACTTCTATTATAATTACTTTAATTATAAAGAAGGACGCGGCTAAGAGTAGTAGTAGCCGACTACTGCCTCTTGTGAGAACTGACGAAACTTCTTGGATTCAGCAATAAACTGTAGGTCTCCTCCAATGCTGCCACTAGTTCTTCATGAGCTGCTGTGCCACCAAATTTATTTATTTATTTATTTATTTTATGCGGCTAATATGGGTTCAAAGGTATTGTGGGAAAGATTAAATATACATGTGCCTATATGAATAAAGAATACCCGATTTCCACTTCTTCGAAAGAATTTTAACATAAAAAGTTGTTATAGCTTTGAAGTAGTTAAAAACTTTGTCTGCACCTAGGATCTGCTATAAGTTTATACAATGATATACCAGCGCTGAGATCAAACAAAGAATAATTGCACATTCCAAATGATGTGAATAATCCTCTGAACTCAACATCCACAAACATTTGAACACAACACATCAAACAACATCTGAACGAGCCTACAAGTTGACAGCCGAAGTATCGAATCTAACCTCGACTTTTTGTCTTCCTCTTTGAGCCGCCAACCTGTCGACAATCGCTACAGCTCTCTTCCCTAAATTTACTTATATATATATTAAATAGAGTTCACTTGAATTATACTTATCTCTTGTTGTTAATTACATTAAATTAAATTAAAGGTATTAGAATTATAAAAGTCTGAATTTATTCATTTCATACATAACACCAAATGCGTGTTTATTGGAATTTAAAAGGCAACAAAGCAGAGCCCTTTATCGAGCAATTAAAATGTCCTTTTATAAGACACTGAACTATGTTCAATTGTAGATGTTTTGAGAGGAGAATTCTCTAGGTGATTTTAAGTCCCGTCTGCTAGACAGTGAGTATGAAAAAGAAAATGCAACAACGAACTGTTCGGATTGCTTAGCCACACCGTCGTGTCTCACACAAGTGAAAGACAGCTCTATTAACTTGACGTGCGAAACTGGATATAGCTAAAGCTGGAGAGATTAAGTCGGCTTAAACCGGACTGAAGTTCCACCTTAAACAAGGAAGTATGTAGTTATACATTAATTCTACGTTTATGCTTTCTGTGTAAAACTTAAAATACCTATTTTAAAACTTCATAAAGTAGACGTCACATTTTAGACGTAGGAAGAACATTTACCTTTCACAAAATAAACTTTGAAACCTTATCTATGTATCTTTGTTGGATATTAAATATTTTTTGAGCAAAACAAGAAAACTCAATAACCACAGCCACTGTTTATGGAAGCATAAGCTCTTCAAAAACCAGATTAAATTGTATTCAAAAAAATACATACAGAACAATAACAACAACAAAAAACTCTGACGATGACGAACGTTAAACCGTTTAGGTGAATACCCTCTTGAGAAGGATAAAGAAAATCCAATAATTCACACAAAACTCCAAGCATGTCACTCAATTAGATTCAATTCAATTTTTTTTTTTTGTATGTCTTTGCCCACATAAGTGATTTTCGATCTCATGGGATGACAGTCAAGTTTCATCAAAAATATCGCCTAGGAACATCATGTGTACGCAAGTATATGCAATAAACATCCAGTTTATTGAAGAAAGATAAATCCTTGCATGTTCTTGCTTACTCGAAGGATAGGTCATTTTACTTTGACAATTAGCAGATTTCTGAACACAAAAGTTCCAATAAAATTCGCCTTTTTGACCGATGATGGTGTTAAATCCTTTTCAGACACAGCAATCAATATTTTTTCTTTGTGACCCTGCTCTTAGCAAACTATAACCAGACCCAGCCACACTGGTATTTAATTATAAGTGTGAGCAGAGTGGTTCAATTAGTGTGATGAACCTTTTTCATAGAGAAAGAGAGAATACCTAGTACGTACATATATTTTGTATCCTTTCGACTGAATACACATCACAGAAAAGGGCAATTTTATTTGCAATTTTGGAAAATGATTGAAGTAGGAAGATACACCCTACCCATGTAGTTTATTTTAGTTACGTATACGCCCGAGTGACAAGTGCGAAGGAGAATATTAGTTTGAAATGCCATGAGTTGGTGAAGAAAATTGAAATTTTTTTTATTGAAGCAGCATTTCATCGACATACCTACTTATATAGAGATGTCTGCTACTGGCTTAAAGTTATCCTAAAGACATACAATTTTGTATACTTTGAGGGTGTTTTTTAATGTGTGAATAATATTGCTATATTCATAAGTTTTAGCTTGTTATGTATGCATTGGACTTCTTAGAAAATAATAAAGACTTTTCCAGTTCAGAAGGGTGAATTTTGAAAGTCAATAGCAGCATGGTGTTAGTTTTCCTATTTTTTTTAACCAAATATACTAAAGACAAATCGCCATTATAACGTCGAGCAATATGCCGCCCATCGTATTTTCGCTGACTGGTTTATGGAGCCGTTGAAAATGGATCACAAATTTAGCTAAAAAAGAAATAATCTTTCAACGATTTGGATGAACGGGTCAGCAGCCTAATTTTCAAATTTGGACGATGCCAATCGACACGAGATCCACCAAATAGCGATGTGTCCTTAAATTCTTAATTCACCGTTTAATGTCAATTGTGATCGGGCGCCATTTCCGGTCCATACTTCTTCTAAAACGACGATGGCATTGCCATTACCATCAACGGAGAACAATACCGATCGATTGTAATAATCAATGTCTTTGGTCTAAAATGGATATGTTGTCTGGATACGAACGACATAAGTTTAAACAGAACGACGCGCGGCGGGCTCTACGTGTCACATAGCTGATTCTACAATTGACGTATTTATTCGGCGTGTAGGCCAATCGCCAAAGGAAAAAAGATTTGCCATAATGCAAACAAATACTAATCAAATTTTTATAATTGTATTTGGGAGGTGGGTCGTTTCTATAAGTAGGTATACTAAAAAAAATGATGCGGCTGTAGTTGTTGTGCGTCGGCCGCCATTTTGAAAAACGCGTTTTAGAAAATATTTCGAAAACGGCTCATAGCACACAAAATTTGTGTGCACTTTTTTAATAAGAAATTCAACCATCTTTCTTTTTTTATAGAACATTTTGTTTAGGATTCATACTTTCAGAGTTAAGGCGCCTTAAAGTATGCACTGTTCTAGATTTTGTTTTCATAATATCAACCATTAAGGAGATATTGGCGAAAATCTAAAAAAAAAGCATATCTACTTTAAGGCGCCATAGCTCTGAAAGTATAAATCCTATACATAAAAATGTTCTATCAAAAAAGAAAGATAATTAAATTTTATGTGCATCAAAGTATATAGTAATTAGTTGCTACTTATAATTGCTAATTAGATACGCAAAAAAAAAATTAATTTCTCTGGATGTCCTGCTAAGTTGACGTCAACTTAGCAGGTCACCAACTTAGAAGGTCAACTTTCTCAAAATTATAGATAAACGGTCCAAAAGTGGATATATATTGAGAAATACTTAATTGCTAGTAAGTTACGAAAAAAAAAATTTAATTTCTCTGTTGGTTTGCGAGAAAATGGGGTGTCCTGCTAAGTTGACGTCAACTTAGCAGGTCAACTTTCCCAAAACTATAGATAAACAGTCCGGGAGCGGATATATATTGAGAACTACTTAGTTGCACATTTAAATTTCCTATAGAAAAGGTTTTAACAAATATTGTGTACCATGAGCCATTCTCAAGATATGGTTAGAAGGCGTTTGTCAAAATGGCGGCCGACAGCTACAGCCGGCTGGCCTAGTGAACAAGCTACCTTACCGAGATCGTGCGATTCAAACCCGTTAGAATTTTTTATTAAATCCCAGGCGCATGCCAGTAAGCCGTAAATAAAATTGGTGCCCTCGAAACCAACATGACCCGTTCCATCGCTCAAATTCAGCATTAAAAAATAATTCAATCGTGATCAAAGCTTTAATCTATCTTCTACAAGCAAGACGCGCCAGATCACAAATTGAACCTCTCGGATGTGCGCAGTGCAGTAACTATTGACTAGCCCCGAACCCGATGAATAATTGTCATTATTTTGTTTAGTTGTAGTAGCCGTGGCGTGATGGTTAGTGCGATGGACTGTCATGCCAGAGGTCTAAGGTTCGATCCCAAGCCTCGCCATCTATTTATTTAAAAGAAAAACGGCTACTGCCTCTTGCGAGGAATTGACAAATCCTCCAAGAGTATCTCCTGTCACAGAAAAGTGCCGCTCGTTAGCCGTTCGGATTCGGCAATAAACTGTAGGTCCCCTCCATTCCTGCAGACACGCACACAGGAATGGTTGAGAGTTGTAAGTCACTAGGCCCTAGTTCTTCATGAGCTGTTGTGCCATCAAATTTATTTTTTTTTTAATTTGTTTAGTTAGCATGATGATATCTAATAATATTTGGTCATTTTTAAACCTATAAAGCTTATAAAAACTATTTTTTTCGAAAGTCATCATGCTAACTTTATACCGCTGAATTTAAACCTAAATGAGAAAATTCTTTAGGAAAATCAATTTTTTGTCTCTACACTATTCAAATTATCTGCGAACACAATGGACCCTACCAATCAAATCAAATTTAGTTACGACTGAAATATTTCAGTAAAATGGACCATAATGGAATGGGCCCTAAATAATAATGTTTATAACCTGAATATTTACGTGAACTATAAATAATGAACCATCGAATTGACTCCGAAAAATTGAGAACATAATGTACCAATGGTTAATTATTAAGGATCGTTGTGGTTAATTTCACTGCAATATTAAAGCCATAACTAAATTTAATTATTGGTAAGGCATAATGAATTCAAAAACGTGTTTATAGATACGATGGCTTGCAAAGAAAAGTTCCTCAGAAAAAATAATATTTATAACCACATTCTCCTATAGTAAGCGGCATCGCACGCAAATTATCAAGATATAAAATATATACCATAGGAAAAATGTGAACAAGAGCAACCTTTATTGAAGACTGAAGATGTAAATTATAAATCCAATCTATAGAGAAAATCTATCCTCAGGCACATAGCTATATAATAAATTCAATATTTTCAAGAAGTAATCATCCTGATGCAAAATACCTTAGGAAATTGGCATTAATTTAAGTAGATATTGTCAAATCATCAGAGATGTAAGAAATACCCTACAGGAATATCCTTCCAATCTCTGTTGTTAATCTCCCCCAAAGGAGCGTAAATTATTTTTGTTGAATTTTGGAAACGAATAAAGAAAAAATCTACTTCAGAAATCAAATACCGTGACACGTTTCCATTGCAGTCCTGATAATTAGGCACGGCAAATTGCGACGCGTGGTGAGTTATTTGTGCATATAGATACCTATGTACATATGTATTATACAATTACGAGCAGATATGTAGATATGTTTCAAATCTATCTGCAGATGACAAGACATAGGTATATAGTACTTAGGTATAGTACTGTAGGGAAGCAGGTATTACTCGTGTAGGTTCTTTCTTTTTTGTTGCATGAATCGCCGTCTGTTGGATTGAATTTGTAGTTGAATTTTTTCGCTATATTTAGTGTGTTATTTCTCTAAGAAAAATATGAATACATACTTTTGTATAATTAAACCAACATCAAAATTTTAATTAAATTTTGGGCTTTTGCAATTTTAAAACGTAACGCAAACATTTTAAATTGCAATTAGCAAAAATAAATTACCATATTAGGTGAGGAAAATCATTAATAAAATAAATCTTACTTTAACTCTTATATTTTAATAAATAAAGAAATTAAGACATTATAGGCATTTTCAGGAAAAAAAAACTGGATTCCTCAGCAAAATTTTTCAGTTTTGCTGTCAAAACTCTGAGAAAAAAAATTTTGAATTCGCGTGGAGAAATCTCTAAGATTTCATTTCCCTGGAACACGCCAATTATAACTAACTTTCTTGTACCTCAACTTCAATTTAATTCCAAGTCATTAATATTGCAAATATTTGGTCGCCACAATCATGCCAAACAGGGCGCGATACATTTAATTTAATAAAAGAAACATTTGAAAAACGATGAACCTGGTAGAACTCATTCCTCACTCGTACGATTTCACGCCAAGAGTTAATTTTTTTCCGTGGATATGCAAAGTTTCATGTCAACGCCGATTAACCGAAAACAATTGATAACTTGGAAGCCAACTAACCAACATTCGTTAAGTTGTTGTTGTTTTTTCAAATTTTGTACAATTTTTTTCACAAAGAATATACAAAACATAAAAAAGCATACAATTTACGGATAAAATTGCTGCCCGGGTCGATTTATTGAGCCAGATTTATCTGCTACTGATTTTTTCTCACTTTTTGTATGTTCTTTTGACAACTTGCCCGTCACAACCACTTTTGGCGGTGTCTATATTTTTTTTTTGTCGATTGATTTTTTAAATAACGATTTCATGTCAGATTTTAACCAGATTCTCACGCGTACCTGCTTGCACACACACCAAAATCAATGGCATAACTAAACGTCAGTTTGAATAGGTATTCAATTTTTCATACGCAAGAATTTCTTTGTGGTCCGTATTAAAAAAAAAAAATCAAAATAAAAAATAGATTAAAATGGAGTCGATTAATTAGTGCAAATAGTGAAGTTTTTTCATCTTTATTAATTATTACCTTTCATTCTTCTAATCTCCACACAGAGCACTCACACAGTTAAAAAAAAAAAAAGAAACCCTGATTCGTTTCATGCACCACGTTTGATCTGTGTTTTGAACCCCATACCTGAAATGCTTGAATCGAAAACCACATAAATACCTATCAACAGCCTTCAGTTTGATTAACTGAGAAGGGTGTGTATGAAAATTGGACCGCCAGATTACGCCATTTACGCGTCCGCCGCGGAGGCAATGTGCCCGAAATCACTTTCAAATATATTAATAATATAAAATAAGTCATGAAAAAAACTCTTGACAAAAATCCTATATTGCCACTCTCTACTTCATCTAGAAAAAAATTGCCCATTTTATCATTTTACCATTTTACCAACACTTTTAAAAAATCCTTTTTACAAAATAAATAAAAAAAAAAAAATAGTTTATATTTTTTTATTTTGAAAAGGTAGGTATTATTGCTTATAAACATGATATAGAGCTTCTGCTGGAAAATATAAAATTTAAATAGAAATAAGAGGTTTTGAGTTATTGCAGGAAAACAAAAGGGGGGCCATATTCGCAGCACTTCCTCTCCCTATAATAATAATATTAGATTTTGCTTTTAAATGTCTCTTTCAATGTCTAAAATTTTCAATGAGATTCAATGAAAAGTATGAATTGTATAACTAACGCCTTAAAATAATAGCGATATTCATTCATGCAACGTCGGAAAACCATCTTAAACATCTTTCGAACTGACCAGACAGAGCGCGGACCGACGGGACGGACAATACTTTACTATAGAGAGAAAGAACGCGGCGGTCAAATTTTGTTTGTAAATTTATACAAAAACCGCTGGACCGCGTTCTGTCTGACCAGGCCTTTAAACTTCGGCAAGTTGTATTAAATTCTGACGTTTAATGGCTGAACAGAATAGAATGACGGAACTGGAGCCGCAGACGGTACTGGAAGAGCTGTCAAAAAGTGTCGTACGTTATTTTTTTTACATGTCCACAATGGAGCTGTACAGCTTTGAAAGTATTTTGAAGAAAAACAAAAGAATATTCTTGTATACAAGCTCAGAATTCACATTTTTTGATTCCAATAATTTTCCTTTTAATAAATAATTTTTTTCGCGATACAAATAACCACTATATTTTTTTTCGACCCAAAACGTTGTTTTTTTTCTTCATACAATTTGAAACGTCAAAAGTGCCGTACATGAAAAGTTAAAAGTTGGTGAACTCTTCCGTCTGCGTCTGCAGCTCCGTATGCGTCTACGTTCCGTTGTGTTCGCAACATTGAATTTGCGTGTATTCAATATTTTGACAGCTATTCCAGCTCCGGCTCCAGTTCCGTCTCCGTCACCATTCTGTTCAGCCAGTTACGACGTTTAAGGTGGTTTTCCGACGTTGCATGATACCCCTAATTAGAAAACTGTGAAGTATCACAGGTTTTTTAAAATTCAGAATTTGCGCCTGTCTCTTCGAAACTTTGTCTTTCAAAAATTGACTTATTCATAAAAAGAAACATGTTATGAATTTTATTACTAAATATGTAAATTATAATGAATCATACGTTAACAAAAACAAAGATCAAGAATAAGGGATATTCCTATCATGTCATGTCAATTAAAACTATAGTGCATAGGTGTTCATCAAGGAATCATTAAAACAATTAATAAGAACTACTCGTACATGCATAGATGCCACAAACGTGGACCATCAAAACAGATTTTTTTTTCTCCATTTCATTATTATACAAGTGCTTCTGCTTGTATGGTTTTCATTAAAGAAAGTTGGATTGTTAATCAAAAGCAAATAAAAACACCCATCACATGTTGGCCAGTTAATTGCATTCCGTACTACAACCAGCATCAACATTAAGTGGACTATGCGAATATTAGCATTTTTATGATATCTTTTTTGCCAAACAGTATATAGAAGCGTTCGTCGTCGGTCGTCGCTTGGTCTTTGTTTGAAGCTCGGACTCGGACAATAGAAACTATATAATTCTAGAAAAATTACTTTTATCCAAGAATAATGGAGTAATTTGCGAATACGAATAAAAACAATAACAGCTGAATTGTCTAGACTAATTTTTTATGTCAACTGAAGTGTATCAATTTCAAAGCGCACAAAAGGCAAAGCATCAAGACCACAAAGCGATAAGCAATGAAATGCGAGTGCAAATGGAAAAACACTTTCAAGACAATAAGTCATATAGCTGTATAAATCAGAAAGTGTTTGGTGTGTAAAAGAATTGCGTTTTTAACACATTTACGAATGACATTACAATTATTACGGTGTGGCAGCTGTGTTGAAAGAAAGGTTAACGTGAATCCCATATTGAATTAAATTCATGTTACAGGTCCAGCTTTTGTAACGACTTTAATATTGTGCTTGTCATTTAAAAAAGTGTAAAAATTGTCTTTTTCAATTGATAGTTTTTTCCGTCATTCTATTGACGGAATTAGACACCTTTTCCACAATGTTTATGAACCACCCAATTTGTCCCTTTAATTTGTTTTTACGGCTTTGATCATTCGGTACGGGAAAACGGGCCAATGGATAAATTTGAAATTTTACAGAAATATTGATGGTCTATAGTTATTTAAAATATCTAACCAAATTAAGTCCTGCAGTCAATACTTGTAAAGCAATAAAAGGTTTACAAAAAGTCTTTAAAAAGTAGTTTTTTTTACCTTTTCTTAATGTAACGGTGAGGAGCCAAAAAAATAATCGTTTTAAAGTTTTAAAAAAGTTTGTAGAAAATTATTTACAGTTTTTAAAACCACCCTCCGTGTCGTTTTTAAAACTACCTTTCGTGTCGTCATTTCTTGCGAAGATATTGGTAGTCAAAGTCAAAAGTGTTTTATCATTCAAAGACAGATATTCTTCTGAAAAAAAAAAATGTTTAATGAAGAAAAAAGACGACCTTAAAGCTGAATAAACAAGTTATCGAAGCAAAACATTAAATTGGCTCAAAACAAATTTTCAAAGAAAATGACAATGTTTAAAAAAAATAAAAATTTTTGGCTCGTGCTACTTTTTATGATTGCGCAAAAACGGTACCTTAAAATAATCCTTTGATTAAATTGTTGAATACCAAAAATATTAAGTTTCAGAATGCTTTTTGTTTCATCTCAATACGACCACTTTTCATAGAGATACAACTCTTCAAAAAACACTAAAAAAAAAAGTGATTTTTTTTTTCGTCCGGTCGACGGTCGACGATATCCCATTCTCTCTCAAAATAGGCTACATGAAATTTGGCCCCAATGAAAAACGGCCCCAAACAAATAATGAAAAATAGCCCCAAAGCTGGGAATTTTTTTCATAATGAAAAATGACTCCATTTTCAAAATTGAAAAATGACCCCAAACTTAATGAAAAATAGCCCCAAAAAAGGAAGAAAAGCTTAAACCAATAGCAAAAAATGGGCCCAAATATATATACATAAAACACTGGAACAGCTGTCAAAATATTGAATACACACAAATCCAATGTTGCGAACACAACGGAACGTAGCCGCATACGGAGCTGCATCCGCAGACGGAAGAGTTCACAAACTTTTAACTTTTCACGTACGACACTTTTGAAGCATTTCGAATTATATGAAGAAAACAAACAACTTTTTGGGTCGAAAAAAAATATTGTTTTTATACAAATAACGGCGAAAAAAATTATTTTGTTTTTCTTCAAAATACTTTCAAAACTGTACAGCTGCATTAAGCCCAAAATAAATGTGCAGCTTTTTCCCATGCAGCGAAATAGAAATAGAGATATCGTGCAGTAAAGGCTGCATGCAGAGCCTGAAATATGTCAGCTCTCATAAGAACCTGTGTAAATTTATTTTCCTGCATTGGAAAAAGCTGCACATCTGTTTTCGGCATTATGAACACGTTAAAAAAATAACGTATGACACTTTTCGTCTGCGGCTCCAGTTCCAGCATTCTTTTCTGTTCAGGCAGTCAGTGGTTTTTTTTTTTTTTAATGCAGTCATACAGTTTCTATCCATTTCTATATGTTAAAAAACTTTCATTTAAGCCTTAGGTTAAACAAACTGCAATTCATAGTCATCCATATTCAACTATTTCAAAAGCAGACACTGTGAAACCGGGCATAAATAAATGTATGTTAGAGGTAGAGGTACATCTATATCAAATTCATTTCCATTTTCGAAATCAAAACCTTTATGAATATGGAAAATCCTTTATTCGAGCTACCTATGAGTTCGTTCCTTAAAGTTTCAATGGAAAAAGCATGGAACAGCAAATCCTTGAGAAACCATAGAGCACGTAGCATTTAAATAGACAGAAGAGAACGCATCATTGTTTTGGTATCCATTCCATTTGTAATCCTGCACAAGAAGCAATTAACAAACGCCAGCTCGGAATAAATTGCGAGAATGTGCAGACAGGCACTGCGATGGAACTAAAACAACAACAAAAAAAAGCAAACAAAAGGATTGAGTGCTGCTATTTTATCTGAGCAGCGAGAGGGTAACTGGCTGAACGGAATAGAATGACGGAACTGAAGCCGCAGGCGGAACTGGAAGAACTGTCAAAAAGTGTCGTACGTTATTTTTTTTACATGTCCACAATGGAGCTGTACAGCTTTAAAAGTATTTTGAAGAGAAACAAAAGAAAATTATTGTGTACAAGCTCAGAATTCACATTTTTTCCGACCCAAAAAGTTGTTTTTTTTCTTCATACATATTGAAACGTCAAAAGTGCCGTACGTGAAAAGTTAAAAGTTGGTGAACTCTTTCGTCTGCGTCTGCAGCTCCGTATGCGTCTACGTTCCGTTGTGTTCGCAACATTGGATTTGCGTGTATTCAATATTTTGACAGCTATTCCAGCTCCGGCTCCGTCTGTGTCTGCGTCACCATTTTGTTCAGCCAGTAAAGTGTATCTATCAGTCGAAGACTCTCTTACTTCATTGCAGTGGAGGTATGTATAATATATAAACAGTTGTATTGACACAGCACCACTGCAGGCAGTGTTTGTGTTGATTTCTAATCACAGTGAGTAATTCAATTTCGCGGTGATTTAATGAATAAATTGCTGGGGGTCTGAAAAGATGTTAAGGATGAGGCGCCTCGCTTGGTTCATAATCATGCTTCGATGCATCCTGAAATGGAATGTAATAAGCCGAGTGGGGAATGGGTTCGAGTATAGATATGTATATGGTACAGACGCTACTTTTTATCCAAAGATGAGAGATTAAATGATGCCCATCACCATATCTTCACGTCCACATCTTTGTTTTGTGTGTGTGTGTGTGTAGTTATTTGCAACATTTGGATCAGGCGTTGCAGGGCGTATGAGTACTATTTGTTTATTCTATTTCTAGGGAAAATCAATTTGAATTCTCGCACATGTCTCCTATTAAAAACATTTATAACCTCCAAGCATTGGAGATTCTGATGGGTTAGTCGATGATTTCGTATTCGTCATTAGCCCTGTGGGGATAAGTTCATATTATGTTTTTTTGCTACAGCCACAAAATGATTTCGGTTAGATTCTGAGATAATGCCAGAGGTAGGATTGAAAACCTGATGGATATGAAGGATTGAGGAAGCACTTTATGTATATTTATAGATACATTTACATGTATGTATGTACATATGCAATATGTTCTATAACGTTCGAAATTTCCTGACCATGAATTGATTTTAGTTAATTAAATTTGTACAAAATACATTACATAAGTCAAATTATTTAATGCCTGAAAGATGAAACTAAACATTAGTGTCATGCGAAAAAAAAAACTATTTTTTTCTAATTGTAGAATATTTTTAGAGCTTATTCAATATTTTGTTTAGTCCATACAAAAAGCCAAACGGTGCAAAATCAAACGCATCGATAACTTTTCATTTTTCAGCCACACGGCTTTTTTGGAATTGGATTCAAATTATGCTTTCTCTTAAAATTCTGTTTATTTCAATGCGGTTTAACAAAATTGTACTTAATACATTACATTACATTACATTACATTACATTACATTACATTACATTACATTACATTACATTACATTACATTACATTACATTACATTACATTACATTACATTACATTACATTACATTACATTACATTACATTACATTACATTACATTACATTACATTACATTACATTACATTACATTACATTACATTACATTACATTACATTACATTACATTACATTACATTACATTACATTACATTACATTACATTACATTACATTACATTACATTACATTACATTACATTACATTACATTACATTACATTACATTACATTACATTACATTACATTACATTACATTACATTACATTACATTACATTACATTACATTACATTACATTACATTACATTACATTACATTACATTACATTACATTACATTACATTACATTACATTACATTACATTACATTACATTACATTACATTACATTACATTACATTACATTACATTACATTACATTACATTACATTACATTACATTACATTACATTACATTACATTACATTACATTACATTACATTACATTACATTACATTACATTACATTACATTACATTACATTACATTACATTACATTACATTACATTACATTACATTACATTACATTACATTACATTACATTACATTACATTACATTACATTACATTACATTACATTACAATTTTTTACTATTTTTTCAAATATTTTTAGACAGATATTTACCACGTATTATATTTTAAATTGAATTTAAATTAAACCTTTTAAGTTTAATTTTTGTTATTCCAATTGCTGTATGAATAAATGATTTGAAATATATTATGTGAACATGCCATACCATACAGCCTTACCCACAAGAAATCCTTGACATGATTCGAACCATACGCAAACAATTTAAAATGATTTTGTTTTCTGGCGGTTTGGTGTGTCAAATGCGGTAGGATACCAACCTTAGAGCTCTATAAATTTATTGAGAATTTTCATTCCACATCCAGCCCACCTATAATCAATGTCACCAGAGCCAGGAAACTCAAACTCTTGTCAGTTGGATTGCCATCAAAGATATAGAATGACTTTCGTCTTCGATACAAAAAATTTAAAAAGCATACCTAGGTACTTGTGAAGGCCTTTCTATAAATTTTCGTGTTTTACCTTTTCCCACATATAAATATATGTAAGTCTTTTTATCCCTCACCCCTCTAAGTGACGGATTCAGTTCGTTTTTTTTTTTGTTTTTTGTTTCTAGGCACACAGTCATATACATATGCATGAACGTATGTGTTTGTATAAATATGCACAATAAAATAGAGCCCGAGTGGGTGATGTCGTGTCATTTTGCTGATCATTAGATAAAGAAAATTCTGCCAAATTGACTTTAAATTGGCAGTCGAAATAATGTGATAATAATGCTGTCGGCACATATGATGCAGAGAAGTAAAAATTAACTATGGTAATTTAGGTAGGACAAAATTTATAGATGTATAAAGCTTTTTATATAGAAAAATTACAGAACAATAAACGTATAATAAAGGCAACCGTATGTTCTATTTAAATATAGAGCTGTAAAATGTTACGACTGAAGAATTAAGAATTGAAATGTTGGTGTGTTTCGTTGCAAAGCGATCAATGTAATTGTTAAAGGTTTTAATCTACAAGGTGAGGCAAAATTAATGTCATATAAATTGAATTGGTTGCCATTTTTTTTTTTAGAGATAAATGAAAAAACTGGGCTCTGTTTTCACGAAAAGTTTATTTAAAGTTGTAAAATTGATGAGATGACCAATTTCGGTAAATATAGTAGTGGACTTTTTTTTTGACCAATTACTGACTAGAGCAAAGAACAAAAATTTTAAAACTACAAAAATGAATGAAAATAAGTTCAAAGTGTTTGCTAAAGCGAATATTTACAAAGCCGAATAATATTTTTGGACCTGTAAATTTGATTTTCAAAAAGACAACTTTGCCATCAACACTTCCAGGGCAGGCAGAAGTTTGGGGTCAAAATTCTGTTTTTGAAAGTTGTACTTTTCAAAATTCTGCCTTTGCGATTTTTTTATATTTTTTAAACTTTTTTATTATTTGCAGAATTTTATTTAAAAATGTTTGAATTTTAAAAAGTAACATATTTTCGTGTATTTATATCAAATGTTATAATTATTCAATTGATAGGCTGTCCAAATCGACAACAGAATCAATTCACAGCACGCAAAGCTTATCATGGTCGCATACTTACTCACCAGGTATATGTAGTAAAACAAAATTAATAAATTCAAAACAAAAAAAATCGAAGGTATACATAATTTGTTCTTGTGTTGACATAGTTTTCAAACTTTCAACTTTTCAACTTTTTTGTCATTTCGTCGTCGAAATAGGAGTAACGTTAAGGAATGTATAGTTTAGTACACAAATTCGTACAAAAGGTTTCTGTAGAAGTAAGGAATATAAACGCTAAAATAAAAAGAAAAATAACCACCCCTGTTCTAAATTTCGTTTCAGTAAAAAATTCTTTCGTTTTAAAAACGTGTTCTTTACTCAAATATTTTGAAGTTTTCAATTCGATTCGTTTTTGATTAGCCAATTTTAATTCGTAGTGTAAGTTATTTTTATAACATATACATTAGGGTGTCCGTTATTTCCCAAACTCTTTTTTTTTTTAATCGGCCAAGTTATAAATCGAAAGTTTATGCGCTACGAAAAATTTATTGACCAAACAAAATTTTGTCCGATGTCATTAACCCGTGCCTGTAAAGCCATACATTTCCCATACAAATTTGTATGGAGATTTTGCACTTTTTACGTTTTAGTTTTTTTTCTCTCGAAATAATGTAGCTATTCTTAATTACAATTAGGTACTGACAAAAAACTATGACCCTCGTATTTTTTTAAGCATCTATTAGTATTACCAATATATATATTATCTATAAAACATGAATATAGATGATATAGCAACACTAAAATAAATTAAAAACCGTTAAGTATCAAAAAAGGTAAAAAGTCAAAATTTGATATTTTTTAAAAAATAGAAATAAATACAAAAAAAAAATATTTACATACATTTTGGAGTGCGTTTTTTTAAAAGAACTATTAATATGCAAAAAACACTTGAAAAAATTGAAACAGCTGCCGTAGTTGAAGAAAAAATTGAGTTAACTCAAAAAACGGGGACGAAATTTAAATATTTAATAATTTAAAAAATTAAAATAAATTATAAGATTTTGTTTTTCAGAATTTTTGATTTTTTTTATTAAAAGCTTTATTATTTTATAAGAATCAAAAAACAAAATAGGAATAGCTTGTTTAGTTTCATAGAAAAAAAAATAAAATGTGAAAAGGTGAAAAGTACAAATTAGTGAAATTTTTAAAATTCAAAATAAATTATAAATTTTTCATTCTACATAGATTTTTGGATGTGGTTTTTTAAAGGAATAGTTGAAAAACAATAATCAGAAAAAAAATTAAGAATAGCTACATTATTTCGAGAGAAAAAAACTAAAACGTAAAAAGTGCAAAATCTCCATACAAATTTGTATGGGAAATGTATGGCTTTACAGGCACGGGTTAATGACATCGGACAGGGAGCGGGTCAGAATTCTGGCTATCAAAATCCTGTATGACCAAAATTCTGTTTTTTCTTTTTTTGAAAATACTGTACGACCAAAATTCTGTTTTTCAGAATTCTGTATGTCAAAATTCTGTATATCCAAATATCTGTTTGTTCAAAATGCTGTAAGTGCAAAATTCTGTTTTCCAAAATGCTGGTTATGTCCAAGTTCTATATTTCGAAGAAAAAATTTTTAACAATATCATTGTTAAGCACGTACAAGTACAAATAGAATTTTTTGCATTTACATTTACAAAAAATCATTCAAGTACGATCTCTTTACAAACGAGTATAATACTTATTTGTTACCAACGTTTTATAAATTCTATTTTCGTGAATATATTTCTTTTAAACCTCGATATGTGGAAATTGTAGAATTTAACGATGAAACTTAAAATTCTTCAGCAATATTGGTACAAGTCTGAAATGTTTTATTTGCAAAATTCATTATAGAATTTGATTTTTTTAAGGAGGTTTTACATTGAAATCTTAATATTATGAATTTTAAAATAAAAGTACAAAATAGCTACATGAAATTTGGCCTCATTGAAAAATAGCCCCAAACAAAACATACAAAATTTTCCCCAAAAATTTATACAAAAGCAACAACAAAAAATTGATAATATTTTATGAATTGAGGTCATTTTTCATTGTTTTAAGGCTTCTTTTAATTTTTTAAATTTTTCGGTTAAATTTCAGTATGAAAAATGGATTTTTTTCATTTAGTTGGGGTAATTTCTCCAGTTTTTTTTTTTCATTTTGAAAATGGGGTAATTTCTCCAATTTTGGGGATATTTTTTATATTTTGTTTAGGGTAATTTTTCATTATGATATATGATAATATGTATAATGAGGCTTGAGTGTAGCAATTTTCCGAATTTTGTTTTCCTTACAATTTAATACAAATTTAGACAGGAAGTATACAAGAAAAATTGTTGTAATATAAGATTTCATTTCATTCAAAATTTCAATGTTCATTCTGTATTTAAGTAAATCTGTATGAGTAAAATTCTTTATTTAAATATTCAGCTTTTCAAAATTCTGTATTGATAATGTAAAAAAGTGCGCACTTTTTTACATTATCAAAACAATTTTTTTAAATACAGAATTTTGAAAAGCAGAATATTGAAATACAGAATTTTACTCATACAGAATTTTGACCATACAGAATTTTGACCATACAGAATTTTAAAATACAGAATTTTGTGTAACCAGAATTTTGAATTACAGTATTTTGAAATACAGTATTTTAAAAACAGTATTTTGACCCTACAGTATTTCGACCCCAACCCCATCGGACAAAATTTTTTTTGGTCAATAAATTTTTCGTAGCGCATAAACTTTCGATTTATAACTTGGCCAATCCAAAAAAAAAGAGTTTGGGAAATAACGGACACCCTAATATACATACATATACATCTTTAACTTTTTTTGTCTCCTGAACTAGGGGAAGACATACTAACAACTCACAGTTTACAGCTTTTTTAAGTTTTTTGGTCAAATAACCAGATCTGGAAGAGGTTTTACCAAACCGAATTCGTTCGAAACTCAGAGCACTCTTTAAATCCGTACGAAAATCAATTTCGTTAACGAATTCGATTCGGAACGAAAATCAGAACAGGGGTGATTATGTTTTTTTTTTTAATTTGCATTGAATCTTCAAACAGATCAAGAGAGCCTAAAAAAATATGATTGTAGACTTACTTAAAAAATAATTGCTCAAGTACCTACATAAAACAAAACCAAAATGTTTAATAAGGATTTAAATATTTGAATTGAATTAAATTTTTATTTGCGAATGTTTTTAAACTGCTCAATCAAATGGTAGGTACCTACCTAACCTTCTAGGATTTCGACCCAAACAAAACTCAAATGTAATTTTTTTTCGCACAAAATGAAAGCTGGTGGCAATTAATTCAGTTCCAAAAAAAGAGTGTGGAGCAAACTCGGTACCTACTGCAAAACGAAAAGCTAAACGAAATTTTTCGTTTATGATTTTGTTGTATCATTTTTATATTTGATTTTTCCTTTGGCATCAGTAACGTTTCAGTTTTAAAGAAAACAATATTAGGTAAAATAGGTCTGTTGTAAGCGATTTTGAGTCTGTCAGAAAGCTTTTTTTTCATCATTTTTGCTTCCCATTCGGCAAAAATAAATAAGTATATAATAAATAAAACAAATATGTTTATTTTTCGGTAGACTTCCCCCCTACCAAATAAATTTATCACATTATCCTCCCAAAAGGCAGATCCGGTGAAAAAAAAACAAACATATTTTTTTTAGATGGCAGAGTTTGGGATCCGATCCTATAACGTTTGACGTGACAGTCCTGCACAGTGCACACAGCACAGTTCCCATTACATTACGCTATAGCGCTAATAGGCAACTAACCTCGGAAACAGACCACCGAACGCATATCTTTTATGTTAGGATTATTTCAAAGAATAAAAGAAATTCTAGATAATTTTTCCAATAAAATAAATGCAACAAAACAAATTAATATACCTTACCTTTGCTCTTTGTAATAGCCCGTGGCGTAATGGTTAGTGCATTAGACTGTCATGCCAGAGGTCTGGGTTCAATACCAGCCGCTTCCACCTTAAGTTTTTTTCGGAGCTATACTACCTTTTGTGACGAACGAAGTGACAAATCCTCCAAGAGAAGAGATACTCATAGAAAAGTGCCGCTCACCTTAGCCGTTCGGATTCGGCAGTAAACTGTAGGTCCCCTCCATTCCTGCAGACACGCACACAGGAATGGGTGAAAGTTGTAAGTCGCTAGGCCCTGGTTCTTCATGAGCTGTTTGTGCCAACCAAATTTATTTATTTATTTATCTTTGCTCTAAAATTAAAAGGTAAGTAAATACGATATACTACATTGATAACAAAGACTTAATCCCATTTCTAAAATGCAGTTATTCTCGTATTACGACTCGTTTATATATTTCCATTCTTCATACTTACCACAATTGTTGTTTTTATTTTTACCATCTGCAAACACAAGGGAATTCAAATTTATTATTTCCACACTGACACTTTCACTCAAATAAATGAACATTCTGAAAGGATATTGCAATAATAAGGAGCTTCACTAAGCTCGTCCCATTTAAACTTGAAAGAGGAATACCTATGATGGCATTTTATTATCAATTTTGGCTCTCGTGGTTTAAATAAACATTCCCTTATTGCTAATATTTGAATTAAGAGGGTTGTTGAAGTGCTAGTGCAGCACTAGAGTATCATCTCTTCGACTTTCCATATAGTCGTCAAGGAATAATATTTTTCAATAAATTCAATACGACTTGCGGGTTCAAACTTTTGATAGGATTGTTGATGTTTTAATGTTAGAGTTTTTTTTGTCATTTAGACTCATTAATTTTCTGTGAGTGTCATAAAATTTTAATGCTAATATACCCACAGGTTCAGAGGTAGGTAAGGTATAGTCATTAAATTTATTACTCTTCTTTAACATTTCAAAAATATAACCAAATAACCAATAAAATACTTTTCCAAAGAAGATTTGACACATTTCTTTGGCAGTGGCTTACTTTCCAAATATAAGATTTGAAAAGTTCTGATGATGTGCTAACCTAAAAATATAGCAGAGAGGTAGGTACCTAACGTACCTTGTTTCTGTACCAACCAAACATTATTACAAAGATAAAGCAACTTAGATAATAAAAATTAATTTTTCATCCATCATAAAATTTATTCAACTTAAGAGCTATGTAATTTTGCAACAAAATGTCATTAGCGTGTATTAACTCATAACCTAACTTCTCGAGGCGTAAGTTATTCATCAGTCAATTCTTCCGACCTATCATCAGCAAGGCAGGATGAAAACGAGTAGAGTTTGCTGCTTGTTATGTCGTCCTTGTTGCCTAACAATTTGATTGACAGCATAAAAATAAAAATAAAAAATCATATTTTTACAAAGCCTGTCAAGTTCATGTAAAAGAAGCATAAAATATATACATACATAGATTTTTTATAATAATATTAATAATAACTTGCTCTTTGCTTAAGTAAGAGAAATTTGCAGTGACACTTCCTTGTTATATAATTTATGGGTTTTGTATTAAAGCTGCTTCGATAGTCTTAAAGAAAAATTAAATTGCAGTTGTTTTGCGCAGTGATAAATTGATGTAATTTTTTTCTTCTGACTTTATGGTTTAGCAGAAGATAATTTATGTTTTATGCATTATGTATAATACTTCAAAAAAGTACTAAGTTGTCAAATGAATACTATTAATAGCATAAGATATGCAATATGTCAAATATTTCCCGCGAAACCTTACCATTTATATATTGATTGATAGAAGGTACATACCTAGATACTCTATACATTATACATATAAGTTCTCTTACTACTGTTTGCTAAATTACTTCCTTTAAACAGTCAATCCCGTTTATTTGAAACCAAACATTTAATTTAGAAAAAAGGTACACCTACTCAAACATAAAGTTAGTCTACCGGGTTTTGTTAACTTCCTTGGCTGGTACATACTTAACTTAAATATTTAAATGCAGTACACTCACAGGCACAATTATCCGCCCACCTGCATTTAAGTTCACTATAATTTATCTGCTGATTTGTTTTTTTGTTTACCGCATATTTTTGTAAGAAACAAAAAACTAAAACCCTTATTTCGCCCGATAAAATTGTCATCGAAGTATTTTTTGCAATTTAAGCGATTTTAATATTGTTTCAGTTACTTAAACAACATACTGAGAAATCGGTTTTGCATCGCTACTGAAGCTCCTGCACGTCTTTTTGAGGTGAGGAATGTTGGTGTGAGTGAACGTGCCATTAGAAAAAGGTTGGCAGAATTAAATTTCAGAGCTTTCCGGTCAGCGCGCGCCCCAAATTGCTCCCACAGCACCGTACAGCAGACTTCGTTTTGCGCGAGAATGTGTTAACTGAGCTGCAGAGGAAGGAAGGGACGTCTTTACCTCAGACGAAAGCAGAATAGGTCTACGAGGTCCAGATAGACTTCAGCGTGTCTACAGGTGAAAAAACGAAAGGTTA
Organism: Epistrophella euchroma; assembly: GCA_947049315.1. NCBI lineage: Eukaryota > Metazoa > Arthropoda > Insecta > Diptera > Syrphidae > Epistrophella > Epistrophella euchroma. The sequence goes on along the minus strand of OX346247.1, from coordinate 105,634,327 downwards.
GCTTCATGCACGATAACCGAAACAGTGGGTTTCCAATGAGGGTCTATAATAGTTTGTGGAAGCATTAGTTATGAAGCTCGCAAGGACCTTGTTGTGTTCGATAGAGGCAGTGTGAACACTCAGATATACGTGGAAAACATTTTGCAAGACAATGTGATGCCTTTCGAAACAATTTTTGGTGAACATTTTCGGTTAATATATGACAACGCACTCTGCCATATCGCAAATTCTGGAACTAACTACCTAAATGAGGTCGGGATTCCAGTTTTGCCATGTCCATCTTGCGGTCCAGATCTCAAACCTATCGATCATCTTTAGGAAAACCTTAAAAGACGTGTTCGAGCGAGAACACATGTCCCTAACACTCTAGGAGAGCTAAAGATCGCTGCAGTAGAGGAGTGGCACAACATCCCTCAGTCGGATGTTCAGGACATCATTGACGGATTTTCAAACCGGCTCCACGAAGAAATAAGAGCCTGCGTCGCAAACACCCATTATTAAAAATTAAGTTTTTCAATAATTTTACCACTTTTTTAACAACAAAAGATATAACATCTTTTTCAGTATATTGTGTTTTTGTTTGTTTTTTATGTTAATTCTTTAATAAACGTGTTTTTTTTTAATCTTTCAAACTTTGCTTTCAACATTTACACCCAATGTGGTCTAAACTTGACGATTTCTTTAAATTTACAGAAATACGAGGCGGGCGGTTAAATGTGCCTGTGAGTGTATTTATAATCAAAAAACTTCGTAGCTGTAATGAACAAAGTGTTTGTAAGAAATCTACGTTTCAGTTTTATGCTAAAAAAGAAAACATTAAAAAGATTTTTTAGGTTTTTGAGGAAATTGCCTTATTTTCGAGTAGGTAATTCACGTAGAGCTTTTAAGTGCGTCTACCGACTTTGTTATAATTTTTACAATCAGGTAGGTACTTCTGGAGTAGGTCATTTAAACAATAGGTACTAAAAAAAATGTCGTTTCAAATTTTGTATTACCTACGAGTACTACTTCAAAAACTATTCTCTAAATTAATTTGAATTAAAAAACAAAGCAAAAGAACGAACTTAACTTACAGCCAATTTCTTCACAGAGTCCTAACGCTAGTAACGGTACTAGTCCTAAAGTTAGTACTCAAATCGGTATCAACTCATTTCTTCACACAAGTATTAAGACTTAGTCCTGTCAATTTGGTACCGAGTACTATTTAGGACTTGGTTTAAGCTAGGACCTCGAAATCGACAGTCTAGCAGGTTAATACTCAAACCAGAGCAATTAATTTCATTTGATTTGACCATTTCTTGCCTGTTGTTCTGAAGAAATAGGTAATAATTGCGTTTTTTTTTTTGTCATTGTTAAGGCTTAACTACATAAGCCGAAAAAGTGAAAAAGTACAAAAGTAAAAATTTTTAAACTCATTTTGGGATAGTTTTTCTCACTGGAAAACTTATAAAAATGATGCAGGAAGCTTAAATTTTGGTTTAAAAAGAATTGTATACATTCTTTTTCACAAAACAATTGCGCTAGCGGGAAAAAAAATATTTTTACTTTTGTAATTTTGCAAAAAGTGGCCAATGTAGTTAAGACTTTATAGTTTTTTTTCTGTTTGTTTTGTTTTTCAATTTTGTGTAATGGGTGGTGTTCTTGTTTAGCAAATGGATTTAGTTTTGGTGGTGACAATTTGTTTCGCGATTTCAGAACTATGAAGGAGAGGAAGTTCGCACCGAGAAATATTGCTCCAGTTTTGATAAACTTCTTGGCCATTGTTTTTTAACAATAAATGCAAGATAAGAGGGTTTTTTTTTTTTTTTTAATTTTATTGTTTTAGATTTTCAACTTTTTAAAAATAGTCGGAAAATATTGGAAACCAAAGGTTTTGCATGGAATAATAGCGAAATTTTGTTAAAAGCCAGCAACATTTTCAGAATTTGAAGTGGCCGCTTATGCATTTTACCGATTCCTTGGCCCTTGACGCAGCCGGAAAATATCGTTGGCAGAACATTGTTAAAAAATGGACCGGAATTGATGCTCGGTCAAATATTTCACCAATATTTGAATTAGGCGCACACATTTTGAAGCCAGCGAATTTGGTTATCCCATTAGTAGGTCCGTGATCAAACGCGAACACGCAAAACTTAATTCACAATATTACGAAAAGTCACAAATTCATCGAAATCATTACCACAAACACAAAATAGATATTCACATATTTTGAATAAGAAGAAATTCAATGCAACGCACCAAAATATAATAATTATATTCATCTTCTAATAACCTACATAAATATAATGTTTGTATTTATTTAACAATTTGGCAAACGGAAAACATAATAAATAAATGAAAGACAAGTGAATTCTGTAGAAAATTTATTAAAAACTTCACAAAAACTGATGTAAAAGTAAAATAAATATCAAAATAATTTTTAAAATGCCGAAATGTTGTCAAAATCAGTATTAGACCAGCTTTAGACGTATTAAGTTCCTTTTACCGCTAGAACCGTTAGAACCCAGTACCAGAGCTAGTAGCTGGTCCAGCTAGACCAGGTTCTTTGCTAGCTTAGTACTTATGTGAAGAAATTGGGCGAAGAAAATAAAAAGTATAATAAAACAAGTATTATACTACGTTTTCACCGAGCACTAAACCGAGATTTAGGTAGATTTACCACAAATCTCCTAACAAATCCCGTGATTTACCATACAAATTTAAATCTCCTCAAATCAAGATTTAAAATAAATCTCATTTAAATCTTCATAGGTAAAATTCGAACAGACTATTCCCCTATTCAGCGCAATACAAGCTGAGGGAAACCATCTTTTTTTTTATCGTTTGACACAAAGCAAACTTGCCATCTCACTTCCACTTCATAAGAAAAATGACTCACCATCTGCATTTCGAAAGGTTCTGTCAAAATTAATCTATTTTTTAATCTTTTTTTCTGGTGAAAACACTGTTTGGGATTTATGAAATCTAAACGAGATTAACTTGCGGTGAAAACGTAGTATAAGTTTTGCCATTGTTTTTTGATGATTTTTTTTTTTCAATTTTAAGTCGATTTTTTAAAAAACATTAGCACCTCCTGCCTAAACCGAAAATAGACTCCCTCCCATACGTTTGTTTTCTTGTCCCTTTTGCTTTTAGTCATAACTTAATAAAAGCAATAATTTTTTTTTGAAAACTTTTATTTTTATTTTAATTGACCTTTTGTATAAAAATTTTGATAAAAATCAGTTAAGCCGTTAATGAGAAAAAACTGATAAAGCAGGTAATGCAAAGCCATAAGTACCTACAATGCACACGATAGCATTGTCGTTGAATGTGTGTCCCGCCGCTGTATAACATCTTTTGTAACTTCAGTTAAGCAGAGTAAACTGTGAATACAATAAAGGTATACCTACATTAATCTTAACTAGTAGGTATTATCTGTTTAATGATATTTAACAGGCTTTTTTTTGGCTCGGGCCAATTAAAAAGATTTATATCTCTGAAACAGACGTCATAAAGACAGACAGACAGCTATTTCAGAGGATTTCGAATTATATTAACTCAGACAGAAATAATGATTTACAAAGATTTCACATTTTATTGCAACTTATTGTACCATAATTCAGATTTTTTTTTTTTTGGTTTTTGGGTCATCATTTTCTTAGCTATAAAAAATAAATTAAATAAATTTGATGGCACAACAGCTCATGAAGAACTAGGGCCTAGTGACTTACAACTCTCAACCATTCCTGTGTGCGTGTCTGCAGGAATGGAGGGGACCTACAGTTTATTGCCGAATCCGAACGGCTAACGAGCGGCACTTTTCTGTGACAGGAGATACTCTTGGAGGATTTGTCAATTCCTCGCAAGAGGCAGTAGCCGTTTTTTCTTTTAAATAAATAGGTGGCGGAGGCTGGGGCTCGAACCTTAGACCTCTGACATGACAGTCCATCGCACTAACCATCAGGCCACGGCTACTACATTGTCTTAGCTATACAGTTCCTAAACCTAGGTAAATATTCTAGTGTTCTAAACATATCATTTTTCATATGGTTGACCAAATTTAATAAAATGCATGACAATGTAATTCTTTTGCTGTTATCCTTTAAGGATTTAAAATGTGTTGGCATGAAAGAAGTAAGACGCTGGGCTTTTTAGATTGGTGAGATTGAGTACAGTCCCACGGCGATTGGCACAATTTCGAAATTGTTGTTGTTTCTGTATACCTACATATTTTGAGGCGCCTTAAAGTTTTTGAAAAATTAATTATTTCAAACTTAATTTTTTTGAAAAAATAATGAAAAACAAATTGTTCAAAATTTTAATTAAGTAATATTTTTGTTTTTAATATGCCTAAGCACAAAAAACTCGATGCCTGAATGTCTATAAGTTTTTGAGAAAATTGAAAATAACGAAATATACTTTACTACATAATTAGTAGAAATAGGATCTTTGGAGCAACAAAATAACGGATGGAAATTATAATTTAAGGAAAACTTACTTTTGTTATTTTCAATCTTCTCAAAAATTTGAACACATTTTGACATCCGGTTTTTAGTGTTAACCTGAAAATTGATGGGATCATAGAATGTTAAAAACAAAAATACTACTAATTTGAACAAAAGCACTTTGAACACAATTTTTTAATATTTTTTTTTTTTTTTTCAAAAATTAAAATTTGAAAACTAATTTTTAAAAAACTGTTCAATAAAAGAACTTTATTTACAAAAAAATAAAGAAGAAGATTTTTGACTTTATAAAAAGGTAGGACCTAGCATGCCGTTGCAACGGTTACCGTTGTTTTTTAATAATTTTTTTCTGTTTGGACACAACTTTTTTCATTATTTTTTCAAAATTTTGAGTTTAAAAATTTAATAATTAAAAACAAAATAAAAGAACGGGTTTTAAATTATAACATGACAATATAGGTGTTGCCGTTGTTTTATAATGATTTTTTCTATTTCTTCATTTGTTCATTTTATTAAACGACAAACTCGACTGTGTGCTGTGATTTATTTGATGCGCAAGTTGAGAATTCTCATTGCCACTCATTTTTCAAATTTTCAACTCACTTTTCTAAAAAAAAAAAAAACTTGGAACACAAAAAATCGTTAAAATGGTCTTATTTTTGCAATTTTTATTTACACTAAAGCTTTTTCGTATACCTGCCATAATATTTTTGTATCAGATGAAAAAAAATTTTTTTTAGTTGTTTTCAATAAAGCTTAAGTATTCTTCAAATTTTATAAAACTGCATCTTAACATACAAAAAAAATTGTATGACCGCATTGTTGAAAAAAAAAACACATCATCTACATTATGTGGTTTGTTTACAGAACACACTAATTATTATCATAAAAACGACGGTATTGTATCTTTTGCTTAAGTGGGTGTGGCAATACGCGAATGTGATTATGTATCAAGCATTGGTATCAAGTCTCATCGAATTCATTATCATGTTTTAAAATTTTATTAAAATAGATCGCGTTGACAAGTTTGTATCTATTTTTTCCCGCACATTGCGCAGTATTGTGCGACGGACGACGGACTGTATACTTAAAAAAAAAACTATTTTTTGGAACTTTATCATCATCATGAAGCTAAATTTTATTAAAACCATAAGTATGATGTTAAAATTATATCAGTGATTTAATGAAGGCAAGCACAAGTCCATTGATTAACTTTAAAAATACTCGCCAACTCGCTTAAGTCATTAATGCAATACGAAAGCTAATTCATAGTTGCCAGGCCCATCATTAAAATTTAGTATTTTGTTACTCTTCTAATTATTTTTTTGTTTTGCATTAAACGATCATACAGTACCACCTGAAGCCACAGCTTTTTTCAAATAAATAAATGGAAAATCCATCGTTTTTTGAAAGAAAGACATTCTATACAAAAGAAAAAAAGTTTATTAAAAAAAAAAATAAACAAAAGAACAGCAAGATATATTATTAGAACTGTAATTTCTTTGGAAGCGTTGCACCTTCCATCGACTCTAGCAGCTTCCTCTTCAAACTCGGTTTTTCATCGACTTTCTCTTTATTCGATTGTGGCAATGGCAGCTTCGATCCCAAACTTGGAGCTGGTTTGGTTGAGAAATATTTCATTTCCAGAGCTTCACTGCAAGTGCATCGATTCGATGGACACAACGCCAACAGCTTCTCAGCCAATTCAATTAAATCATCTGGGGCAGCAGTGAATATGTGCTGAAGAGGGGTTCCTGGAAATACTTTGAACTGCATAAAGTCCGGCAAGAGCTTCACGTTTGGCCAATTCTCCTCGTTTGGGGTTCCCATGGCCTGGAAAATTTTTGTCAACTGATCCAAGTCACTGTCACCTGGCAGGAAAGGCACCCGGAGAAGGAGTTCAGCGAGAATGCAACCGACCGCCCAAATATCAATGCCTGTGCCGTATTGCCTAGCCCCGAAGAGCAGTTCTGGCGCTCGATACCATCTGGTCACAACTTGGTGAGTATAGATTCGACTTGGCGAACCAAAAAACTTCGCAAGACCGAAATCACCGATTTTTAAGACTCCTTTCGAATTCACCAGCAAATTGTTTGGTTTCAGATCCCGATGTAGGATCCAGTTCATGTGTAAATATTCAAGACCTATAAATAAGAAATTTTAAAGGAGTTTGTCACCAACAGACAGCACTACTTACCTTGAAGGGTCATAATCATGTACGCCTTGATGTTGCCTTGAGTCAGCACAATTTTCGGGTCTTTAATGATAATTTCCAGATCTGTATCCATGAAATCGAAGACCAACGACACATTTGACTTGTGTCCAAAGACATCTACCAACCCGATGACATTCTCATGCTGCAACTCGTGAAGAAGTTTGATTTCGCGCAAGGCGGTCCTATTGATGCCATCCTGGGCCTCCTCGCGACTGCCGATTTTGATTTTCTTCACTGCAACAATTTCATCGGTGTGGATATCGCGTGCCTTGTAAACTGTAGCAAACTGAAAGAAATATCAATATGTGCTTTTGAAAGGAAACCATTTAGCACTTACCTGACCCTCGCCGAGAAAGTCTATTTTTTCATAGCGTTGTAGGCTACTGTTCATTTTATATCACTTTTAATTTTGTTTGAACAATTTTAAAGAAAAACTACTTGTTTTTAATTATTTCGCCGAAATTGTTGATGAATCCTGTCTCTGGGTAATTTGCAAAATGACAATTGAATTGAGATGACAGCAGCACAGCTGTCACAAATTTGTAAACAAAAAAGCCGGTACTATTTTGGTTACTGGTTGAGATAACAGATGGCTAGAGGAATTCCTTAGCGGCGATATTAATAAAATGTTAGAAATTCAAGGTAATCATCTTCCAAATCAGTTTTAGATAAAGATGTCGCTAAAAAACGGTTCTCAGCTGTGCTAATAAGTATACCTTAGTTGATTCTGTGTGAAAATATAGATGGAAGTCAAACAGTATTTTTTAACAAAGGAGTTGCATGAGCTCTTTTTATGGACATATCAAAAAATACGCGTTTTTGTTTTGACTCGATCGTTATGCCGAGCTAAGCTAGCCGAAGGACAAGATGGAGGCTTAGTAGAAGAAAAAATACTTCTTGTTTTGGAATGGAGGACTATTCCGGTTTTCTAAAGCATTTTTTAACATTCATTTAACTTCTAATTCTATTTTCCATATCAATTTTCAAAAGATATTGTTATATACCTATAGAATTTAACCTTATAAATAAAAAACTGGTGTACCTATCAGGTCTTGTTTGTGTTTTTTGTTTATTTTTAAAGTGCGATGTATGTATGCTTGTATGTATACAAACAAATTGTATCTGACATGTTTAACCTTTATAATGGTATAGTTATTCTTGTTACTCATAGTACTTAGGTGTAAAATCCTTTGATTGTGGTGAAAAATAACCAAGCCTTTCCTTCCTCTTCATTATTGGTTTGAATTCATCGCCAAGCGTAATTCATCAGGTATCTTCCGTCCACGAAATGTGGCTGCTTCAAAAGTTGGGGGTGGTGTTGATCCTGCAATTGAATTAATCGGTTTAACTTCTTTAATGGGATTGATCTTGTTGACAGTTTCTCCTTTGGTCTTTTTCTTATAGTAAACAACCTCAACTGCCAAAGTAATCATTGCTAGAGCCAAACCAAATAGTGTTGCTATAAAAACACCACCCAAACTCTCCAAAGTGATACCTTCTTGATCTTCTGAGCGTGAACACTCTTTATTTAGAGAATTATTCCAGTACTTTGCTGAAAGTCCTTCAAAATAACGATCCCTTTGTAATTCTAATATTGCATAGCTTATTTCGTCCTGCAATTATAAAGTTTAACTGATCTGTATCTTTTAAAATCTCAAATTAATAAAAACCGATAAATGACTGCCTTGCTGAACAGCAATAGCATAAGGTTGCTCTGCAAAGACCTCTCCGACTTCAGTTAGATTACAGTTTTTTGTAATTTGGTATTTTATTTCCGCAGAATCATGAATGAATGCAAAATCTGCATTTTCATGTTCGTTTACCTTACGAAAACCTTCAGCAGCATCTTTTACTGGAATCGAAGAATTAATAGCCAATAAAATGTGTCCATATTGTTCTTTGATTGGATAGTCCCAAATTCTAAAGTATAATTAATTCGTAAGTATTAGTTTTACTTTCATTTTTGAATTAAAATTTTTTTTAATTTAACATCACCTGTAACGACTTTGGTCGCTTGTTGCATTCAAAGACAGTTCCTTCCATAACCGATACAGGGTGTCCTCAGCATATTTCATATTAATAAAATAATTATGCGTATCCGAACCTTCAACAACTGTATAATTAATTCTGGATTGTCGGGCAAGCTGGTCCAATGATTGTACTGGTGTTTGCATGCGCTCAACCGTAAGAAATGCAGCTAAATTAGCTGTAAATGTTGCCAACATAAGAACAACAAATAACCAATAAGCTGCAACTAGAATACGTCCTGAGATAGCTTTGGGAGCTTCACCTCCACCTTGTGGCGTGAATGACGTCAAAGCGAACCAAAAACTCTCTTTCAAAGTGAACTCTCTAGAATTAAATTTTTAAAAATATGGTATTTATATCATATTCATGTGGATTATGGAATCCGCAATAGTGAATCCGCAGTGATTCACTGCATATTGTTCCCTTTTCTTTCCACGTGAAATGGATGAAGATAAAAGAGAGAACTACACTGCGATTCACTGCGGATGCAGTTTTGCGGATTCCATAATCGACATGATTATTTCATCATACAGGGTGATTCATTAAAAGTAAAAATAATCAGCCTTATCATCGTACCCGATCGGAACGAAATTGTCTCCGATTTCTACGATATGTATGAATTATGTATCATTGTAGCCGTTCCGATAGGCCAATCGAATAGCTCTACGAACAAAAAATTTAATGTGCGTTGAAAATGTCAAATTCGTGCGTTGCATACCGATGAAATGTCAAAATGGCAGCAACGCATCACGAATTCATGCGATGTGTAAAGATATTTGCTTTATAATTTCCCCGACAGAAAATTAGAAGTGGAAAATTTCCCGTAATCATACGATACGATTCGTATACCATGACCGGAAAAATTGTCCGATCGGAAGTTTTCTCCGATCGTACTCTTCTCCGAACGGATACTATAATAGGGCTAAATAATTATGTAATTTCAACAAGAAAAAATTATAAGAATTTAAAATTATTATATAAAATATTACCACCTTTTTTTAAAAACACGTAGCAGATAGGTAGGTAGGAGGGTATTGAAAATTTATTAGTTTTCTATTCAAAATTCTATATATATATAAAAATGAATCCCTTTTTGTATTCGAACGCCCATAACTCGACTAAACATCATTCGATATTCATGGGTTGTTTTTGGATTTGTATTAAGCCAGATTAACGAAGTCAAAAATTTGGAAAATTGGAAAATCTGACCAATAATAAAATCGTGTTCATACGCGCATAACTCGGCCAAACATCATCCGATTTGGTTGGAGACTTTTTTATTGGATTTGTATTGAACTAGATTAACACACAACGGAGCCACAAATTGAAAAATTCGAACGAAAATAATAAAATTGAAAAATAAGGCCGAAAAAGTCGGAAAGTCGTGATAACAATTGGAGCTTGCTCGACTTTCGAAAGGAACATTAATAATTTAATCAATTATAGGTGGAACGAAGTTCGACAGGTCAGCTAGTTTTAAATAAATAATAATTTTTCTTAAGTGCCAGTTGTACAATCGTTGTTTAAATTTTGATCCGTGGTTCAGGAATTTTAACTCGCCAATTTCGGCGGGTTAACTGAGGTTCAACGATGGTTCAAGGTTCTAATATGCACTAAAAGCCAATTACATGCCTGAACCATCGTTGAACCACAGTTAATCCGCCGAAATTGGTGAGTTAAAATTCCTGAACCACGGATCAAATATTTGTACAACTGGCCCTAAGTGTTTCAAAAAAGTTAAAGAAATTGCTTCAGCCAATTAATGTATTGAGATGGGGGAAATTTTTGGAAAAAATATGATTTTTATTTTATTTAAAAAATACCAATAGCATTCGCTGCTCTGCCCATAATGGTTGTTTGTGATTTAATTTTCAAAATATCTATGCTTCAATCCAAGTAAACTATAATTTACCTGCAAGGATAGGGATATGCATCTTTATTGTTCTTGGCGCTATAAGGTGAATATTTATCCAGTAGCCATATCATCATAGCAGTTGCAATTAAAGCAGCTACTATGCTTAACCAAACCTCTAAGCGTAAAACCGTCATGAATTTAAACAAAGATGTCTGTCGAACTGCTTTACGAATAACTACAAAATAACATTTAAAAACTTCATTCACTAAAATTCTTTTTTTATGATTGCAATTTTTATATTACCTACCTATTGATATCCCGGTTTGTTCATAATACGGAGCAATGTAATCGATGACTTCCTCTCGTTCTGATGTCATTTTTAATGCTGCAACAGCAAAATCCGTATCTCCTGTAACCAAGTCTCCAACAATTCCATCCCAACTACCGTTAGGTAACCTTCTGCCAAATGAACCACTTTTTGGGGGAACAAGTTCGTACTCAAAGTTCATATACTTTGAAAGAATTTCTATAAAGTCAATGCAATAGCCTTCCCAAATCGGATTGCCATTTTCATCGAGCAAAATCTCTCCAGTTTTATCGTCTGTTCGATAATAAGTCCATGGTAAGGCCTATACGAAAATACTTGCAAGTGAATTGTTCTGAGTAAAACCAACTTCATCGTCAGCTTACCACAGCTGTTCCGATGCGAAAAAAGCGCTTTGCCGGACTTATAGTTGCATTAATTTTCTTAAGCTCTCCTGCTTGCCATACAGCTACTTTTATAATTTCTTTGGGATCATTTGAAAACGAGTCAATCGACATATTAAGATCATAAGAAAGTAAATTGTCATTAATAGTAAACAATTTCGATGATTGTAACTCAGATTTAAAGCCACTTTCATTTGAATAAGGAGTTGAGTTACTGCAGGTAAATGATGGAATCTCTTTCATATTATTAGTTTCGAATAATTCTTGAATGCTTTTCATTATTTCCAAAATTACAATTTTTTGAATCTGAAAAAGAATGATCAATACAATGTTGTGATTAGTGAGGTCTTTTCTGCAATTCATGTACCGTGTAGACATTCATACATAGATCCACATCCAATTTTGTTTTCTTTCTACAAACTGGAAACTCTACAAAAAGTTAGTTTTTAAAAATTCATCTATGGTATTGCTTGGACACACACTTTAAGTGTGTACCAAAACCAGACAGGTTAAGGTTTTTTTTTTCAAGATAATTTGCTTAAACCGACTATTTTATTTGAGTTTATGAAGGAATGAAGACCTTACGAATATATTCCTTCTCAACCGGCGGGTTTCTGTTTTTTATACACTTACTTTAAACTCTGAGACGCAGTAGTTCTCCTTCATGTCCAAAGCGTCACATAGCTCTTTTGTTTTGATACTAAATTTCGTTGAGTTCTCCACCAACTCGTTATATTTAAAACCATTTTCTTTAGAGTCCAGAAATATAAAATGCCATTCTTTAGGTCGAGCAAACAGTTTTGCATTATTTATCTGCAAAAGAAAAATATTACTATCCCACCTACATAACCTACAAAAAATCTCTATTCCAATTGTACATTTTCAAAAATAAAATTCATATTTGCTGTTCTAGAAAAAATGGCAAAATATGAAGGACTTGGTCGAAGTTTTTCCAAACGATTTATAAAATCTTTCTCTGCTGAATTGACGATAAGAACTCGAAATGGATATCCTTGGATGATACGGTAAAGGCCCTCTTCAGTGTCTTGCTCGTTTTCAAATATCAAAGCTACATCGTTAGCTGACTTTTCCTTAAGAAAATTTGCGAAAATGTTTAAAATTGGCGAAATCAATAGGTCAACACGAATGTAAGGGATATTTTTGAAGAATTCTGAGCTTTCCATCCATGGTTGGTAACTAAAGTCAATAACAAAAGCAGCATGTTCTGATAGAATGCTGCAAACTAAATTAATATTTGATAAGGGTAATGTTAATTGATTTGATTAGTCAACATACGATTCTCTATATCAGTTTTAATATCATTTGTAACCACTAAAACATTGTCCTTTATCTTTGTACTAGAGTGATATTGTTCAACATCTTTGAGGGCGGCAGATATATCATTGATTATATCATTTTGAACTGGTTCAACAAGGAAAACTAAAATGTTTTCTATTATTTTATAAGGTTCTTATTTTAATATTCCATATTTTACCCAAATGTATGTCCTTTCCGCTAACAATAATGAAATGAAGAAAAATCCAACAAATTAAACTGAAGACTGAAGTCCTTTCCATTGCTCTAGTTTATTTGAACTGAAAATTATGCAATTGTGTCCTTGCAATTATTTTAGAAAATAGGCTGTGATTGCTTTGGCCAGGATAATTTGCTTGAATAACTAATTCATAAAGAAGTCATCTTTTGATTGTGAAATTAAAGAAGGACATCGTAAGAATTTATTATTAGATATGAATTTTTAAGTTGTGCAGCTTAAATTATAATTTTATAAATTCGTGGTAACTAAAAGTAACTGTGGAATGTAAAAAAAATATCATACTACATTTTCTGTTGGAGCTCTCATGCAAACGAATGTGTTTTTCTAAAGAAATTATATTTTTGTACCATCAGATCATAGGACACAGATACTTACTACTAACTGCAAAAAAAAGTTATTACAAAATACAAATTAAATAAACATATAAAATGTATTTTTTTTATTATTAATTCGCAACGTTAATAATAAATTTTCATGTGATACCCATTTCGTAAAAACAATTTTCCTGCATCAGGCTTTGGCTGTTTCTGTAAGCTCCTGAATTGGTCGAAATCCTAGGATTAAACATAATGGTTATCTAAGACACAATTCTGGCAAAATTTGAACAAAATAATTGTATTCTACATTCCCTTCTGGACTTTAGGGATGCGGTAAAAACTATAAGCGTAATAGGAAAAACGCTGCACACAACCACCGGACACCACCAACCAGAAGCTGCTCTCCATTTTGCCGAGTACCTACTAAATGACGGACGTTTTGATCATAAATTTTTCTCAAATTTTTCTTTACAGTACAAAATGGACGAATTGATTAACTAACTAATTTTTCTTTAAAATTCAGCCTCGGTACGATTCTGCTAAACATTAATTAATTAAATTGCTTTAACAAAAATACGAATAAAACTATTTATTTATTTTTAATATTTTATTTTTTTATCTTTTCATTTTTGTAAATCATTCTTTCCGTTTTCCTCATAATGGTTTTGTTTTTGTTGTTTATTTTTACTTTGTATTTCTTTCATCGTCTTTCGTTTTCTTAGCCAAATATACAATGAAATAACTATAAACGCATATACTTAATTTTTATCCATTCGAATTAAACTATGAATAAATACATTTAATGTAATACGTAATAATATAATCATAATAATTTTGTCTCTATAATATAATATCTAATGCAATTTTAGCACTGATTTTCTCATAATTGAATTGAGTGTGTGTGGATGCATGTATATAGGTATAGGTATGTGTTTTGAGTGTTTGTGTTTGGCAATAATCACCTAAATGTTTACAATGTACAAAATACATATAATAATATATATATTTTTTAAATTTTATTTATTGAGTGATTGATGATGAGAAGTGTGTATTATGAGGGTGATATTTTTTTTTTTCTATTCAAAAGTCAGGCACCTAATAATCTTTAAAATCCATAAAAAATCAAAAAATTTAATTTTATTTTTTTTTCTGTATTATCCAAACAAAAATTTAATTAATTTGAATTTAATTTTTAGTTAATCAAAGTATTTATTATATTTACACGATATGGGTGGTTTTTGTTTTCTGTAGAATATTAATTAATATTCTCATGTTGACTGTTTGTAAAGAGAAAATATATATATATTTATATTTAGTACCATTCTTTAACTTAAAACTTATGTTGTGCTAAATGGTAGTATTTTATTTCTGCTTCCATAGTAAGTAATATCATTCATTTCACTTTTTTTATTTTTTTTTTATCTAAGGTAGTTCATTTACATTGATTTTAGTACAGATTTGTATATAACTATTTTTTTTTGTATAACAAATAAATTATATATTTTAGCATAATGCAAACCATAAAAATTTAAAATTAATTAATATAAAATGCTTTGCTTTTAATTCTAAGCGTAATTTTAAGCCTATTTGTTTTTACTTAAAATAATGTTAAACAGTGTTAATTTTCTTATTAGTGAATTAGAAGTGCTATAATGGATTTTTTCAAAAGTATTTTGGTTTTTTTTTGTTTTTTTTTTGTAATCAGTAACTCGCATAATATTATTGAAAAAATGAGTAAACCATGTGTGAGTTTATATTCATTCAAAATATGTTTTATGTTGAAAGAATGGTAGGAAGGTAGGATATCGGCAGATGGAACTACTAAATAACTTTCAAATGGATTAGATTTTTACCAATTTTTTTCTTTAAATTAAATAACTCGTAGAGGATTCTGGCTTGAATAATTGAAACATCGATTACGCCCATGCTTTTACTAAAATCGTTTAATCGTATAGAAGGTCTTGTAGGTTCATCGAAGTTTGACCCGACAACTTCAAAATAAAAGCTGAAGATTTTTAAGCGAGAAACAGATTGAAACAGCAACAGCACCGTCAACAGCAATAGCGGCCGCCATTGTTTTAGAACCAAAGTATTTCAATTGTGCAACACAGATAAGAACAGCAACGTCAACGGCGCCGTTGAGCCTAAATACTAAATTTACTGTTGCTGGTGTAGATAAATTCAACATAAATGAAGCCGAAAACTAATATTTATTAAAACAAAAATCTGGATGTGAAAAAATACTTGGCCGAGATCGGGTAACACAATCGATTGAACGACTATCGTTTTGACATTTGGAAAGCGGTTTAGGTAATTTTTTTTTTAAATAACATTTTTAAGTTTTTTTTTTGCAAACCGCTCCCACAATTTTTTTGTTTTCTTTTGTAGGAATTCATATTTTCTTCAAGAATTCAGAAGGCTTTCTTGATTTCAAGATTAAAACATTTTAGAGTTGTTTAAGCATTTTAAAGAATGAGTTTCATGCTTCTTTTTACTTTAATTGATTATTATTAATTATTTTAAATTATATCTATATATAAATAGCCTTAAATAAATTTTGTGGTACCATTTTTTCAAAAAGTACCGATTTCGATAAATTTTATATGGTTGGAAAGCTACAATTGCGGAGATATACAGAATATACTTCAGACACGTATTTACACATTGTGGGTTATTTTTGTTTCTGTGCTGTCGAATACTGTGCATATTAAAAAAATTAAATTAAAAAAAAAAATGTTTTTTTCCTTCAATATTTTCAAACAAATTGTTTGCGGAATTGAAAGTTTAACAGGGTTTTCTCCTTCCTAGAGTGTGTCAGTTTTTGCTGGCCGAGTTTTGGCCACGGGACGATACTAGTAAATTATAATATAAATATGCATATGTCGAATAATATGCCTTTGCACCTCATTCCGAGGTCGAGTTACTCTTTTAACAAACAATCTTTGAAACATAATTTATAGGGCAGATTTTAAAGTACCTAAATTTAAATTTTGGTTCCGAATTTAATCAAGGCATTCATCATGAGTGACTTGCAACTAATCCAGCACCGAAATCAAATAAACTTTCCGAAATTTAATTGGTAGAAAGATATATGAACAAAAATCTAAAATGAATTTATAAGAGGTACTCTTACAGCCATATTATTCAGTCCCCTAAATCAAGTTTTAAATGTACACCTGGATTTAAGGCAAGTCAAACTCAGATGCCCAACTAAGCTCATAAATCATGATATTCACTCATTATAACACTCGTTTTCAACCTTATCAAGTTTAATTCGATTTAATTTAAAAAGACTTCCAGGGAGCAGTTAAAGTAATTAAACTCGGGTGTAAACTCAAAATACAAAATACGGAACCAAGCGACAAAAAATTAAAAATATATTTGCAAATGTCAAATTTTATTCATAAAAAGTATATTTTACATGTATTTTCAGTTTTACATGCATTTTACCTATTTTTACTCCACCGAGTGCTATTTTTTTTAAGTGAATATTATGGACAAAGTTTAAATTGTCGGGTCTACAACATGCGGATTAAAGGACGAGTTTAAAATTCACTTCAACCCAATTTACAACTGAAGTGAATAATATGGCTGTAAATAATGTTTTTTTTAAATACCTAATAATTTGTTTATATGTAAGCCCAGTCTTCAATAGTTTATAGATAAAAAAAGATTGCGTGTTTAAATTTTTTTAAAAAAAAACAACATATATTTGCAAGTAAGACCTAGGGTCTTATAAATTAGGCAATGTTAGAAGGAATAGAAGGATAGGATAGATTTTTGTTGGCACAGTTGACTGAGAAATAAGGTTTTGATTATCTCATTAAATCCCAGGGGTGGCGTTCAGTTGCGGGAATATAGAAAAGAATGCTGCCTAGACTGGGGCTCGAACCCACACATCCAGGTTAGCAGTCCACTGCGCCGGGGCTACACCCGTTGAGATGGCTGTAAGATGAAG
The DNA here is from genome assembly GCA_947049315.1 of Epistrophella euchroma. Taxonomy (NCBI): domain Eukaryota; kingdom Metazoa; phylum Arthropoda; class Insecta; order Diptera; family Syrphidae; genus Epistrophella; species Epistrophella euchroma. The sequence goes on along the minus strand of OX346247.1, from coordinate 105,617,243 downwards.
CCAAGTCTTTTTTTTTATTTTCGTATTCAAAAACAAATACATGTACGATCACTCTTGCACCAAGTAACTGAGAGTAAAAATTTTCGAAACTTTACTATAACCTTGTTTCAGAACCTATATCTCAAGATAGTTGAAAAAATCTATATAGCACCTGTCTTCATTTCTTGTAAAACTTAACGCTTAGCGTTAGTAAAAAACTAAAGACTTTAGAAGTAAATTAATTACATAAACAAACAATATACATATATTTATAAATATAAAATTTTAACTTGAAGCTGCTAAAGAAGACATGTTTTTTTTTTTTTAGTATTTAATATAACGAACGTTTCGCATTTGGAATTTAAAATTCCTAAACATAATTTATTTATGCCTTTTCGTGAAACTATATCTTAAACTAGATTAAATGAAAAAAAATGAGTTCATATTTTTTGCCTAAATTTCTATAGTAAAATACAAAATCGTTTTGTAAACCTAAACTGGTAAAATAGTTTTTAAGGAAAATAAAGATTCAAATTAAAAAAAAAAATTAGCTTTGCGGTCCAAATTTACTCGTTATTTTATGTGACACATTAACAATGGCCATCTCGTGCTTCGAGTCCAATTCACAGTCGTATAAACCACTCAGGGAATCTAAGCTGAGCAGACGAGAACTGGCACGGCTCGAAATTGATGTATCATCAACATCGGGCGCATTATAAAGTGAATTAACATCTGAAAGTGCACCTTCGGCGTCTGTAAGACCAGCTTCATTTAGGAGGGAGATGTTCTCAAGACCAGGTTCATCAGTAATGTAACCCGTTGATTCTGCGCCACCTAGGTGATTTTTTAAGAGAATGTTTATCTCATCTGACAATTTTAAAATATCAACTCACCCGTTGCTTCTTCACGACAATCGTCATCGGACCATTCCGATTGACTTTCCACCGGATTCGAGTCCATCGATTGATGATGATTATTATGATGGCCGGCACCATATTTCAGTTCATCGTTTATCACATTTATTTCTCGCATTCGACTATCGGTGCGATCTCGTCCAGATGAAACAACATCGGTGTACTCATGATCTACACCAATCACTCCAGCACCGCTGCTAATTGTTTCCTGTCTTGATGTTGTACTAGACTTTTTCCTGACATCCCGACCGGCTTCATCGTCTTCGAATTCTTCATCGGCTAAATTGTCTTCAGTATCATCTCGATCACCGTTCATAAGGTCCAAACTATTGCGACTATTTTCGCATTCACTTGATCTTGGTCGGCGTAGTCGATGGTTGTGATCTTTGGCATGATTTAAATTTTGATTTGACCTTGTAGCCAAATCAAGCATTTGTAGATTCTTTTGATTGCTGCCGCATCGACTGTCATGGAGAATTTCACAAGATTCTGTGTCGGAAGTTTGCCTTTAAAAGAAAATAATAAAGAAATATTAAAAAAAAAGTGGGTATCAAAAAAATACTTACATCTGACTTGATTCCGATGGATTTTTATTCCTTGTGATTTCTTTGATGGCTTCCAATCCAACCGGATGCTTTGCAATCATAAAACTTGTACTTATTGGTATTTTGGAACCTTTCTCGGACAACGGTGGTGGTGATTCCATATCGTATTTATTCTTATTATTATTAGCCGTTGATCCTAATTTAATATTGCTACTTGAGTAACTTAATTCTAAGTTATTACGACTATTTTGATGCTGAGGCTGTTGATTACCACCTCCATTGTTTGAACATCCATGGCCACCGCCATTCATCGATGGACCATTTGTGTAATGAGTTAAATTATCTGAACGTGCTCGTGAAGAAGATTCATTCAAGAGCCGTTGCAGTTCACGTTCAAACGGCGACTTTGTATTGGAAGCAGATGTTTGTTGTTGTTGTTGTTGTTTTGAATTGTTAGCACCCATACGATCTTGATATTCAAAACTATTGCATGAATCACCCTTGTTTTGGGTTGTCGTCGTTTGTCCTTGACTCTCGGTGGTTGAACTAACTTCAAAATCTTTTAAATTCGACATATCGACAATAGGGGATGTCGGATCGACTTGTATGTCACATGGATAAAGCCATTGAAGAGGATTTAGATTCCTGTTCAGATGATGGTTGGCCGTTATTCGGGGTGAATCGTCGTCACCCTCACCTTCGGTTGTTTTGGAATAACTTTCGTCAGAGGAACTCATACTGGGCGAATGCGGTCTTGAACTTAAATCATCTGTCGAAGACATTTCACGGTTGTCTTCAAGTTCGCAGGGTAATTTTGGCAATGGTTTCATATAGGTGCGCAGGAGTGGTGTGTTATTCTTCAGACTTGATGTTACCGTTGGTTTTGGCGTTGGTGTAACTGGAAGAGGAGGGACATGTTGTTGCTGATGATGTTGTTGGAGTTGTTGTAATTGAAGTCCAGTATTTGGACATGTGTAGCGAGGCGGGTCGTATTTTGGAGTTGGATTCTGTTGTTGTTGTTGTTGCAGTGGCATAATCTTTAGAGTTAGTGAATAAAGTTTGTATCCAAGACATCGAGGAAGAGGTAATGGAAAACATTCAAGACATTTTTTTTAACACAACATCAAATTAAGATATAGAATATTAAGGTATATAAAATAAAATGTTAAACTATGTATTTAGGTATATGAATACAGAAATAATTGAAAGTATTATTGCATGCTTTTTCAGTCTTTTTTTAATGATTCAATGGTTTTGGTTTGTTACAAGAAGGCAGGCACATAGATTTAATTGACCGATCTGATTTGTTTCTTAAATTAAATTATGCCTCAAATAGAATATTATGGCCAGTTTCACAAACGTGGTTCAATATTTGAGCTGTGGCTCAGCATTAACTGATTTCGTTGACTAAATGTTAGGTACTTATTAAATGTCTGGTGAAAAGACAAGATTTCGAGTTCCATAAGGGAGGAGTGTCCTTCTTCCAAACGATACAAAAATCTATATATATAAAAATAAATCCCTTTTTGTGTTCGTCTGCGCATAACTCGGCTTAACATCATCTGATTTGGTGGGGGATTTTTTGTTGTATTCGTATTGAACCTAATTAACACACAACGGAGCCAAAAATTTGAAAATTTGACCGAAAATTAGAAAATTCGAACGCCAAAATCAGAAAATCGTAAAAACATCTTGAATTTTAAACTTTCTTAATTAGTTTTTTTTTTTCGTACGCGCATAACTCGGCTAAATATCGTCTAAATTGGATGGAGATTTTTTTCTTGGATTTGTATTGAACCAGATAAACACACTACGGATAAAAATTGGAACATTAGGCCGGAAAAGTCGGAAAGTCGTGATAACAATAAATTGCACACATTCTGTCCTGTTTTTTTGTTCGAACGGTCTTTCTACATTGCCGATTGATACGTAGTGCATCAATACAGAAGCTTATTGCGAGAGTCTATTAAAAAAAGATTATTCAAATAGACTTAATTTATGCTGTTGTTGTATTAAAAATCTTATCTTTAATATTTTTCTATTTGATTATTTTAAATTTGTATTGATTGTTTTATTCCGAATAGATTCTCACAATAAGGCCAATAGTGCGCTGATTTTTTCAATTTTAACACGACGAAAGTATTTTGAATTAAATATTTATTTTTTTTCGAATTAACATGGGATTTTGTTGGATTCGTTTTGTATTGAAACAGGTAAGCACACTACGAAGCCGAAAGTCGGAAAATTTACCCGGAGAAGCCGATAAATCGTGAACACCATACTTTGTGAATTGTATTTTGGTTTATACGTGCGTAATTTGGTTGAACATCAACCGATTTCCATAGGAAGGGACATTTATAATTTAATTAAAATAAATAAATTAAATTTGGTGGCACAAACGGCTCATGAAGAACCAGGGCCTAGCGACTTACAACTCTTATAATTTATAATAGTCTTTTTAAGAAAGTAGGTGTGTCTTATTTGTTTCTATTGATGTAGAATTCTGGGTAGTTACTCATATTCAAAAATCCACACAATATCTTGGATATGCAGATGACTTCGACATTATGGGAAGAACCAAACGAGCAGTGGCGGGTGCCTTCTCTAGTATCGAGTCTGAGGCGAACAAAATGGGTCCTGTCATTAACGAGGACAAAACGAAGTATTTACTGTCATCAAATAGAGTCGATTCACACCGCAGACTTGGTCAAAATGTGAAAATTGATAGGTATAACTTCGAGGTGGTAAACGAATTTATCTACCTGGGCACTGCTGTTAACTCTGCAAATGACATCAGCGCTGAGATTAAGCGTACAATCACCCTTGCTAATCGCTCTTTTTTTGGCCTAAGCAAGCAGTTGAGAAATAAGGCCCTATCGCGAAGTACCAAAGAGACACTGTACAAAACCTTAATCATCCCAGTCTTGCTGTATGGTGCAGAAGCATGGACCCTCTCCCAGGCGGATGAAGGATCTATTGGTATCTTCGAGAGGAAGGTTCTGCGTACGATCTATGGACCGGTTTGTGTCGACAGGCAAAACAACATCTGGCGGAGAGGATATAACCATGAGCTATACGAGCTGTACAGCGACTTGCCACTTGTCAAAAAAATGCGTGTTCAACGGTTAAGATGGCTAGGGCATGTTGAGCGAATGAACATCGAAGCTCCAGCCCGTAAGGTACTCAACGCTAAGCCTTAGGGAACAAGAAGCAGAGGCAGGCCTCATCTCCGGTGGAGTGATCAAGTTGAGGCCGATGCACGTCAACTTGGTATTCGAAACTGGAGGCAGCAAGCTAGAGATCGAGTAAGCTGGCAAAAGTAATTACCTGAGGCCCAGAAGCACAATGCGCTGTAGCGCCAACCAAAGTAAGTAAAGTAAGTAAGTATTCATATTGTGCCGATGCCGACGAATTTGACCTGTTCGTCAGTGATTTAAAGACAAACAAATATATGTACCGAAGGAAGTAATATTTTACTGAGATAAAATTTGCAACCGATTTTAATTTTTGTTTAAACAACAAACTCTGACTTAACTCTACTTATATAAAATTAGCTGTAGAGCTTTGATGTACAGATTTTTAAATCTAACTTATATAAGCTGATAAAAAAGTACGTATACGCCACAGTGACTCCACTAATGCTTATTTTGCATTCTTTATTTAATATATATTATTAAAGGGTCTCTCTCTCAGCCATTCCCACAATATTTCGGGTAGACTCATTTTGTGGTTTTTTTTTGGCGGTTTTTAGGTTGTATGTCATGTGACGCACAGACGTTGCTATTGAGCCAACATTACCAAACAAACCAAAACTGTTCTAAAATTTCCAATTTTAAATTTGGCTGTTTTATGGCTGTTTTATACCAAAACCATAACTTAAAAAAAAATACTTAAAACATTTAAATGAGAATAACACCGTTCCCAACATATTATTTTTTTAATCCACACCCACACCTACCTTAGCCACAGGAGCGGCATGCAATAATGGTTCACTTTCCCTGCAGCTACTGTAATTATTATTATGATATCTACCATTCACATGCTCTCGCTTAACCATGTTATTATAATTCTCCAGATGACCATAGTTCTCTCGAATATTATAATTATCACGATTAGTGCTTGCACTTAAACTAGGATTCTCAGTTATATTAAATGTTTCACGCATCACCACCATTGGCTGTTGCAGCTGTGCCCTGATCAGTTGGGGCTGTTGTTGCAGATGATGATAATTATTGTGATGTTGTTGGAGTTGTTGTTGATATTGGTGATCTCTGCCGTTGTTGTAGTTACCACCATTTGTTCCGTTTCCTCCATTATTATGACCATTTTCTCGGATATTCGGCAGTCCACCGTTCGCAATGAAATTTGCCTGTTTGTGATACTTTTGGTAACGATGCTGCATCAATGGTTGTTGCATTTGAGGAGGTTGAGGTGAATGTTGCTGTTTAATACACATGTTAGGTGCATCTATATTATTGTAGGCGTAGTTGTCCTTCTTGATGTTGTATGCATCATTGTTCATATTGATATGATAGTTGCTGTCATTGAATTGTGATTGCTTTTGATAGTATTCGGTTGGATGTGCATGCATTTGCATTGGGGTCGTTGTTTGAGTTGGTTGTGGGGCAATAGCCTGAATTGATTGTGATGTGGTGGTTGTTTGTGATTGCGATTGCTGCTGTTGGTGCTGCTGCTGCTGTTGTTGTTGTTGTTGTGATGAGAGATTATTGCTTTGGATTGTGCGATTCGAGAGCATTGCGTTACGTACTTCGCCGTTGTTGTTTGCATAATCCCATAAGAAGTACGTAACCATGTCGCCTTTACCTTTGACATTTATTTGACCACGACATCTTTTGATAAAAATAATTGTTATAAGATTTGATTAAAGTTAATATGGACTTTTACAATAACATACCTGAATTCAAAATGTGATCCTTGTAAACTATCAACAACTTCCTGGGTAACTTGTGTATAACCAGGGATTCCTGTGGAATCCATGCGGCTTGCAACGTTCACAGTGTTGCCCCAAATATCATACTGTGGTTTTCTAGCACCAATCACACCCGCCACCACAGGCCCAATATTTAAACCTTATTAATATAAATTGAAGTGTGTTGTCAAAAATATTTCTTCATTTTATGGAAATAATCTTAAAGTTAACTTTTGAACAAAAGAAATTGATTTGCTAAAACCATTTTAAATCATATGTTTCTAGATCCTGAATGAGAGTTTTAATATACACTTGTCAAAACAATTAAGGAAACAAAAAAAATCCCTTTTTTTAGTGTTTTTTAAAGAGCTGTATCTCTGTGAAAAGTGGTCGTATTGAGATGAAACAAAAAGCATTCTTAAGCTTTAGGTATATTTTTTGTATTGGGAAATTTTAGCAAAACATTTTTTTAAGGTAGAATTATCGCGCAATCATCAGAAGAAGCACGACCCAAAAATTTTAATTAATTTTTTTTTTTTTGAACATTGTCATTTTTTTTTTAACCAATTTAATGTTTTGTTTCGATAACTTGTTCATTAAGCTTTAAGGTCGTCTTTTTTTGTCATTTTATAATTTTTTCTCAGAAGAATATCTAGCTTTAAATGAAAAAACACACTTTTGACTTTGACTACCAATATCTTCGCAAGAAATGACGACAAAAAAAAATTTAAGGATAGTTTTAAAAACTGGAATTCATTTTCTACAAGATTTTTTCAAAACCTTATAAGAATTATTTTTTTTTTTGGCTCCTTACCGTTACATTCAGAAAAGGTCTATTTAAAGACTTTTTGTAAATCTTTTACTGCTTTACAAATATTGACTGCAGGACTTAACTTGGTAAAACATTTTAAAGAACTATAGATCACCAATATTTCTGTAAAATTTCAAATCAATCGATTAAGCCGTTCTCACGTACCGAATGATCCAAGTCGTAAAAATCAATTGGGTGGTTTATAAAATATGTGAAATTGTCATTAAAATTGGAAAGAAAAGAACAATTTTTGTCCACTTTTTTCACAGTCGTAAAAAAATTCTTTCCTAAAATTTCTCAGTACAAAAATATAAAGCTTTAGAATGCTTTTTATTTCATCTCAATACGACCAATTCTCACAGAGATACAGCTCTTCAAAAAACACTAAAAAAAAGTGATTTTTGTTTATTTCCCTTAATTGTTTTGACAAGTGTATATGTAAAACTATCGACATGATGATAACGACTAAACTTAAATATTGATTAAAACAAAAAAAAAATTGTAAAGCAAGTGAAGTGAACTAACCTATTTTCAGCATAAAGTTGTTATAAGAGTGACTGTTTATTTCTTGAAGTGCCAATCTCATCGCCTTTACGTACTCCACAAGGGCAGTCATATGTCTTCGTATTGAATTAGGATCAGTTGGATTCATTTTAAATTCTGAAAAAGGATATGTAGGTACTTCTTTGAAAATTCCATTATAACCGAAAAATTTTATTAATAGCATAGTTTATTCATATAAATCAAAATTTAAGCTTCTATGTAAATAATATTTGATTTGTATAAATTTTTATTTATTTATGTTAAGACTCTGAAATGTGAAAATTCGAGAATTTAACGGTAAAATTTTGAGTTTTTTAGCAACATTAATAAAAATCCATAATATTTTGTTTTCATAATTTATTCTGGTTATCAATGAAAATATTGATAAAAAACTAACCTGGTAAAAGACCCACAGCTGCCATATAAGTGCTTCCGACTGTCTTGATCTTATCAATACCTTGGAAACGATCTTCTTTAAGTAGCTAAAAATAAATATAAAATAAAATTTTAATTGTTGTTAAATAACAAAATATTAAACCATAGACCCTTTTTAGATTGGGAAAATTGAATCCGGACTGGTAAGGGTCGTCATGTCTACATTATAAACTTTGAGGCGCCTCAAAATACATTGACACAACAACAATTTCGAAATTTCGCACAGATTAACAACAACAAAGAAAACACATAAACCGCACTAAGTCTCATTAGTGCGGTTTATGTGTTTTCTTCGCGCCTCACGATATACACTTCACCCCGCACTCCTCTCTCGATAAACTGTCGTGATACCGGCTTAAATTTTCTCAATTTAAACAGGGTCATAGTCCATAGATACATACCTCATCGAAATCAGCAATTATTTCATTCAAAAGTCTCAGACATTCTAATCCTTGATCCGATCCATCTAATTCAGTGTAGAATTCATGGAAATTCGGTACAGATGCAAACATAACACCAACTTTTGCATAACTTTGATGATATAATTCCTGTCCGGGGTTACCCTAGAAAAATTAGCAAAACCAGACTTCTAAAATGATTAACTTCGCTTAGGGGTAATAAGATTTGGAACACAGAACAATCTCGAAATTACATTGTTTTTGTAATTTTTGTTTACGTTTTGTATTATTGTACGAGCAAACCATATTGACGTGAAGAAAATAATTACAGACACGTACTCTTAAAAACAGGACACAAGAAAGAAGAATATCAGCAGATAGAAAAATAGATAAAGATATAGATTTATGTGAAGAATTTTTAAAGGTGAAATAATAAACCATTTTTATCACTTGAATGGTTTTTTTTTTTTTGAAGAGCTTGTTTTAGTTTTTTTTTTTTTTTTAATTGAGTTTGCGTATCTTCTTTGTGCGGTGATGCCGACTTATCCATGTTAAATGTTGTTGCTCATAGTTGAGTTGTTAAAGAGCGTGCGTTGCAGCTAGGTACTGTGACTAAATTTGCTTTCAAAAATACAAACTTTTTTGAAATTTATTTTAAATTATTAAGTGCAAATAAAGATAAATAAATAAAAAAATTATATACAAGTTATGAATAAGGATTATATTGTCTCATTAATTTTACCCTTTAAGTTTGCATACATATACTACATATTTCTATTTTAAGTCATCGCTTATATAATATATATAAATCATCAAGTAATTTAAAAAAAAAAAAATTAAAAAAAAAAAACAAATTCTACATTTGCATCTATTTTTTTAATTTTGTTGAAAAGGATTTTCATGAGTTATGGAGAAAGGGTTTGTCGTTTCTTATCGCAGAGACAAAAATAATCCTTATTCGTGCAATTTTATAATATTAAAATGAAAGCATATACCTAATAAAAAATATTAACAATATAAAAAATAAATACAGGTACTAGGTATATGTCTTATTAACAAATCACACAAACACAACAAAATAATGCTTTTTTTTTACATCAGCTAAAAATATACAGCACACACACACACACGCACACATAACAAACTACTTCTCTATTCACCATATTATTATTGCGGAACTGAGCATCAAGAAAATGTGCAGCCACATGAGCTGGCAGCAAATTGTGCAAAATTCTCTTGTTCGACTCCTGTAATACGTCCATTTCCTTTTTCTCTTGCGATGCTTGTAGCTGCCATAAAAAATCCAAACGGGCTGTCCACTCTACTAAACGGCCATGAACTAAAATTGCGATCATGAAGATGAATATCCTTGCTAATGAAACCAAATGGAGCGGAATTGATGCGCTGCACATTAAAAGGGTGTCATCATCAAAATTATTCACATCGTCAATAGAAAGGAGGAGTATGTAAACCACATAAAGTAATTTGTGGCATAAAAATAAAGACATAAACAAAAAGGAAACAAAAAGAAAGGTGATGTATTAAAAAATACTGCGGCTAAAGTAATAAATTATAATTTATGAAAATTGTACAGGGAAATACGTACTTGACACGATTATCATAGCACTCGAAGATATTGATATGCGATAGCTCGATATAGAGCGCATAAATGGTACCCATGATTATGATAAGCAATGATTTGAAGATTATTGGTAATCTGCAAAAAAAGAAAGCATGAAGTAAAATTAGTTTGAGAAGAAATGAATTGAAGGCAAAAAGCTCAATTTACTGACAAACGGACGGTATGACGAAACCAAAACCTACTTTTTCGGACTTTGCTCGTCAATTTTGGTTCTATCATTCCTAAAACTTACCTCAAAAAGACCGAAACAGAAAGAAACGCAAACGCTGCAGACAATGAAACATATTGCGGAAGAGAACACTTCCTGTGAGCAGCATTTTGATGTGCCAACATAAGCATATCTTCCTCCAGAGTTGGTATTGTTGTAATATTACTCGAACATGGATGATCCGAAACACAAGTAAACTTAAAATAAAAAAAAATAAGATTTCAATAAATAAAATTTTAAAAATTTTCAATGTTCAACTTACAACATTAACCTGTCCAACAGAATAGATTAGTACAATAGTGAAGACAGTTATCGCTAGCCGCAATGTAAAACTCTCCGATAGATCCCAGGCAATCCATTTTAATCGCACAGCTAACAACAGCATAAGAATCGCACTTACCCAAATGAAGGCGGTCAGAAATAACAAGAGTAATATTAGTGTTCTTGGCAGGGCAGTTACTTGAAGCGCTGCTCCTAATATCAGTAAAAGCAAACTGCATCCCATAGCAGTGGTGAATCCTAAGTCGAAATCCTTATGATATTCACGTTCCTTGTCGCTTTCACGAAAACGCAAAGTAAATCTATCCACAAGAATTGATTTCTCTCTGTCTACAGATCTGGCGTTTATTGCTTGTGATAGAAATCGATTAACCCGATTCGTAGGCTGATGATGAACACCCGAATGACGTTTTCGAAAAGGACATTTGAATCTGTCGGTGACTTTTGTCTGAAATGATTCAAAAATGTTTTCAAGCAAAAATACAAATAAATTAGTATGAAATTTAACAGAAGAAGAATATTGTTAGATTTGTTAAAAGAAAAACCATGTACCTATTAATTTGTACATTAAAGTATCAAAAATGTATAAAGGTAGAATAAACAAAAATGCTTTTCTAGAAAAAATGTATTGCTAAAAAGTATGTACATGCTAATTATTTTATCATTCAAAATTATGTTGGAATGTTGGTGTTGCGCTTAGTTAAAAAAAAAATGCTTATGGTTGCGGTTTTCAACGAACGATTGATTCGACAATAACGAACCTAGTTGATATTATTTCAATATAAGTTTTATTCACTTTTATGAAGATAATTTTATTATTTAAACATCTAATTCATGTGACGTGTATCTATTTATTTATTTATTTATTTCATCTACGAGCTAAATGCTAACAGATTACATTATAATAAAAGAAGTAATAATAAAGATATGATGTATAAATAATAATAATAAGTTATAAGTTAGACAACAATATCAAAAATCAATTTCTTAAGAATAAATAGTATAAAATAGTTTTTAAATTTTCTCTTGAGAGAATCAAATCAATATGTTCATAAACATTATTGAACTCTCTAATTGACCTTGAAATAGTCTCATTCCGACCATAGTTTTTTCTATGCCTAGGCTCAAAAAGAAGGTGTCTTTCCCTCAACGGTCGTATAGGAGCATAAACATGTACAATAGATATTAACAAAGGACATTTTATGTGGTAACAAAGAATATCACGCACAAAAACAATATCATGAATAGATCTTCTTGACTTCAAGGCTTGTAATCCTAAAAGGCTTTGACTGGCTTGAGAAGAAGGCCAAAAATTCTAACACATTTTGTAAAAACCTATTCTGAACTCTTTGAATTCTATCAGAGAAAGATTGTTGGCAAGGGTTCCAGATGATATCCGCATATTCTAGAATCGGCCTAACCAGAGAAGTATAGAGTGTATAAGGGTCAGAGAAATCTATAGAATTTCTTTTTATGAACCCTAACATTGAGTTAGCTTAAGCAATAACAGAGTCAACATGAAGAGAAAATGAGAATTTAGAGTCAAAAAGAACACCTAAATCTTTTACGTTTTAAAGGTTCTTTGAAGCAGATTGCTTTCGATAGAATACGTAAGCCCAAGAGTATGAAGTTTTCTAGAAAGAGAGATAGTAAAACATTTTTTGATATTTAGATTTAGGCTGTTCAAATCACACCATTGAGATAAATTGTCAAGGTCCTTTTGAAGCTTATAGCAATCATCGACAGAGGTAATCTTTAGAAATAATTTCAAATCATCTGCGTATATAAGGCATTTGCTATACCTGATATAGTACGTCATCTATGAATATAATAAAAAGCAGTGTCCCCAAGTGACTTTCCTTCATTCTAACGGAGCCTCGTATTCAAAAACAATACCTTTAAAAAAATTTGCGTTATTGAAAAGTTTATGGAGTATTAGGAAGCTTAATAAAAAAAATAAATTAATTAATAATATTTCCAACAACGGAACTAGTCTGAAAAAAATGTTATTTTATATTGAATGTTATTTAAGTAGATATATCTTGATTTATCTATATAGTCATGGGTAGTGAGGAGGCGAAAGATTAATTGGGGTAACCCCCAATGATCCTATAAAAGGGCACAGTAGTAGTTCGCGGTACTAGCCCTTTTTATAGGAACAAACTCAAACAATTTTCAACCAACCTCAATGTAGTCGTTATTACCCCAAGGTCACCCTTTGACCTAAAAAAAAAAATACTTCCAGTAAAGTGGCAACCCTGAAATATTTTTTAAAATTTAGCCCTGCTCAAGACCTATCTTTTGAGATATCGACCGGGGTCCTAGGGTCACCCGTTTACCCTCCAGAGCTAATTTTCCGATTTTAATTATCACTATGTAGTCGTTATTACCCCATGGTCACCCTTTGACCTCAAAAAAAAAAAAAAAACTTCCAGTAAAGTGGCAACCCTGAAATATTTTTTAAAATGTAGCCCTGCTCAAGACCTATCTTTTGAGATATCGACCGGGGTCCTAGGGTCACCCGTTTACCCTCCAGAACCAAACTAAATCATAAAATTAACATTCTCAATATTTAATAGGCTGTGGTGCCTTAAATAACTTTCAACTTCTTAATATTAATGGTTCTTGATCTTGCTTGAGGCATGTTAATGACTCGAAAAATCGTAAAAGCCGTAACTAATTAGACTGAATGGCAGACCATCAAAATTCTAATGTTAATCGGATTAAAATTTTAAAATTCGAACTTTTTAGAAAATTACTCATTTTTAGTTGTTTCACTTTAAATTTTGATTTAAATTTATATATTAACGAATTTGAATTCTACTAAGACATATCAAGCGTGTTTCTTTATTTATTTCGGTGTGTCCAGAATATTCGGAATACCAGTTTTGCGTTTCTTCATTCCACGGAATATTCCGGATTATTTTGTTGTTTCTTTATTCATTCCGGAACATTTAGAATGCATTCTTTTTATTCCATGTAAAGTGTGGAATAAAAAGAATAGAAAAGGAATACTGGGCGCGTTCAGTATAATAAGCGCTCTTAAACTCAATTATGGCAGATTCACATTGGTGTTAATTATTTAAAAACAGCATTATAACGCGAATAAACGTACCGGAGTATAAATTTTATGCATTTAATGTAAAATTTACTTAGCTTTTGACTTTGAGAATACATAAATATCCAAAATAAAAACATTTATTTCTTCAATTGTTTTGACATTTCACCGAACAACTGGATTGCCATTCTTTTTATTCTAGTTTTGTTTCTTTATTCAATTTATTCTGGATAAACATTTCGTCTTTTCCATCCATTCTGTTCCTTATCCGGAATAAATAAAGAAACACGCTTATCGTATACCATTGGAAAGAGGAGGCTTACGTTTTCCGAAGATACACAGTACACGTTACTGTTTATTTCTTCGGAAAATATGCATTTAAAAATACATTCGTAAATCAGCGTGAAATAAGGCTTTCGAGACATAAAATACATATTTTGATTTTTTCTTAGCTCAATGTTATCTTTAAAGAAATGCTTTATGGTTAAGGGTTAAGGGTAAGGAATTATAATAATAAAAAAAGAGGCTTATATTTTTAAAAAAATCCATAATCATAAGTTAAACAAAATTTGTGGCGAAATATGTATTATAATAATAATATTCTATAAATATTTAAAGGTTTATTTTAGTTTAAAATAATCACACACCATACTTAGCATGCATAAGTACATTCTAAACAAACATTTACAACAAATCATATCTTTTTTAATTTATCCAATAAATATTGTTATTAAAAAATGTAGTAAAATAAGGTAAAAAATGCTTCCCAATAAGATCAGTTGACGAATTTACGTTGAAATGTGATATAAAATGTAAAGTTTTATTTGAAGGTAAGTTTCATAACCCACATTGATGGATTCTTAATTTATTCCTAGATATAAAAATGATTTTTATTAAAAAAAAAAAAAAATTAAATTAAAAAAAAAATGTTAAACAAACCAATCTCATTTTCTTGCTTTTACTGTTATGAAGTCTTTTCAAAACGCATAACACACATGGATATAAAAATAGAACAGGTATGAATATTATAATGAAGAATAAAACGACTTCGAAAATGTAGGAATTATATCGAGATATTTGATTGTGAAAAAATGACATTTATTATTACGAAGGTCCATAATTATTTTTGAGTAGGTATAGCAATGGAAAACACAAAGAAAGTCCAAACAATTTTTTTTTTTTTAATTTAGAAAAATCTAACCAAAAATAAATCCAAAAGCAAACAAAAAAAAATTAATAAAAATAAAACAAATAAATTTATTCCCTCACTTTAGTTTGGCTATTATTAGTTATTGTGTTCGACGTTCCTACTGAAACTGTTACACTCGCACCGGGTGTTGTCGGTGCGTGTAATATTCTTTGCAGCCGCATAACCTATAAAAATTAAATTTTAAATAAAAAAAAAGAAAAAAAATATCACGAGTCAGTATAAATACTTGATCAATATTAAACCGTTATTTTTTTGCTGTACATAAATAACATATACATATACACAACTGAAAATACAATTTTACTACGCTAACAAAAAACTTTTAATGCATTTTAAGGCGATTAATTTTTTTTTTAATTTAGTGTTTAATTATAATAAAAATCATCCACACAAATAAGACAGACAGTTTTGTTGTAATTATTTAAAAACTAATCGCCTTAATTAAGAAAAAAAATACAAGTCTAACTACTTCAATCATGTTTCGTTTATATTTTAAAATTAATAACAAAAAAAATATATTTTTTATAATACATCGATATGCACATGTTAACAACTATTTTCGTTTATTTCTTTTGTTTAAGAAATATTTCAAAAATTCTTGTCAATACATAATGTTTTTTTTAACACACTTAACTTACCGCATCCTGGAAATAAAAAAAAAAAAAACAAAAACAAAGAAAAATAAATTTACAAAATAAAATATTTTTTTTTTTTGTTATAACTTCTTTTGTTTGTTTAAAATTTTGGTATTTATTCATATTTTTTCCAAGCAATTTTTATTTAAATTTAGTTTTTCTTTCTTTTGTTTTATTTATTTCCCGATTGTGTAAATTTTAATAAAATTATGTATTTACAAAAAATGCACATGCATACAATTTATAATATATTAAAATTAATGTGATCAAATTATTCGAGTAATAGACTCGAGTTAAATTTTGATCAATTTAGCATCTACTGATATTAAATTTAATTGTCTTAATGTAATTATTTACTTAAAATTTTTACTCTATTTAATTTCAATTATTACAATATGTATTTACATAAGTATAGTCTAGTTTTGACTGTGAGAACAGGGGAGGAAATTACCTTTCGACTGCTTTTGTCATTGGCATTAGTACCAGCCGTAC
This sequence comes from Epistrophella euchroma, assembly GCA_947049315.1. Lineage (NCBI taxonomy): Eukaryota > Metazoa > Arthropoda > Insecta > Diptera > Syrphidae > Epistrophella > Epistrophella euchroma. Next base: position 105,601,164 of record OX346247.1, on the reverse strand, counting down.
TTCCTGCCGACGATGGAAACGATCCGGTCGCAATATTCGAAAACGGAACTGGTTCCGAAAATTTTATTGTGTGCAAAAGTTGCATAACAACATTTGATACATTGCGAAATGAAAGCTTACGACGACTAACAAGTGCCGAGCGGACACCTAAAGTATTAAGCATTAATGGCTGAAAGTAAATAAAAAATAAAAGTCATGAGATGAATCAAGCAGAATAAAAAGAGCAAGAAACAATTCGACAAACTTTTCAAAAATTACAACTTATTAACTTTAACAAAAACACTAGCGTTTTGAAAAACTAATTCTTGCATAATATTTTGTGGACTTTACCTTTCTCCTATATGGTGGTGGTACAATGAAATAAGTGTCGACATTTTGATCCCGGAGATACGATGATCTTTGATCACCATGACCGGCTTCGACTTCGTACTCTCCGGACAGGGAATCGAGTGTTGCACGAGTTACATGAACTCTGCCTGGCTCACCGCCAGATTCCATGTGGTTTGCAAGAGTCACATCGTTCGACCAAACATCAAATTGCCATTTTCGCAGACCAAGCACTCCACATAGTACTCTGCCAGTATGGATGCCTACTCGCATGTTGAGTACTACATCGGTTGCTTCGACAACAGTTCTGCATTTAAAAAAATGATTTAATATTAAAATCTAAAAAGTGAAATTAATGAAATCGTATTACGCTATAGCATCAATCATGTCCAAACCCATTTCTACAGTACATTTTGCGTGATCTTTGCGAGGTTCAGGAAGGCCAGATACACAATAATAGCAATCTCCTAAGATTTTGATTCTCAAACAGTGGTTATCCTGTGGAAAAATTCAAATTTAATTAGTAAATTTAAAGAGAAAGAATTGAGAAAAAATTGTTTCAAACTTACAGTAGCTAATTGATCGAAACGTCCAAACAGTTCATTAAGCAGTCTTACTAATTCCTGGGCACTACATTGCGAGGCTAATACAGTAAAACCAACAATGTCAGCAAATAAAATACTGAAACAAAAAAAAAAATCATCATGTTTTTTTATTTTTAAATATTTTTACTTAGGAAGAAGAGAATTAACAAAAATTATTTTTGTTGTTGTTTTACTTAGATAAAATAAATGTTCATAGTAAACCAAGCTAGAAAATAATTGCAATACATGAGAATTAATTTGATATATTATACTTAACTATACATTACTAGCCGATAATACCCGGCGTTGCTCGGGTCTTCTTTAGTAAAACTTTATGACAACCAAATATCAACCAAAAAGATGATTTAAAATCATCACTCGAAAAATGTTGAGCTTAAAGAGCCCTCTACACACCATGTTACTTGTCAGGTAACATTGACGTTTTTTTTTGTCAACTAACATTGATGAAAATAAGCCCCCACACGTATCAATAAGCTTTGACAATGATTTTGCTTAAATTATGTTTGTGGGTTGTGTATATGCTTGCATTTTTATCAACTTCTGTAAGCATTAATCGGAGCTTTTCGTAGGATTAAAGTTTTAAATCTTTTTTTCCACAAACATTGAATTTCTCGGTAAGTGTATGTTTATAAATTCATTTAAAAAATCCTTACTGCATTGTCGTAAATTGGACATCGTGCCACAAAACAATATATTAACTAAAGAAATTTTTTTTTTTGAGCAGATTCTGGAAATCAGCCCAAATCCACGTATAATTTTGACTTGTTTACTCAACGAAAAAAATTGAAAACTAATTTCGATAAGCGGTGCAAATGCTCTCTTAACCCTCTTTGCGCACGTTCTTGTGTGGCATTACATTTAATCTTCATTTAAAAAACTCTAACCTCAAAAATCCGATCATTAGAACTCAAGCTGTAAATTTAGCTGATTTTAACGTAATAAGCGCCCCCACATCACCTTTGCGTACCTACCAATTTGCGTGTAATAAGCACCCCCACATCACTCATGCGGCCGCCCTTGACTGTGTACTGTGTAGTTACTCAGCAAAAAATTTAGAAAAATAATTTTTATTAGGGGTGAAAATGCCCTTTTACCCCTCCTTGTGCCATTGCCTCTAAATAAATTCTTTTCCATTCACCATCGTCCATCACCAACCACCCATCGCTAAACCAACCAATTTCAGTACAAAATTTTTTTTTTCTGCTCCAAATATTATAATACCTACTCATATACCTTACCTACTCCACTCATGTTCTTACACAGAGAGATCCCTACCGACTGTTTATGTTTTTTTTTTATATGAACACAAAAATATCACCACGATTTACCGACGCACGGCGAAACAGTGAACTCTACTCACTATCTCGCTCCCACCCTTACCAAAGGGACATGGTTTGAATTGTTTTTTTGTATTTTCTCATTCGTTGAAGAATTCGCTGCCAAAAAACCCGCATACATTTTTTCACCACCCCACTCACTTTCCTCATCAAAAATTTTTTACCACTTTTACTACCTAATAAAGTATTAAACAAAAATATTACCTAAAAAAAATGTTTTTTTTTTAGCCGGAAAAAAAAATGATAATTAATGACGAAGATGAAGAAATTTAGAAAGAATTACTTTTGTTAAGGTGGAGCGATTGAATAAAATTGAGGTTGCTTGAACTTTTTAATAGACTTGAAATTTAATGTTTCTATCAATTTATTACTAAAAACCAGATAGTTTTTTTTTTTAAGAACATTGAAAATTTACAAAAGCCACTTTACTACATAGTTTCTCGGTGGAAATAGGATCTTTGGAGCAACTTAAATAATGGATTGGGATGTAAGTGTTGCTGTTGTTTCTTAAAAGTTGTTTGTATACGAGTACCTATTTTGAATCGATTTTTTAAAAAATTTCCAAAATCCAACTTAACGCGAGGGGCAGAAGAATGTCTCTCATACGATTTTTTCTTGCTTCGACCCAATATCTTGCATCTTATGATAATCATGCTGCATAAACGTGATTTTAACCATTGACTTACTGTGGCGTATGCGTAATATTTTTTTTTTTTAATTTTTACTTGCGATATACTTAAACATATTTAATTAAGTGCTAGCGATTACATTCCATCGGTCAACTAATTTGGTATAATTTCCGAATTTTTGCAAGGTCCATTTTTAACTCAATATACGTACATACCTATGGCAAACAGATTTACATATATTGTTTTATAAATCAGAGATGTGCAAAAATTGTCTCTTCACTTTTCGCATGGTGGTCAAGATTCAAGAATTTAAAATGCAGAAAATAAAATGCATGGATACAGAGGTATGCAAAAATTCGAACGATTATACTAAAACTTCAAAATATTGCATTGAAATCAGTTTAATTGATTACAATTAATTGAATTATACAAAAATATAATCTTAAGTGGTGGCATTAATTTCTTGGAAATCCAGGGTGAACTGAAAGACAGTTTCTTAAAGTATTAATTGCTCTCTCTTTGAAAGAACCAAACCATCTTATTGAACTATTTTATTTAGTGATGTGAAGTCACCATTTAAATTGTGTAGCTCCAGGTTGTGATATAAAATCTTTACGAGATCATAAAATACAAAAACTATCCATTCACCTTGAATTTATTGCTTTTTGACCACCAATTTTCAAAGAGAAGAAGCCAAAAAATAAAAAAAAAAAAAACTTGAATTGTTTATCGGATGAATTTAATTCTAGGAAAAAATCTAAAACCTACTCGTACATTCCTTTTTATGCTGGAAACTTAAAAATTAAATGAACAGAGTGATGCCTTAAGCCCAGCAAATGAACCCAAAAAATTTCTTCTTGAAAAGTGTAATGGAATTCTAAAATACACCCCAAAACAATTGCATGAAGACACATTTCGCACTTAAAATGGCAAAAAATTAACCAATGTAGTTATACCTAATACTTAAACTACTTTGTGACAGAATACAGTCATAAAAATGTTGATAGTATGTGCTGCTTGTCATTTATAGTTTTACTTCAATTTCTGTTAATCAATCGGGCCCCGAGCATACACATACAATCAAAATGACCGTAGTCATAGTGACAATCACCGATAGTCAACATGAAATTGTCGTATTGACGAAAAAATAGCCAATATGACGAAAAATCTGCAAAATTATTTTACAATACGATAGTCAATATGAAAATTTTCAATTTCTAAATTTCAATTTGAGAATCAAAGTTGCCATATTAACAACTGCGGCAATAAAATGGACTATTTCGATTGTCTATATGATGACCGCATTATTTTTGTCACCAAATTGACAACCACGGTCATGAAATAGACGATTTCAGTTGTCAATTTGACTATTGTGTTAACAATCACAATGAAAATCAAGATAAATAAAAGGAAAACAAAAATGAGTTGATCAAAATGAAAACCGCAGTCTTCAAATACACAATTGTGGTTGTCAATATGATAATCGCGGTCATCAAATAGACAACTGTTTGTTAAACTGACTACTAAGATTGTAAATATGAAAATCAAGATAAATAAAAACAAAAAAACTTTGCAACGAAGCGTTACACTTTCAAACCCAATACCCAAATGCAATATAAATATTCACCGCCGCCGGCCGAACTACCATCAGCACCCTACGTTGTCATCTGATATGCATAAAAGCTATCCAACAGCATCCTAAAATCAAACCCACAATCGCCCACCTCTCACCATCAAATCAACAAGCGTCATCACTGGAAGTATTTATTTTCACTTTATCATCATTACAATTCACAGTGTGTCGTTACCGCAAATATAACAAGAGGACGTTTGAATTGTCAACAATTACTGCAGACGCAGACGGATGAGTTTACCAACTTTTAACTTTTCACGTACGGCACTTTTGACATTTCAAATTGTATAAAGAAAAAAAACAACTTTTTGGGTCGGACAAAAATATTGTGGTTATTTGTATCGCGAAAAAAATTATTTATTAAAAGGAAAATTATTGGAAACAGAAAATGTGAATTCTGAGCTTGTACACAAGAATATTCTTTTGTTTTTCTTCAAAATACTTTCAAAGCTGTACAGCTGCATTGTGGGCATGTAAAAAAAATAACGTACGACACTTTTTGACAGCTCTTCCAGTTCCGTCTGCGGCTTCAGTTCCGTCATTCTATTCTATTCAGCCAGTTAGAAGAGCAGAGTCTATGTTTCCGGCTGATTTCAGTTTGTAGCAACTGCAATTGCTTCAGGTTCCTTTTGTGGTGCATACGCGCATACGTAAAGCTAACCTTTTTGGTCCTGCTAAAACCATTCCGTGGTCGTTCAATTTGACAACCGTGGTTTTCAATATGACAACTGCAGTTATCAAATTGACAATCGCAGTTTTCAATTTGACAACCGTGATATTCAATTTTACTACGCCAATCATCAAATTGACAAATGCAAATATTCAATATGAAAATCGTAGTATAGTAAATATGAACACTAAATCATCAATTTTTCACCCTAAATTGTCATATTTGACTACTGCGGTAATCGGTTGAAAAATTACTATTTAATCTTCGTATTATTTATCGTGATTGTCCATTTGAAAACCGAAGTTGTCAATATGATACCCAAACTTTTTCCCGATAAAATTCATGATCGAAAATTCTCATATAGACTACTGCGGTTGCTGGTTAAAAAATGATTATTTTATTGTCATATGGACTACCAATAGTCCCTGTGACTACCGGATTATTTTCAGTGTACACTGTTGTCAAATAAAACTTTTAAATAAACTATTCAGGAGGTCTGGTGTGTAAATTTGGGAAGACTATTTTTTTTTCATATTCCATAAAAAAGCAGTTAAAATCTTCTGATGAAAAACGCTATTGTTTTTTTTTTTTTTTTTTTTGTTTCTTTTTGGCACACAAATTTTTCATTTTTATTTTCTTCATATTCGAAAATTACAAAAATTAAGTTCATTAAAGAACGCACCAATTTTATTCGATTCATATGCTCACAAGGCCCTAGCCAGGGGGGGGGGGGGGTTCACAGGGTTTTGAACCCCCTCCCGAAATTTTTTTAGAAATTATTTTTTTTTTTTATTAATAGCTTTTTATTAAAATTTGTTCCCAAATTTCTGCACTAACAGCCCGATTCTCCCCGCCATCACTGATACCTCACAAGTCATAAGAGGTGGTGAAATTAATTTTGTGACTTTTTCGTATTCTCCTCCAAAGTCACAACTTGTGAGAGTCACAAAAACAATCGAAATTGTGATCTGCTTCAGAGCAGGTCACAACTCACAAATTACATGTGTTTTGTCATTTTGACCTGACATTCTATATATTTTGCTAAAAATTTGCACCTTTCGAGATTTTTGAGTGCTAAAATAAAGTAAAATGGGAATTTTAGGATAACAATTTTGATTCCTCTCGTAGATGACTTTATTAGTCAACTTAAAATGAGATTCGAGAATCATAAGTCGACACTTTCTTCTTTGTATATTTTAATACCATCGACTATCGGTAAAAATGAAATTAATTTTAATGAAGAAAATTTTAAATTGTATAAGAAACTTTTGGATTGGGACACTATGGAGGCTGAATTCTTACTATGGAAGACAAAATGCCACCAACAATTACCAGAAGACCGTGCGAAAAATGCAATAGAAGCTCTTCAAAGATGCAACCAACAACTTTTTCCAAACATCCACACTTTTAAAAATTTTGGCTACCCTTCCAGTTCGACATGCACACCGGAACGAACATTTTCAACGATGAAGAGATTAAAAACATATCTGAGAAACTCTACCGGCGATGAAAGACTGACAGGATAAGCTTTGATGTCAACTCATAGAGAAATTGATATCAATACTGAAGAGGTTATAGATGTGTTTGCTGCACAGAAGCCCAGACGGCTTAATTTGCTGTTGTAAAAAATACTTTTAATACCTACGTATAGATATTTATGTGATGTTATTTTTTGTGAGAAATACTCGTTGTGTGATGATGAGTAAAGATATAAAAATATTAAGTAAATCAAATTCCATGGACTACATCACTGAATTTCTCACATATATTTTCAAAATTTGCAAGTTTGATTTTGATTTTCTTACAAAAATTAATTGGTTGTTTTCTTTAAAAGAGGGAAGCCTTTTCTAAAAAAAAGTTGACTGAGAAGTTCAACAGTTAGTTGAATTACTGTAAGAGGTCCTCATATCATATAATAGAGAGGTCTCTGTAGATTCCATACTAAAAAGCGAAAAATAATTTTTCAAAAAGTCATAACCCCCTCCCCCCGAAATATTTGTCTGGCTATGGACTTGTATGCTCAACAGTCAATATATCGATGCATTTGCAGTATAATCCTTTTTTTTTGTAATAATATCATTTTTACGTTCATTGCATTAATTCAGATTAAATAATTCAAATACATCAATGCTTTTTCGTTCTAAACATGACATAATTGCTATATTCAAACAGAAGTCTTATAGAAATGGAAGGATGAAAAACTTATCCGAATTTTCAATTAACATGGAGTGTATTTGACTACTCTCGATATGGAATTCGTTGGAAGGTATACAAAACACTCTAAGGTTAAACTCTTAATTTTATCTCTTAAGTGCTTGGACTCTAAAAATCAATGTTTATCTTGACCTTTGGGTTTGTTTATTAGGGCGTGTATAGAATGTCCACCACATATACCTGGCATGTTCATTTCTCATGGTACTTTCACGGTATAATATTATTTATCCTCGACATAAGTTCCTTTTTGTTGTTTTCGTTTCTATTGTCTTTATTGAATATATAGACAAACACATTATTTATACTCTGTCTACACCGTACATTCAAGGATATTATCTACGAACAAAGCAAATGATTGCATAATAGTTCATGTGTTGCTCCTATTAATTTTGCTGTCAATATTTCGAATGTTTTGAACTGGGCTTGTTCCATTGATTATAAATAAATTAGTTTTTAATCTTGGAAGCAACTACTGAATATTGCAAGAACGAAATACATATTGGAGCGCATTGGAATCAAAGGGACGAAAGGTCTGTCATAGGTTAGGTTAGGTAGAAGTGGCTGACAGGAACATATGGACTAACCACACTTACCCCCATATCAATAAACGAAAAACAACGGAAAGATAAGACTAACTCATCTGCCAACTTGCAATTCGTATTATTAAATACGAATTGAATGTTCGTATGTGACATGCTGATAGAGAGGGGAGGGGATAAATTTAACTCGCTAAATTAGGTGTTTAAGGGATGGATAACTGCATACCACACACATGCTTACATTCCATAGTAACAGGTTCAACTACAAGCATATTTTTCATCAATTCAGTACATGTTTGACACATGAACAAGAAAACTTCTACGATTTGATGAAGGGCTGCCGTACTTTTAGTGGTACAGACTGGAACTATTATGATGTGTTTATTAATAATAATTAAAGTTATCCAACGGAAAAGTTGTCTATCCGTGTGTTAGCTAACACGTGTTTTGAGGAGCGGATCGTATTGGTTGAGGAGATATTCGTGACTTTTTATTAATAGGGCTGTTAGACCATAAGTTGGCGGTCCGTTGTAAGACAAAATGGATCTAGCATAGGATCTCCTTATAACGCTTATGACTTATGAGAGCTCTGTTAACGAAATCTCTTAATTGTCCAGAAAAAATTAATCGAAATATGGAAAATAGATTTTGAAAAGTGTAAAAATTTAAAATTTCTAACAAAAAATGTCTGCGTTGTCCGCCAGGCGTTAAAAGGCGAAAATGTAATTTCTTATTAATCGTAGAGTATTTTTTTTTCTGACAGAATTACGAGAACCAATTTTTCCGTTCTGATGTTATTGTAGGTTTTGTTTTCAATTTTCCCCTCTTGGTTCTCATCAAAAATAAAATAATGATAAGTATAAATCATAAAGAATGTGCCCATTCACACAAAGAGTGATAAGCTAATGCTTTGGCAAAAGAACTGTGAATTTTGTATTGGCTCAGGGCATGTCTCTTGAATGCTGACAAATTTCAAGTCAAAATGTCAAGTTGACCTCTACTTTGCCAAACATCGTCCTGATTTTTGTATGAATTTAAAAAATTCCTATATAACATTGCATTTTATAAACTTCTTTTTGAAAATAATCTCAATAAATTTTTGTATTTCTTTTAAGCCTGAACTGGTCAATGTGTAACATACATTTTCAATTTGAATCCACTGATAAAAAAAACAAAACAATAATTTTCTTTCCACACAATGTACCACAAAAAATTTTGTCTTTGCGTCATCTTTGAATTATTTAATTGATTTTCTTGTAAAATTATTGAACATTTGCCAATTTTAAGGACAAGTTAAAACATTCCAATTTCACTTACTTGGCTCGGAGAAATTATTTACAATTAAAATACACATTTTTTTGTTGTTTTGGCGCCACCTAATTTCAATTTCAAACAAGGGACTCACCCCCATGTATGCAGGTAAGTGATTCATCAACAAAAAAAAAGCAAATAATTGCATTAGAATAAAAACTTAAATTAATTGCAGCACAGTAATATAAATAAATTCCCTTTCAGCAGCATTTGAATCGGGGGAAATATAATTAAATTGATTATGTATTGGTTGAAATATTTGTACAATTTATTTTACCTATTCATGAAGAACCAACCATTTCTATAATAATAGAATCAATCTCTTTTCAATTGGATTTCTGAGTATGTTTTGTGCATGGGGAAACGGATGAAGTAAAAATTATTTATCGAATTTCGTAGATTGGACAATAGTTTATTTTGCTGTTGTAAGTAAATGGTATTTTATTCAAGTATCTTGTAAAAGGAAAAGTTTTGGATTTTATTTATTTTTTGTTGTTGACAAAAGTTTGTGGTTTTTGTTAAAAGGAATACCTACATAAATGTACAAACCTTCCAGGAAAGAAAAGAAAGTTCAGAAACTGTTGAAGTATTAAGTACTTATGTAAATGTTCTACTTTTTTAAATAGATACTTGTTGGATGAACCAATTTTTAAAATATCTTCTTGCTTTCTAATTCAAATTCAATTTTTGAATAGTGGAACCCTGTTTTCTTTCTTATATAAATTTTGTTGATCATAAAAGTTGTTAGTATAATATTGATAACTTCATGAAAAAATACGGCCACAATAAAACAAAAAAATGTAAAAAAACGAAAAATCACTGTTTTTCATCGTTGTTTTTAAAGTAGGTAAAAAAATTTTAGAAAATGTAAAAATATTTTTTTTATATCTACTTTATCATGTTCTTTAAGATTTTTGTCAAGTTTCATTTTTATTTATCAACAATTACAATTTGGCGGAATTTTTTAGTAAAAGACTAAAAATCTACCTGTAATTTGTATGGGAAAATTAGGGCTGGCAACGAGACCGCGACTAGTCTCGGTCTCGTATCGGTCTCGGTTTCGGGACCGAGACGGAGACGGGGCTACTTTAACAGCACCCGAGACGAGACAGAGGCGAGACAGTATTTTTGGTACCAAAATTCACCGAGAGTCTCGCTGGTCTCGGTAGTCTCGCCGGTCTCGGTGGTTTGGTTTCGGTTTCCGCTAGAAGAATTTTTTTTTTATTTAATTATTTTTTAGTAGATACTCATGTTCAATTTTTATAATATTCACAAGTTTTTTTTAAATCCATTTAAATAGGAGCCATACTTCAATGGAATTTGAGAGTGGCTTGAAAGATTGGCAACAGACTATATTTTGACGTTCGGATAATATTTTTTTCCAAACGTCACCTTTTTCCGGAGCCAAAAATAAAATCGGAAAAATTTCGAATTTTCTGTGGTAAAATTTGAATTTTGTACGGAGACATCCTTCAAATAATTTTGACAGTTCATGGCTTGACAAAACCAGTTGGTTTATTTTAAAAAAATCGAGCGCTGTATGTATTCTTTTTTTTAAATATTTTATTTGTTTTTGTTATGAAATAAATTAATTTACACCATTCTTCAAATTGTTATTTCAACTCAACTCAAAATGGAGCATTCAACTCAAGTGAAAAAAAAACTTGCGTTGAATATCAAAGTCTGATCCAACTCGATTGTTTGATGCTGCATATAAAAGTAGTATTAAACTCTTAAATGCACTTGATAAAGATGTAGGTATATTTAGAACAATTACGTGCATCCCAGACCTAGACCTAGACCTAGACCTAGACCTAGACCTAGACCTAGACCTAGACCTAGACCTAGACCTAGACCTAGACCTAGACCTAGACCTAGACCTAGACCTAGACCTAGACCTAGACCTAGACCTAGACCTAGACCTAGACCTAGACCTAGACCTAGACCTAGACCTAGACCTAGACCTAGACCTAGACCTAGACCTAGACCTAGACCTAGACCTAGACCTAGACCTAGACCTAGACCTAGACCTAGACCTAGACCTAGACCTAGATCTAGATCTAGACCTAGATCTCGATCTAGACCTAGATCTAGATCTAGACCTAGATCTAGATCTAGACCTAGATCTAGATCTAGACCTAGATCTAGACCTAGACTTAGACCAAGACCCAGACCGAGACCGAGAAGAGACTAGCACATTAAAATTTTCACGAGAAAAAGGCGAGACCGAGATCGAGACAAGACTTGGTTATGCGAGACCAAGACCGAGACCGAGACATAAATTTTTCGATTTTGACGAGTTGCGCAACTAAAAGTTGCTTAGTGGGCGATCTCCCATATAGGCTAATGTAATTGGATTGGGAGCAATAAAAAGTTGCTGAGGCTAGCAACAAAAAGTTACCTAGTGGGCGACGGGCCTAAGGGGGCGCGAAAGAAATTCGAACATTGCCAAAATAAGTGCCACCCTAATGTACAGTTAGTTCAGGAAGCACTTTTTCTACAAAGAAATCATGTGGATCGAGCAAACAAACTGGGAGGGCAAATCTTTGCAGTTAATGCAGAGTTAAATTTGATGCACTTAACTTTAATATCGCACTGCAAAACTGGCCCGAAATAAAATAAGTCTGTAATAAAAACATCTAATAACTAAAGATTTTCAAAAAAAAAATCGTGTCAACCGTCTTGCAAGTATATTTTATTTTTAGTTTTATTTAATTAATATAAATTTATTTTTGATATTTTTGTTAAGTTCTGACAGATATAAAATATTAAATCTTCCTAATTCTGAAGCAATAAAATTCTATCTGACATTTTTCTTAACTATGCATCATAGGTAGAAATATTATTTTGGCACAAGAAAATTTTGATTAATTACAGATAATTTCCCAAAAATATTTAATTTAAATTTAAAATAAAAAAAAATATATGTACATATAATCGCTGTCATCACATCACACTTACATACATACATACATATATGTATCTTTATTCATATAAATATTTATAATTTATTAATAAATAAATAGCTATTTACTCACTCACCTGACATTCTCATGCTTCTGTATATAAATTCGGTGAAATTGACCAGCGACAGGTGATAAAATATCATTCTTCATTTGCATTGCAACATGCTGAGGTAGAACAGACAACAATAATCTCTCCAATTTTTCATTTTCATCCTGAATCTCAAGGCGGGCAGCTATACAATTTCTTGTATCGAGGAACGCCCTCCGTTGGGCTCGTTCCATCATAATATTAACCACTAAACCAGCAACATTAACACCAATGAACATCACGATATTGGCTATAAGCTGTTTATTGTTGTTGTTTTTTTGTTTTTTTTTTGTTTGGGACAAAAAGTAGGCGGTTGGAAAAGAAGACAAAAAATTACAAACAAGTTAAATATAATAATTATTGAATTTTGAATTCTGGAATGTGTAAGATAAAAGGATTAAAATTTATTTGAAAACTTTGCTGAAGAATAAATAATTTACATATATGAATATGTGGGACACATGAAACCCAGAAGCAAGGGTATCATAATGAAAGATGTAGTATAAAGGTTAGGTGAATGATTTGAACTTTTTAGAAAGTCGAGTATAAGCCCCAACAGAAAATCGAAAGTTATACAAAAGGGCATTAAAGTGGGTTTGGTTAGATTGGCGGCTTATCATAGAATGTTAGTGTTAAAAAGCCAAACATCCTTAAAATTAAAATTTGTGTATCCTGGAAGTTTTACAAATCAAAAATGAAGACAAAAGGTTATTTTTGAGGATAGGAAAACCTCAATTTAAAACCCTATTATTTTATTCCTGCGTGATGGGAAATGATAAATTAATATCAGGATAAAATATCGATAATATACATCACCATAACTATGTTATATACCTGCTCTTCATATTAATAATTTAAAAGCATACATTATACAAAGATAATATTCTCAATTAAATTGTTCACCACACACAATTTATTTATTATTCTACTGACCTGATTATATTCCAAATAGCGAAATGTATCGGTGAACATTTTGTATGCCGTCAGTCCAATATGCACGGACGGTAGGATAATCCCAAAGCAAACAGCTTCCCATATGTGAAGTGGCAACATTGCGTAGGCGAGGAATACAACAAACACAATTTGCCACACGCCCTCAGCCATGACCTGGAATATTCCGAATAAAATAATTAAATTTTCATTTTTAATAAAAATAAATTTTAATATCAATAGTTAAATAATAAAAACCAATGAAAAAGTGTACCTAACTAATTTACTGTTCATATACGAAAATATTGTGTTATATTACTAAAATTTTAACGAATCAAAATTTAATCGTAAGGTAAGGTTCTGTCTTTTAAGGGCTTATGAATGTGTTAATTAAAATTTAAGAAAACAAATTTAATGCATGAAATGGATGATTCTATATTATGATGATTCTATATTATGTAGATATATAGCCATACCATGGAGTAGCTTAACAATAATAAAAGGGTATTATTTTACCTTTTTAAATTTCTTTGAGGGGTTTTCAGTTATTTGTTTGAATCCATTGAAAAAGGTTAAGTTTGATAAGATGAAATAAAATAAAAAAAAATAAAAACATAAAGCGGATCCCTTTCAAATATGGACAGTAAATTTATCATCTAATTATGAAATAAAATGCATGACTGATCAGCGTGTATACGAGCGTCTTTTTCACACGCCACGCCAGGCGATTTGTTCGCACGTCATGCATGAGAACTAATAGGAGTTAGGAGTGTGAACACATTAACCATCCATGAATTAAAAGTATTTGGCTTAGTCCCCTATAAATTTCATGTTAAAAAAAAGTGTTAATTAAAATTAAGATTATAAATATTACTATAGTGAAAAAATTCAAAAAAACTGTTTTCGGCGTGTCTTTTTAGGCACTGTTAGTGCAAGTGCATCTGTTCATTCGTGCGTAAAGTTGTACGTACATCGAGCCCAAAAGAATGGACGGATTTTATTAAAATTTGGTACTAAGCACATTTATTCGATTCCCTAGTAGGATATTTTTTTTTTTAGAAAAAATGCTGTAACGATTTTGATAATGCTTAAAAAATTCAAAAAATAATGCATTAGGTTTTGCCACCAAAATTCACATAATAAAAACAGAATTTTGAATTTTTTCTTTTGGGAAAATTGCATTGTTTTTAAATTATTCACGTATATTTATATCATTTTAATGGCTGGACCGATGTTATTATAGTGTTCCATTCATTTACGTTTAGTCGATTCTAAAAGAAATAAATTAGTCATAGGTGAATATTTAAGATTAAAAAAAAATACAAACAGATTATAGATTATAAAAAATTCAGTTGCTTTATTGACAATTTATTGTTTTCGAAAATTTATCTTCTTATCTGTATTACGAAATTATAATCTATTCTAGATGAATAGGTTTTTGCTGTGAGAAAAAACATCTATAATTATTATTTTTTTAAATCTTTTCTCCACTCTATGACGTTATTATTTGTGAACTGAAATTTAACCGATATCAATACCTATCTTTAATTGTTCTCGAGAAAAAAAGAACAAAGAAAGGTATTACAACGTATACCTACACGCAGACATTTCTCTAAAAACGATTTATGTATGTATTCCGATTCCAGGAACTTCGAAATGTGAAATTTTCTGTTCGCATTGGTTTAGCTTTTTGGATTTTTTTAACATTTTTTAACATTTGCTCGTTACATCATATTGAACAATATAAAAATGTATCACAATATACAGTTTTTAGTCACCCATCATCACAAGACCAAATTCGTGCAATCCATCAGGAGTGTAATTAATTTTTTATACAATTTGTGGATGAAAATCAAAGTGTTTGGCTCCGATTGCTTGAGCTTTTTCTAAAAATCTCAAAGTAACCAATTGTTCCTAATTAAAGATAAAAAGAAACAAAACCGGATATTATTTGAACCATCCTAATTGTAATTTTTTTTGGTACCTAATGTACTGAAAATTTGATTCAGTATTTTGTAATTTCTAAAAAAAGCTTTCCAAAAAACTTTAACAATTTATTTTCCATTATTCGAATTGTTATCAAGAAAAAAAATGTAAAGTAAAGTTTAAATCAAATTTGAAAAAAAAAATATATGAAACTTCAGTAAAGTATGAATTGGAAAAAAAATTCAATTTAAAAAATAAATTCCACTGAATTTAAAGACAATCCGTTTCTCATCGCTATTGAAGCACACATAAAAACACCACTTTATTACGAAATTAATTTTATTGGACTTTTTCAATGCTTAAATTTATGTCTGACTCCATGTTCATGTTCATTCTACTGTTAAAGTCTTCTTCATAAACCATGAATGCCATCAACCGTGAATCTAAAGCAGACCAAGATTAAAAACAATCTACTTCTCACCACAAACTAGAATTATTTTTTGAAAGTAGACTTTGGTTTAATCTAACCAAATATGTACAAATAAGATCTAAAGAATTCTAAAGAGCACTGGAGATTGAAAAGGGATAACATGAAAAGCTTAAGTTCATAGGTATTGTGTTGTGTGAACTTAAATTTAATGTTTTGGTGTTCAATTACATAAAGTAAGCCAATCGATTAAATGTTTACGAGTAAATTATATGTGAATTAAGGTGACTCACTCTAGTTTCCTTTAAAAGATTATTAATTTCATAACTTGCGTGGCTTAGAAATATCATAATATTTTTTTAAATAAAATATTGAAATGTACACAAATATATTCAAAATCACTTCTACATATTCCGTTTAAGATTGTTCATAAAAAAAACAAGAATTTGATTGTAAAGAAACCTACAATTTTGTAAATTTGTATATGTATATAAAAACTTGTTTATTTTGTTTTAAACTAAAAAATTTTAATTATAGGTACATACTTTATTAATATTTTATATTTCTTAAATATATAATTAAAGATAACGTTAATTTACAAAAATAATGAAAACACGTTAGCTTTACCACGTTTAGTTTTTTAATCTAAATAAGATTTTATTAAATTGTATTCAATGATTGTCTTACTTTAGTGGAAAAATTGTATCTAACCAATTGGCTTGTTGAGAAATTATTTCGGTTTGTGATTAATAAGCATAAAGAGCTATAATGTACATATAATAATTGTGAACAGTTTTTAAATTTAAAGTTTATTGGTGTCAAAGTTCATAAAACATTGCACCCTGAGGCATGCGCGTAGTTAGAGGGGGGCAAGTGGGGCAATGCCCTCCCTAGAAAAATTCTTGCTCCCCCCCCCCCCCTGGAAAAATTGATAAAACTTAACTTGTGTAGTGTTCGCAGTAAAAACTGAGGGAATTTTTCCTTGATAAAAAAAAGTATCTACATTAAACTAATTGTCCACCTTAGAAAAATCTAAAATTCAATGTCAAAGTTCATTTAAACAAAAAAGAATTAAATTAGAACATCGGACATTAAATTTATCTTTTCGCCCTGACATCTAGGAGAAGTTCATGAAGAGTAAAGACAAACAGTATGTAACCAAATATTATATATGTGCTCGTAGAAGATCTAGTTTGGGATAAGTTTGCGCACTCTTGACTTTGAAACCGGGTTCAAAGTTTAATTGAAGAAATTTTAAACGGATTGTAAAGATATCTACATGTTTTGTTTACTTATATGTATAAACAATTACAAAAATAATCAATATCGACAAATTTATTGCATGAGTGTAAGCAGTTTATGGCTTAAGGCCGCACAGGGTTTTAGATCAACGTTTTTAAAATTAAATTAAGTTTAAAGCCTAGTTTTTATATGTAATTATTTTTACAATCCATAAATAAATATTATTTCGCATTAACCAAAAAAAAAAGTATTTCAAAGAAACCTAACTATTTTGATAAATGGAACAACCATTTCAGTTAAATTTAACAATTTAACTATAAAATTCAAATTCACTGTCAATGTATGAATTTTCATAAAAGTTCGCATGGGGATTTTTCTTTAAAATTGAAATTAAGCAGAAATAATGAAGTTTCATACGATTTCCATGCGCACATTAACCCCAAACGAAGATTGTTTCTATTTTAGCTAAAATTTAAACAAATGAACTATAAAAAGAATACAATTTTTATTGAATTATTATGCTATACATATAATGTTTGCATCAAATTTAAACTAAAATTGTATATTTAAGGAAATTAGTGGCCTATTTCTTTAAATATACAACATGGTTTGAAAATTACGAAAAATTATAAGAAAAGTTAAGTTTATTTAATTGTCTCTCATCAGCATATTAAGTGCCAGTTGTACAATCGTGGTTTAAATTTTGATCCGTGGTTCAGGAATTTTAACTCGCCGATTTCGGCGGGTTAACTGAAGTTCAGCGATGGTTCAAGGTTCTAATATGCACTAAAAGCCAATTGCATGCCTGAACCATCGTTGAACCACAGTTAATTCGCTGAAATTGGTGAGTTAAAATTCCTGAACCACGGATCAAATATTTGTACAACTGGCTCTAAATAAAATATCTGCTTAACTACAACTGATATCGAGGGTTGAAAACTTCCTTGATTGTGCAATTTCACAAATCTGAACTTCACCCCTCTCCACTTTTTGTTTCGTTGAAGGTATTTGTTTTTTTATGCAATAAATATATTTTGTGTTTTTCTTAAAATCTATAGAGAAATAGATTTAAAATATTCCAACGATTAATTAAAAAAAATTGGGTGAATAATCAATTTTTTGACTTAAGTTCGATAGTAAATTACGTAAAAATAAGTTAGCTTCAACAACGCATAAACGTGGTACTTATATGAAGTACACACAAGCAAACAGAAGATAATGTTGAAAACCCAACAAAAATTTGGTAACGTTTGCAAAAACACCCCGTACCCCGTAGGTACAGCCACAATTTCGAACTTTTAGTCCGCTGGCTGGTTGCCCCCCCTAGGAAAAATCTCTAACTACGCCAATGCCCTGAGGCCTGAATAGAATTAAAAGTTTATACATACATACATAACAAACTAATTAGAACTAAATATATGTACAGTATATGTATATTTCTTTGTGTGTATGTATTTTAAGGAGCTTTTTGAATTCTTTAATAAATATAAGAGCAAACATAATACTTCGGTTACAGTATAACAGTTCGTTTGACTTTTGACATCTCACGAATACCATACTTCATAGATCTATGTTTTTTTTTTTTTTTTTTTTTTTTTTTTTCAGTAGGTATAAGTACACAGAAAGAAAAACTATAGTAAAATTAATAAGGTATTTCGTTTAAAAACAAATTAAGAGTTTAAGGATATAGGAAAGGGTCGACTAAAGCTTAGTATGTACACCAATATCTTCATATGCAGTTTGTGAAAAATAACTGTTATTTCTACAGAAAGATATGTAGGAAGGATATAAGTAAAATTCAAAGGAATCCAAATTAGAATCTTAGTAAGATAACTTCCAGTATGGAAAATACTAATAATATTGATGCCATCCATTTTCAAGATTGTACCTATTATTTTAATTATCTGCTTAATTTCTTGTTTTATTTGTGATTCATTCAAAATATTTAATTAATAAATTTATTTTTAGCATTTTTTTTTTCAAATAACAACAAAAAAAGAAAAATAATAAATCTTTTCATAAATTTCCAAAAGGCGTTTTTTGGCGTTGGGTGTTATGACGTTATGCAATAAATTTTCAAATTCAAAACGTCAAAATGCCCAAACTAAATGTCAGAACGAGCAAATTCCATAAAACAGATGAATAATTGTTTTGGGCGGTAGTGTTAGAATTTTGAAAAATATTTTGCGCGTTATGATTATCCTCAAGGGGTTTATGGCACCGTTAAACTTCACTAAAAATTAAAAACACTATTGAAAAGTAGAACAGTAAAATAAGTCTCCGAAATCGGAAATCTATTTCATTCTCAAAGCTGAGGTTACCAATTTTGAAAATAAAAAAAAACCTCAAAAAATCAATGAAATAATAACTGTCCAATTTTATTTATTTGTATTAGTATCACTTAAAGAAATTACAAAATTTACAATTTTATTTTCAGTGTAGGTAGGTATGCATGGTACACCATATGTCAGAATAAAAACCGTGAGAGACTAACAAAAATCTCAAGAATAAAAAAAAAAAAAAAAATGAAAAAAGAAAATTGCCTTACCTCTTTCGTATCAACTGGAAATACGCTTCCCACCGTTGGCATCGACACAAAGCATATGCAAGCAGTGAATAGTAGAATGCCATAGCACAGAAATGGCAGATGATGATCCTTGATAACACGACATTGCAACAATATCAAAATAATTGCAAACAGGAGGCACACAATGGAATTGAAAACATTCTACAAAAAAAAAAAAAAAAAAGATTAAATGAAAAGAAAGAAAAAAATAAAAAATACCTAAGTTAGAAGTTCCGTATAGAAAACATACTCATAAATTAAAGAAAAAAAAATTCAATAGCTTTTGTCGAACTTACATGAAATGTTGGACTGTGATTGTAGGTAAGACTGAGAGCAGCCATAACTCCACAAAGAACGACCACCAGCGCGACCACTCCCAGCACCGAAAAGCGTTGCAGCTTCAATGTGTAGCGTTGATAGAGACATTCTAGCTCGTCGTTCTCGAAGCGCAGCTTGTTCCATGGTCGTCCTCTGGTCGCTTTCACTGCATGATCCATCACACAGTTGCACCGCCCAATCAAATGGGCTAAGTGGATGCGGATGGGAGGGCGCTAACGATACCAGAATTGATTTTATTTTATCTGCGAAAGAGAATTTGAAAAGATGCATTTATTAAATTGTTGAGCGAAGGATGATTGCAAAATAACTGAATTTTTTTCATAGATATTTTTGTGGATTAGATGGCGAATAATACAAGGGCACAGTTCAAGGTTCAATAATAGATCGAGATTACCGCAGCAACATTGAATTGCTAGTCAAGCTATTTATTAAAAAATACAAATTAACTTTTAAGAGTTATTATTGCAAATTTTAAAATAAATTTACTATCGTATATATATATATATAATTAGGGTTAGGTACGTACATATTTGACATGATGTCACAAGAAAATGATAAATCTATATATAAATAGGCTTAAATAAATTTTGTGGTACCATCTTCTCAAAAAGTATTTGACCGATTTTGATAAATTTTATATGGTTGAAAAGCCACAATTGCGGAGATGTGAGATAGAGTATACTTGAGACACGCATTTACACACTGTGGGTCAATTTTGTTTTTGTACTGTCGAGCACTGTGCATATTTCAAAAAAAAAAAATGTTTTTTTCTTCAACATTTTCAACACAGGACGATACTAGTTTAATTGAATACATTTGTATGTATCTTATTCCTACCTACTTCAATCCATAATTTATTCAATTTCCACTAAATTTTGAATCGCTGTTAAAATTAGGGAATTCACAATTTTTGTATAAAATTTTAATTTTAAATTTAATGGAAGAAATTAACTTGGGGCTTAGTCTTTAAAACCTGAACCTGTTTTAAAGTACATACCTAAAAAATGTAGTGTTTTACTGTCAGTGTTTTACAGACTGTCTTCTTTTATTATTAACCTACCCCTAGCTTCAATTATTGAACTCGGACAATTTCAAGAGATAATAACAACCCTACCCCAAATCCACTATGCATGCCAAGTGCAAAAGTAAAAACTGTCTACATTGCGTTTTTCAAACTCATCCATTTAAATAGAACAATGAACAAATTTCTTAAGAAGTTTAATCTTACAGATATAATATATGTAACATATTATCCAATATCCATTTCCGTACATATAGGGCAGCATGCTAGTAAGCAGCGTTGCCGAAGTGGCACGTTCGTGCTTTTTTGACACGATTATTTCCTCGTGGCACGGTGTTACGAAAAAGTTCAGTAGGTATGGCACGTTTTTTATTTCCATTATTTTAATTAAAATTAAGCTAATTTCATCAAAATTTAATGAAAAATGGTGCAAATTCCGTAAATACATGAAGTGAGGTTGCACTTAGTTCAACTGTCTCAAAAACACCCTTTAATCCGCGGGCTGAGCTAAATGGAAAGGATTTCGTTAGTTAAAGTCGTATTCTGGGTATGCCCAATTTTCATCTCGTTAAATTCGTCCCTGTCGAAAACTTTGGGATTTTTTTTTTGAAAAAAGTTCAATTTAGGAAAAAAAATCGAGTTCAGTAAAAACAACTACAAACGAATAAAAATACCTACAAAAATATTTGGTCAAGAAAAAAAAATTTGATGGGCATGTGTTTTTAACGGGAGGGGGGGGGGGGGGGGGGCATATTTGAGGGGGGGTTGAACTACAAACAAAATTTCACTACAATCAACTACAAACAAAAGTCCACTCAAAAAAATTTTCAATTTTGTATATGTACTTCGGAAAGCTTGCGGGTCAGAAACATATTTTTTGACAATGCACGAATATACCAAATAAATTCCTTTTTTTTTTTGTTGTTGTTGTATTAGACCCCGTTTTAAAATTGATTCCAGTTTTTTCAACAAAATAGAACAATAATTGTGTTATATGGCAGGTTAATTTTATTTCGAGCGGCAACGCTGCTAGTAAGTAAGAACTGATGAGAAGCTCTTTTCTTTTGTTTTCAACTGACAAGTATCGAGGTTAAGTGATTATTATCTGTTTTAATAAATTACATCTGCAAAGGAGTATAGATGCTATTTGAATGGTTGGTAATGTATCTACAATGGAAAACAAAAAGGAACAAATATATCACGTCAATATATCACGTCACTATAAGCACATGCCACAAAGAACACTATTTCCAGCCACGCAGAGAAGAGACAAGGAAAGAAAGAGAAAAGTGTTTTTGCTGAAACTATGTTGGCAATGGCGACTGGCGCCGAGCGCTACTTGTGAACTCAAGTTCATCTGATTGCACATTTGGGAAAAAAAAAAGTTAGTTTTCAAGTTTGTATAGCACTTTATGAGCGAGCACTTTAAGTGTAAATGCGTATATGAGCATGAATAGAGTGACCATTTGTTCTATATAAGTGAGTATAAACAACTAACACTTCAAAAAATATTATCAGTTGGGAAACATTGATTTTAAAATTGAACTATGTAAATAAAAATTACATTCCATTGAAATAAGACAACATTTTTGAACAATTCAACTTGAAAAATTGGAGAAAAGTAGAATTTTGGTGTGAATATTCATTTTGATGTTTTTAAAAGCCGGTAACAACTTGACAATTTCCTAAGAGGTAATTTTGCAGAAAAAGTTATCAATTAATTTTAAGCTTCCTCCTCTATGGTATGTACATAAATGCAAGATATTCCGAGCATTGAATCCTCATATCATTTGTCTCAATTATCTCAGCACCAAACGGTTGCTTCTTTTAAACAAAAATTTTAAGATCTTTTTTAAAAGAAAAACTACAGATTAGCTCTGAACATAAACATAATATAAATAAATAAATTTTGTGGGACAACGGCTCATAAAGAACCAGGGCGAGGGCCTAGTGACTTACAACTCTCAACCATTGCTGAATCCGAACGACTGGTGAGCGGCACTTTTCTATGACAGGAGATTATCTTTAAGGATTCTTCACTTTCTCGCAAAAGGTAGTAGCCTTGTAAAAAACTTAAGGTGGAATCGGCTGGTGTTGAACCCAGACCTCTGGCATGACAGTCCAACGCACTAACCATTACGCCACGGGCTACTACCATTTTATATCTACTTTTATTTAAACGTATATACGTGTCCTAAATCACACTTAAAGTGAAAGTGAACTTAAATAAAATTTGTTGAAGATATTATGAGTCCTATCCTATTCTTTGTTCCACAGAGTTCAATTAAATTTTAGGTTTCTAATGAGCTTGTGAAAAATCTAGATGCGTGTCCATTTGAGATTTTTTTTCCCTAGTAAACTCTAAAGCCTAGTACGCAGATCGGGAAAAATTTTTCTTTTTAAACTAAATTTTTCCTAGGACAAATTTTGTCTTCAGTTTTTTTCCAGGCAGTACGCAGTTCACGCGCAAAATTGTGACGTTTGTACCCGCTGTATGGTGAAGTCTCCAATAAATTTTGTCAGAAAAAATAATGTTCGAACTCGAAGCATTATTTTGCGGGAAAAATTTTGACAAGTCAATAATTTTGCACGATAAACACGATCAACTATTATTTAGCGACAATTTTACAAAAAGAAGAAAAACATTCACTTTGCGTGATTTTTCCAATGTTTTTGTAAGGATTAGAATTGTAGAGATAAAATTTGTTTTTTCCCAAACTGCGTACTAAGCTTAAACAGCTAATTGCAAAAACCGAACTGTGCTGGAATTCTGCTAACTAATGCTCACTGCGAGCTATACTCTCAAAGCTGTGTTCAGTGACGAGTTTACTCTCGGTAATGAGAGCTACTCTCAAATGCACACGCATCATAGGATAAGTAGGCTGATTCTACTAAAACCACCTTAGATGCCAGCTGAGCAAATAAATAATCAAAAGAAAATTGTGAAAAAATTCATCGTTCGAAATGAGAGTTATGGTTATTCATATAAAATTATAAACCTGCTTTCTGTAAAAATCTTATTCAGGCTCCTACGATTTAAAAAAGAATTTATCCAATTGTTGCATAAATATCTCATTAATGTCGTTTTCGGTTGAATTTTGGGAGTATGTATGTCTTTTCTATCGATTATGGATCTTTGTTTACTTCTTTTGTTTCGTCTAAAGTCCAACAGAACATGACATGACATGATGTATATATACCACAATAATTAAAAGTTTACTAAAATATAGTCACCATAGTTTTTATCAAATGGAATTAACACTAGATTTTTTTGACAGACATCTTTTTGTTTCGTCTTGCCAGTTCGTACTACTTTCACAGTGTGATTTAATTTTATTTTTGTTGATTCAATCAAGCAATACAACAAGAATACCCATTCTAAGGGAGGTCTTCATGCTTTTACTAATGAAAGAACATGGTAAACATAAATTGCTTATATGCTGGGCCTCTGGGGAATAAGGGCAATGTAATAAAAAGCACTGCTAAGGTACAAACAAATAAATTCACAACTACGCCAACCTCATCCTCATGCACCACACAGAGATTTATGTATATTTGTATGTACACTTATGTATGATGTAGGTATGTATGTAATATAACAATGTTAAAGATGAGATAATGCTTGTTGAATGATAACTTTGTGAAAAATTCCCACTTGTGACATTTGTATGACGTTCATTTTGTTTTTTTTTTTGAGTTGAACGTCTGATGATGGTAGTGATTGAACTTAGCTGGAGGTCTGTTTACATGTTGAGTGCAAAAAAAAACACGTGAGAAGTTATGAATGGCCTTTTTGAACATGAGTCGAGCATATCACATAATATAGTAAATGGGCCTGTTGTTGAATACAAGTGTCATGTCAAAATGAAATGTGACATTGAAAATAAATACGCAAAAGACCCCATTTAAAAAAATAGGATTGTAATTTAAATTGAATTTTTTTATGTAGGATGCTGATTCCTTGCTTTTAAATTAAAGGGTTTCACTCGGAAATAACGAAGAAAAATCTCAATTGAATGAATTTCCTTGTCGATCAAATTAAGTATAACAGTATAAATGATTTTTAGAGGAAACAGTGTTGCCAATTTAAAAACCAAACATCTGTACAAAAAAAACACCTTTTTCTACTTTGGAATATCTTTTAAACGGCCATATTATTGACTTTCTTCAAAGCTAGTTTTACTGAAAAATTAGTTCTATAGGGGTTTCGAGATTTAAGATTTTCAAAAACAATTATTGATTTGATATAGACGTTAAAATATTTATGAACATTATGATTCAGATGTCAACTAGTTTTTCCTTTCAACTATAGATTTGAAGAAAGTTAATAATAGGTGCGTTTTATTGGTAATTCATAGCTAGCGAAGCAATACAAGTTCAATAAAACGCTATATCAACTTTTATGTCCACTATTTATTCTCTGGATGTGTTCACACCCTTTTTTGGGTGAAAAACAAACTACGTGACCGACACTCTATTTGTCCACTTTTATATTCACTAATTTACTGGCTAATTTATCGGCACTTTTGGTTTTGTTATTGTTCACCAAAGGATATTTTACTGCGCTAGCTATAAAATTGTCCATAAAGCGCACCTATTATTATTTTCGTAAGATTAGAGAATTAAATATTAACTTACTTAAAATTTTGACATAAAGGGTTATATTCATTCAGATTTATCAACAAGTGTCAAGTCGTTTATTTGCAAATACAAAAATATAAAAACAGGCACTTAAATGTCAAAAAATTAATTTTAAAAAAAGTCTTTCGATTCTGAATTTTCTTTGTTTAGTATTTTCTAAACAACTTTTAATTGCTGTTCTTCGAAAGTCTGTGTGAAATTTTTAAAAAACCAAAACTTACAGCCCTACCTATTATTCAGCCACTTAAATCCGGTTCAAATGTACATCTGGGCTCAAAGTAAGTTATACCCAAATTTCAAACCCAAGCTCAGCGTCATACCCGGAAATAAAAACTTTGTCAAGTTTTGATTTCATTTATTTCGAATTCCTTTTACTATTTTTTTCTAAATAGAATCGATTTTTTTCTTTCAATGCAAGGAATTTTTGCAGAAAAATCGATTTTTTCTTCTAAACAAATCGACTTTTTTGTTAAAAGGAATTCGACATTAGTTTAAACAGACTACCAGGGAGCATTTAAAGAAATTAAACTTGGGTGTAAAATAAAAATATAAAATACAAAAGCAAGCTACAAAAAAGTAGAAATATTATTAAACAAATGTCAAATAAATTATTGAGCTGCGTATTAAATGAGTTTTCAATTATTAAGTTTAAACAGTTTAACATAAGTTTTGCTCATTTTAATTCAACCGAGTTTGATCCTTTTCTTTTTTTTCATGAACATTATGGACATAAGTCTAAATTGTCGGGTTTAAAAAATGCAGATTAAATGGACGGGTACACAATTTATTTAAACCCAAATTATACCTGAAGTGAATAATATGACTGTAAACAAGTTTTAAAAAAATAAAAACATTGAACAGGAAAAGTAAAATTTTATAACTCATGTAGTAGATTTTCTATTTATATACCCCCAGACACATGGTCTAATAACAAAATCAAAAGCATTATTATAGTCATTAATGAAGTATTCAAATAATTTGCATGTTTCAATAGCTGATGGATTATGTATGAAAAAGACAGAAAAGACAAGTAAATAAAATAAGACAATATAAGTCTTAAATTAAAAACACCAAACAATTTGTTTATTTTCATTGAGTGTATTGTACGTAAACTGTTTTTTTTTTTTGTCTTAATAAAAGTTGTTGCTATAAAAATTTTATGTCCCAAGCACGCTCGAATAATTTTACGTTCCTGAAAATTCTAATTAAATTCACTTCTGCCAGCATCATCATCATCATCCATCAGTATGTTGTTGATGTTGATGTCATTTGGATTATTCCAAGAACCCATATAATCTAACTCATACGCATAGATATACATTACCATTTGGATCGTTAATTATTATAGAACTTGAATTTGAAATTCTATTCTTATTTCTCAATGATTCCCAGATTTAGAGAGGAAACATTTTTTTATTTTGATTAGGAAAACCTTAAAGTGAACAAATTAATTGTATTTTATTAATTTATATCTAATTGTAGTTCAATACATACATATGTAATGTTTTGTATAACAACATGGAAATCTAATTGTGACAAAGAAATTGAATTTAAAGATTGAGCCTACTGAACGAACATTATGGCTTATTGATTGTATGTGTTTTTATTTAATAAAAAGTTCTCATAATGGCTGGAAATACGGCCAAATATTATACAGGGTGATAATGGATGACAAAAAGCTAGAGTAGGTGTGTAGTTTTGGTTGAAATAAGAACAAAATGCGGTAAGGAAAGGAGGTCTATGTTCTTCCACTTAGTGCCAGTTGTACAATCGTGGTTTAAATTTTGATCCGTGGTTCAGGAATTTTAACTCGCTGATTTTGGCGGGTTAACTGAGGTTCAACGATGGTTCAAAGTTCCAATATACACTAAAAGCCAATTTCATGCCTGAACCACCGTTGAACCACAGTTAATCGCCGAAATTGGTGAGTTAAAATTCCTGAATCACGGATCAAATATTTGTACAACTGGCCCTTAGACAATTTTCTAAAAAATTAGACAATTTTCTAAAAAATTGTCTTGAAATATAAAATCAAATTATTAAAACACAACTGAAACATTAAAAATGTTATGCTATGTATTTTTTAAAAGCCAGAAGTGCGTTCTTTAATTTTGTTTTTAATTCAAATTATTTTAGAGAACAGTTTTTGTAAAATTGATTTTCAAAAAAATTATTTAAATTAATTTCGTTCCAAATTTTACTTTAATAAGTAGTAGGTACTTTTGTTTCTAACATTCGATGCTCTTATCAATTTCTAGTCAAACACACCGGATGTCTAACAGTCTTCTTGATTATGAGAAAATTAAAAATAACCAAATCTACTTTCCTACTTACCAAGTGAAAATAGGAACTTTATGCCCATCGCCCATTAGGCAACTTTTAGTTGCGCAACTTTTTGTTGCTCGGAGTTGCCGGCAACAGAGAGCAACAAAAGTTGCTTGCCATCGCCCACTAGGCAATTTCCGAGCAACTTTGTGGGACTAGACTTTGACTTTTGTCGCCATATTTTTTTTTTGTGATGGCTGCTTTCCGGTTGTCTGGCTATGTATGATCGTAAGCTTGCAATGCGAAATAAATTAATATTTATAATTATAAAATATTATATTATTTATTATTATAATGTGTAGGTACTCACATTGTTGAAAAAAAGGAAAGCACATTCCATTTCCAGAAATTGGCCAAAATGACAGAGGGTAAAAAGGAAATGCACGCCATTTTGGCATCTACAGTGTTAAGCGGAAACGCCATTTTGACATCATATTTTTGAAAAAATAAGGATGCCGGCAACGAAAGTTACCCTGTAAGCGAGGGTAAGCAACAAAAAGTTGCCGGGAAAAAAGTTCCGCGAGCAACTCCGAGCAACAAAAATTTGCGCAACAAAAAGTTGCTGGGGCTAGCAACAAAAAGTTGCCTAGTGGGCGATGGGCCTTAAATAAACAAAATAACGGATTAAAGTCGAATTTAAGGAAAACCTACTTTTTTTATTTTCAATTTTCTCAGAAAATCAAAGACATTTAGGTATCCGGTTTTTAGTGACTAACTACTAGAAATTGAAAAAAGCATCGAATATTAAAATTAAAAATACTACTTGAACGTAGACCTATTTGCTGAAACTAAACTTAAAAAATTATGTACAAAATAAACGCTTAGGTAGATACGTTCTACTTTTTTTTAGCGTTTTATGCTGAAATTAAATATTTAAATTTCGTTTCAGCAAATTTCGTTCTAATATCGTTTCATATTTGGAGGGTACACAGCTGTAGCGAACAAAGGCAAAAAAAGTTAAATTCGAAGATATTATTAAGTTAAGCAAATACACACATACTAAACTAATAATTTACTCGTATTGCAGTTTATTCTCTAAATTTTCTTTTGATTTAAAAATGAAATTAACGAAATACGCAAAATTTAGTACTAGTTTTAGACCTATGACCTGATTCGGTACGTGTGTGAGGCCTTCATTTGATAGACAATTACATTTTCATTTTATCGCCGAGCTGGTAGGCTGAAAAAAACTCGCTGGTATTTCCAGTTTTGTTTCTTTTTCGTTTCCTTGTTTGAAAAAGAATTAATGTATTGTTTTGACGGAATAAAGGACAATGGTAAAAAAATAGTTACGTATAGTCAGACACGGATAAAATATTTTAGAAAAATTTAGAAAATTTTACTAAAAACCAAAATAGATTGTAATCTTCCAGTGTTTCTAGTGCCTACGTAATTCTTACATCGATAATACGGAATTTTCTTTTGTTATTTCAAAGTATTTTGGTTTAAATTTAAATTTAATTAATTTACAAATTTTGAACTTCTTTGGCACAAAACCTTTCCAACGATATACTGTGAAAGTTCTACTTGCGTACAGCTCCGATAAGCGGATAATTCCTTTAAGTGGACAAATTTTCGGGGACTTACTTTTTTGTCGAATTTCTCATATAATGTTATACAAATTATTTAATAAGAATAATGAAAATATCGTCAAGATTTATGAATTACAGTCAAACTACGATAACTCGAACTTCGATAACTCGATTTTTGTATACCTAACTCAAACAATTTTATTTGGCAGCATCGTTTAGAGTTCAAATTCCTTACATTTTTTCCCTGATAACTCGAGCTTTTATAACTCGATTTTCTTTTTAACTTGAACAAAAAAAAAAATGGTCGAACTTTAAAGGAGAATTCCCATTTAAGATAACATCATGTATGCAGTATGCATCATGTATGCATTTGAAAATCGAATTTTTGAAGGGAATTTTCATTTGAAGGTTTGAGAAATTTGACTTTTTTAATTAGCTAAATGTTTCGTTGCTGGTTAGAAGATTTGAGTACACGTCAAAAGTCAAACGATATAGAAAATTGATTCAAGAAAGCCTGGTTTTAGCCAATATTCTACATGGCAAGAATTCCTATAGTTTTCTACAATAATGTTGAGGAAGATCGAATTTTTATGGAAGCTGAATATGATAAATGGATGAGGCAAATTGATATATAGAAACCAATATAACTCTTGAAGATTAGAGGTAGATAACGATATTTGCAGATCGGCCTTTACTACAGACAAGGACATTATTGAGCTTTAAATCCAACTTTAATTTATATAGAAATTGAAGACAAGACTTCGGTAGACGAAATCATTAAACAGCCTTCCTGCATCAGAAAATTTGAATTTATTATTGCAAACTTGTGACGATTCAACAGATGAAATTTATGCAGCTTTAAAAAAATAGAATCTTTTTTCTTGAGAAAAAACAATAAAAAAAACTATTCCAAGACCAAAATTACTAAATGCATGCAATAATTTTGCGTATCTATGCTGTAAGAACTTATGTACGTATAAATAAAACGTATTTGACTTAATAAAAGCACAAAATATGTGTGCATTTGTATTTCAGATTGATTTGTTAAATTGTTTTAATTTTGTTCAACAATTTGGATAACTCGAAGTCTTGATAAGCCGAACTTTTTATGTGGATAATAGTATAGTTCGAGTTATCGAAGTTTGACTGTATTACCAAATAATCACATTTATAAAACACTAGGTGCCCTATGAAATTTTAATTTGAGCAGACATTTTCGCTGTTTCACTTTGTGCTGTCAAATTTATTGTGGCAAAAATATTAATTTATTTTTGACAAACAATTTTACTGAGCGTTTTTTCCTGCTTGTTTTTAAATTTGTATCAATTATCATTTATCTGCTGTATATATTCTTGTTAAATCTTTTAAAGACAAATTTCAACGTCTATTGCTTTAAACTGCTTTGTAAGTTGTTTGTACCCACAACCACAACATTAATCTTCTCAAAATCAAAAAATACCAGTTCTTTCCACATACATCAAGGATAAAACAGTTCAATTAAAATTTATTGCTCATAAAATAATTAAGAGTTCATTAAAAAATTACCAATCAACTTAGTACGTAATAACAAAGTTGAAAATAATTGTTTTCAAAACAAAACAAAAATGCGTTACAAATACCGCAGTGGCACTCTTGAAATATTATGTTTGCATTTTGCACTTTTAATTAATGATCATTGAAATTCTTTTTTAT
Source organism: Epistrophella euchroma (assembly GCA_947049315.1). Lineage (NCBI taxonomy): Eukaryota > Metazoa > Arthropoda > Insecta > Diptera > Syrphidae > Epistrophella > Epistrophella euchroma. Next base: position 105,570,204 of record OX346247.1, on the reverse strand, counting down.
ATTTTTTGAAATTTTTTAATGTTTCTAAATGCACTGCCCGGCACTTCTTGATAACACTTGCGCATGGCGTGTGTTATAGTTATTTGACTGAATTCTGCCAGGTTTTAAAGTAATTATATGAAATAAAAATTCCTACAATCGCGGTATTTAAAGTAATTTTCTTTAATTCATAATATAAATGATTTATTTTAACAAGAATGTGAAACGTGTTAACTGACGGATTCTGACACGTTCTGTTCATGTGCTAGAATTTTTATCAGCTGTTTTTTTTTATATTTTTTTTTTTTATAATAATTAGTATACAAGTTTCTTATTCAAAAAGATGGTTTCAGTAGCAAATTTTTGTGAAAATTGTTTTCTTAAAAATAAGTTAGTAGTTAGATAAAAATTGGTTTATTTGGATACTCTTGACAATGATTAGAGATGCCAGTAGTTTTATCTGTTCTGAGAGAACAGAACACAAAGTCCCCTTTCACACAAGGCAACTGAGTTGTCGGCTACAATTAGTTCATAGTCGAGAAGGGCAGGAAGAAAGAGAGGGGAAACGAAATCTCCCCGGTTAACAAATTTAGGAGATTTTTTTGACGTTTCTCTTCACACTACCTTTGTGTGTGTTCAACCAAGGTAGTTTTAAAAGGAAAATACAGCAAATCTCCTCTAATTTCGTTTCTTCGTGTGAAAAGTACAAGAGATTGTTAAGGAGACTAAACGAAAACGTCAAACAAATCTTCAGAAATTTGTTTCTTCATGTGAAAGGGGACCGAAATGCTGCTGTTTATTCTCTTTAAAATGTGACATCATAAAAGTAGTCCGTGGCTTTGGTCGTTGGACTATCACGTCCACGAGCTGTCGCACCATCAAATTCATGGATTTATTTTATTTTTGAAATCATGACCATATTAATAATATGAAATTTTCTTGTTTAAAAATTCCTATTGTTGTCAATAATAAAAGTTTTATCTTATCTATTCAATAAGAATATTTGCGCAGTAAAGTGACCAATCTATTGTCAACATAACAACTTTTTTTTTAGTCTTTAAGTAAACAAAATGGATATGGATAAATTTGACTACACAAACTGTTTTATGTTTTCAACGCAGAAATCAATTATGAAGAAATAATTGAGATATTTTGTGTGGTGTTTTGTTCAAATATGTTAAAAGAAAATATTATTATTATTTATTTGCTAACTGATTCGTCAATACGGGATAATTTATAAATATTGAGATGTTTAGAGTCAAAAAAAAATTTTTTATTATATAATATACTGCCGTGACTGAAAATGATGTATGTGACATTTTTAGTTATAGCTTTTATTACCAACTAAAGCTGTATCTCGCTTTTTGAGCAGTAAACTTATCGAAACACATCCCTTTTCTTATTATTCTTTCTAGGCATTGCAAACAGCAAATTCTGACAATCGAGATTTCAAAAGGAATGGAAGTTAATGGGTATTTCACAAATTTGACTTCAATCAACTCCTACAATTAACTAAAAATGTCAAACACTTTAAATGAGCGCATTTTGACAGAAATTCAAATTAAATGGAAAGTTTAAGGTCTCATGAAATAAAGTCCACTGCAAAAAAGTTCAAAGGCACTTTTACGAATTAAGTCCAAAACCATTTTGGTTTTCGTCAAAAAAAAGGAATCCCTTTGTACTCTGTTGCAGTGGACTTTATTTCAAGGCACCCGGTGATCACGCTCAATAAAATTTGTAGCAAAAATTCGCGGTGAGTACTATATTGAGCTCACTTAATACCTATCTATTATTTATTAACGCGGCTAATCCGAAAACCTTAAAAAATCATGCGAAAACCTTAAAACAAACGTGTATTTAACCCCTTTATATAAACCTAACTTTGTAAGTAATGACAAATATACCAAAATTTAAGTGATCGCTTAACACCTATATCGATAAAAAAAAAAAACAAAAATCAAAAAATGTCATTTGACCCCTTTTCATTCCAGACACTTCAATTATTAAAAAAAAAAATTACAATTTATCCTAAAAATTATATCAAAGCCAAAAACCACACTTTTTCATTCAAAGTTATAATTTAGGACTATTCTGTCGAATCTGTTATTCTGCTATGAATTTTCTGTTATACATATATCATAAAAGCCCTTTACAGTAAAAGATCTTTTATAAATAATATTCAGATATTCGTATTTTTATAAAATTCTTATATGAAACCTCGAAAATGAAATACATATGTGAGCAAACAGAACTAAAATCTGTTGTTAATTTTCTTAGTCAGCTGCTGTCTCTCCCATCGAAACGAAAATATTTTTCACAATAAAAATAAATTCTTTTCACCAGCACTTAATCATCGTAAATTGGTTAAAATAAGTCAATGAAAACTCCTATTCCCATCAAATAAAACGAAAATCTAATCAATGAATACAAAAATTTACATATGTACATACTTATGTATTTGCAAATCGGGTAGTTAAGGCAGTATTACATTATCATAAAAAGGGTGTAACCACTAACCACGTATCCATGGTCAAATTTAACTACGTTTCCATAGTCAAATTTATCCTCGTTCCCATATTCAAATTTAACCACAAATGCATAGTGAAATATAACCACGTTTTTATAGTGAATTTCAACCACGTTTCCAAAGTCAAATTTAACCACGTTTTCATGGTCAGATTTAACCATGTTTCCATAGTCAAATCAACTTCGTTTGCATAGTCAAAATCAACCACGCTTGCATAGTCAAAATCAACCACGTGTGCATAGTTAAAATCAAACACGTTTGCATAGTCAAATCAACCACGTTACCATAGTCGAATTTAACCACGTTGCCATAGTCAAATTTATTTCAGCTCTATAAGTGTTTGTTTTCATCCCTTTTTCTGAGGTTCTGGGGGAGGGGGGTCGTGTCCCCTATATGACAACTCTCAACCATTCCTGTGTGCGTGTCTGCAGGAATTGAGGGGACCTACAATTTATTGCCGAATCCGAACGGCTAAGGTGAGTGTCACTTTTCTATGACAAGAGATACTCTTAGAGGATTTGTCACTTCTACAGGTGCAAATGTCTGTATTTTAAAATCCTATCGCTTGAGAAAAAGATTCCAATAAACCATTACTTTAATAATTTCTATCAGCATCTGCAGGTATTCTATGTGCAACATAATCCGACATTTCAAATGAAACAAGACCTTAATTTTAAATTGAAAGAAAGTCGACAAGCAACCTCAAACATATTTTTGCCAGCTTCATTAAATCAATATTAACATGTATCTCCTAAGTCTATTTAATGACAACTACATCACGATCACGAATCACTCTTGCTATTAGATACATTTGTTCAATTTTTAACCATTTACTACTACGTATAAATGCAATACGTATGAACGTACTGGAAAGTGCATGTTAGATCTTTTGAATATTCATCAGGCAAATTAAATGAAACGACTATGCATATAAGCTTATAGGACCGTCTGCAGCAATTTCAAAGAATTAAGGAGAGACAAGCAGTTATATCTTCTATCTGTCGGCTGGGCTGGTGCTGGTGCGGGTTAAAAAAGTATTTGCACATAGATATTATGTAGAGAAGGTGATGAGAAGGTGTATCAGTGTTAAAATGCACACACTTGGCCACGTTTATGGTTGAGCAAAATATATTGCAGAAGAAATTGCCGCCACACTATAGTGTAGTTAATGTTATGGTTCATCAACCTTAAGTAATTGTGTTCAATTTGTGGTGGCGGCGGTATGATGGCATGACAGGATTATCATTGGGGACAAAGTGTTCGATGAAAAAAGGCCACTAAGATGTGTCGGGGGGAAGGAAGGAATGCTACACAAAGTTCAATTCTTCAATAATATAAGACTTTTTATCGAAATTTTCGTAAAAATTTGACAGTTTGCATTTGGAATTTGTGCGAAGCTTAGGCTTCTCGTAGGACCTTAGAATGAATTTTTATTTAATATGTTTCTTACTGCAACAATTCTAACTTTTCAACTCTAATTGCAACTTATTGAAAAACTTAAAAGCTTCTGTTTTAATTCGAGAAGATATTTTGTATGTTGGTACTTTGCCAATATTTCTCAGCTGATTGGAACTTTTTTCACCAAATATTTTATTACTCGCTTAGAAGTGCATAAAACTTGAACTTGAATTTCGAAAATTTTTCATTTTGTTGCTATTTGTTTGGAATTTGCCTGCTTTGTCGTTCTTTATTTGACTGAATAAACTGTAACTGTAACTCTTATAAAATAAATGAGTAAGGGACGCGACAGCTCGTGAAAAACCAGGGTCTACTGATTAACAAATATCAGAGGAAAAGGATAAAACCTATGTAGGTGTAATAAATTTTCAGCCGATTCCGAACAACTAAGATAAGAGACACTTTTTGTCCTGCAAGGAAAAATTTGTCACTTCGCAAGACGCAGTCCCCCTGAACTGGCTGAACAGAATAGTGACGCAGACGGAACTAGATCCGGAGCTGGAATAGCTGTCAAAATATTGAATACACGCAAATTCAATGTTGCGAACACAATGGAACGTAGACGCATACGGAGCTGCAGACGCAGACGGAAGAGTTCACCAACTTTTAACTTTTCACGTACGGCACTTTTGACGTTTCAAATTGTATGAAGAAAAAAAAAACAACTTTTTGGGTCGAAAAAAAATATTGTGGTTATTTGTATCGCGAAAAAAATTATTTATTAAAAGGAAAATTATTGGAAACAAAAAATGTGAATTCTGAGCTTGTACACAAGAATATTCTTTAGTTTTTCTTCAAAATAATTTCAAAGCTGTACAGCTCCATTGTGGACATGTAAAAAAAAATAACGTACGACACTTTTTGACAGCTCTTCCAGTTCCATCTGCGGCTCCAGTTCCGTCATTCTATTCTGTTCAGCCAGTAAGTGGAACTGTCTGGTATTTGAACTCTAGACCTCTAGCAATACAGTCCAACGCATTTACCATTACGTCTCGTAATTTTATTTAAATTTTAATTCGACTCTTCCATTTCGTGATTCAATTTAAAAAAAAAAATCTATTTCTTCTACTAAAGACAGAAGATTCATTTTGAAAAGTATTTCAGTAATGAAAACGGGCGATAATATGAAACAGGAGATTCATATAGGCTCTGCTGGTAGAGAACCCGGCCGTTATAGAACTCTATCCATAGATGGAGATAGTAGGTAATGTTATTTTCTTATGCCGAGGATAACATTTGGAAACATAAAAACCACAAATTCATAATTTTTATAAAGATATTAGAATATTACATCATCATTAACATAATCATCATCAATACCATCATCTTCATACATATAGTTTGATAAGAGTGATTTTAATATCCTGTATCGGATATTCAGTCATCTTAAAGTGACATAAAACCTCACGCTCTGCCAGGTTAGATACTTAAATTACACAATCTTATACATATATGATTTTAAATTTGATTGATTTTCCGCCTGGCACACAGAAAAAAAATATCTCGAAGAAAATTGCATATTATAAAATTTTGATCGATTTTCTTCGTTGTCTGCGTTGTCATCATTTTCATATATATTCAAGCACAGAAGGTTAAGTATAAAGAATATTTTTATTGTATCTTCGAAAGGTTTCCAATTGCATAGCTGCTATCTAGCTAACACAGTTACTAAGCACTATAGGGTACGACTTAAAAGCGGGGAACGTAAAGCATTTTTTTTTTTTTTATTATGGAAAACTTGTATGTGATGTGATGGATATAGTTTTCTATTTTTCTTTCACCTTTGAACTTGTATATGTAGTTCATAAATGTACATAGAAAACATACCGGCTTATGCAAATAATATATGAAAGAGGAAAAAATAGCAAATGTGCAAAAAATCGGAATTAAAGTTCAGCTGCTAGGTAGACTGATTGCTATTATGAGAGGATTGAATATTCTATGGAAATAGAAGTCGTTGCGCGTTGCTAGAAGTACATTTATACATTCTCCTGTCGCTAATGTTGGCATAAGAGTTGAAGTATCCAGTGCAAGAACTTAAAAACTTGATTTATTAACTTTCTATATTTTTTTTTAAATTTTTAGTTTATATTTTAGCAAAAAATATTAGGGTAAATTAGGGAAAACAAAGAATCTAGAATCTATTTTCTAAACCAAAAAATAAAAATAAAATTGGTTGTGTTTGTAATCGACAAATTCTTTTGATATACAAAAGTCATGGATCTATTCAAAAAATGTGAAGAATCTACAACTCGAGATATGAACGTTTGGAAGTCAAAATATGCAAAATAGACATTGAAAAAAAAAACTACCATTAATCAAAATGATCTAAAAGAAATTATGTATTTTTGAAAAGCATCAGATAGGAAATAAATTGACCCGTATTTGCCAAATTTTCGAGCTATCGACTTCGGCCTGGGATCATTCTATGCATAATGACGTAGTAAAAAAGCCACAGTTTTTTTTTTTTTTAATTAAAAAAATCATTTAAAATTGTTAAAAAACATAGAATATTGAGAAAACACAAAGATGTTAACTTTGGGTTAGTTTTATTTAATACCCAAAGTTATAATTGATAATCGGTAAAGTTTGAAGAAAAAAAAACTCAATTGACGATTTTTTTTTCTATGCCGAAAAAACTGCAAAAAAAACTGCTAAAAATTGTTGAAAAATGTTTTTCTGCTCAAATATCAACCAATGATATCAACTACGAAATAATTTTAGTCTACACACAATACCATAATCAGTAATTAATAAGGTTTGTAAAAAAAATTCAATTGGCCGAGTTCTAAAAGGCACCAATGGGAGGGAAGTTATCATGGTGGGTCAAACCCAGCCTCTTTTTTTCATCAATTTTTGATGGTATCAGCACGAGGATACCTACAATAATTACGAGTACGATATGAAGTAGGCACTATATTTTTGCTAAAAATGTTGTTAATAACCGTTGCCGAACTTTTAACAATATTATATTGATATTTTGAAATTTTTCATTACGTTAGAGGAAAAAATCTGTGGTGGTCTCAGAGAGGTGATAGCAAATTTATGGAGATAAAATGTAAGTATGTGGTAGCGTTGCCGACCGGAAAAAAAAACCTGGCACATTTTCTGAAAATACGTGCCATATGAAAAGGACCACAAATTCTTAAAAAATCATTTGCTCGTCATAAAACTGTCAAAAAATATGAGTTTCCCTCAATTTTTACGGAATTTGGACTAATTTTTATTCAATTTTGTGAAAATAAGCTTTATTTTGAATAAAATAATGAAAAAAAAAGCGTGTAATATTAGCCCCAGATCTTAGAAAATATTTCTGAAAATAGGGTACTTAAAATTCAAAATAGATGAAATCTTAATTAATCAGATAGCTTTAAGCTGAAAAAGAAAAAAAAAAAAAAAAAAAAAACATTGAAAAAAAATTATTTTATTATTTTTTTTCAAAATTTATTTAAACGAAACGACAAACTATTTATTTTTATTTATTTTTGTTTTTTTTTTTAGAATAAAACCAATACTTGTCTTTAAAAAGTTGAGATATAAAAAGGAGCTGTCCCATGAGTTGCCAGTAAAAAATTAGATGGATCTTCTAAAGGTTTCTCTTTTCTCTTCTTTATTTCTTGTCGGTACTCTTGTAAAACCTACTTGGATACATATATGTAGACTTGTATATTATTGAAGATCAAGCAAGAGCATTAAGCTCGAGTAACAACATTACACAGCTATATGTATGTAATACTGCGTTTTCATTAGAGCAAATGAGGTAATTTCCTTGAAAATTTCCAAATTCAATTCAAAATCATCTCATTTCCCATACAAATTCAAATTTCCAAATGAGGTAATATCAACCAAATTTGCACGAAATTAGGTATAAAATTACGTAAAACTTTTATGAACACACCCAAATGGAATCCATTCAAAGTGGAATCTATTTAAAATGACAGAATCCAATGTAAAAAACAACAAAAACAAGCGATTGGCAGTCTGGATCGTCAAACAAAATTAGGAAATTTGAAATGTGAACACTTTTTTTGTAATTTGACAAATTACCTCATTTCAGCTCTAATGAAAACGCAGTATAAATGTATCATTTGTATGTTCAATATTTTCATCATTTCTTCAAAAATAGTTTTTAGTCCGAGTACCACAACAGTTGATGTCAAAAAGAACACAGTGTTTTTGACAGACTTGTAAATTTAATATAATTAAAAAATTCACATCACTCAAAGAAACCAATTTGATTTTGACTTTGTACACGTATCCTTGATGTCTATCAAAATTTATTCGTTCTAAAAACAACACCCTTTGATATAGATAAATCATTCTGTCGAATATTCATGCATCCGGCACTCATTTACATAGGTACACAACACCTATGTATTTATATACTTGTACATTGTAGATAAATGCACATTCTGAATATACAAAAATATTTTATTTAAATTTTGGTCAATATAGTATTCATGATACATTTGAAAATTCAAGACATTATTGGCAAATACTTATATTTGGTTCCGGAAGAGATGCCAATTTGCACAACACCACGGTTCATTCATTCGAAACAGATAGAGTCAAGTGTTTTGTTTTTTGTTTTCAATTTTATTCAAGGTAAAATATGTGCACGGTTCGTCGACTTGCCGCTGTGTGGAGCCACAGAATGATTTAGCATGGCTAGATGATGATAATTATTTTTTTTTTTTTTTGTTATTTTAACTAGAACAAATTGCACAAAATATTTTTGCTATTATAGGTAGGTATTAGGTACTATTACTAATTGCTGAAAAGCTATATTGCTAATTAGTTTACAATTTAAGCATTGATTCAATAATTAATCCTCAAAAATTGAGTTTGTGCATTCCACTCCAAAGTCGCATTCATTAATCTAGATTCTAGAACCTATAATGGAATGCCCCTTATTCGTTTGAAGAATTTATGTAATTAAAATGCATAGGCATGTTGAATAAGTTCTCTAATTTATTTTGCATATGTGATTATGTAATTTGAAACTAAAAAAAATTAAAGAAGATAAAAACCATATGCTTGGTACACATCAATTTATTTTTAATCGATACACAACACATCTTCATACATGCATAAGCATTTTACTAAGAATTGTAAACAAAACAATATACTCACGTATGTAGTCTGCAACCCGATCAAAAACACATTTCAATTTGTCAGGTGGATTGAATAAATAAACATTTTTAGATTTCTTTTTTAAAGCGTTCTCCTTATGTGACTATAAAAGTTGTGTAGGTAAATGTTTACAACGGATTAGTTAGAGGGGCTTTTGCAAATTGAATCAATCAATAACGTTTCAATATCAAAGTGAAGAAAATGCAGAAATTCAGTTATTTAAAAATTAAATGATGGACAACTGGATTTTGAAGACAAGCGTAAACAAACAAAACTCAACAGTATTGTTAATTAGATTTCGAGTAAAATAGCCTAACCATGGATTTGTTTTAAATTTTGGTGAAAAACACACATACATAGTTGTTTTGTTTGAAATCAGCATTTGCACGTGGATAACAGATCATTAGCTTGGAATGGCAACAAAACTTATCTGAGAGGTTCCTGACTTAGTCACACTATTAGTCAAAGAAAATAAAAAGAGGCTGGGGTCGACCAACACTGATAACTTCCCATTGGTTCCCTTTGTACAATCAAGGGAAGGCTGTTTGCTCTAAATATTTTCGACACGAAAAATTTCAACAATTATTAGCAGTTTCTTTTGCAGTTATCAATTACTTATTATGTCATTGTGTGTACCGAGACTAAAATTATCCCGGAGTTGAGATCATTGGCTGTTCTCGAGACATTCGAGCCGAAAAATATTTTTGAACAATTTTTTGCAGTTTTTTTGGCCTAGAAAAAAAACCGTTAATTGAATATTTTTACAAACTCTACCGATTATCAACTATAACTTTGTGTGTTAAATAAAATTAACAAAAAGTTAATGTCTTTGTGTGTTCTGAAGATATTCGATATTTTGTTTAACAATTTTTAATGGTTTAAAAAAAAAATTAATATTGTGGGTTGATTTTTTTTTAGTATTACTTAATTTTCACTACGTCATTATGCATAAAATGAAACTAGGCCGAAGTCGATAGCATTTTTTGTTCTAGAGATATTCGAGAAACAAGCCATTTTACAACTTTTTTTTTAAACTACTGGAATAAAAAAAACCGCAAATTGAATTTTTCTAAAAATAGTCCAGTCAACGAAGACCTAAATTCATAAAATAAATGAAATAAACCGTGTAGTCTGGGTTATTTTTCTAAGTGGTAGGGGTGACCCTCAGGTCCAACATACCAAAAGTCCCCAGCCCAGGGCCGCGAGCTTAAGCCTGGAGAGGGGGTTAAAGCTCCCCTTTTTTAGTTTTTCGCGAATATTTCGAAAACCAAGGGCTTAACTGAAAAAGTCTGGACCAAGGAATTAAAGTAAATTAAATTATCTACAAAAAATGTTAAATTTATATTTTCGCTTGGAGCAACACTAAGGAAGATGCGGGGTGGAGAAATGTCAAGAAATCTAAAAAATCGGTCATTAGCCTACAAAATTTAGTGTTTATAGATCAATTTTAACTAGAAATAACAGAAAAAAATAAGTATATGTATTCAAAATTATTCCATTGATGATTTGGAAATGAGTTTATGGGGTTAAAACAGGTGGCGAGGGTTAGAATTTCCTAATTTAATTTATTTGCTACAGTGTTCGCATTCACTATGAAAAATACTGTTTCTTTTAAGGTAAAAAGTATAATGGACTTTTCCAAGTTACTGACCATGACTTTGTAAAATAATTTTCAGGCATGTACTAAGAAAAAAATCGTTTAGGATAGGGGGGTCTATGTCCCCCCGTTTATAAGGGATGGACCATTTTCTAAAGCATTGACGTAAAGTGCATTAATAATTATTTAAAATCAATGGAAGTACCTATAATACAACACTATAGGTTTTTGAAAATCCAAGGACCTATTCTTTTATTTTGTTGCTAAAACAAGTTTTTTTTATTAAACAGGTTATAAAAAAATTGAATTTAAATTTAAAGTTTTGAAAAAAAAAATTTATAATGATTTTATTTTCAAAATTTTTTGTAGCTAAGTGCTAAATTTTAGCTCAGTATTTATGGCCGTTGTTAATTCTTAGTCGAACGCTAAAAACTAGATAGCTGTAGGTCTTTCAGTTTTTGAGAAAAACAAAAATTATGAACACTACTACTTTCTTGGAAATTTTTTCTAAAGAACCTTTACCCCCCTCCTGTCTAAAGCTCGCGGCTCTGGACTGGGGACTTTCAGTATATTATACCTGAGCATCACCCCTAACTTATGAGAAAATAATCCAGACTACATGATTTTTCCTTCGTTGGCAAAGTGACAGTGACAAGAGAAACAATTTTCTAAAAAAATAGAAGTTTCCATAATTTTTGATTTTTTTCAAAAACTGAAAGACCTACAGTTATCTAGTTTTTAGCGTTCGACTAAGAATTAACAACGGCCATAAATACTGAGCTAAAATTTAGCACTTAGCTACAAAAAATTTTGAAAATAAAATTATTATAAATTTTTTTTTTCAAAACTTTAAATTTAAATTCAATTTTTTTATAACCTGTTTAATAAAAAAAACTTGTTTTAGCAACAAAATAAAAGAATAGGTCCTTGGATTTTCAAAAACCTATAGTGTTGTATTATAGGTACTTCCATTGATTTTAAATAATTATTAATGCACTTTACGTCAATGCTTTAGAAAATGGTCCATCCCTTATAAACGGGGGGACATAGACCCCCCTATCCTAAACGATTTTTTTCTTAGTACATGCCTGAAAATTATTTTACAAAGTCATGGTCAGTAACTTGGAAAAGTCCATTATACTTTTTACCTTAAAAGAAACAGTACTTTTCATAGTGAATGCGAACACTGTAGCAAATAAATTAAATTAGGAAATTCTAACCCTCGCCACCTGTTTTAACCCCATAAACTCCCTTCCAAATCATCAATGGAATAATTTTGAATACATATACTTATTTTTTCTGTTATTTCTAGTTAAAATTGATCTATAAACACTAAATTTTGTAGGCTAATGACCGATTTTTTAGATTTCTTGACATTTCTCCACCCCGCATCTTCCTTAGTGTTGCTCCAAGCGAAAATATAAATTTAACATTTTTTGTAGATAATTTAATTTACTTTAATTCCTTGGTCCAGACTTTTTCAGTTAAGCCCTTGGTTTTCGAAATATTCGCGAAAGACTAAAAAAGGGGACCTTTAACCCCCTCTCCAGGCTTAAGCTCGCGGCCCTGGGCTGGGGACTTTTGGTATGTTGGACCTGAGGGTCACACCTACCACTTAAAAAAATAACCTAGACTACACGATTTATTTCTTTTATTTTTCCTTCGTTGACTGGACTAAAATCCTTTTTGCACATTATGGCTTTATTATCTGTAAAATTAAATTTATTTGAAAGTCGATATCTTTATGCGTTCTTGAGATATTGCCAGGAAAAAAAAGCTTCCGAACGTACAGCGTACGTACATAGACAATGTACCTAATCCGACTCCAGACCTCGAAACGTAATTTTCAATTTCACAAATCGGACCGATTACAATAATTTCCAATGGGAAGTTAATTACAATTACAAGGAAGTGACAATTCCTTTAAGAGTAAATTTTGATAAAATTGAAACTCAATTAATATTCTTTTTTTTTATTTTGTTTGTCCGCCATAGAACGGACCTACCCTCATCGAGGAAGAAGATATTATGAAGTAAACAGTTTTGTCGGTAGTGTCTCTAAACAAACATTTTGCGCAAAGGTTGCCTAGCGCAGGGTTCCCAGGTCCCCAAACATTTTTCCCCTTTTTTTGACACCAGAATGGTATTTTTTCCCCTAATTTTCTAATAATAATCCCTTTTTTTCCCCTAAGTAAATTACGTTTAAATTTTTGAAGAAAACATTGATAATATATTGTTTTGAATTTATCTTATAACATTTTTGTATTGTACATAGTCAGTCGTATTAATTAGATTTTCTTAGAACACTCTTGGACAGTTGTCCAGCTAGCCACTGTCTAAACAGTTGGACAACTCATTATTAATAATCACATTCCACCAGCTGTCTAAATACGACCTCATATTTCCCGTTACATATACCTGGATTAATTCATTCTCGAGTGAATTAATGAATTTAACCGACTTTTTGGCTACATTCAACGAACATTTTTTTCATTTTAACATAACTTTTCGTTTCGCAACTAAAAAAATGCCTTACTTTGTTCATTGAACGTGCCGACTTTAGAATAGGTTTGGGCAACCAATTTCGGTGTCTAAATTAGACAACCGATGGAAATGTTTATTAAAACGATTTTGGAGTTGGACAGCTGTCTAAAGTTAGACATACTTTGGAATGGGTTTATTAATAAGACTGAGTGTACCTAACTTATATAATAGTGTATCAATCAAAATATTTTATGAATTTAGTCATTCTGTCCTTTGTTCCGCTATGAGAAAGACAACAAATAAAAGATTAAGCTTTTTCTGTTTCATTACGAAATATAATGCTAAAAGCCTTTTTCTTAAAATCATTGTCGGTTTCCTCTTCACTGAAAACTATTCAAGATAAAAATTCTTTGTATTTGTTTTGTTTCTTCTCACCAAAAAACTATAACTTCATGCAGGAAAAGGTTAAGTAAGGCCGTGTTCGAATTGGTTTAAAATGTCCATTGAATTCTGACGCTTCTACAATCTATACGAGATTTACCTAACTAGTGTCAAAACTGAACATTCTGATAAAATTTGGCAAAATTTTAATTTAATTCGCACACGAAATTTTCACTAATAGATTCTTTTATAGGTTTTCACATCAAAATTTGAAAATTTATGAAAAAATGTAAGAAATTTCATGTTTCCAACTAGACTTTATGTAGTAAAAAAAAAAAAGGTGTTGTACGGTTGTATTTGCATATGATTTGCATTTATTAAAATCTAAAAGTCTATTCACTAGAAAGAATAGAACATTTATTTTTCCCCTTTTCGGATTTTTTTCCCCTTTTTTAGGCTGTCCCCTTTTTTTCCCCTTTCACATTATAAAATCGGCAAAAGTGGTGCTTTTCCCCTCAATCTGGGGACACTGGCCTAGCGTAAAGTGGTCAAGGCATAGGGTTGCCACGCTTTTAAGGTAATTTTTCGGGTTTTTACAATTATCTGACACAGTTCAGATGGTATGTCTTATGAACATAAACAAAATATCATATAAAATTTTATTTAAAAAAATTCTAATATGTGTTTTTTTTTTAATCAGGGTAAATTAGCGTAAACAAAAATAAAAGTCTAGAATCTGTTTCCTAAACGAAAAATGAAAGAGAATGGGTTACTTTTGTAGACAGATTCCTTTAATTTAAAAAAGTTATGGATATATACAAAAAAATGTGCAAAAATCTCCAACTCGAGATATGAGATTTATCGAGATTTATCTTCAATTTTTGGGTAAGTGAGTTTTTCAATTTTTGGCGGTTTTTGGATTTTGTTTTAAATTTTACTCGCATAGGTATTTTCATTTAGAAGATTATCAGTGCAAGGGCACATTAATTACGATCGTACTTGTACACTATATTGTTTCCAAATTGTCAAAAACTCAAAATTGGCGAACTTTTAACTATGATATTTTGAAATTTCTTATAGTGTGTTAGAGGAAAAAACTTTGATAGTCTCAGAGAGGCGACAGCAATTTTGAGCAGGTAAAGTATAGCCAAAATGTAAGTACGTGGTTAAATATCTTCATTGATATCTAATACAAGAATCTGGATTTTTTTTTCGAAGCTTGTGGTAGATATAGCGATTTGAAAAATCAGGAGTATAATCACTTACATTTATACATTTAAAACACAAAGTGGTGCTCTGTCATTTTTCCTAAGCCTCAAAAACTTGACCATCATCATCAATGAAACAGAAGCTTTCCAAGCAAACCCTCTTTCAAACTATCCCAGCAAATACGTGCGACCCAACGTGCATTTTATATTTCTGTGAATTCATATTAAAAACAAACAAAGCACTTAAGTAACAAACAGTTTTAGCAAATTGGAAATAAGTTTTATGTGTGACAGCATTTTAGATTAAAAAAACATTTGAAATGTTATAAACACAGAACATAACTTTATCGAGCGAAATGTTTTACAAGAAAGTTAGTGTGTTCTTCATTTTGTTTTGTTTTTTTTTTTTTTTTTTTCTGATTGTTGGTTTGTAACTCCAGGTGAAAAAAAACAAGACTCTAAAAGTTTTTGCAATTAAGTTTTTATAACTTTGAAATTCATAATTCATTTTACATTGCCTTCGATTTCGATGTTGTGTTTACAACAAACTTTAGATGTACCTACGAGTTATTTTCTGACATTCTTTTCGTGTTTAGAATTAACAAATAAAATTTTAATAGAACAGTCGAAATGCACTTATACATTTGAAATTGAAATTGAACTCTAAAAGTTTTTGCAATTAAGTTTTTATAACTTTGAAATTCATAATTCATTTTACATTGCCTTCGATTTCGATGTTGTGTTTACAACAAACTTTAGATGTACCTACGAGTTATTTTCTGACATTCTTTTCGTGTTTGGAATTAACAAATAAAATTTTAATAGAACAGTCGAAATGCACTTATACATTTGAAATTGAAAAATATAAAGAGAGGGGATTTTGTTGATATTTGTTAGATTCATAATTGCATTGGCCGCCATCTTGAATTTTATCTGCAAATTGTTTATGTGACGTAATATAACACTACCCACTCACGCATGGAGCGTGGCCTCAAAGTTTTTGTCGCGTCACAATGCAAATGCCTTCCTTTTTGCCACATTTAAATGTCTCCCAACAAGATTTTAAAATTTAATTACATTTGGAAAAAAAATCAACCAAAAAAAAAGTTACCAAAATCATTCCACAACAAAAACAAACAAACTCTTTCTGTTCGTGTCTTATCTTAGTTGGTTGAAAATTTATTGAGATTTATTTTTAAAAAATCCAGACTTAGGATTCAAAATCCTCTACATTTACAGCATAAATCAGAGAGACTTTCTATTTAAAATTCTGTCAATAAATCAC
Organism: Epistrophella euchroma; assembly: GCA_947049315.1. Taxonomy (NCBI): domain Eukaryota; kingdom Metazoa; phylum Arthropoda; class Insecta; order Diptera; family Syrphidae; genus Epistrophella; species Epistrophella euchroma. The sequence goes on along the minus strand of OX346247.1, from coordinate 105,554,153 downwards.
TAGGATGACGACGAGGAAACTGATAAAAACTTTCATAAATAGGAAATAACTTCATTTATATTCTTTCCGGATAACCTATACATTTTGCGGAGCACTTTTCTACTGTGAGTGAATTGACAAACGCAATTCATTCGAAAATAATTTAACATGAAAACTAAAAATAAAATTTAAAATACCAAAAAATAATAACAAAATATAATTGAATTTGCGATATGAATTTCGAATGTCATTTCGATTATTTTGTTTTTTTTAGAGCTCCTATAACTTAGGGCCACTTGCACAAATTGAACGGATAAATACATAAAACTGAGGATAACTGTCCTAGTTTAACCCTTAACCACCTACCACCGGTCTCAGAGACCGCAACGAATTTTCAAATCGAAATACATATTTCAATGTGTGCGTGTCCTGCGACAGAGTACATCTATGTACATTTTCTATACTGATCAACAAGTATCGTTCCATGAGCTGACAGAGCCAAAACGCGAACGCGTTTGGTCTAGGTTAGTAAAAATATTTCGCCAGCGGTCCCAGAGACCGCATGTAGGTGATTACGTGATTTTTTTGAACTTTTTTTAGTATAGTTTCTTAAGTGTCAAAAAAATATAAGTGACAGACGATGCGGTGACGTAGAACCTGATGTGACCGAGAATTCCTCCCATTTTAAAGAAAAAATATATACTGTAACTCCCATGAAAATTGTAAATGTTGAGGTGGGCTGCAATTTTGTTGAAGTTTTTATTTTTGTATTTTTATATAATTGTTTAAACCCTTAATTTATAAGAATTAATAACAAGAATTTTAAATTTTTGAGTTCTTACTGGTACAGGTCTCACTTTATGAGCATAGTCGTTTTTTGTGCTAAAAGTGGGTATCTGTGAAGATTTCAAGAATATTACAACATTTTACTATAGGATACTGGAGTTTTAGCAAACATTTTATTCACTTTTCTATTTAGTTAAAACTGTAAACCCAGAATTCAAGGTAATAATCTGTGAGCGGTCTCCAGGACCGCACGTAGGTGAAAGGAACTGAAATAGGTGGTTAAGGGTTAAATAAATTTAAAAAAAACTTTTCGTTTTTTAATTGCACGAACAGAAAATAAATAACAAGCGGATAAGAATATTTTTTTTTTTCAGAATCACCAACACAACAAACACAAAACACATTGAAAAATAAATAACAAACTCTACGCTTTGACTTTCTTTCACGTAAGAAATTCTATAATTTGACGTGAGAGCTATTCAGAGTTTAAATATTTATCCAGAGAACGAGGAGAAGATAACTTTTTAAACTGAGATAGAGAAAAAAATATTTTGCTGCAACATGATTTGATTCAAATCAGTAAGATTGCTTTAATTATTTATAAATCAGGAGTTACTGCTGTCAAAAAAACTTCTGTGCAAGTGGCCCTTATAGGAAACATTTAATCAAAATAAAAAAAAATATTGATTGGTGTATAAATGCATACCTACGAATACGAATATAATGCAAGTGCAACACCATCATCATACGATTTGATAGAAATTCCAAATGACCTACTTTTTTATTAAAATAATAAAATAATTTGCCAAATTGTGTGAATTAAAACTGTGTGTTCAATTGTGTTCATTTAATAAAGTTTCATAAAATAATATTCACATAGACAAATAATATTTTTGTTTACTCTTCTCTAGATGATTTGAAAATTTAGATTTTCCTTTGTTTGTTTTGTTAAATTTGAAATTTAAATGTCAAATGTGTCTAGACACAATATCTCACGGAATTGAAGAAAACATCTCGATAAGTTCAAATTTAATCTACATACATATATGAATATACAGAGGGGCATTTTTTTGTCCGAAACAATTCTGGATATCGTTTGAATGTATGTACAAAGCAAATCCACTTGCATAAAATATTCACCCTTGACTTACATACACAGATACAAAACATGACCGAAGAGATTTTTTTTTTAATCTGGACCACTCTACGAGTGAAGTGCGTCGCCTTCGTTCACACTGTAGCTCGTTTGGAAATTTTGGATTCGCAAACAAATAAGTTCGTTAGCCTGAAAAAAAATAAAATGCTATTAAGTACTTTAGAAATTGTGTTGGCATTCTTACTTCGAAGCCAATAAAACATTCTGACGTATTCAAAAGAGGGTTATGGATTATGACTATCACAACTTTTACCACAGTGTAAGGGTTAGACAAAAAATTGGAAATTGTGAATATCACATCAGCATATAGCATATTTAGCACAACTGCGTCGAAATTTATCCGAAAAATATTCACTACAATTGTTTTTTTTTTCCAAATATGAATATTTGGCGAAGAGTAGAGTGCAAACGTTTTCTGACAGAATACGTGTCGATTTAAAATACCATTAAGGGTTTTAAATGCATTGAATGATATACTAATTGAATTTCTTGAAGAATTTTATGTTCAAAGGATCCATAGTACGCTTTGACAAAGCATTCACCCTCGGTTATTATTATTGCCTTCAGATTTGCTAGAAGCATATCGCACCCTATATGTTTTGCGCACAGCAAAATTCTTACATTATTCATAAACTTTAATTTTATCTTTGTCTTATTCGATGTTTTGCCGTCGCACATCAAAGAATCTTTTAATAATATTTTTGAAGAGAATCATAAATCCACAGTACGCATATTGAAGGCACGGTTGCCACTTGAAAATAAAGTTTGTGTCCAAAATTAAAAATAAAAATGACCAACTGTAGCTAAAAATGACCAAAATAATTTGAGTCCGAAATAACACAGAAAACAATGAATTCATCACATTTATTTTAACATATTCTTCATATTACATATATGACATATTATTTTTGTATGTATTAAGTCTAGTTTATACATCAAAATGCGAAGTGAAATTCAAACCGAAATGAAATATGTATCAATAAATCTCGCGTCGAAAGGTGTACAAAGAAAAATTAATTTAGTTTTATATTTAGTTTAGATAAGTCCGTTGAATTATATTTATTTCGAAAGAAATTTCTTCCCCTTTTCGCTTAAATAATTGCATTTAATTTTATTGTATTTTTCACGCCTGGGAAAAAAGCAATTTCGATCTATAAACGAGGCTTTAATAAAATTCATTCACAAAGTAGGTACCTAATGAACTGGATTAAATTAGACTAACATAAATAAATAAATAATTTCTCAGAGCATTTTAAAATGAGATCAAAATAGAACTTAATAAAAACAAATATATTTTCATAAAATCAATATTTAAAAAAAAATTACCAAATGGAATAAAAAATGACCATGCGACCAAGTGAAAAAATAATGACCAAATTTGGTCACAAATGACCAAAGTGGCAACCGTGATTGAAGGTAATATTATTGCGCATCTTCAAAAATTACAATGACCTGCCTGTCAGAATTTACAAAAACAAAACACAAGTATTTCCGAATCACATAGGGACCATCGTCCACAATTTACAAAAACAAAATACAGGACATGAGCAGAACTGAACAAAAATGAAAACTCGGAAGATATTAACTTCTATATGTGTACTGTGTCATAAATCGGCTATTATATTTTTATATTGGTTTTGCACCTGCCTTTAGGCTTATTTTGGAGATGAAAAAATTGAATGATGGTGGTGGTATAAACAAGTTTGCTAATTTGTTTTATTAAAATGTTGTGCGTCTTTTGGTAGGATTAAAAAGTTGCATACAAGTACTCGGAACACAACTACGTACATATAGCATAAATGATATTAATTATTATCGCAACTTTTTTGATCTGTCATCAAATACGATACAATGTGAAATTTAAAAAGTGCGCATTATGATTTCTTACTGCCCATAATAAAACATTAAAGGCAGGTAATGGAGGGGGATGCATGTTATTAAGTAACTAAATAAAAGACGCACCAAATAAATAGTACGTATACGCCTAAGTGTACCAGTGTTTTAAAATTAGTTTTATCGAGGATATTGACAAATTAATCAAGCTGACTTTTTTTTTATAGAAACGAAACAACACTCTCAGCAGTGTAAGGCTAGTAATTTCAGTTCTTCTAAATCTTAAATTAACTTTATTATATATAAGCGATTATTATTGCATTCCAAAGTTTGTCAAACAATTTTTCTTATAAATAAAGGGAAACAAATACAAAGTTTTTTTAAGTTAGATATAATATATGTATCTACTCAATGGCAAGTTATGGATTCGATAAAAAAAAAATTGACCGATGATAGGGAATTAAAACATTGGGTCTCAAAATGCTGCCTCTCTCTTAGTCTGATCAGCTACAGCCTCTTAAATTTTCTTTAGACTTGATACCTAGCGTTTTTTTAAGCATGCCCCGACAATTTGTTTTTAATTTTTAGGGTCAAAAATAACGGTTTTGCCTCGCGTTTTAGGAAAATCGTTTCGCTCAAAAACGCCTTGTCCAATTTTTCTAAAACAAAATCGTTAATAAGAACCAAGTTACGTTTTGTTGATATTTTTTTTTTAATGCACCTCGCAAAGAACCAATTTTTTTTATTTTCGATATTTTTTTTATTGGATACCCAAATTTTTTTTTTTGCGAAACCTAACTAAATCAGCCTTATTATGAGTTTCACCGAACAAAATTTCACCTTAAGATTTTCTGTGCGCCCGGAATTTTAAAAGTTATTGTGAGTTTAGCCCGAAAAAAATTGACGTTTTCCGCCTTACTGCACTCTCGTTCGCCTACTAAAAATAGGTTAAAATTTAAGCTGTGGCATTACATCATGCTGAAATTAATGTTTACAATTAAGAAAATTTTCGGAACATGAAATATTTTACGGGTGAAACTAACAATAGGCGAAAACATTATCGAGGTGAATTGTTATTCGGGAAAAACTCACAATAAGGCAAGGCGCTCACTGAAGTGGTGACGAAGTGGAGTGGTAGTGGCGTGATGACTAAGAAGCCGTTGGAATTGGTAAAGGTTGTGTGGTGCCAGTCTGTTGCCACATATCTCAAACATGTTTAATTTTTAAGTGGCAAGTGAGTGGTGACGCAGTGGATTTTTGAACTACATACGAGTATGATTGTGATTATTGACTTATAATAGACCGAGAGCTAATGAACGTATTTTACCACTGCAGTACACGTTTAATCACTTTCACATCACTTCGCCGTCACTCCATCGCCAAGCCATTTGTTCACCACTCCACTGCCACTCACTACTTCTTTACCACTCCACTTCGCAAACTCTTCAGTGAGCGCCTTGCCTCGAGAGATTTTTATTGAATTTGGCTCCAAGCAGTTTCTTAACATTATCTAGCAGATATTAAACAAAAACTATTCTTATAGCCAATGATAGGAGTCCGTTTGTATGTCCACTTGTATGTTCAGTTGTATGTTTAAAAACGATGTATGGAATGTACCTACACTTTATCAACTGACAGGAATTAGTTTTACACTAAGCCTTTAGCGTGATGGTTAACTGCCTGAATAGAATAGAATGCTGGAACCGAAGCCACAGATGGAACTGGAAGAGCTATCAAAAAGTGTCGTACGTTATTTTTTACGTGCCCAAATTATTTTGAAGAAAAACAAAACAATATTCTTGTATACAAGCTCAGAATTCAAATTTTTTGTTTCCAATACTTTTCCTTTTAATAAATAATTTTTTTCGCGATACAAATAACCACAATATTTTTTTCCGACCCAAAAAGTTGTTTTTTTTTCTTCATATACAATTTGAAACGTCAAGAGTGTCGTACGTGAAAAGTTAAAAGTTGGTGAACTCTTCCGCCGGCGGCTGCAGCTCCGTATGCGGCTACGTTCTGTTGTTTTCGCAGCATTATGCTGGATTTACATGTATCCTCATGCGAGTTCTGCAAAAAATAAGGGATACAAAATATAAAATGCGTGTTTGTTGGATAGAGAGAGAAGAACAAAAAGCAGAGATCTTGATTATATTAGGAACGCAGACGAAGATTATAACGAAGACGAACATGTTCATCTTCATGGTGGTGCTCTTTCACACATTCGGTTTTTTGGTATCACTCTATCCCGCTCTACTTTTCTTGATGTTTGCAGATGAAGATACATGTAAATCCATCATTAGGCGTTTTTCTTTTTTTAAGTTCATAGTAGTTCAGAGCTGAGCCCGAACTGTCAAACAAAAATATTGTGTTTCTTTTTGAGTTCAAAGCGCTCAGAGCTTGGAGTTTGTGTTTATTTTTTTCGTTCAGAGCGCGTTCAGAGCGTGCTCCATAAGCTCAGAATAAAACAACCGAGCAGACGGAGTAAAAAACTGAGCGCGACCACCTTCAAACAGTTTTCATGTACTCGTAATTTGACAGATATGACAGTTGAGTGCTCAGGTGTGTTTCATAATTAAATCGGAATGCTTTGAACATACTCTGCTCTGAGTTTATTCCGTTCGCTCAGAGTCTATTCAGTGCTCCGCTCTGAACAAACTCTGAACTAAAAAAGAAAAACGCCTATTGAATTTTTGTGTATGCAATATTTTGACAGCTATTCCAGCTCCGGTTCCAGTTCCGTCTTCATTTTGTTCAGGCAGTAATGCGTTGAACTGTCACGCAACAGGTCTGGTTTCAGCCTCTTGCGCCTAAAACTGCCTCTTGCGTGAAATTGATAAATCTTCCAAAAGTATCTCCTGTCATAGAAAAGTGCCGCTCACCTTAAATATAAATTAAATTGAAAAGTTCTCGAAATTTATTGAAATCTTGAAGTGGAGAGGATTATCCAATTCTTGAAAACACCCTGTTTAGTAAATCAATTTCAAACGAAAGCACTTCAATCTATTTAGATTGCCACACCGTACTTTGTAATTGTAGATACATTACAAGCTCTTCCAACAAGTTGCCATTTAAAAAGTAATTGAAATAAAAAATCTCAAGAAGATTTTTTTTTTTATATTTGTACTTTGATTTATCTTCCTTCCTACAACAATACAAAATACAAGTACCCTTTTAATGTCAGTTGACCTTTGACCGTAAGTGACAGTTGTTGGCATTATATGACTTTGCATTGGAAGTGCGACTTCATTCTTATGGGTTTAATTGCGTGACCTTTTTTTTTTTTAATTATACCCTATAGCTACAGGTTTGTACATTGGTTGTTGTTGGTTGCTGTTGGTGGTTTCATACCAGCTCATACGTAATAATTTTATTGATATAGACTCTAGACTCCTAAGTAGAAGCCGCTCCGGGAGAGTAGATCAAATTAAGATGTTGAACATGATTTGCACTTATATGGTTTTGAAAAATCAGTCAGCATTTATAGCACTACACTAATATTATGCTCCTCTCAATCGAAACCCAAGTAATGCCCGCACAACAACAATCTAAGTCAACAAATTACAATTCCAGAAGCTAATTACCCAGAGTGTACAGCATGGATTCAGAATGACGATGACGATGCTCCGGCCAACGCAATGTCGACAACGACGCATGCGGAGACGTGGTTCAGGGTGTACACTACTTGTAAAATTGGTGAAAAAATCAGTTGTAAAATCAATCACTTAACATCAATCGCATAACATTTGAAGAAAAATCCAAATAAATATAAATATGGACAATGGTATGCTCCATTTAGTGATTTATTGATGTTTCCAGTTTGGATAGCAAGTATTAGGTACGAGTACTTTGGCTATGAGGTGCGTTTGCCGCAGCGATGACTTCCTTTTTGGGATTTTGATTTGCCAGCTACATAGATTTAAGGTGCTTTCGACACGGCTTTTGATGTGACGATGGTGTGGCGTGGCATGGCATGGTGGCATCGTGGCTCGTGCCATTGCAAATTTAATCGAGTTTCACGCGCACCTTAATAAGCTTATTCGAATATATTAAAACAAACATTTAAAAAAAAAAAAACACTTAAAATATGGAGCAGATTTGTTATAAAATATTCTATGAAATTTACACTTTCAAACTGTATACGCGATGCGTCAAAACGTATTTTTGGTATACTGTCCGTTTTATGAATAGTTTCAATTAAAATAGTTTGAATCTTCTGGAAAGTGAAAAGTTAAACTTAAAAAAAGCCCCCTTTTGGCGGTCTAATGGGTTGGCAAAAAATGTGTGCCGATTTTGCGCTCTAAAGTTTAAAAAAAAATCAAAGTTACGCACTTTCACAGTGTATTTAAAATGTTGTGTTAACCATCTCTTAACCGTTCCTGTGTGGATTACCTTCAATATGTGTACTGTGGTCACATACAACAGTAAAATGTTTTCAAAATAAAATTCAAGCAACCAATATACAGGACATTATTTTTGTTTAATACCGTTGTTAATAAGTATGAACAGTATACAGCCCTGTAAAATTCGACCGACAATTTGGATATCAAGGTTTATGCTTCATTTTTTATTAAAAATAATGCTCTGGAGATTTATCTTATCTTTTGATTTGTTCAAATATAAGTCTTAAAAGCTAATTTTGTACGGCTCTAGATCGATGCTTGCAGACCGACCGACGCATGGCACGATATGAAATGATAAAAACCAAATCTTTAAGACTGATTTCCAATGCCGCGTTCGCGTTAGAGACGCTTACATTACGTTTACAAGCTTTACGAACGCGTCGACATGACAGACGACATGACAGAACAATTGAAGTGTCATTCTAAAAATCAAAATGAACCTACAGAACTGTAATGTCGAATTTCTTTCAACAAACAATTTTTTTTCTAAACAAAATCGATTTTTTTTCTTTCAATAGGAGCAATTTGTCCAGATTTTTTTTTCTAAACAAATTAATTTTTTTTTTGAAAGGAATTTGACATGAGTTGAGTTGTCAAAAGGCGCGCTTAAGTTACGTTGGTTTGCGTAGATGCTAATATGTGCCAAATCGTAACATTAATGTCCAACGCGTCATTGTAAACACTTTGCATAAAGTGCTGTGTGTGAACTTTCGCGTTGACAGAAAAATCTGTCAAAGCGACGCCCGACACGCCATTGGAAATCAGCCTTTAAACTTCTTCATTATAGTATCGATTTGAAATTTGGAAAATCGACCAAAAATTAAGAAAATTCGACCAAAGAAGTACGAAAATCGTGAAATCTCAAAATTTCTGAAATTAAATTGGGTTCAATCATTCGATTTGCATAGAGATTTTTTGTTGGATTTGTATTGAACCAGATTAACATAAAACGGAGCCAAAAATTGAAAAATTCGAACAAAAAAATTCGGAAAATCGTGAAAACATTTTGAAATTTAAAACTTTCTAAATTAGTTTTTTGTTCGTGCGCACTTTACTCGGCTGAACATCATCCCAATTGGATGGATATTTTTTTGTTGAATTTGTCTGGAACCAGACAAACACACTACGGAGATAAAAATTAGAAAATAAGGCCGCAAAAGTCGTGATAACAATTGAAGCTTGTTCGGCTTTAGAAAGGAACATTAATAACTTAATCAATTATAGGTGGAACGAAGTTCGCTGGGTCAGCTAGTATAATATAATTTTTTGTGTCCTTACTTTAAAAATCCTACATCGTGATTAAAAAGTATGGCTCGGTGGTTTCATATAGAACTTTTGCATGGCAGACTTAGTTAGGGTTTGTAGAGTTTGGCCTTGTCGAGTTAGGGGCTTGGCTCTTCATGAGACCTCATAACCTTTTCATAGCAAAAGCGTTATGAGCTTGTGAGTCTTAGCCCAATTCTAAATGAAAATTCCAGGGGAAATATTTCCCCGGGAATAAATTATTTTTCTTCTACAATTTGATTTATATGTCAAATACTGAAAAAAAGCTAGTTGGCCATATCACAACTCTCATTTCCTCTATCGAAGATAAAAATATTCTACTGGGGAATTCGGAGTAGGAGTATTCTAATCCCGAAAGAATACGTTCGCCCGGGGAGTTTTTTCACAGGGAATATTTAAAATTTGGTTGAAAAATAAAAAAAAAAAACAACCTACTCCAAGAATTGGCGGGTCTTACATTGTGTTTTGTATTTGTAGAAATTGTTGTTGTTTTACAGATTTCTTAATTTTGCTGTTGTTTGTATGCAAATCCTAGCCTACATACCAAATTTAGGCTTTCTAGGACTTGGCGAAGTTATGCTATAGGTTTTTATGATTAAGTGGTCAGTAATCAACGTTTTTTAGGTATGAATAAAATTCAGTATATAAAAGCTAGACATATGAAATTTAGTATGTTTTAGAAGTTCGAGGACTAATACTGAAAATTTGTGCTCTCTAGCACTTTCCTGATGGAATTTATGGGGGCTTGAAAACACGACAAAACGTTTCGAGAAAAGATAGGTATAGTACTCATCGCTCGTTTGGTTCATCTTGGCGGGGAGTACTACCGTGCCCCAAGATTTAAAACAAATTTAACGATTGAAGTGGTTTGGTATTCGTAATTGATGTTCATTACTTTTACAAAGTTTCATTGTTAAGTCTGGGTATGAAAATAATTTTTTTAATTTTTGTCTAAAGTCAATTTTTTCCAATCTCGAACACTTAATCTCTTTTCTGAACTTGTGTTTTACATAAAATAACAAGCCTACCACCCTGAATGTTTGAATCTAAATCTTCTATGGTCAATCTATGTTAAGTATATTATTTTTTGGCAAACAAAAAAAACTATGAAATTGAAAAAATATAGAAAATTTGAGTAGGGGATGCGCAGTTAAATCAATTTCAATATTAATGAAATTATTTGCGTAGGTAATACCTACATTATCTTGGCAACAATATAAGGTTTTCTGTCATAATTCAGTTTAGTAACACGTAGGTATAAATAATCATAATTCATATCAGAGTTTAAAGTGAATACAATATAACCTATATATAAGCTATACAATCCCACATACACGTTTATCTTTTAACCTTATTTGTATTCAAAATTTGTTATTATTTTGCCATCAACGTGATTATAAGTTTTCCAAAACTTTGGCAATATTTTGTATCTGGAATAAGCTATACCAACGCCCAATGTCTACTTGATATTGCAAATCATACGAGTTACGACAAAAAAAAAACAAGCTTCTGGCTCTTAGCCAAAAACTTCATTGAATCATAGTGAAAGTCCAATAAATGGTTCACGGACGAAACAATGTAAACCAACATAGCCCCCTTTTATGATGCCTTTTTTTGTTTTGCTTTGGTATTTTTGGGCTCAATTCCACTGTCTCGATTTTATGGTATTTTTCGTTTAGATCTAAAAAAATCGAAAAAAAAAAATTTAAAAACAAAACATTTTAGCTCCACAGCACGAGGCGCATTTTATTACTCACTTATACTCATGGTTGATTAAAATTACTTTAATTACACTTAAGATGTCAGTCACGTTGTGAGTTGCTGACCATTAGAAGACTTTTAAAGCTGACATTGACTTTGTCCCCAAAGTGGCTTATTCACAATGCTTACATGGTGAAAACTACTTAGACTCATGGAAAGCCAATAAATGTTTCTTTTTGAGGAAATGTGAATTAGTTTGTTGGCTCCTTGCAACAATTTGGTGTCTATACCTACCAGTGGCTTGGCGTCCATATAAGACGATTCCTATCGAGTTACCTTTTGAAATACTTCCTTTTAGCAAAGTTTATCAAATTAAGGAGCAACATGAATCCTAAAGAATAAACATACTTTTATTTGTTTATTCCTTATACTTGCACACAAAATCTTAACTACTCTGTCTATCGCTTCGTTACTCTACACACACGCACATATTATTGCCTGTCTATCTATTCCTAACTCAACATACCGACCCCAAAAGAGACAAAGCGATAGTAGAGCAATAATAGTTTTTTTTTCTTTTCCCCCGTTATCATTCATTCACATACAAAATTCACTAAATAACCCGAAAAAATGCGTGTTACTTTTTTGCAAAAGAAAGCATGTTTTGAACAGAGCGTGACACCTGTCTGCTCAAAACACACTTTTTTATGCCAAAAAATAACACACATTTCTTCGGGTTATAAAGTGAATTTTGTGCAGATCTGCAGACATTCCAAATTTAGTTGCCTACGTTTTCGAATGACTATTTTTTCTTCGACTTACCATTTGAAATCATCCACGCCACGCCACTGATACCTACTAATATCTTCTAATATAAAAAGGGTGGCCCGAAAAAACTTTCATTTTATATATTTATATTTTGTTTTTGAGTGCGAAGTTAGCGAAGCAGTATTCGCCGATCAAAAAAAATATTATGTGGATTATGTGCCGTTAAATAGTTGTGATAATTTTTAATTTGTCGTTCGATGTTTTCTATGTTTTTTTTTTTTTTTTTGCAAAATTATCAAATTAGTATCAAGCAAAGCAAGCTTGGAAAAGGGATAAAAACATCTTATATTGAATGATGGCCGTTTGTCAGTCCTTACAATATGAGTTTTGTCTTGAAATGTTTTCCTATGTTTTGTCGGTGTTTTTCATAGATCCATATAAAGCACCCCTCGAAAAGGGGTAAACATTTGTGATATCGAAATGTATATTGCTTAGTAGCCGTTAGTTTATATTTAATTATAATTATTGTTAGAATTTCGATTTTGTCATGCAATGTTTTCTATGTTTTTTTTCAAATATACAAAATAATATAGAAAACATAGCATGACAAAATCGAAAGTCTCGAAAGTAATTAAAATCTTATTAACGGCATGTTTCTATGTTTTTTTTTTGTGTTAAAAAAACATAGAAAACATAGGACGAAAAAGCCGAAATTGTCACAATTAATTCATGACTAATTGACAGCAAATTATCCACCCTACAATTTTTCGATCGGCGAATGTTCATTGTTGCTTCGCTAACTTGACATGACACTCATATTTTGTTTTAGCGTATAGTATTGCCATGAGTGTTTTATTAAACATTACAAAAATACATTTAACTTTATTGAAAAATCTTTTTCATTTGAAAATATATTTTATGAGGAAAAACATATTTCTCAAAAATTCAGCATTTTTTATGGTGAAATTTGTTAAAATGCATAAATTTTTTTACGGTTAATTTTTGATTAACTTTGATTAACTTGTCATTTTTTTGACTAAGCAACATTTTTTAACATATCGTTAACATGAAACGTCAACTTATTGTTAAAATATTGTTGCTTTAAATGAACATTGTTTAAGAATTTAAGGACGACCTATACACAGATAATGATGAACCATACGTCTCAAGGCTTCTTAATCACATTGCCAAGTCGATTATAATAATTATTTAACAATATCGATTTCTAAGACCCATCTATAGAGCTTGTCCTTTTAAATTACCTTGCATACGTCTTTAAATATACATATATAGACAAGATGACAAACAATCAACTCAAAAACACCCACAAACATTAAAGTGAGGCATAACATATTAAAATTTATTTAGTTTCCACATAACTGAGTTCAGCCACCGCAAAATATGCAGAAAATAGAATCCACACAAATAAATGTCATCCTTAAAATGTCAATTTTCCGATGCTTTAACGTGCGCTTCGTAATACCACCACACCACCGCGTTTGGGACGCCATGTGAATATATGAGTTCGATGTTCTGCCACCATTAAGCTAAGACATAAATAAAGATGCTGCACTCTTTGGACGATGATACATATGTATTGCGTCTTCTCTAATGTAGTTTTTTCAGTCCCACCGGGTTGTAGAAAAAATGCATAAATTAACCGTCACATTATAAGGAGAATATTGACACTTAAAATGTTAACATCCCTTAACCGAATGCATTGCCAAAGGAAGTGCAAAAAAATAAAAATGCAAATTTAGTCAAACTAAAACGCACACACAAACAGTCGTTATAGGTTATGTGACTAATTAGTTTAAGTGGGAATATTTTAGTCTATAGATACAAGAGCTTTTCACGTACTAGTCTGTCATTTTTATTGATTGAAAAGGTGATGGGTTTGGTAATAAGTCAAATTAGAGAGTATTGTTTATGTAACAGAATAATAATTTAATGCTTATGTAAATAAATTAAGTTTTAAAGATTTTCAAAAGTCGGTAGTATAGAACTGAAATGAGAAAATTTCCAATTTCACAAAATTAGAGTTTTCATCAAAAGTTTTTTTTTTTTTTAATTATTATTAGATAGCAACATTTTCTTATTTGCTTTGACAATTTGTTCAGACACAAAGTAATGTGAAGACAACCGACAAACTCTGACATATAGCAGTCGTTAAAACAGCTAAATTGCCGGGATGGGGATCATAACGCCAACTTTTGTGGACTAAGAGCCGTTAAAAGCTATTTTGAATCAGTTACAGGTATACAGGGTGGTCGGTATAAGGTGCAACAAAAACCTAGAGCGAGTAGGTTGGGTTAAGACAAGAAAAAAATCATATGGGAGGAGGGTCTATTTCCCCCCGTTTAGGCAGGAGGGGCAATTTTCTAAAAAATTGACTTAAAACAGAAAAAAAAATATTTAAAAACAACGGTACAATTTAAAATGCCACGCTATACCTTTTTGGAAAGCCAGAAATCTATTATTTATTACATTTACAGTTTAAATTAAGTTTTGTTAGTGAATAGTTTTTGAAAAATTTATTTCCAAACTCGAAATTTTGAAAAAAAAAAATTTTAAAAAAGTTTCAAACTTCTCAAAAACTATAAGACATTTTATCATCTGGTTTTCTGTTTTTGACTGAAAGCTAATAAGAGCATTGAATTTTGAAAACAAAAATTATCCTTAATTACATACAATTTTGAAAAAAAATTAGATTGAAACTTTTTTTTTTTAATTTTTTTTTTTTTCAAAATTTCGAGTTTGGAAATTAATTTTTTAAAAACTATTTACTAACAGCACTTAATTTAAAATGAAAATCAAAGAAGTGATTTCTAGCTTTCCAAAAAGGTATAGCATGGCATTTTAAATTGTACCGTTGTTTTTAAATATTTTTTTTCTGTTTTAAGTTAATTTTTTTTAGAAAATTGCCCCTCCTGCCTAAACGGGGAGAAATATACCCCCCCTATACGTTTTTTTTCTTGTCTTAACCCAACCTACTCGCTCCAGCAGTTTAGTGCATCTTATACCGATCACCCTGTATATCCACTTTCGGACCATTTATCGATACTTTTGAAAAAGTTGACCTGCTAAGTTGACGTCAACATAGCAGGACACCCATTTTTTCACAATCCAACAAAGCAATTAATTTTTTTTTTTGCGTAACTAATTAGCAACTAAGTAGTAACTAATTACTATATACTTTTTAATCTGCAAAGGAAAAAGTGACCTGCTAAGTTGATACACATACTTAAAAGTAAATTATTGTACCAATACTTGCCGCATTCACCTTCCAAATGTGTACGACATTATGTTTAATTTTTAAGTTTACCTGAAAAGAAAGAATAAAAAACATGAATGTAGGTATATGCATTTTTATAATAGTTATCTAATAATACACAGTAAGTATAATTCCCTCAAATTTTAGTGCAAAGGGACATGGTGTTTATTACTCTTAGGGCCATTTGCACAGGAGTTTTTTTGACAGCAGTAACTCCTGATTTATAAATAATTAAAACTATATGACTGATTTGAACTAAATCATGTTGTAGCAAAATATTTTTTCTCTATCTCAGCTTAAAAAGTTATCTTCTCCTCGTTCTTTGGATAAATATTTAAACTCTGAATAGCTCTCACGTCAAAATTTAGAATTTCTTACGAGAAAGCAAGTCAAAGCGTTAGAGTTTTGTGTTTGTTGTGTTGGTAATTCTGAAAAAATATTCTTATCCGCTTGTTATTTATTTTCGTTCGTGCAATTTAAGAACGAGAAGTATTTATTTATTTATTTAAACTGTGATAGCTATCCTCAGTTTTATATATTTATCCGTTTGTTCTGTGCAAGTGGCCCTTAAGCGACTAGCATAATGTTATTATGATACTGATGTTTACTATAATTCATAAGGTATTGTATCTTACTGAGTAAAATTTTACAAATAAATCTAAATCTTAATCTAAACTGTATTTATTTTTATATGCATATATTGATATTTACTTAATAAATTAATTGGTCAGTTTATATTTCAGAGCGCTCAGTAATTTTTCTCCGTCACTTTGAAAGAGCAGTAGTATTAAATATAAACATGATTCCTCTAAAACACTTTCTTTTTCTTTCTTTCTTAATTGGTTTACTGCGACAGAAAATAATTGAGCAACGAGTCCAAAAAAAAGCCTTCCTCAGTTTTTGACAGCAAAACTGAGAAATTTTTGTGAGGAATTGTGTTTATATTTCTGAGAATACGGATTACGTTTTCACTTACAAAAATATTTTTTTTTTATTTTTTATTACATTTTAACATAACATAATATTTATTTATTATGAACTATTATCAGTTCCGGTTTTCGACTCTTTTTTGAAAAAATGGTGATAAATAATCGGCCCTATCGAGGTAACCGTCCGTCGGAGCGGAATTCTCTCCTATTTCCTACGAATTGGAGACATTTTGCTTCGACGTAGTTCTCCGATCGGGGTTGCCCAAAATCGGAGCCGAAAAAGTAGCCCAAATAGTAGCCCAATATCAATAAAAAAAAAATATTTCTGATAACTTCAATCACAATTTGTTTTTATTTAAAAAAAAAAAAACAAAGAATAATAAAATAAATTTTTATTAACGCAAAATAAAATAAATTTTTTTTAAACAAATAACGAAAAATAAAATAAATTAGTTAATAAGAAAAAGAAGTGTTAACAATATTATCAGATTAGCTGCTGAAAATCAGTCTATATGTAATATCCTCATCAAAATTAGTGTCATTGTCATCCTCGTGGTCATTATTATAACAATGGTAAATTGTTAAGTTCAATTTACTTATCATTTCTTTTAAGGGTGAAAAATTTTTACAGCAAATTTTTTAAACCATAGCATCAATACGTTAATCGATTTCTTGGTTGTGCAAAGTTAACAATTTCATTCGAAATATTTTTGACGTTAAGAGCTAATTCAGTTAAAAATTCTTTTTTTTTTTTGCAAACAAATTTGGAGGAAAAAAACGAACTCCAATTAAATTGGGGGAGCTTATTCCACTGTTCCTCCAAATTTGAAATATTTTTCAGGGTTTTCTTGCTTTTTGGAATTATCTCCAAGGGAATTATCATTAAGCGTATGTTTAGAGTGAGAAAAGTGTTTTATTTATATGATTTATTTGTATGATAAAATATAGCCCAAGATTAAATTTGGGCTATTTATAGCCCAATTTTGGGAAAAGATAGCCCAATTTCCGATAAATAGCCCAATCTGGCAAACCTGTATCCGATCAGCAAAATGTCTCCGATTCGTAGGAAATCGGAGAGAATTCCGCTCCGACGGTTACCTCGATAGGGCCGAATCTGAAATAATTTAATCAAATATTTACGAGCATTTTCGAAAACCATTTTTTCAATATTTTACTTTATAACTTTGAAAGCTTATTATATAGAAAAAAATGGGTTTTCCGTACAATTGATTATTTAGTATTTTATTTAAAAAATATAGTTTATTATATACACACATAAAAATGCAATTGTTTTTGCCAGTTTTAAAAGAAAAGAATACAAATTGTAATTCAATTTATTTAAAATGTAAATGCATACTAAACCACTCCCCCCTCGTATACTAAAAGCGCTTGTATAAGGTATGTATTTAACTCTTAGTTTCGTACTTATTTAATTTAAATAAAATGTTTCTATATAGCTAACTCACCTCTAAAGCACGCACAAAAGGAAGATCAATTTAGTTAACCTTTAATATATTTTTTTAGATCTAATGTGATTCAAAAGTGAAAACATTAGACATAGAAATACCACCGCATCATGCTTTAACAATCTCAACTATTGTCCATTGCCAATAAAACAACTCTTAATACATATGTACATAAGAAATGCATAGAAGCAAAACAAAAAAAAAAAGAAAACAAATCTAAATTGAATGCCAATTAAGTGATTTGTAGTCTTGTTCTATTGATTTGCATCTGCTACCAGTATAGGTACAATGAATTCCTGTTGCCCCTGGTTTGCACTTTAAATACACTTAACACTTTTTTATAATTATAAAATAAAGGAAAACAAATTTTTCTTGAAAAGCAAATCTGTTCGATTGTTTTTTTTTTTTTTTTTCTTTTAAATAAAACAAATATGCATTTTTATGTATATTTATATTTAAATTTATACCAACTGCTGTCACAATTGATTAAAGCATTAGTATGCGATGCGTTTAAAGCTATGTATACGCTAGATATCCATCTTGCGCTGTCATTTCGAATCATTAGACGTAAATGCAGTGATTTTGTAATAAATTCCCTTTGAATAGTGATATTTTATAGTGAAATTAAAAGCAAAAGTATAAACAGACCAGTGTTACCAACTGTAACGTGCATTCTTTCAAATAAAATGAACTTTTTTTAAATTTCATAATAGTTTTTGAGTTTTTTTTTTTAATTGAAAGTTATTTGTTAATCTGCACAATTAAAACATATTCGAAACTGTAACACTTTCACTTAAGCAAAAGGTTCGAACGACAGATGTACGAAGACCAAATGCACGATATGATTTATCAAGGAGTTGTCATAAGACGAGATTGAGACTAGAGCGTAGGATGAAATTCATTCTTAATCTAAGCGTTCTACGTCTAGGTGGTCTCGGAAAAAAGATTAAATATAAAAAATTGCACTTTTTACTTGCGATATATGTAGGTACTATATATGGCAAGTTATGGGTTCGTGCAAAAAATCGAACTCGAGATAACAATCAAACTTGACATTACGATGATAGGGAAGACGAAAAAAGTGGGTCTCGCAATTCTGTCCGTCTGTCCGTCTGCCTGTCTGTCTGTCTGTCTGTCTGGTCTGTCTATCTGTCTGTCTGTCTATCTGTCTGTCTGTCTGTCTGTCTGTGGACTCGCCTACAGCCTAAACCCATGGGCCGATTTGAATTAAACTTAGTATAAAGTATTTTTGGGACATTACCCCGACACGTTTTTTTCCTTTTATTTTTAGGACCAAAAATAACGGTACCTGCCATATAATTTTTTTTTAGCATTTTTTGGAAAATCTTATTTTTCTCAAAAATGGCTCGACAGATTTTTCTAAAAAAAAAAACAATAAATTTTATTAGGTTTTTGTAAAAAATAAATTTCCAAAAAATGGTTTTAAATGGTACCTCCCATAGAGGTTTTTCTAGAAAAGGAATAGACTGATTTTGATAATTTTTTTTATGGAGAATCTTCTGAAAAATTTTAATAGTTTTGTGTAACAAAATTTTTCGAAAACTTTTTTTTTGATTTTCAAAAAAAGTTTCAAATTTTTTTTTTTGAAAACCAAGTATTTCAAAAACGACGTGGTTGATTTTTATGGAACTTGGTACACAGGGGTTTTTTAACATTATCTTAAATATTTTGAAAAAAAATTTTTCTTATAGTCAAAATTAACGGTACCTCTCATATAAATGTTGAAAAACCGTTACAGAAAATATAAATTTTCTCGAAAACGACTCTTACAATTTTGAATTAAATTGTTCAAAATACTAATATTAGTATGGTCTACGATTTACCAAAAATAAAATTTACAGTTAACCATTATTTACAATACCTCTCATAGAATCATTTTCTTTATTTCGGACTATCTCATTATGTGTCTAACCGATTGAAATTAATTTTTTTATACAAAAAGTTTCTCAAAAGACGAAATCACACTGCAGATCCAAATTTTCAAAAAAAAACCAAATTTTGGATTAAAAAAAAAATTGAATTTTTTGTTTTTTTTATGTCAAAAACGGGTAGATAATTTTTTTCGAAATTTAATTTTTGATTCAACATAGATAAATACTAAAAAATTGTGTACCAATTTTTGTTCTTAAAAATTTTTACAAAATTTTAAAGGTATATACAAAATTAATGTAAAAAAAACCGCTCCTACGATTTTAATTTTTTTTCTGCAAAACTAAGATTAGTTAAAGAAATCAGATAGTGTACTTGTTTTAGCTCTCAAAATAATTTAAAAAGACTTTTTTATTAAATTTATTTCGAATTATGTTGATTTTTAATAATTTTTCAATTTAAGCTCTATAATGTAATTTATTAGTTTAAACTTAAGGCTCCCATAAAAAATTATTTACTTTTAATACGCTCAATCTTTGAAATTCGAAGAAACTACAAGAGCAAGTTTGTGCGATCCAGTCGTTTTATTTATATAGAAAGTTGAATTTTTCGATTGAAGTTTTTAAAATTTATCAGTTTCTTTTTTCAAATTTTAGTTCAATATTTCTTCCACTTTATACGAGACCAATGCGGATAGTGAGAAGATACTGACTTATTTTGTATGGGCACTCCGTATTTCATTTTCACCAGAGTACTTACTTCGAAAAATTAAGAGAATTCCAATGAAGATAAATTACGGAATACTCCGAAAAATTCAGACAAATCTACGGGCGACGCAGTGGCAATTTGTGAAAACTGCAATTTAAAACAAGTAATTTAAAAGCAATCATTGCTTTGGTTGACGCCATTTTGTTATGAAACTGTGAAAATGTTAAAATTTGGGTATAAATGTGACACAATTCAGTAGGTACAACATATTGTGGGTCTGTAAAAATATATTGTCGGACTGAGACGAGGTTGATTAAAAATAAAATAAAACAAATTTGGTGGCACAAACGGCTCATGAAGAACCAGGGCGTCTGCAGGAATGGATGGACCTACAATTTATTGCCGAATCCGAACGGCTAAGGTGAGCGGCACTTTTCTATGACAAGAGATACTATTGGAGGATTTGTCAGCTCCTCGCAAGAGGTAGTAGCTCCGAAAAAAACTTAAGGTGGAAGCGGCTGGTATTGAACCCCAGACCTCTGGCATGACTGTCCAATGCACTAACCATTACGCCACGGGCTACTACGACGAGGTTGATTACAGTATTGAAATAGCTTTTTATAACATATAATAATTTTTTTAATTTCATTAACTTTGATTGAAACCTAAAAATGTTTTCTAAGTATACAAACTTTATTTCTGAAAAAAAAAAAAATATATTTCTATATTTTAAAAAGCTCAGTTTGCAACAGTGGCACTGTCTCATATTTTACAATGTACAGACACCGCCGCCGCCGGTGATGATGTCGGACTGGCTAGGCTATTATTGTGGCGCTTTGCAATTTACAAAATTAGCCCAGCAATTTGATTCTAAGTCTAATAAAACAATGATGGTGGTCTCTCGTTGAATCCGATCTGCATATTAAACTTGTGCGAAACGAATCATAAAATGTGTTAATCGGCGAATCAGAACGTCCTTAGCTGTTAGCGAAGATCTTGTTAGATGTCAAAAAAAATTTTAATATAATTTTATTAATTGTCGTTAGCACTTCGAAAAGAGCTTGTTTCCAAATTTTCAGTGAATAATCATTGAAACAATTACACACATATTTTTTTTTTTATTATTTAGGAGTGCAGTGCCAACTTTACAAACAACGTAACAAACTGGCAGGTGCTTGCCGGTTTTGTATTTTTTATAAAACGAAAAAAAAAAAAACAGAATTTTACAAAATTAACGTAAGTATATTACAATGCCCTTTTTCTTGGCCTCTTCGGATATTGTCTGCATGAGTTGGTTTATATACTTATCTTAACGGACGACCAACGACCACACGGTTGTGAACTATTTTTAAATTCAATTGAAATTTTCGATATTTTTTTGTTGTTTGTTTTGCACTCTTGGCACGTGCATCTGCACAATATATGTAAGTTTGTCGTCGTCTGGTGTTCAAAAGCGTGCAGAATTAATTCGAAATAGAAATTTTCCACAGGAAAAGTGGAAAGTATACAACATCTTCACATAAAGAAAGTGACAAGAAGGAAAATTTAACCTATAGATAGATAAATATGTATTAAAACAGACATGTTGAGAAGGTTGAATTATTTTTAAAAAGAACTGTCATTTAAATTAGAATTTATCCATGCGAGATATGAGATAAGGATATTATATAAGTAAAAGTAGGTACAAGGGAATCAATAGAAATATAGACCTACCTATGTACATACATATACCTATGTAAATAATATTTTGATTTGAATTTGACTTTTTTAGTTTCTAATACAACTAAAAAAATCGTACATACGCCAAATTGATGAATTTTTGCTTGCGATATACTTATATACATAGGTACTAGCTATATCCTATAGTCCATAGGGCAAATTTTTCGAGATTTCAACCAAACTTGACATTACGATGATAGAGAACATGAACGAAGTGGTTCCCGCAATTCCGTCGTATGTCTGTCTGTACCTTGACCTACAGCCTAAACCAGTGTTTCCCAAAGTGTGACACGTGTACACTGCCAATATATTTCTAATTCATCTTGCATACAAATGGCCTTACCCAAGAGGTCTTGGATCCCCATATTCATTCTTATTAGGGAGCTCAGCTCTTTTACCTTTATACTTCTACCATTTATCTGCGCTTTCGCAATAAACGCATACAACTAGGGTAATTATACACGTGCATGTACACGATGGGGAAAAAGGCATCAGCGTCAAAAATGCATTCGCAAAATATTCTTAATACTATCTTAATACCTAAATAAAAAGATTTTTTACCGAATAAATTATGTTTTGTTTTAGCTTTTGTTCGTAAACATCAAATGCGCTTGCAAAAAAAATCATTTGATGAATTTAAAAAGGTTTGTTTGCAAGCAGAACCGCGATTGCATATTTGACGATTGCAACTTCTGCATTATAAATGACTATCATTTTTCTGTCAAATTGACTTTGGTTTGACTTTTTCGATAACGGCCAAAATCTGATATTCAATCTTAATTACTTCGAGTATTCAAAAATAACATTTCGTCTTCTATACCTTAAAATACTATAGTTTTTATTTTCGTTTTTGATACTTCAAAAGTGAAGAATAAATATATTTCTATAACAGGGGGTACTCAGGGTTACGAAAATTCAAAAAAGGGGACGGCAATGTCGAAAGTTTGGGAAACACTGACCCAAAACATTGAAGCGATTTTCTTTAAACTTGGAACCTAAGATTTTTAGCTGATTTCCTAGAGGCAAAATAGATTTTCTTTTATCTTAAAAAATAACGGATCCTGCCATACAACCGTTTTGAAAAATGTTATTTATCTGAAAAACGTCTCTTGCAATTTTGTTAATTTTGTGTGAATTATTGCATTCTAAAATGGAAAAAAAATACCAAAATTTTTTACTAATGGTACCTGCCATAGAATCGTTTATTAAAATATTTACTTTGGAGGTCCTTTAAGGCTTGAATAATACTGCTTTTAAAGATTTTCAAAAACAATTTTTTTGGATTTAAAAAAAAAAATTATTTTTTGTATAAGTATTTAAGAAACAGGTTAGTAAACTTTTTTTAATTATAATTTTACGTGTATATTATTAAAATGGCATACAATTTTCTTTTTAATATTTATTATTTTTTAAGAATACCGCTATAACAGTGGCGTATGTTTGGATTTCTTCCGTTGCGAAGCTCTGTAATTGATAAAACTTTATTGCAACATATTTCTTCTTCTGCAGTGACAGTAGTTGATGAGAAGAAATTATATTCTTGCGCAAGAATCATATATTTTTAAAACAGTATAAAGGAAATGCTGCTGATAAAAATGAAAATGAGAAACTAAAAAAGCCTTAGTGATATCTTGAGAACCATACATCGCACAAACAAAATTTTACCACATTTGTGTAGCGAATTAAATGCTCTACAATTTATGCTAACACACTTTTTATCGTAAAATTGAAAATACAAAAGTTATAACCAAAAAAATATGACCGTTCAAAGAAATTTATCTTAAAGAGTATATAAAATAAATAAAAGAAGAAGATTCAATATCTTCTTCTTTTATTTATTTTTTCTTGCCAATGGTAATCTTTTTTTGATTATAACTTTTTTGTTTTCAATTTTACGATGAAAAGTGTGTTAACATAAATTGTAGAAAATTTAATTCTCTACACAAATATCAAGATATCGTGAAGACCTTGTTATGCCCTCTTTTCCGAAATGGCGGCCAAATGGCCTGAGTTCAACTCCGAAACCTCGTTTTTACACTTCATTGATCCCTCCTACAGATCCATCAAAAAAATGTTGTCCTGTACAAAATGCAAGGTTCGGTCAAAATTTTGTAACATTTCAATGGACTACTTGCCAATCGCTGTTTTTTTGGGCTAAGAAGGCATTTGAGTAATAAAGCCCTCTCTCAAAGAACCAAGAAGACCTTTTATATGACCCTAATCATCCCGGTCCTGCTATATGGGGCAGAAGTATGGACCCTGTCAAAATCAGATGAGAATCTGCTTAGGTGCTTTGAAAGGAAGATTCTTCGGGTGATTTGCGGTCCAGTCTGTATCGATGGAGTATGGAGGAGAAGATTCAACAACGAGCTTTACGGGCTTTACAGCGACGTCCACCTGGTGAAAAAGCTGAAAATACAGCGGCTGAGATGGCTGAGAAACACTGGGAGCGTATGGACACCAACGCACCAGCTCGACAAGTCTTCGAATCTACCCTTGACGGTCTACGCAGCAGAGGAAGACCCAACCTTAGGTGACGCACACAAGTGGAGAACGACCTCAACCAACTTGGAGTGCGTAACTGGAGGGAGGCAGCTAGCTTGGGACCGAACTGGCTGGAGGGGCTTGTTGGTTGAGGCCGTAGTCCATCCTGGGCTGTGAGCGCCATCTAAATTAAAGTAAGTAAGTATGCTCCATAATGAGATGAAATTCATTCAAATGTGGTCCACTAGGGCGTATACACACTTTTATTATTCTATTGAATCTTTAACTAGTTTTACTAGAATTTTAATTTTTGCACTTTAAGTTGGTTTTGTCGATTAAAAAAGCTAATTTGATGAATTGTTTTTCTCTATTTACTGTGGGTGCGTTGTACGGAGTTTGCGAGCAAACGCTAATTCAATTTAAAAAGTTCTCCTTTCAAGATGAGTGACCAATGAATTTCATTTTAAAGCAGAAAACTATCAATCTCCACGACCGCTGCACAAAGGAGTATTTACATCAAAAACCTGGCCTAAAATTGTTCACTCAGCTTTATTCTCAATATGAGTAGCTGCAACCTCAAGTACAAGCAAGAGCATCCACTCAGTGCTGGCGAAACTCGTGTTTTATTGATTCAAAATAGCTTTTAACAGCCTTTAGTCCATAAAAATTGGCGTTTTGTCCCGGAGATCTCACTTGGACTCATCAGTTAACAAGTGAGGGTCTTGCGGTGTCTTATTATTTTATTTGTATTAATATTTTGTGTTAAAGTTGTGAAACTAAATATTGGTGTGTTGAGGGGGCGGCAAATTTGAAATAGCCCAGGGCGTTTGAAAACCTAATTACGCCAATACTTAAAATTGGAACAGAAAAATCAATTTGCGCAAATTCGAAATATAGGTACTTTTGTGGTAAATTATTAACAAAAGCTTAAATGATAGAAGATAACACAAAAACTTATTACTCAAATATTTTTAAGGTTATTTTGATGTTCTCGCAACATGAAAACAAGGGGCCTCAAGCGTAAACTTGTTGTTCTTAACAAAAATCCGTGTTTTCCAAAGCATAAGGGAATCGAATTAATGTTCATGAACGAGAATCGATGTTTACGTACAAAAAAAAAACAGAAGAAGAAGATTCCTCTAACCTATATATAAAAACATGTCAATATAACGAGAAACGAGGCCTTAAAGGCATTACAATAATTACCGAAAGTATTAGTATGTTGTATGTTATCCTTTTAAAAATACTTTAGTGTGGAAGAAAGCTGTCTTTCAAAAACAGTAATTGTTGCTTTTATTGAAGGATACTTTCATATAGCCAGAAGAAGTATCTTAATATATAAACCCACCTTGTATGGGATGAGTTAAATACATTGAAACCACATGAACGAACATCCAACCACCCGTACTTTTTACTGCTCTGATGAAACCAAAATAAACATTTTTTGTTGTGTGTGTTAAAGTTTGGCCTTCCTTACTCTCATCACCTCATTTTTCAACGCTCTGATTGACACGAAATATCACTAAAGCCTAAGCTTCGTCCTTCCTTTGACTTGGATGTTATTTTCATTAGAAAGGTTATAAAAATGAACCCATCAGCGAGTATTCAAAAAATAAAAAAAAAAAACAAGAAGAAAAGGCCACCGCGCGTGTGTTTCACATTTTACTTGTTAGAAAGGATGGAGAAATTAGGATGCTTACACAACCGATTGTTGTTGCGGTTCGATGGCGCTTATCCGATAAAGGCTGACTCCCAATCCCCCAGCCAATAACAATTTATTGGTAACACACACACAAATTTATAAAAATGACATACGTATAATATCCGTACGTAACATATTTGAAGATAAGCAGTCCTCAATGATGATGATAATGTTGCTATTAAAATATCTATTAAATAAACTCCCAGTAGAGCTGAGAGCTTAACTGGCTGAACAGAATGGTGACGCAGACGGAAACGGAGACGGAGCCGGAATAGCTGTCAAAATATTGAATACACGCAAATTCAATGTTGCGAACACAACGGAACGTAGACGCATACGGAGACGCAGACGCAGACGGAAGAGTTCACCAACTTTTAACTTTTGACGTACGGCACTTTTGACGTTTCAATTTGTATGAAGAAAAAAAACAACTTTTTGGGTCGGAAAAAAATATTGTGGTTATTTGTATCGCGAAAAAAATTATTTATTAAAAGGAAAATTATTGGAAACAAAAAATGTGAATTCTGAGCTTGTACACAAGAATATTCTTTTTTTTTCTTCAAAATACTTTCAAAGCTGTACAGCTCCATTGTGGACATGTAAAAAAAATGACGTACGACACTTTTTGACAGCTCTTCCAGTTCCGTCTGCGTCTTTAGTTCCGTCATTCTATTCTGTTCAGCCAGTAAGTCGAACTTATGTATAGATAGAAAAAGACATTAAAGAATTTTACGTTGAATCGGTACGTAACTTAAGTAAATTAAAAGAAAATAACCCTTAGTAATTAATATCTTAAGAATGATTTTTAATTCACCTTGAAATGGTTGACGCTGAGTCATAAATTCCAAAAACAAATCCCTTTTGAAATAAGACAGAATTCAATATTTGCGAAAAGGTCATAAATAAGCCGTGTGATTTACAGAATTTTTGTGCAGCGTTGCCGCCCGAAATAAAATTAACGTGCCATATTTTCTCAAAAAAAAGTGCCAATTTTCGTGCCACAAAAAAATAACACAAATTCTTCGATTTTCTTGAAAAACCTGTAATCAATTTTATTACGGGGTGAATACAATAACAAAAATCTATTGAAATCAATTACTTTATTAGTGCATTGTCAAAAATTAAGTGTTTCTGCCCACCACATTTTTTTTTCGGAATTTGAACCAATTTTTATTAAACCTTGTTGAAATTTGCCTTGCCATATTGAACTTTTTCGTGCCACCGTGCCACAAGAAAATTATCTGTAAAGGTAAGACCGCATTCGACGGAACTGCACTTCAGGGGAACTGTGCGACACTACACAGCAGTTTTTTAATATCCCGCATTTGAACTGCAGCAGTGCGACAGATAAAGCGACAAATAACGAAGTTAGTGGCAATTCAATTTCTACAATACTACAAAAAAGATGGCGGCCAAATCACCCCGAATACAAAGTTTTCCTCTTACATTACCTTCCCCCACACAAAAAAAATGTTTTTTCTACCCAAAATGCAAAGAACAGCCACCATTTTGTATTTCACTGTACTAAAACAAAACATTCAATAATTTTTGACACACTGCAGCGCGCCGCTTGCTATATTGCACTATATAACGGCAACGGAAATGATCTGCACCGACGCGACAAAGTTGCTCTGATAAGCAACTTTATAGTTTAGTGTCGCGCCGTTCCGTCCCGTTATCGCTTAGTGCGATATAGCTAATACAATTTCATACAAATAATATATTTTGCCGCTTCGTGAAGTTCTGTTGCTGTGCAGTTCCGCTGAAGTGCAGTTCCGTCGAGTGCGGTCTTACCTTAATGCGACACAAGTCTTTTTTGGGACACTGAGTTGTGATAGAAGCCGTTGTAGGTTTGTACACAATTTGTAGGCCATTTCGTAGATATTGGAGTAATTTAAGACACAACAATTGAAACCCTTGGAACCAATTGGAACCCTTGGAACCAAAATTAAGTTTAATGCAATTCGTTGGAAGTTGGATAGTTTTTTTATGTCCTATACCTATACTTAAATTTGTACACCTACAAAAGTTGGCCGCTTTTTTACTTGCTCTATATATGTAGGTGAAGTATTGGTTTCGTGTAAAATAAATAATTTGATGTTTTGTAATCAAAATAGACACTGCAAGAGGTAGAAGTCCGAAGTCCGTGTCGGTCGGTCTGTGAATCTGTGCAGCCATGCGTCAGTTGTTATTTAAGATAGAACCTAAACGAGTGCATCGACTTGTTTCAAATTTTCAATGTATTGAATTTTCAAAAACAAATTTAAAGATTTTTTTAAAACTCCAAAGTTTATATTTTTTTTAATTTTCTTATGCAGAACTAGTATCTTCCCTTTTTTTAAGCTTCATTCTGAAGAAAATTGATAAAAATCTGTTGATCCGTTGACAAAAATTCTAAAATGTTAGCATTGCCACTCCAAAATTTAATAATAAATGAATTACTTAATTTAGAACTGCCGTGGAAGAAATAAATTTTCAGGTCGCATTTCAAAAATTTTAGGTCTTAAAGTTATTATAAATTTTATTATTATAATTTTGTATATACTGTTCCCAAAACGAAACTATGATGACGAAATTTTTTAGCCATGTCACGCCGTGGCGTGATGGTTAGTGCGATGGACTGTCATGCAGGAGGTCTAAGGTTCGATCCCCAGCCTCACCACCTATTTATTTAAAAGAAAAAACGGCTACTGCCTCTTGCGAGGAATTGACAAATCCTCCAAGAGTATCTCCTGTCACAGAAAAGTGCCGCTCGTTAGCCGTTCGGATTCGGCAATAAACTGTAGGTCCCCTCCATTCCTGCAGACACGCACACAGGAATGGTTGAGAGTTGTAAGTCACTAGGCCCTAGTTCTTCATGAGCTGTTTGTGCCATCAAATTTATTTATTTTATGTCTGGTCTAAACAATTCACGATTTAAATGCAACAAAAACTAATCCCATCCGAGCTTAGCTAGGTTGGGGGAATTTTTGGCGCTCAACTTAAGAGCGGAGAAAAACTGTGTTACCGTGAACAAGCTTGTTATCGATTTGTATGAATTTTTTTTTTCTGTGATGGCGTCGCTAATCTTTGATGTTAATTTTTTTAACCATTTTCCCTCTGTGATTGCAAAAAAAACACGGCTATTATTCTTACTACCTAAAACTGAGCGTGAAGATCGGCTTGATTTTTAGTATGATCGAAACAAAATGGTAAATTATTCTTTTATAAGATACTGTAAGGTATACACTTACAAATTATAGGTACATTGAAAGACTGATTTTTAAAAATGATCCATGATTTTTTATACAGGGTGATCAGGAGTTACTGCTGTGAAAAAAAACTTCTGTGCAATTGGCCCTAAGTATAATTTTTGTTTTCAAAATTCAATGCTCTTATTAGCTTTCAGTCAAAAAAAGAAAACCAGATGCTAAAATTTCTTTTAGTACCGTTCTTTTTAATTTTTTTTTTTCTGTTTTAAGTCAAGTTTTTAAAAAATTGCCCCTCCTGCCTAAACGAGGGGAAATAGCCCCCCCCCCTCCCATACGATTTTTTTCTTGTATCAACCCAACCTACTCGCTCCAGCAGTTTGGTGTATCTAATACCGATCACCCTGTATAGTTCCCGGTGTAATCGTAAGCTTGATTTTGCTAATAGTCGATGTGTTACACTTAAATAAACAGCCAGATTTCTCGTGAAAATCACAACTTTAAGAAAAGTTTTATCTTCACTACAAATAACACAACACCTAATTACGCACTCTGAAATTTAGATTTTTTACAAATTGGTACACCGAATAGCAGCTCTTTGAGCCACACAAAAGCAAGTTCGTGATATCAATTCGTGCACTTTATTTCTTTTGCCATATTATATTTTCTCATAAATCATGACCTAGCGGTCAATTCTCACTCTATGAATCTGTAATATTGTTTCTTTTTCCTAACCAGACATCCATATAAAACTTTTTAATAATTGGTGCACTGCGTAATTTAGTATACAACATATTTTATTTGCGGAGTTTTTATATATCTAAACTTAGGATTTTTATTAATTTATATTTTGTCAAAACAAAACAATTTGTCATCACATTTTTATATCAACTCTTGTGACAGCTAAGCTATAAAATTAATTGCGTGGTCAAACTCATATAAATATACAAACATCCTTTGCCACCATTGGAAATATTAACGATTTCTTGCACCATATTCATACTCCTTTATGCTGATGATGCCATCAACGGGTGGTAAATATATGTAAATTATTTAATGATCAATTGATTGAACAATGATTTATAATGGGTATCTGCCTTATAACTTTTTAATGAATTAATTATACAATTTTCCAATAGAATTGCAATTACATAATATTATCAATTCGATTTTCTTTAAATTAATAGTTCACCAACATTGAGTGGTTCATTGATTTCAATATTTAAACAATTATATATTCAAATAATTTAATTTTATAATTAACTTCCCACGCTCTGTATATTGTGAATAAATTCTATGACAGTGTGTCATGAATTAAACAAATTACACTCCATATCACGTGATTGAGGTTGTTTCTTCCGAAAAAAAAAATTCATCAAATATCGGAAAATACGTTCATATTTCGTAGCCAAAATGGTATTAGGAGGCTAGAAAAATTAAAATACTAGTTATAACAGTTTATTGAAATTAAAAGAACCGCTACTTGAAAAATACATTCTGGTTTCCAGAAGTTGCCCACCACGAAGCCGAATAAACTTTTTTAATATGTCATTTCTTTAGTCACTTTCATAGTAATACGGCTTAAAAATGTCTTCCCGTATTTATTTAAACTTCTAAAATCTATATTGAAATGTAAATTGTTGGATATCCCTTCATCTTTCAGCTAAAAACAATTTTTTATTTAGGTACTTTGAAAAAAAAAAGTTTTTAATATTTATTTTCTCCCAAAAAATTAAATTTTAAAAATCGATAAAATATTTTTTAGGTGCAACATAAAATGACTTCAATCAAACGATGTAAAGTGTGTAAACAATTCATGAATCATATAGTGTACTGAGTACCAGGTTGTTGATAATTTATTTATCTTGTATTTTTGATTTAACCAAAAAGTACGGGGGAAGCCTGGAATGGAATGTCTGCTGTTTGTTTTGAATATTTGTATAGATAATATAATAATATGTAATAAAAATCTGTCAATCAACAGCTTTTAAATGTCGCCCACCCAATAAAAGTTGTTTTATAAATAAAATTAACCGAATTAATGTTACATTTTTGAAAACATTTTCTTGTGACGTTTTTATTCTGTTGCAATTTGGTATATTTTTATTATATTTAAGTTTTTTTTTTAGGTAGGTATTTATATATATTTTGATTATAACTTCAACACATTTCGAATTAAAATTTTTTCAAAATAAAATTATGAAATCATTCATAAATAATAAAAATTAAACAAAAATACAAAACAAATTTAAATATTTTTAGAAAGAATAGGATAATATGGTAAATTTTAGATCACTATTTATAAATATTGGCTATGTAAAGTTTTTTTTTAAAGGAAGATGTTGGTCGGTCGTTTTCACACGATGTTTTTGTGCTTCTGCAACATTTATAGTAATGATGTTTTTATTTTTTGTTGCTTTTACTTAGATCGAATAAAATTCAAGCTAAATGAGCCGTCAAATTTTGAAATGTATTAAAAATAATGCAAACAAAATCTAAAAGCTATTTTTATTTTCAAAATTTGTGGATTTTGTTGTGGTATATTTTTAATGAATCATATGAAAAATTAAAGATTCATAATAAATTTATGGTTTAGGTAGATTGTGACTATGAGTGTACCTTACCATAAATATTGTCTGTGAATAAGATACCTACATTACAAAATGTAGTTGGAAATAAATAAATAATAAAACATTTCAAAATATCCTCAAAAATTGTGATCAAAATCAATTGAACCATTTTCGAGAAAATCCAAAAAACTGTTCTATGATGGAAAGTAGATTGGGAACAATTTTTCGGACAAAAAATTTCACCAAACAGTGATAATACACTACATTATGTGTCTACATACATATTTATGTCTATGTATGTAAATGAAGAAAAATGAGTGGAACCATTTTTTAACAAAATGCAATTTTCCTGAAATGATAAAAAAATTATGGGTAGGTCATGTCCTGAGAAGACATGAAAAAGAAGTTTCGAGGGTACAAAAAATCTTAAGCTGGCCTTTCACAATCGAGCCAAATGGCTCGTGCCAATTGAACTGGTGGATTTATAACCAGCTGAAAGTCCAAATGACACGGCCGAACCCATTCAAATGATGCAATTTGGCTCGGCCGAGCAATTTGGCACTATCGTGAATGACCAGCTTTAGGTAGGTATCAAGTTTAAGGAAAATGAATCCAGGCGCTCAGCAAGGCTTTAGTTATCCGAACAGAGAGACGTACAGAATTGCGAGATCCACATTTTGGACTTCCATCGTAATGTCAAGTTTTTTTTCATATGGCACGTAAATGGAATATTATTTTTCAAAACTGTGCCACGGTAATTCTCTTCGGTTAGAAATGTTATTCCTTAAATCCACCTTCTCCCTTGAAAGATTTGCATACTTTTTCTTCTTTTTCAAACTGAGAATTTTATTTCAGAAATTACGGAACCAGACGTATGTATGTATGTCTCGTTATCTATAAATAATTTGCCTAGGTACCTTATACTCTTTTCTATCGGCACGTTCATAACTTTTTACATACCTACTCAAACAAACTTTCGATACAAAATAGATTCTATAACCAGCTACCACACTCCTTGAACACATTTCTATATGAGTACTTATACCTACCTACCTACGTACATTGTACAATTTTGTTCTATCTTTATCAGGCTTCAATAAAATTTATCTTGAATAAACTCTTTTTCCAATTTAAGTTTTACAGAAAATCCTTTTCTAACAAAACCACGTTTCTAGAAAAGCAATACTATACCTATAACAGAAGTGTGTGCCTGTGGATGCTCTCGAAACACAACGACTCTATTGAACTTTTTCGAAGACTCAAAGTGAACGTGTGACAATTCCTACATACATTACCTACTTTCAATCAATGGCACTTGCTTTAAAATACTCCTTTACCACACATATAATGTTCTAGTTTTGCAGCGACACCGGAAATAAAATTTACAACAAAACAATGTTCCGTTATAATAATATGATTCGCGCAATTGTACTTCAATTCAATGTGTAGTTTCTTTTTCAACAGTATCATTGGTATAGCTATTCACAAACCATTTCCAGACTATGCTAAATGCGGTTAAAAAGAATGAAAAGAAAGGACCCAAGCTACATATTGTGGGAAAGAAATTGTAGGATACCCTATTTTGTTTCAGAAAAAGGAAGTGTACCATACAGTAGATACAAATGGAGGCTTAAGAAATAAGCCCTGAAATTTAAAGTGTAAAAGCTTATTTATAATTCCTTCAATCCAATCCTATACGGACTTGCACAAAAAACGCCAAATATGCACTTAGTCGTCCAATATTAAAATAAGTACAAAAAGTGCGACGCGCACGTAATTGCTCCACCGCAAACGCGCGGTGCGCTCCCGACCAGTGACTCATGGCGACTAACAATTCCGCAGATCCTGCGCTTTTGAATGATACCCCTCCTGCTTACCTCAACCGGCTTTAAGGTTAAAAAATTCCCGCTGGACACCCTTTACATTACCAAGCTACCTAACCTAGGTAGGGAAGGCATCTCCGAACTCCGGATTAAAAACAAACTTTGGTAATTAGAGAATTAAATATTTTCTACAATAATTTTTGTCGCTGATAAAAACGAAAATGACATCCATTTTTAATTTAAATAATAAACATGTGTAATATCATGTTTTTTCAGATAGGTACTGGTTAATATTTTTTAACGGTTTATTCAATTAGCGTGCACTGCATATCATTCGAAAGATATAATCTTCCTCTTTTCTTCGACATAATAGTCTGTGTTAATCGGATAAGAATCAATTAAGTAAAAGGCGATCTAAATTTTAATAAAATGAATTTTTATATGTATTTATAAACAAAACAGTTTTAGTTGTACTTCCCGCCTGGAAAAAGAATCTAGTTTTCAATAAGGCCCTGGCAAGTTTTTCATAGTTACTAACAAGGGTCTAGCAAGGGTTACTATAGGCATTCGCTAGGCCCTCGCCAGTTATGCACCTTTTTGCCTCGTCAGTTAAGTTCTGTCTTAGCCCTGACTAGTAAAAACTAGATTTATTCCAAATATTTCAGTCACGTCAGTGTCTGGTACCTACAGTTGCTTGTAGTCTGTATTGTTAACGGGAGACAATTCGAACGGGCAGCAGGATGATATAGTTGAAAATAAAAGTTTGATATTTCCATCATGGAAAAAACGTGTTTTGAATACCTCCCAATCTCCCAATAAGCAACATCCTCCCCGAAAATTCTCTGTTTTTCCCAAAACAGCCAGATTTGGTCCAATTTTTTTTTTTTATATGACAAAACTTCATACTAAAATGGGCAGTTTTTGCAGTACAGAACAGAGGTAGTGTCATCGTTTGTGCTTCTGCAGGGGTCCACTTTCTCTCGCATATTGGGAGATTGGGAGGTATTCAAAACATGTTTGTTCTTGATAAAAATAGCAAAAGCTTATTTCCAAATGTATCATCCTGCTGGCCGTCGTTAAGGAATTGTCTCCTGTTCACTATATTCACTTTAGTAGTTCACTATAATTCAGTAATAAACCGCGAATCCATTTAATTTAATTTTTCACTTTTATTTTACTATAAAACACGAACCACTAAAAAATAATTGTGCATGTAATAAATGTTTAAACTGAAACTGACGTTTAGTTAACTGTCATTTACTTTGGTGTGTGAAGCACTGTAGGTATGTTCAGTT
This sequence comes from Epistrophella euchroma, assembly GCA_947049315.1. Lineage (NCBI taxonomy): Eukaryota > Metazoa > Arthropoda > Insecta > Diptera > Syrphidae > Epistrophella > Epistrophella euchroma. The sequence goes on along the minus strand of OX346247.1, from coordinate 105,519,195 downwards.
CAGTGAGGCTGTTCGGAACAGTTTAGAATTGAAAAGAACAAGTTTTTTCTGTTCGGTGCGAATAATTTCACTGCAATATTTAAGTCACAACTAAATTTGATTATTGGTAGGGCCCATTGTCTTTTCATAAAATACGATTTTCATATTTGTTTGCAGCTAAAATTTTACTTGCACAGTTAATTAACAATGTCACATACATTTTTATTATGATATATTAAGATCCCAGATTTATTAATTTTCATAAAATGATTTCACTATATTTACAAAGTTAGTAACTATCAAGAGCCTCACCAGTATTTTATTAAATAATTGTTCTCAGCGAGGCACTTATAAGGGCCTGTGATGTTTTTCTCGTCTAGGCTTTCCTTACCAAAATTTTGCCAGGGCCTTGCCTAAACTTGCCAAAAACTTGTGATTTTTCCAGGCGGGTTAACACTTTAAATTTTGATATATTGTAACTTAATGAATTTTTATCCGATTAAGATAAAACTTTAGTCGTAAGAAAGAGGGAAATTATATCTTTTATATGATATGCAGCTTTCACACATTTGGATTAACTGGCAGGTGGCAGTTTGTAAAAAAAAAATATGATTTCGCGCATACCTCGAAAAAGCTTTTTTGAAAATAAAAATTAAATGTCATTTTCAGCGATCCAAGATTAGGTAGTCTAAATCTTTTTTTTTAGTTAGCAACTAGCAACTTAAGATGAGTTCAAATTTTGTAAACTAGTGTAATTTTGTGTACACATTATGCCGGGTGCTATTATACAACGCTGTATTTTAGAATTTCGCAATTTCCTGCAAAATGTGTTGCGTTTTCAAATTTGCTAATTATGTTCGACATTGAAATTGATTTTTCCGTGAATCACTTCTTTTTGTTTAAAGGGGGGTCTAACATTTCTCAACATTTTGAAAATATGTATTAAAATATATTGTGTTCAAATTCAAACTACTTTTGTTGAAAATTTAAAACGTTGTAAAATAAAACTGCTTCACATAATAAACTTTAAGCCTAGCTTTAACTGATTTTTGAAATTTCAACGACACGTTTTGTAAGTAGATATCTAAACCACAGCAAAACACATACATATGTATGTACAAATGTATTTGTTATTATTATTTTTGCTATAATAACCCTTCTTTTTTTAAAGAACTCAAAATCCACTAAAAGCTTCGTCATAATCCATCATTTCACATTTTGATGAATATGCTTTCGAAAGAATCTTCCAACTAAAAGTATTAAATGCATTTAAATTACATTGAATGTCCTGCGGCAATTTCCTCTAACGAGAATGTTGGTTTACTATTAAAGTAGTCCAACAAAACCATGTATGTGAATAAGAGGTAGGTATTGGTATATAGTGATGCATAATGTACATAAAAATGTTTTTACAAAAACGATGTCATTTCACATGTACTATTTTTGTCTATTTTAGGTTGAATATACTGGTTAAACTTAGTAAAACGCATGAGCGGAAGTTACATTTTTTTTTTGCAAAACCTTATCCAAACATAACCGTTTTTATATCACAAAATGTAAAAAACAAAAAAAAACATGCAAGGGAACGAAAGCAATTAACCCCATCTGTTGATAAATAATAGAACGAAAACAATTTATTTTAACAAACCAATGCATGAGCTAATTTATAGGGCAATGTGTAATGTAAAAAGTATATATATATGTGATGATTTGCATGCCACCAAGCCAGGAGGAGTATGTGTAACGAAGATGTTGTTTAGGGCATTATATTGATTATGATCATAATTTAATATGCACTTGTGTGCTATTTAAAATTCAAAACACATACAAAACATAAAGTAGAGTTTGTAGTGCTGCCAATTTATAGGCACAAGCAAATAAGGCTATGACAGTGATTAGGATGTATTTGCGAGTAGGTATAGGTAAAACGGAAAATAAGTTTTGCAATCACACAACGAATATAAATGGCATTCTCATATTGCTCAAGCTGCAATGCCCGCCCATCATCAACAAAGTGCACTTTACGAGCACTTTTGACATTGAACTGTATTTTTTTTTTTTACTTTTTCCTCTGATGCATCAAACAAAAAAAATACCAGTATTTTTGCCTTTTATGTTTGCAGCTTAATGGGGGGGCTATACCATTACGCTCCCAATGTTTATATCGTTCCAGATGTTTTTTTTTTTTTTTTTTTCGTTTTTTATTTTGTATTCCGCATGTGTTGAACGATGCCCTGTTAAAAATCGTATTTAACTAAGTAGTGGGTATAGGATTAACGAATTCACTGCCAATTGTGAAAATACCACCAACCTTAGTGAAGAAGTAAAACAACAACTTGAAGTTAGATTTCGGAGTGATTTTGTTATTTGTTGAGTATTTTTCTATTTAATGGGAATGGTTGTTTAATTTGAGATTATGTATGCATGTGGGTAGGGTTGCCAAGTATTTAAGAATGTAACAGGTACCTAGGTACATACATTATGTAAATATTATCAATAATAAAATTAATTAGTCTCAAATTTCAATTTTCCAACTGATGCGCGAAAAATAGTCCCCTGTTATTTTACTATGGCTTTCCAAGCAACATATCAGAATCATGTCCACCCGGTGAACAATAATAGCGGTGTTCCTTTGGAGGTGGTGAAGTACTCATGAGTAGGTACTTTGCTAGAAATTCTCAATGGAACTCTCAGAAATGGCTTTGCTAGTGGAATCTACTACAATTTCATGTGACTGTCGTTCATATTTTGTGAAATCTATATAAACAACAAAATCGAAAAATTCTACACTGAAATTATATAAAAAAAGACATAGGTAATAAGTTTATGACGAAAAGTCGGTTGGTAAACAAATTGAAAACAAATGGCATTTTGCATGAAAAATTTAAATTGAATTAGGTGCCGTCTAGCGGTTGATAGGTGCATAACTACTCTGCTCATCTAGTAGATGGTAGTACTAGATTATATTGTTTTCATCTACTCATGAGTACTTTACCACCTCCAAAAGAACACGGCTAATTTAAAATTCAGTTTTTTTTTTTTTAAACATCTAGATTATTGGTCATTCAGCAATTGAGGGCATGGATATTTTGTAGAGGTTGCCATGCCACTATTTTACTATTTTAACAAGCTATATACTTTGTTCAAAATAAATACAAGGGCTTGAGAGCAAGACCATTATAGAGTGGTTACGCGCCACTGGATCTATCTTCTCATTATGATGGGAAGGAGAGGCCATTAACACACCATTTATAAATAACACACCCGGTATATGGATGAATTTATATCATAAGGCTAGTGGGGGACTTGAATCCCAAGGTAAGACAATGACAATGAAGGGCTGAGGCAGAGACGCGTGTTATGAGAAAACCATGCAACGACAATGACGAACGGTTTATCGATTTATGTACAGAGACGGATTTCTATTAAGGCTTACAAGGCCCCGGCCTAGGGGTACCAGTGCCAATGGCGCGACCTGCTCAAAAGCCTGGTTTGCTTTGCCTTATCAAAAAACTTTATCGAAAATATTTTTTTTATGCTAATATAGTTCGACTTTGTGTTGGATGTAGATGTAAGCTGCATAAAATGCTATTTTTCTGCTCTAGTGCACAAAAGCCAGAAACCTAGCTTTTTATCCAGACGATTTGGATAGGACTTTGGAAAGCGAGTGTCTGCACCTGCGAGCTCATTTATTATCCTGAAGTTATAGAGCTAAGAGCTATCGTCACTAAAATTGTACAAATATTTATTAGAAAAAGTATTTATCCAAACGTGGGAGTTGCGCTCCGAATGCTATTGTGTACACTAGAGTCAAACTGCTCAGCAGAATGGTCGTTTTCGGTGCTAAAGAGAGTAAATAATTACTTAAGATCTACCATAGAAGAGAACAGGCTTAATTCACTCTCTGTAATTTTCATAATCGTTTTTCTTTTTTAGTTTAGAGTGGTTCAGAGCTGAGCCCGAACTGTCAAACAAATGTTTGTTGTGTTTCTTTTTGAGTTCAGAGCGCTCAGAGCTTGGAGTTTGTGTTCCTTTTTTCGTTCAGAGCGCGTTCAGAGCGTGCTCCATGAGCTCAGAAAAAAACAGCCGAGCAGACGGAGTATAAAACTGAGCGCGGCCAACTTCATACAGTTTTCACGAAATTTGACAGATATGACAATTGAGTGCTCAGGTGTGTTTCATAATTAAATCGGAGTGCTCTGAACATACTCTGCTCAGAGTTTACTCAGTGCTCTGCTCTGAACAAACTCTAAACTAAAAAAGAAAAACACCTATAGAGTCAGAATGACGTAATACGTTCTTTTGCCCAGAAGAAAGCTCGCCGTTCGCCGTATATGATTCTACAAAATAGATCAACGTAACTATAGTAACATCTGATGTTTATTAAGTTAGTTAAAGTCGATTAAAAATTATTTGTTTTGTACTAGTGAATTTACAATATTTTGCTAAGCCAAAATTGAATGATTTCGAGATGGAGATGCGGTCCCCAAATGCCAAGTGCCTAGAGGCCCTGGCCCTCTAATTACGGGCCTGTTTATGTATCATCAACTGAATCAAAAGTAGCGACCGCCAGACGAACAAAATCCAAACAAACTGACCAACCTGTGGAAAAGCGAAATAGAAACGATATACAGACATAAAAATAGCAAGCGACAATGAAATTATACGTACCGCTATACAGTTCAAAGATTCCAAGAAAATACTGATGTGCCCAAGTTTAATTCCTAGTTTAGACTTAAGAATCTCAGTTTCTTAGTCCGCCAACAACGAAAAACCAACCTTTAACAAGGATTGTATAAATAATAATCATCAGTCTGACTCAGAACCTGGCTCCATAAAAAAAAATTGGTTTGCTGGAGTACCGAAGTCCACAATGGACTTTTGACCCAATTGAGTGGGTTATAAGTCCAGAAATCATAATAAACCCCGAATTCGTAAAAGTAAACATGCTCAATCACTGCTAAAAATAATTGCAAAAAAATGGTAGAAGTTATGTAGACTTTGGGCAAAATTTGATTTCAATACTCTAGCCAAAGGCTCCTGGTAGCTAGTGCTTAACCTTAGCAATTATTGATATTGTAATTTATTATGTGTCAATAAAGTTTAATAATAATAATAATAATAATAATGATTTCAATACTGAGAGCAAACATCAGCGCTTCTAAAATAGTGGACACAATTTGAAACAGACTGCATTTGCCTGCAAAACTGCAACTTGAATGTGGCAGTGTTGCCGAAGTTTTACTTTTACGAACTCGACCATCAAAGTGGGCCAGTATTGCATAATTTTAGAAAGAAGGTGGGTAGAAAATTATTTTAAATAATTTAATACTAAATCAATTACTGAAAAAAGTACAAGAAATTTAATAACTACTTCATTTGTTTCTTCGATTGAAATTATAAAGTAATTAATAACAGTGAATGTTCAATATTTATATCAAGAATTTTAATAAATTTACGCGAATTTTTTACTTTTAGATATCACCACCAAGTTTATCAGTAGTTTTACCAATATAGTCTTTGTCTGAGTCAATAAAAACAGCCGCCTAAAACCGGAAATTTGTCAACATTTTTTCAGCCTTAGAAACAATGACAGGGTGGCATGTTAATTTCATCAAAATTTTACTATTATAGATAAATATTCATATTTAACTCGGTATATATTTAAATCTCTTAAAACAGTCCTTATAACATATTAAAAAAAAATAAAGCATCACATAATTTTTAAACTATTATACTTTTAACCTTTCAAGATCTATCACCCTATATTAAACTTCGTAATCAATATTTATATTTTAAATGTTCTCTTATGATTATTCAAAACAATAATATTAAAATTGCTATCAGGTAATGAATATGTACATACTTATACAAAATGTTCATTTAAATGAATGAATTGAACACCATAATATTTAATAACCGCGACGTTTGTTTGTTTGCTTTACGCGGGGAAGTTATTGTCAATGATGACAGATAGCGGACGTGCGCCGCGGCTGCCGCCACCGCTGTACAGCAAATGATGACAGTAACATCAACGCTTAATAGAGTCCGAGAGATAATGATGGACATGAGATTAACAGGAGGAAGTTGATATTGTTTATTAGCAGCGTATTATCATAATAAAACGATGTGCTTTTTCATATTTGAAGATCAAATAAATAATTATTGTAAGTATACCTACCTACCCAATGAAATTTTTTACTGTCAAAAAGTCGACTTGAAAGCAAATTTTTTTTATTTTTAAATGGCAAACGTTTCAAAACAAGAACAAAACCAGCTTATGTGGCGATTTGTTTACATGAACGGTCATAAGCTCTTTCATGGTTCAGGGTCAAGAAAATTACCACGTAAAACCCAACAATGGAATCGATAGTAGGTACCTCACCTAGGTATAAAAAGTTGTGTAGGAAGATTGCATTAAAATTTTGCATTAACGCGTAAAAAAAGCTCTTTAACATTTGAAGATTGAGCGAAACGAGCACAATAGACTAATTCAATATACAGGGTGTCCTCTAATTATACAGGATATTTTTGGGGGATGATTCCTGGCATCATTCTAAGAAAAAAATTCTATCTCCCCTCTGAAAAAAAAAATTAAAATTTAACAAAGGCGCATAGAATATGATGTGTTGTAACATTTTTGAAAGCTATTTGTTTAACGGAATAGTTTTTGAGAAATTGAATTTCACTCATTTTTGAATGATTTTTTTTTAATTTTAAATACACAGTCAAATATGTAATGAAAATAGGATGAAAAATTTTTGTTGTTTTTTTTTTTGAGAAAATAAAAAAAAATGAAGGATACTTTTTCAAAAATACCGAACAAAGGGTTTCATTACGAATGGCAATTTGCTTGCGTCATAAAATGCTGTTTTTGGCTTCTTTAATGATAATTTTGTCGCTTTCGTTAAAAATATTTACATTTCTTTCACATTTGCTTGCTCACTGTACATTAATTGATATTGGTAAAGAACTCGTAATAAAAAGTCTGATATCCAACAGTAACTGGCTGCGATTTGACTCTCAAGTGCAAGTTAATAATACTATTTTTTTCACTTCAAATAAATCGCTAAAGGACCACGAAAAAGATAAACAGTCACATTGTAGAATCAGTGCATCATAATGGTATTTCAACATAAGAAAAATTAAGTAGCATCTGCTAACGTGATATCCTTTTAACGAGTTAACACATTAATTATATCAATACAACATAAATAGTATGGGACCAATGTGGCTTTCTTGAGGAACACCATTATTTTAGTTTTCGAATAGCATCAAAAGGAATCAATTGGGAAAACCAAAGTGATCTTATTTAGTAACTAAGATGGCGTATGCCGTATGGTGATGATGAAAAGCTAAATTATATCAGTTTGAAATCCTGTCTGGTTCTTGATTACAGTTTCCGAGCAGTTATTCGCAGCCTGTATTACATTTTTATTTGTCAAACAAAAAAAAAAGCGCTTACAAATAATTACTTCCGATAATTCGTATAAAGATAAGATGAAACATGAAGTAGTACGAAAAATTTAAATAAAGCTCCACGGGCGAGACGAATTATCGAAATGCAAAAGTTTTGTGTATGATGGTCTTGTTGTACATCAATATTAAGAATATCACATCTTTTACAAACACAGGAATTTTTGAAATATGTTGTAAGAAATCTGAAAACATAGCGCAGACTGTATCAGTCTCACTGTCAAATTTTTTATCACAGAATTTCTTTTAAGCTGGGTATCAAATCAATGCTGTCAAAATATTCCAATTGTAAAAAATATTGTGTAATTATACAGTGTCGTTATCTGTGTTGGTATTTGCTAAAATAGAAAACGTTATCTTGACTGATGACGGAATGCGTAGTGCATACGGCTTCGAAGACTGAGCAAATCTAATGCATAGGTTCAAATCTCGCATGATGTAGAAAGTTTTTCATAATAAAATTAGATTTAAGCTTAGCACCACTAAAAAGGAGACTGATGATAGGGCTTGGCACCCCTTAAAATAGCTATATCTCCAGCCAAAACAAAAATAAAATAAATTAAAAATACCTAAAAAAATTAATTCGTAAAAACAATTGGTGGTAGCGCGCCTTTAAGTTGTTGTGTTTCACAAATTCAATGAAATTGACGGAATAAAAAATGGTCAAGTTTAATAAACTGACATTCTAGTATGAACAGTACAATAATAATAATAATAAAAAAAAACGTTATCTTGACTTTCGGTGTGTTTTCAGTATAAACATTTTTAATATTTACATGTGATTTTTTTCGGCTGCATTAATAGCTACTGTTTGAATAAGTTAAGTAGGTAAGGTATCTGGTACATACGTATATGCATACATTATTTGACTTGTCAAATTTTCAGCAACAGCTGGTGATTTACTCTTTATTTACTCTTAAAGAGGCTAATGATCTACGATAAGGATAACAAAAAAATATACGATCACAATTTACCATTTCAAAATTTCAGTTTTAAAGAAATTTACATTTTGTGTTCTTGAATTTTTATTTCAAGCTTATACTTGCCATAAAAGAAGCGAAATTATGTTTCAAATAAATTGAAGATCTTTACCTGAAAGAAAAAAATATTCACGGTTTGAATTAAAATATAAATAAATAATATTAAAAATATCATAAATAAATTTTAGTCTGATAAAAGTATGTCTTTGCAGCTACCTCACTTAAATAATTCAAATATAAAAAATGCTTCATAACGAACTATACGAAAGAAGACCAAATGATATAAAGCCAATTTTCAATAGTTGTTGGTCTTATCGTATATTTTGGCCAAGTGAAATAACGCCGAATTATTTTGAGAAATGCGAGATCGAAACTTTTTTTCCTCTATGCAAAAAAAGGCCACCTCTACTATTTCAAACCATGATATCTACATATAGAGTGTGTTTCTTTATTCATTCCGGTATGTCCAGAATATTCGGAATACCAGTTTTGCGTTTCTTTATTCCACGGAACATTCCGGATAAACTATTTTGTTGTTTCTTTATTCATTCCGGAACGTTTGGAATGCATTCTTTTTATTCCATGTGAAGTGTGGAATAAAAAGAATAGAAAAAGAATACTGGGCGCGTTCAATATAATTGACGTTCTTAACCTCAATTATGGCAGATTCACATTGGTGTTAATTATTTAAAAACAGCATAATACGCGAATTAATGTACCAGAGTATAATTTTATGCATTTAATGTAAAATTTACTAAACTTTTGACTTTGAGAATACATAAATATCCAAAATAAAAACAATTATTTCTTCAATTGTTTTGACATTTCACCGAACAACTGGATTGCCATTCTTTTTGTTCTAGTTTTGTTTCTTTATTCATTCCATTCTGGATATTCTGGATAAACATTTCGTCTATTCCATCCATTCTGTTCCTTATCCGGAATAAATAAAGAAACACACTCATAATGTTAGCTTTACACAGCGCTGCCGATAGTGTAGATTTATCTGCATTTTGCAAATTTTCCACCCATTCCCAGACTTTTGAAATATACAAATCTGCACTGCAGGTTTTGTCTGCATAAGAAAATATTTTATTCTTCTTTTTGTTCTTTTTACAACAATTCCTCGGCACTGTATGCTGTCATTTTTGTTAGCATTCAGTTCTATTTAAATCATGGAGTGAAATTGAGTGAACGCATCAGTCATCTGTCAAAATAAGATTTCGTTTTCTCAAAAAAAAAAAAAATATATATATAAAAATATTCAAACGGCGAACGCGGCTGACGCAAAAGAAAGCTGATGGCACCTCGTTAAGTTATCGGTAGAAATACATCAAATGGTTTCTTTTTGAATTTCTTTCCTAAGGTAATAGACAAAGAAGATCTTCAAAATTTAGAACACGAGTGGCGTGAGTTCAGAAAATTAAAAATTAATTAAATAATAAAATTTTCTGATATTGCTGTAGATCAAAAAATGTCATTAGAGAATTTTTAGCATGAAATTTTTTCGTTAAAACGTAAGGATGAAAATGAATGTTTTCCTATATGTTGAACGCATTTTCTCACAATTAAATTTAAATAATACAAAAATAAGGATAAAATTGGAAGCATCCACACTGAGTGAAATTCTTCTTCCCAAAGGTTACAACAAACCACAAAAACTGTACTGAATTTAAGGTTAATAAAGACATTTTTAGGGCATTCAACTTGAGTATGCATGATTAAAATATTAAGCCTAGTTTATAGATTAAAGCGAAGCGAAATTTTGATACAAAAAATAGCTTTTTCCCAGGCAATTTTTTAATCGACATGGAGGATGAAATTTGTAATTAAACGGACTTATGTATGTATCTTCACCAAATATAAAACAAAATTAATTTTCTTTGTTAGCCCAAAGCGAGATTTAGCATTGAACTTTAACATGGTGATCTAATTAATTTTAAATTTTATTAATTGAATTTTATTTCTTGCTGTTTTTATTTTAATAAACAATATTTATTTATTTATAAAATACAATTTTGTGTTAGAAATCTGCATTGCGGATTTTTCGTCATTATTGCAGATTTCTGATAATATCTACTTGGCAACACTGTCTTTACCACTTCAAAACTTTTAAAGTTTTTGTCATAAATTTGCTGTGAAAGAAACAGAATTGTCGGGCCTATTTTCTTAAAAATACCCTCTGGTGACGTTGACAGTCAAGTTAGCATTGCATACCCGAAAATTAATTAAATTTTCCTAGCAGATTTTTTCTATTTATTCAACGACACCGAGTGACCCATGCCAAAAAAGCTGCTAGGAAAAAAGTTATAGCCATTTAAAGAGGTAGTAATGCTAGGGTGAATGATATCTTTCAGGGTATTTTGTATTTTTAGGAAAAAAGGGTGCGACAACCAGTGTTGCCAAATATCAGAAAGTTCTAACTTTTTCGCACTTCTCGCCACTCATCAGCTAATTTCTTTTGACAGTACTTTATAATTTTTAAACACAGACGATCAATTTCAAGTATGGAATGTTTGGGGATATTATCGCGTAATTAACGCTCTATCTTTCTGTCGCATCTTATGCGAATCATTCTGTACACACACTTCAAAAAAATGTATTTGATAAACTCGCGCTACTAAAAATTAATATACCCAAAACCACTACATAAAGGATGGCTTGCAAATTTAATAACAAAAATGAGCTTTTACCAAAACCATAGCCTTAGTGCATAAATGCATATTTAAGAGTAGGTACCTGCTTTAAAAGCAAAAGTTCATGAGGCTTATTTTGTTACGACTAAATTACATAGTGATGGTCTACATTTGTTTTGTATCTGTTATTAATTTAAGATAACATACGTGTATATTTATATTAATAAGACTAAGAGAGCGAACAAACTTGTATTATTAAAAAATTGATTAAAAAAAACCTTTAAGTTAAAGGTTAAATATTTTTATAAATCACGCAAGCAGCTAAGAAAAACATAAAAGATTTTATGAATAAAAAATAAAATAAATAACTTAGTTTATTTATACTAGTGGTATAGTCGAACCTGCTTATCTAAAACCCGTTTAAGTGAAAACCCTGCTTATCTGATCAATTTTATTTATCTTCGTGGATTATTCAACAATTTTCCTATCCAAACTACTGTGCTCTATTGAAACCCGGTAAAAAGACATAACCGAATATCTGAAAAATAATTCTTCATTTAAAGGTTTATAATTTTTTATATAAACAATCTAACTTAAATGAAAAAATAACATGCCTATTTAAAGCCAAACTACGCATAAACATTTTGAAATAGCGACAAGGAAAAATATTTGTTCCGAGTTCAATCACAGTGAACAGTTATTTTTGTTATTCCCCAAAATCCACTTGATTAAAATTTTGTGTTAGTTATCCGAGATTCACTTAACTAAAACTTTTTTCAGTTATCCGAGGCTTGCTTGAGTGGAAAACCGCGCTTAATTAAAAACGCAATTAGGATTTTTGTATGCATTTCACTTAAGCTGGTTTGACTGTATATATTATGTATTAAGAATTTTTTATTATAAAACCTTCTTATAAAAAAATAAATGCGGTTGTTTTGTACAGTAAAAACAAAACAAATAAAAATATAGTAAAACATCTGCCTAACAATTTGCTTGCTAACCACAAAACCGCACGGTGGGATGTCTAAACTTTTAATCAATGCACTTTCGTTTTATATCAATGCATCGTGCTGCAATGCTGAATTGCAATTTTGCGATGGTTGTATTGAGTTGCGGTATCTTATATTTTTTTACCAAGCCAAGCTTACGCGTAATTCGCTATAGAAATTGTTTTTTTTTGTTTTTATTAATTCGCGTGCTAACTAATTATTGTGTAGCTTATTTGGAATTGGCGTCCGTTTTTCTTTTTAAGTTCCCACCACCACCGGATCGACGCCGCACACAACATCGTTGACAATAATGAATGCGATATTGCGATGCAAACAGAAAATGCAGCTACACTCACTCACTTAAGATATATGTTTGCGGTGTTGTCTTACATATATTTCCCCCCGCTATTTGTATTCATAAAAATTTTTGTTGCTGTGTTCCTAAATCAATGTGAAACCTACACGCAATTTATAATCTCATTAATAAAATTGAACACCTCAGCACTTTCTGACGTTTGAAATGACAAGATTTTTCAATTTTTTTTTTACAAAAAAAAAAACCGTCATTAAGTTCTGTCAATCAATATAATACCCTGTTTGCACTTGGTTCATTTTGTTTTATTGATTTCTGTGTCGTGCGGTTTTTCTTATTATTTTATTTAACAATTATTTTTTATCATGTTTCTATTAAGAGTATTGTATTTCTGATTGGCTTTTTGTCAACATCAGCCCACAAAGGTGCAACGCAACGCACGTTCAGACAGACTGATTCCAACTGTAAAACTAAAAACCCCTATGACAACAATGAATTAAAAAAAACATCTTGTCATCGCAGATGCAAGTAATCGATGTTGAAATGAAAATTGCAATGGGTACGATTTGCAGGAGAACATTTTTGATGGGACATTCATTTGAAGGAAAAACAAAACACGTGTAGTGACGGAGTGCAAGCCGCGAGAGTTAGGCAACCCAACACAATAATCATCATTGCCATCATACCACAAAAGTTTTATGTTTTATTTAATTAAATGTGCGTGCTGGTTATTATCAACTCGTCATGTTTGCATTTAATTTAGATTTTTTATTTTGTTTTGGTTTTTTTTTTTTAAATAATTATCATGTTTTTTAACGAGCTGCTGTTTTGTTTATTGCTTGTGTGTGGTATGAGAGTTTTTAATTGTTTCTTTTTTTTTTAAATATTTCTTCAGTTTTTTTTATGGCTTAAAATATTTTGAAAATATTAATTAAGAATCAAGATTCTATTTTTGGGCGGTGTGGATGCTGGCAAGAGACCAAGTTTTTTTTTTTTTTTTGTTAGGTATGCATCAATGCATGGATATGCAGAGTCTTTCAAAATCTAAAAAAAAAAAAAAAAACGAAATGATTTATGATGAGTGTCCATTTTATAAACTGTTAAACAAGATTTATGAAATTCAACTTTTTTACAATCATTTATTGTATTTTCCCAAAAATGCAATAATGTCATATTAATAAACTCATTTATTGGATTTTGTAATTCTGAAGAGAAAAGTGATTTATCGATGAAATAAAAAAAAAAACTTTTCGAAACCAAGATCGTAGAAATAAAGGGCGTTATAATAAGACGGATGAATATTTTATGTGAATGATACCTAGTATGTAGGTATTTTATGTGCTGACACGAAATTATTAAGTCAAATACAATAAAGTCCAAAGCAAAATTTTAAACTTTAATGCGCTTTCCAGAGTCTGGCAGGTAGGTACCTTACGTAAAGCGTTTTCTTATAGTCAACAGTACCTTGGGTGCAGCCTGTTTTACGGATTTAAAAAATTCAAACTCTTTTCTTGGGTCCTCTGCCCCGCTAACGCAACTCCGTTGCTCCGCCAGTGCCAGCTTCTCTGATTTGTGTGGAAGGGCAAATTAATTTTACTAAAAAAAATATTGATTGCCTATTTTCTTTAAACAAAAAAAAGGTTTGATTAATTAGCTCAAATATTTATTGCCTATTTTCTTTAAACAAAAAAAAGGTTTGATTAATTAGCTCAAATATTTATTTCTAAGGTCCGATCCCGATGTCGTTTTGAGCATACAATCCTCTTCAGGCTTGTGATTAAACACGTCTGTTGAAGCGGTTTATAGAAGTTTAACTGCCTGAATACAACAGTGGAGCAACAGGAACTACTCTCAAAGCTATGCAACAGGAACTGGAGTTTGAGTGCCCACAACGCAGCTGTAAAGCTTTTTGTGTATTGTTTATCTTTAACGGCTAATATAATATTAATCAAATTTAATAAGAGCAGCTGCGACCTTCTGCTCATTAGAATACATATTATGTTCACTATTTCTTAATTTCAAATAGCAGGACAAATATGTCAAGTAGACACATAGTTTTTATAGTAGGTGTCTAGTCTACAAGAAATTTACTCTCAAAATTCATTTCGGGATATTTAAATTTCGGCCCTGTTGTAAATCTGCGAACTAATTGCTCTCCTACTACTCTCTCAAAGCCAGCGTTGCCAAAGTGGCACGATCGTGCTTTTTTGACACGATAAATTCCTCGTGGCATGAAAAAGTTCAATATGGCACGTTTTTTTAAAACCTTTTTTTTTACTTAAAATGAAGCAAATGACAACAATTTTTTTATAAAAATTAGTCTGAATTCCGTAAATTGGACAGCAACATATATTTTTTGACAATTCACGAATAGGGCAAATGATGGCCTTTGTTTTTTTTTTTTGTTGTATTACACCCCGTTATAAAATTGAATACAGTTTTTTTTTTTCAATAAAATGGAAGAATTTGTGTTTTTTTTTTCATATGGCACGAAAATTGTCACGTTTTTTTCATAAAATATGGCACGTTTATTTTATTTCGGGCGGCAACGCTGCAAAGCTATGCCCACTGGCGAGTTTACTCTCGAGAGTGGCCTGAGAGCTACTATCAAAAATACTGAATATAAAGATATGAATCTTATGTACGTTTCACCCTCCAAACCCATTTGTTTGCATTGTTGTACCTATTTGTAATAAAATTTTGTGTGGATGAATAGATGTGAAATCCAACAACAATCTAGCAGGGTGATGTAAAGATAAATACTGTGAATGTGTGAGTTTTATACCGCCATTTTTACACATACTTTCTCATTTTTTATCTGATAGAGCTTGGTAGCAAACTCAAATGACAGCCGAGGATTCACATCTTTATATTCAGTATTTTTGGCTACTATCAGTTTTTGTTACTCTCAAATGAACACGTACCACAAGACCGTCATTTTCTTTCTATAAATGCATCTCCCACATCGAATTAAGGAAAACCTAAAAGCCTTAACTAGATTGGCCAAACAAGTGAAAAAGTAAAAAAGTGAAAATTTTCAAACTCATTTTGGGATATAGTGTTTCTTACTGGAAGACTTATAAAAATGATGCATAAAGCTTAAGTTTTGGTTTAAAAATAAAATGTGTATATTCTTTTTCACAAATCAACTACGCTAGCGGGAAAAAATATTTTTACTTTTTTAATTTTGCAAAAAGTACTCAATGTAGTTGGCTAAATCGTTTTGTGTATTTGCTTTATTTCGCAAAACGTGCGTCGGTTAATTGAGAACAGTACCTACACTTTGTTTGTTTTTATCTTACGAAGTGAATCCTTGTACATAAGTATGTCTATATGTATAGTTTCGTAATTTAATGATCTAGATTTGGGTTACTTTTCTTTTATATTAACACGTCAATTTTTCCAACTTCTTCTACTTCAGTTCAAAATCAATCTTTTGTACATATACATTTAACTTTTAGCTTGCAAGTCACACTTCATCATTTTTTTTTTTTCATTCATTGGATTTATAATTTTAGAACAGAACAGAATTTGTTATAAAATACTTCTTGGCCTCATTGATCTCTATGACCCTGTTTATATTGGGAAGATTTGTTTGTTGGAAAGAGAAGTGCAGGGTGAAGGTTTTCGAGAAGCGCGAAGAAAACATAAAAACCGGACTAATGAGTATCATTTTTTGTTGTTTCAATGGCCGAAATTGTTGTTGTATCAATGTATTTTGAGGCGCCTAAAAGTTTATAATCTAAACACGACGACCCTCACCAGTCCGCACTCAATTCAATTTTCCCAATCTAAAGAGGGTCTATAAAACACTCGATAGCGCATCCAAATAAGAAAGTTGACTCCCTTTGAAGAATTGTTATAATGTTGAGCTGCCCATTTTTTGTATAACAGTATTATTGTATAACATAATGAAATGAAAAAGTGGCCACGTTCAGAGTTCACTAGGATAGCCTATCTTGGATACTCGAGTATCCCTATGTGTTTCTGAACGACTAAGATCGGATAGGTTATATTTGGTATCAAAAATCAGCTGCTCTTGACATTTCTCATAGGATAGATGAGTATACCAGAATTTTTAGGATAGCTTGAGATCTCATTTTTGCAAACTGCTGTTTTGTAATCAGCTGTGTTTTTACTAGGGACTACAACAAGACAAAGCTATCCAGATCGCTTTGGATACAATCCTGAACGTGGCCAGTGATAACTTGAAATAATATAGATAGGTTCAGATTTCAGAGATTACAGTGATCCTTAAATTCTCAAAATTCTAAACGCAACATGTCCCCAATTTTCCGGACTTTTTTTTTATAAAATTGCAACTTAAATATTTTAAATTCACTTAAACAATATACATTACAAAAAATCAAATTTACGAACAAGTCATGGCTCTTTTGTTTTTTTTTTTTTCTGAGAAATTCCTCTCTGGTTTTTGTCCCTCTTCGGTTGTAGTTACAAAGCAGAATTTTTGAGATCTCAACAACTTGAACTGGCCTTCTTGTCATTTAATTGTAACATTTCGTTTTTTTTTGTATTACAGAGATTAGTGGAAAAGCCTCACTGAACATACCTAAAGTGTTGAGTTGCCTTACGTACTCGTCATCTTCAATCGGAAGCAGACAAACTCTTATACTTTGGGAATACACTATCCGATTATGATAGCCACAGTTTATTCAAAACTAAAGATCAAAATTTATCTATACTAGTATCATTCGGAAATTAATTAGAGCATACTAGACGATTGACAAATTAAAATTCTACGAAAACAATTTTTTACATGAATTTCTTGAATGAACCATTAATCAATTAAATAATATTGAGTAACTTTTTACTTAATTATCCACTGATTACGCTTTAAAAATCATATTAAAACATTTTTGACAACGTAATAAGCAAATAATTTAATCAACAAAAATTGTGTAGGTAGGCCATATAACAATCTTAAGTCAATATCTTAAGTTGATGTCAATAATAATAATGACAAAAGCCCCTTATAAAAAAAATTACCGTACCGATGTATGTATATATTATGATTATGATTAATTACTTGCTGCTGATATAATTGCCTTTAAGTATATACGACAATAAAAGCCACAGCCAACAAGAAATCCATTCACAAATCGATATTAACTTTAAACAAGTTCAGATTTCATTTATGCATATACATAATCTTTAAGAGTATTACTAACCACTTTCTTTTAACAAATCGATGAAAACTATATACCTACAACCTACGTATTGGCTCCAGAGTCAAGTGTGTTGGTTGAACGTTGTACCACTTGACCCAAAAATACTGAACGTCATCGTCGTCGTTTGTCGGCGCCCACGGAAGTGTTGTGGCTGTGTTGAGTGAGATTTAAAATAATAAAATCATATAGGTACCTATTTATGGTATGGGATTCATCCAAAGGAGTTTTAAGTTACCCCTACACAGTAAACAAGTTCCGATCAAGTTTTGGTTTGTTTTTATTTTTTTTAATGTGAGATGGGTTTTCTTTTTTATTTTTTAATTCGTAAATTTTGAATACTTATGATTTAGCGATATTTAAAATAATTCCTTAACCAATTTCCAGGAAAAAAGTCTCTATGTTGACATCTCTGTTGGTATTTTGAGATTATATAAAGTACACTTGGCCACCCTAGTCACTAGGGTGTGTCATTTTTATTATGATGATTTGAAAATTATTTGACAAATAACTCAAAATAATGATGTACCTACATAGTTTTTTCAAGGTGAAATTTTTAAGGGATTTAATATTTCATCAAAATAAACAAAATCAGAATTTCGGAAAAAATAACATTTTAAATCTTGATTAAATTAACATTATTTAGCTTTTGTTTCACTTATGTATATGTAATCAGCCCTTTAATTGTTATATAGGGGAACCTGGGGCATAATGGGCCTCTTAAGGATTATTGTTAAAAAAACTGCAAAAATATATTAAGAACTTTTATTAGAAAAAAATGTATTAATGAATAAGTAAAAGAAAGAAAGTTTTTAAAAATAAATTATTTGGTATATTTTATTTGCTTTGAAAAAGTCATTCAATTTGCCCATTATGCCACGGTGCTGAGGCATAATGGGCATATGTGGGGTATAATGGGCACGAAGATAAATTGGATTGCAATGCGAGTATGTTTGGTTCCATTCTCCAACATAAGCCTCTCCCAGGTCCCAGCACAAGAAAAATTATACCACTTTCAACAATCTCTGCAAGAAACTCATGTGGACTGGAAGTGTAAATACCCATAGTAAAAGAACTCCTTGTCTTCTAAAGTTGCTTCCTTCCTGTTTTTCTCAATTTTGCTCCGTGACGTGATTAAAACTTTTACCCCTATAGCCAAAGGACATTATTCTTGCTTTATTCTTATCACTTTGTCTTCCTGTCATAATTGCGAAACATCTGAGAAAATGTATAACATGCTGATGAAATCATATAGAAATTGATATTAAAAACATGAACGGGGCAAAATTGGCATCCATATCTATTATGCCCCGCCCATTCTGCCCAAACCTCCTTTTCAAATAAACATTTAAAAAATAAGTTAAAAACATGACCTTAATTAAAAAATAAATTTATGTATATAAACTTATTTACATATCTTGGTATTAAATAAAAAGCATCCAATATTCAAGTGATCATTTACTCGAAAAATTCACTTGAAAAAACCTTAAAATAATAAAAACACTAATCAAAAATTTTGTTTCGTTCAAAATGAAACGCAACTGCTATTTTTATCCCAAAAAGGGGTTTCCCCTAATAGCGAGCGATGTATTGAAACTGGTAGATTGCATTTCGGAGCTGACCTTTTATTCGATATAGAAATAAATAGGGGGCCCATTATGCCCCGGGTGCCATTATGTCCCGGGTTCCTCTAGTTAGTTTTCACCCAAAAGACACTACGTCAACCAATTTAAATAAATGAATGCGAAATTTTAAACGTCGCGTCATATGCAAATACTTCATCATAATCGCTGTTTTTTTTTTAAGATAAAGTTTTATTAACTTTACTAATATTGGCATTAAAAATATATATATCTACTGATTATTATGCGTTGCAATGATACTGCTGGTTACCCTGTTTTGAAGTGGCAAGAGCAATTTTATCAAGATTATGCCGAAAATCAAAGAAAAGAATTTGAACAAACAAAAATCTCTATTCAGCCGGTAATTCGTATGCGCAATTCTCAATTCTACATATCAATAATTTGCCAAACCGAATTTCTGTTCGTAAGCAATAAGCTAAGCTGTGGCATTGCTTCTGGTAAATGCTAATAAACGTATTCATTTTTAATGATGCAAGTAAATAAAGTAAATCAAAAAATGAACCGATAAAAATGTTATCTCTAGCATCTTCGGTTAAATACTGATGGCCATTCAAAAAGGACGGTCTCATAAATTTTGCGATTTTCTATGCCTTTTTAAGTCGACTGCGGATTTATGCCGAAAAAAAATATTTTTTTGAATTGCTTACATTATTTGATCTTGTGCGCTTTCCGAAAAATACTCATAAACGTTCCCACCTCTTCGCTATAAGATCTCAGTAATTTAATTATAAGCCAATTTTAATTATCTGTGGATCTGGATCAGGGTCATCGATTTATCTCTTGAAAATGAAACGATATACGGATTATAATGACAGGTGTTATATGGACATCTCTGTTTTACTTACGTTTTATTAATTTTAGGTACTTCCTGTCCTGTTTCTTTACACTGTAATTAAAACCACCTTACCATAAAAGCCATCTACCCGCCAGAGTAAGAAATAATTTTTGGGTCTTTAAAATTGATGCAGATAGAGAGCAGGATCCTGAATCATTTTTGTACTAGGTACGTGTTAAAAAATTATCCTGATACAGATCCGTAGATAATAAAACGCGGCTATTGAGATTTTAATAGAATTTGGTTTTTTTTGTAGATAACTGCTTTTTGAAAAAAAAATATCTGACATATACAAAATTTTCGGGACACCCTTTAAGTTTTTTTTTTTTTTTTTTTTTTTTTTTTTGTGAAAACTATAATCGCACTTTGTATCGCCAATTTATTTTTTGGAATGCAACTAATTAAAATTGAAAACAAATAAAATGCAGCAAAATACAGTTCACGCGCAACAAGTTGACCCAAATTCACAATGAGAATTAATTGATTGCAAGTCCACAAGAGGCAACTAAACAGACAAGCCTATAGCCAAGCCAAGCGGCTATGCTGCTGCTGTTTGAAATACGCAAACGAAACACGCGTTATTAGCTATATATATATAAAAACGTTTATTTGTATTTTCCGTATAATGTGGGCAATATGTTCGAATCAAATCAGCTGCAAATACTGAACTATGGCACATCATCGAATAGCAAAACCCAATTGAAGGCATCAATGAAAGATTAAAAGCCAGAGATATAAGAAAATAAACTCGATCACACAGAAAAAAAAAAAAAACATTGTTTAATTGCATTCTTTGGATCTTGATCCGTGCGAATGAGCATTAGCACGCCAAGCACATTCAACTCGGATACAAAATCCCAAGTGCTGAGTATATGATGACAGACGAAGCACGAACACGATGCGTTTAATTAAACGCGTGCGGTGCGGCCGGCGGCGGGCGGAGCAACGCGACGCAACGAGCAACCCACCACAGTGCGACAAAGCGATGAAGTAGCGGACAATGTGAATGCTTTTATAGTTTGCGTCAATTTTTGTTATGAGCAGTGAACACATTACTGTGGGCTGTCACATCAATCAATCAGTAAAATGAAACGCAAACTTGTTTCTTGAATTCGTTGTGATTTTAGATTGTCTTGGAGATTTATGCATTTTTGACTGTTTTCTTACAGCGACTGGTGATGTTAAAAAAAAAAAAAAAAAAAACTTAAACCTGAATGTTGCACCCTCCATATCGTGACGTGATTACACTGCTTCCATTGCAAAATCAATTAACCATTAAGTTAAATATTTCACGACACTTCGAATAAACGCCTTCGCTTTAGTGTTACCAACACCAACATTTTCCATGAGCCGACAAACTTATGATTTGTGGATGTTTTATTCTTGGTCAAATAGAGCAGGTGAAATAAAATAAACAACTGATTCCACGAAAATAAATATGTACTCTTAATATTGGCACAGTCACCAAAATATTGTTTTGAAAATAAAAAAAAAAAAATACGTTAAATTATAGAACGTTATTAAAAAGTACAAAAGAGGCTGAGTTTGACCCACGCTGATAACATCCCATTGGTTCCCTTTGAAACTCGACACCCCATGTTGTTTTTTATAAGAAAATTTCCAATTTAAAATCTTCAAAAAACTTATCAGTTGTGAAATCAAGGGAAGGATGTTTGCTATGGTTTTTTTTAATAAAAAAAAAAAACTGTAGGTTGATTCTTTTTCAAGTATTACCGATTTTTCACTACGTCATTATGCATAAAATGAAACCAGGCCGAAGGCGATATAATTATTTGTTCTAGAGATATTCGAGAAACAAGCCATTTAAAAACTTTTTTTTAAATTACTGTAATAAAAAAAAACGCCAATTGAATTTTTCTGAAAATACTTTTTGGATGTTAAGGCCTTATTATCTGTAAAATAAAATTTATTTGAAGTCGATATTTCTATGCCTTCTCGAGATATCGTCGGCGAAAAAAATCTTCCAAACTTACGTACACAGACATCTCTCCAAAAACAATGTAATCCGACTCCAGAGACCTCGAGAAATGTCAAAATTTTCAATTTCACAAATCGGATCGATTACAGTAACTTCGAATGGGAAGTTAAAATAACCCGTTTTTTTAAGTAGGTACCTACTGATTTTTCGAAAACAAAAGTTTAGAAGTTTTTTCGAATCCAAAAAATATTTCTTTAAAAATATTTATATGCAATTTAATTTCAAGATTTAAACAATTAACGAGGAAAGATACCGTGAATAAATGTTTTTGATAAATTTTGTTTCACTAAAATGCAGAAATTACAACAGTAGGTACCTACTCACAAATTTAGTTATCTAAATCGTTGAAATCGTTCCTGAGATAAATAGCTTTTATAACTGTTGTATGGCAGGTGCCGTTATTTTTAGATGAAAGCACGGTTCAACACTGTATTTTATTGTTCATTTTCATGCACATACGAGTACTATCGTTTTCTAGTAGGTGACCAACACTAATTTAATTCTTTTAAAACCAGATGAATAGATTTATTTTAAAACCACATACAAAAGTGTAACGGCCATATTATTCACTCAAGACATCTAGATTAAAACTTAAATCTGGATGTAAATCATACAAATTCAATGTAAATTCATCTGGATTTAAGTTTAAATCTGGATGTATCGAGTGAATAATATGGCGGTAAGTGTGTGCAACCCAGTGATCAAACTTTATTTCTACTGTTAAAGCTGTGATGGAATCAATTTTATATTTTTTTAAATAGCAAAAATAAATAACTCTTAACCAATGGTCTAAGATTAAAACCTCTAAGCGAAGATATACAATTACATATACATACATACTTCCAGTCATGTAATCGTGGTCGTAATGTGAAATGTCACATCGAAAACTCTTTGAGCTCGAACCGAAAGTTAAATTAATATCTTTTTACTTCTGATCTTAAAGCTTTAGATACTTAACACACAACACTACCTTCCTGACTATTAATATTTGAATCTTATGGGGTTTTCCAATGGTCAAAAAAATCAATTTTTTTGATCCAGATCTGTGAAAACACCAATTTTCGTCTTCCAATGGACGGTGTGCACATTGGACTCAGATTTACGATTTTTTTTTTGGCATAAGTCAGTCAGCTCGTGATCAGACACACACAACAGATTCACTCTGACGTTCAGCAGTCGTTAAAATAAAACACAAATTTTTACTCGCCGGACAATTTAATAAGAAATTTTTCAATCACAAAATTAATATTTCACTAAAAAAATAGTTTTCCAATTGAAAAAACTTCAATTCTGAAGTTTTAAGTGTCAAACAAAAACTAAATACTAACAAAACAGATGTCACAAAAGGAAACGTCAAAAAAAATCCACAAATTTTTAAAACATTTAAAAAATCCTGCCTCACTTGCCCGTCTCTTTCTCACCACAGAGTGGGAACGAGAAAAAGTATATAAAAATAAATAAATAAATTTTATGGCACAACAGCTCATGAAGAACTTGGGCCTAGTGACTTACAACTCTCAACCATTCCTGTGTGCGTGTCTGCAGGAATGGAGGGGACCTACAGTTTATTGCCGAATCCGAACGGCTAATGAGCGGCACTTTTTCTGTGACAGGAGATACTCTTGGAGGATTTGTCAATTCCTCGCAAGAGGCAATAGCCGTTTTTTCTTTTTAAATAAATAGGTGGCGGAGGCTGGGGCTCGAACCTTAGACCTCCGGCATGACAGTCCATCGCACTAACCATCAGGCCACGGCTACTACAGAAAAAGTATATAGACGTCAAAAAAATCCAAGGTGTAAGTCCAATGTGAACACCGTCATGGGCAAAAAAAATTGATTTTTCTCGACAAAAAAAATCAATTTATGAGATCTGCATTTTTCCGCAGATCTACCCCTCTTTTACTAACATCACTATACTCCAGTACAATTGACAGCTACCAGTTTGACAACATAAGGTCCACAGACATGAATATACACTTGTTTTGGAATCAAATATCATTCAAAATTTATTTTTTGCATCATAATACCAAACAATGTCCAATACTACCCTATTTTATTTAACTGCTTTTAAATTTAATAATCTCTCTCGCAACATCTGTAAATTCTAACGTAACTTTTATATCCTACATTCTCTTTTGTGCTTTCTTTCTTATTACGCTATTCAAATTGTAAAAACTTAAATTCGATCTCTTTGCTGCTGGACTTTCACACGATACACACCTTGGACTTGGTAACAAACAAACATTGTACAACACCATTTTTTATATTAAATTACATTTATACATTTTAACATTAAAATTCTTTTGGGGTTTTCTTTTTAAACGAAGACATTTAACTTGACAAAAAACTACGATAAAACAAACTTAATTACAGTCCACAATACAAAAGGAATTTAACACTAAACAATACAAAACATATTGGTCCTTAAGCTCGCCGGATAAATCGTGATCAGTGCGCGAAAATTTGATTAATTTCGTAATCAATTAATAATTGTGACTTGATTAAAATATGTATGGTGGTTTATGAAAAGTGCTCCTCGTGTACGGGTCGATGCAATATGATTTTTTTTGCATAAAACTTTATTTGCATGAACTTTTTATATCGAATTTAAGACCTGCATGACCTTTATATAAAATAATCGATTAATAATTAGCACCATAATATATAATACAATCACGTGATCTTGCTACAAAGTTGCATGCATTATTTTAAGGTTTATTCGCATGACTTTTTTTTGCACAAATGCATTGCCATTTTGGTGTTAAGTTTTTATGAAAATTTAAACTGAAATTATTGAAATTTCAATTAACACGTGTTGTACGAACATTGCAAATACATTCGGTTGTACATATTTATAATTTATACTGCAACAAATAATATTACCATCGGTAAAAACATTAAAAAAAAAAAAACTTTTATTTCGATTGTAAATCAAAACTATTTTCCAAAAATGAATATTGTGAAACAAAAACGCGGTCGTGCAAAGGGTACAATCACTAGGGCGTTATCTTTTTCGGAATCTGTAGATGATTCCACCCCTCTTGACATGCTAGAGATTCAATTAAAGAAACTTCAGGAAGCTTGGTCAGAATTCGTTTTGCAACAAGATAGTTTATACGAATTCTATGACCTGGAAGAGTTCGTGGACCCTGAACCTGAATATGGGGAATACGAAACAAAATATTTTAAAGCTTTTTCCGTATTTTCTACTGCCATTCGAAAACATCCAGATAAGGCTAGGGATGAAATCTCAAAACAAAATGCTTCACTTTTAGAAAAGCTTGAACAAACTAGCTCTCGTAAATCGGTCGTTTTGCCTAAGCTCGTGATTCCAGTTTTTAATGGAGATTATAAAGACTGGCCGGTATTTAAAGATTTGTTCACGGGAACAATTGATTGTAACACCAACTTAACCGCTACGCAAAAATTTCAATATTTGAAATCATTCTTAGGTGGCGAAGCTTCTAATCTTTTAAAACATATTTTGTGTACCGAAGAAAATTATCTCGAA
The DNA here is from genome assembly GCA_947049315.1 of Epistrophella euchroma. Classification (NCBI taxonomy): domain Eukaryota; kingdom Metazoa; phylum Arthropoda; class Insecta; order Diptera; family Syrphidae; genus Epistrophella; species Epistrophella euchroma. The sequence continues at coordinate 105,493,648 of OX346247.1, read as the reverse complement.
GCATGGGATAAGCTTGAATCACGTTATGACAAGAAAAATTTGATCGTTCATTCATTCGTTAAAAGCTTCATGTCTTTGCCATCGTCTTCTGGCTCCACCTCGAATCTTGAAATTCTGCGGAAACTTATGAATGGAGCTGATGAAGTTATACGCGGTTTAAACGCGCTAAAAATGAACTCTCGAGATCCCTGGTTGATTTATATTCTTCTTCAAAAGCTAGATAGTGAATCAAAGCAAGCTTGGTCGGAAAAGGTGGAGTCACGGGATGATTGTACCATCCAAGAATTTCTCACTTTCTTACAAAATCGATGTAACTGTCTCGAATCGTGTAGTTCGTTCACGCGTCCTCAAAAACCTGTTCCTAAAAATCAAAACCATATTCGTTCTCATTTCGTCGAAACAAACGCAAGTTGCCCAAAGTGTAAGGGGAACCATATACTTCCTTTTTGTAAGACATTTCTCGCTCTTGATACTAACGCGCGTCGCGAATTTGTAAAAGAGAACTCAATCTGTTTCAACTGTCTTCGAGTTGGACATGCATCTCACAAATGCAATTCAAAATTTCGGTGCAGATCATGCAATTCTCGACACCATTCCTTGGTGCATGATCCGCAAAATACATCGCAAAATAAACCAAAAATTGAACAATCATCTTCTTCGTCACAAACCCTTTCGAATTCTTCAATCGTTACAAATCACTCGCTCGAATCCAACGTTCATTCATCGACCATTCTTCCAACCGCTGTTGTCAAAGTTCAAGACAAACTTGGCTCGTTTCAAAACATACGCGTTATACTGGATTCTGGGTCCCAAACATCGTTTATTACGGAGAGGGCTCTCCAACGTTTGGGCATTCCCAAGAAAGCATCTCGTATTCCAATTTGTGGCATCGCTTCTACTTCTGCTGGCACAACCAACGGTTTGGTTTCATTGAAAGTATACTGTCGATTCAATTCAAACAACATAGATATCGATTTTCATGTGATATCGAAACTAACATCTATGCTTCCACCTCTTTCGTTAAAATTGAATACAAATCGTTTCCTTTCGTTGGATCTAGCAGATCCAAAATTCAATGAACCCAGTCCTATCGACATGCTCATCGGAGCCGACAACATTTTTAATATTATTCTCGAAACGTCTAAACCAGAACCGGGTGTTCCTAACTCATTTTTAACTATTTTCGGATGGGTAATAGCTGGGTCTTTTAGTCAACTTCCATCAAGTGAATCTGCTTTGGGATTGAAGACATTTTGCACACAACTTGACTATTCCCAAGAATTTGATCTAGAGCGCTTTTGGCGTCTAGAAGAAGTCAATTGTGAACCACCCTTGTCTCTTGAGGAGCAAAAGGCTGAAGATAATTTTATTCAAACTCACAGTCGTCATACGGATGGTAGATATATGGTAAATTTACCATTTAAATCTGATTCCAATCCAAACTTTGGAAATTCTTTTCGAATCGCACTCAATCGTCTTCATTCAATGGAAAAAAGATTTCTTCGTGAACCCGAACTCAAAATACAATATACTCGTTTCTTGAATGAATACATATCGTTGGGTCACATGGAAGAAATATCCGTTAATGAAACAAACAACACAAATGCTTACTATCTACCTCACCACGCCGTATTTAAGGCTGATAGCAGCACAACAAAGGTGAGAGTTGTATTTGATGGCTCCGCAAAGTCATCACCTTGTTCAAATTCTTTAAATGAATTGCTCTTCGTCGGGCCTGAAATTCAACGTGACATTTTTACAATATGTCTTCGTTCTCGTCGTCACATATATACCATGTCTGGTGACATCGAAAAGATGTACAGACAAATCTGGATTTCGCCAGATCATACAAATTTTCAACGGATTTTATGGCGTGAAAACCCTGAATCTTCGATAAAACACTATAGACTTTTAACAGTAACCTACGGAACTTCAGCTGCTTCATTCCTAGCAAAACGTGCATTAAAACAACTAGCCTTAGATTCGGCAAACACACATCCTCGAGCTTCTGCAATAATTCTTAATGACTTTTACGTTGACGATCTCGTAACAGGCGCTGACACCATTGAAGATGTCATCGCAATCCAAAAAGAGCTGGTGGAAGTATTATCGTCTGCCGGCTTCAATCTTCGTAAATGGACAACTAATTGCTGGCCACTTCTTCTATCTTTACCTGAAGATCAACGGGAGCTATCTCCTATCGACTTCGAAAACTCTCTGACGGTAAAGCTTCTCGGGCTGCAATGGTGTCCATCTAAGGATTGCTTTTCGTACAAGGTAAATCTTGACCATTCAACAACGTGTACAAAACGCCGTATTCTTTCCGAAGCATCTCGAATCTTCGATCCTCTTGGATTTCTTTCACCGGTTGTAGTTGCTGTTAAGATCTTCTTCCAGGATTTATGGAGACAGGCTGTAGGATGGGATGATGAAATCCCACAGGAACTTTCTCAACGCTGGGTTACTATTCGAGATGAACTTCACATAGTGGAATCAATCCATATTCCGAGAATCTTGTGGACGAATATCGATAACTACGAATTTCATGCTTTTTGTGATGCTTCATTGGATGCTTATGCAGCTGTTGTCTACTGCCGAAGTGAAAATCCAGATGGAAGTGTCTCAATTTCATTGGTCGCCGCTAAGAGCAAAGTTGCTCCCATCAAAGTGCTCTCACTTCCCCGACTTGAGCTATGTGGAGCTCTTTTACTAACCCGATTAATAAATAAAATAAAGATATCGTTACAGATCACACAACTGCAAGTCTTCGCTTGGACAGACTCGTCCATTGTCTTGCATTGGCTTTCCGCACTGCCCAAAAAATGGTCAGTTTTCATTGGGAACAGAACGTCGGAGATCATATCTACTATCCCTCTCAAATCCTGGAATCATGTTCGATCTGCCGACAATCCGGCTGATGTTGCTTCAAGAGGAATTCTTCCATCTCAACTGGCCTTGACTGGTATTTGGTGGAACGGTCCAGCTTGGCTCCAAATGGAACGAAATAGGTGGCCTGAATCTCGACATAATTTGGAAGGTATTTCTAGTGAGCAACTGGAAGAGAGAAAATCAAACAAAATCCAGGTATTCGTAACAAACATAAATGAAAATAACATCTTAAGACAAATTATAAACAAATCTTCAGACTGGATGAAATCGGTTCGTGTGGTTGCATACATCTTTCGTTTTCTTAAAAATCGTCGCCTTACTCCGGAATTACGAAATCTACAAGCCCTCTCAACTCAAGAACTTAATCATGCTAAAATATGCCTCATAAGGGCTGCTCAAATAAAAATATTTTCCGCAGAAATCGAATCTCTCAAAAAAAACAAATCCTTGCCCTCGCGAAACAAACTCTCGTCAATCGCCCCTTTCCTTGATAATGCAAATGTGCTTCGCGTAGGTGGTCGTATACAAAACTCTGAACTATCATTCAATGAAAAACACCCAATAATTCTCTGTAAATCGCAACCAATTACAAAACTTATAGTGGAATATACACATAAACATTATTTACATGCAGGTGTATCACTAATGGTGGCTTTATTAAAACAAAATTATTTCATTTTAGGCAGCCGCAACGTCATCCGAAAGGTGGTCAGTAAATGCTTTAGTTGCTTTAAGCAACGAAAATCTACCTCAGAGCAAATGATGGGGAATCTTCCAATCGAAAGGGTTCGATTTTCAAGACCCTTTAGCAAGGTTGGATGCGATTATGCTGGCCCTATCACCCTGCGTTTGGCTCGTGGAAGAAACCCTAAATTTGTCAAGGGTTACATAGCCCTTTTCGTTTGTTTTGTGACAAAGGGAGTTCATATTGAACTTGTCGGTGATTTGTCATCCAGCGCCTTCATTGCAGCCTTAGATCGCTTTGTATCGCGTCGAGGAAAACCAACCGAGATATGGAGTGACAATGCAACAAATTTTCATGGTGCTAAAAGGCTACTTGGGGAGATGCATGAGCTGTTGATGAACCAGCAGCGAAATAATGTTATCGCAGATCATCTTTCCAAAGATGCCATCGATTGGAAATTCATACCACCTTCTGCACCCCACTTTGGTGGGTTATGGGAGGCGGGTGTGAAATCCGTGAAGCAGCATATTAAACGTGTTATTGGTGAACACATACTAACATATGAGGAGATGTATACTCTTCTCTCCAAAATTGAATGTTTACTTAATTCGCGCCCAATGTGGCAAACTTCAGATTTTGAGCCAATTGCACTCACTCCGTCACATTTCATGATTGGAGAATCATATTGTGCAATTCCTCAACCTGATTTAGATTTTTCAAATTTTTCAATAAGTAATAACTGGTATCTTTTACAGACACTAATGCAAGGTTTCTGGAAGCAGTGGCACAAAGAATATTTAACCTCGCTACAAAACCGACCCAAATGGCAGAAGATCAAAAGGGATATTCAGAAAAACGACATGGTGTTACTGAAGGAACCGAGTCTGCCACCTTCCAAATGGATTTTGGGACGAGTCATAGATGTACATCCTGGGAAAGATGACAGATGTCGTGTCGTAACAGTTCGCACCAATAATGGAAACTACGTTCGACCTATTGTCAAGGTCGCCCCTTTGCCATTTTCTGAAAGACCGGAGTCTTCCAGGGGGGGCTGAATGTTTTGGAATCAAATATCATTCAAAATTTATTTTTTGCATCATAATACCAAACAATGTCCAATACTACCCTATTTTATTTAACTGCTTTTAAATTTAATAATCTCTCTCGCAACATCTGTAAATTCTAACGTAACTTTTATATCCTACATTCTCTTTTGTGCTTTCTTTCTTATTACGCTATTCAAATTGTAAAAACTTAAATTCGATCTCTTTGCTGCTGGACTTTCACACGATACACACCTTGGACTTGGTAACAAACAAACATTGTACAACACCATTTTTTATATTAAATTACATTTATACATTTTAACATTAAAATTCTTTTGGGGTTTTCTTTTTAAACGAAGACATTTAACTTGACAAAAAACTACGATAAAACAAACTTAATTACAGTCCACAATACAAAAGGAATTTAACACTAAACAATACAAAACAACACTAATACCATGACAAAACAAAATTAAATCTGAAATCGTAGGTACTCCATTTGCCACGGAAAAAAATCGAATTTTAGGCAGAAATCTGAATTTACCAAAGGAAAACCCCATTACATAATCAAATCCAATTTCTGTCATCGAGAGCATTTTCATTAGTCAATTGCACCCGATATCGTTATGCATACATAAAGAATGAAAAACACAGTGTAACAAAACATTCAATAAGTTCTGCCGCCACCGCTACCGCAACTAATGGAAATATTTAAGGAACACAAATAACTCGATAAACTTAATGAATTGAAGTGCATTTCATAGTTACAATATGTTTGACTTTAAAGATACATACAAACAGCATGTGTGACGTGTTATTAAGGCAACCTCATCATAAACTCAAACTCCGGAAACATTAAAACGAGACATTATTAAAAAAATTAAAATAGTTATCACCTTTGCGTGTTTTGGAATAACCATATGCAACCATTTCATCATTAATTTTAAACGCATTGAAATCAATCTAATTTTAGATTAGACGAAAACTTCACTTTGCAAGGGAAAGGATCTTCCATTCGGCATCTATTCAAGATACTGTCAGGGAAAATAAAAGGAAATTACATATTGTGTGTACAATATAAACATCAAAGTGAAGACTATACACAGCACTTGAGAGATGAAGACAGAAAGCGAAAACATACATACAGACGTTGTACAATGTTCATTCAAGACGACACATAGCAGCTCCAAATGACTTCTGGGCATGTCCTCCATTGGAATCGCATTGCAGCACTCACACATCACATTATATAGTCGCCGTTGTTTTAAAGGGAGCAGAAAGTAAGAAGTGAATAGCAGGAGAAGCTCACTTAACATTATAGTAGTCCACTCATTTAGAGGAGTCTTTTAGACTATACTATATAAGAACAAACATTGTATACCGCCACTAGTAAAGGGTTTGAGGAAGCTGCTGGTGTCGTGCTGCGTGATTATAATTTTTTTAGGGAGGTTATAAAATGGGTTGAAAAATCGAACTTATAACAATTTGAATTGTGTTTTATAATAGGTCCTTATGAGACGTCCAAAAGTTGGCAGAGGTATAACAGCTGTCATTTAAGTGCCTGTTTACATTGTATTTTTGACGAACGGCGCATCCAGTGAGATGGGTAGATTTTGTGTGAGTAAGAAAGAGAAGGGTTAATTCCACCCAAATTACGCCGATGCACCAGTTTCATTAAATGTTTTCGGATTGAGCAGGAAGAGTTTTTTTTGTGTGAGTGAGAGATACATGGTTGTTAAGGATGTGAGACAGGGATGGGTAGATTGAAATGAAAGTATTTTTTCTCTGTAATGTAAACACGAGGAACATTTTGATGAACGAAAATATGCCTCATCAAAAATACAATGTAAACAGGCACTAAGAAGAAATATTCAACCCAATTCTTTCGGGTGTAAAATGCTCCGATTCCGCATTCCCTGGTTGAATTTTTTTACCCTCGGTTGTGGGAATGAGTGTTCTGAATGATACAAACAGCTTTTTTTCAGTATTTGACATAAATCAAATTGTAGAAGAAAAATTATTTATTCCCGGGGAAACATTTCCCCGGGAATTTTCATTTAGAATTGGGCTGATTATGTTTTTCGGAGGGACATGAATGACTCTGAAAATAGGGCCCAGGAAAATTTATTTCTCAAAGATGACGATCTAGCCGAAAATTATACTATAGGACAGAGGATTCTCTGACGTCATTAACGTTGATAACGCCAGTGGTCATCAGTAGCGGAATGCGTAGTGCAAACGGCTTCGAAGACTGAGCAAATCTGATGCGTGGGTTCAAATGTCATGTGTGCATGTAGAAAGTTTTTCAAAATAAAATTGGATTAAAGCTTAGTACCACTAAAAGGAGACTGATGATAGGGCTTTTGGCACCCCTTAAAATAGCTATATCTCCAGCCAAACAAAAGAAAATCGTTTTCTTCACATAAATTTTGCAGTCATAAGTAATTCTATCAAACTTTCGTCGTCAGGTCGAGATGTGCTGTTTGTTTGCGCATTTGGAGCATCAGCATTTTTATAAGCTCCTTTAAGTATGCTGTCTTGTTCCGCCTCCATTTTTCTCCGTACCTTATTTTGATAGACTACAGTTCGAAGTACGTATCAAAGGGGGAGAGGTTGGAAGATCGGTAACAAACCAGACTATTACTATCACATTTTGTTTCCACATACACTTATTAAATTATACCTGACTTACTTCCTACTTTTTTGATATGTGTTAATAGTCAGTTGGATAGCGTAGAAAAGGCCTTTAGAAGAGTTTCTATCAAAATCAGCTAGTCCCTTGCCAGTTATTTACCATTTTTCCTCGAAACAAAAGAAAAAAAAATGGTTTATTTGAGATTCGTACTGACACATTCCGCTAGTCCAATCCGCTATTATTACTGCACTGGGCTAATTCACAATACAAAAGTACAATGTAGAAAGTAAATAACTTTTAAGTTGAACGGGATATTTCTGATGGGAAAGCAAAACTTGCACAACAAGTTTTTACTAGTAAAGGCCATACGAATATTTGCAAAGTTCTCCTCGACTCTATTTTCTTTATATACTGAACATTTTTGGACCCTTGGGCAAATTTGGTTGAATGGGTTGATGACAAAAATATAATAAATAGGTACTTGTAGTCGTATTTTTTTTAATGGTATTTTGTCAGTCCTGTTATGAAACATAACCGAATTCAGATTGAGAGCGAACGTGTGCACCAACCACCAAAATGTTTTGAATTGATAGGTACCAAATGTTTGTTAGAAGTGAAATATGACATAAACGCAATAGAAGCCCATACATACAAATTGAATCATTAAAAGATTTATAATACCCTGCAGAAAAGGAAGACGTTTTTAATTGAGGAAGGACGGTAGGACAAATAGTTGAAAAGGAGGACTGTCCTCCCAAATGGAAGACGGTTGAGAACACTAGATTCACATCACTGTAGCTTTTTTTAGTGCTTAGAAACTGATTAAAACAACACAATGTAGCTATACAACTGGCAGGAGACACTCTCTTGACTGCAAATGCATTCAAAACCTTGAAGTATGTCTAGGCAAATAACAGTTAATAAAGTCTCTAATATCGCACCCAAAACTAACAAAAGAAACAAGAAAAATATAAAAAAAAATTACAAGAAAATTCACACTTTAAAGTCCGAAAATTTCGACAATCTAAAGTTTTGGCGGTTCACAATTTAGAGAAATTCACATATTATCGGTAATCACATATTATCGAGGGACTACTTTATTACACAACAACTAAGCTCCGAACATATGTAATGTCGTAGACATTTTAGAACATAATAGATAAATTCCAATTTATAACAATTATAACAGTTTATCGACATTAAAAGTGGGTATGCAGTAAAGCGCTTTGCGTGACTTGAACAAAGAAATCTGCTTGCCCATAGAGTATGCCCACCAGTATAACCCTAAGTTCCATATTTCATGAAAAACTCTTCAGTGGTTTTAGGCTGTAGGTGGAGGTACAGAGTACAGACAGACGGAATTGCGGGACCTACTGTTCGAAATTATCATTTTTCATTGAAATCTCGAATTCGGTTATTTTTTAAAAATCCTAAACTTTCCCTTTGTCCTACCTACCTACATAATATCGCAAGTAAAAATGAAGAAGATTGTAAATATTTGAAGAAATTAACCCAAAGCTGATAATTTCATGAAACCAATACCTGCCCTTTTGGCATGAAGTAAAATTTGTACCTAACCTATACCTCGCATAGAATTTAAAAGAATCATCGTCGCATCGTCTTTGTTGGAGTAGGTGGTTCGTTGACCTACAATATAGAGCGCACCATGGAAAAACCAGCACCAACTCTCTATAACCAAATGTGCAAGCTGCAAAAAAAAAAAAAAACTGCTAAGCGCGTCTAATGTCTGCGGTGCATTTTTCTATTTAATGCAAGTACACAAAGCGTGGTAAATCTACTTGCGCTCGTCTGGAAAATTACTTTGAAGAATATTTTCATTCGGAGCGTTTTCTTAGAAACAATCCCTCTCTATTTTTTTCTTTCTCGGTCTCTCGTTCTCGTACCAAGAATCTTTTTTTGTTGATAGCTTATTAACATGCAGTTCCAGTGCACTTTAATAACTGTACTGAATTTGATGCTGATGCCCCTACATAATGTGCATAGCTTCATGTAAATTAAACTGATGAAATCGAAAAATCTAAAATAAAAATCATCAGATGAATTCCAATGAAGTCGCGCGGGTAATAAAAAGAGCAAAGCGTAATCTGTTGGATGAATTATTATTATTTTAAGAAGCCTCTGGAGTTGGAAAACAAACAAACTGGTCTGGTCGGCTGATGGAATAAGAGGGCATTGCATTTGGGAGAACTTTCTCAAGTCAATATACAAAATAAAAACGTTGGATTTATATTTACTCTTCGAATGTAGGATAATGCGTATGTTTTCTAAACATAACACTGCATCTTCGGAAATTTTATATGAACATACCAGAAGCATCACTACAGCATTTTAGGTCTTAGCCGCAACAACATGAAAGAGTAAACACACCCAACGACACAACACATTAAAGCTAACCAATTTTGCTGCAGATGCATAATATTATGCGGCAGCCAGTATATCTATGTATAGTAAATACCTTTATCTATGTGGTTGGGTAAATATAAATTATTTGCTTTATAGGTATTGAAATTCATGGATGCAAATAGAGCAGTATCGGTAAAATAGTGTTGGACAGAACACAGCAAATAAGGAATGCAACGTTGTTTAAGTAATGAGTTAATTCATAAATACCGGGGCAGAAAAGAAAAAACATTTGTGGTCGTGATAAGGTTTCCAGGTTAATGAGGGAGTTTTTTGTTTATAATTTTTGATCTTTAAGTTAACGGCAGCCGCTTTGAATATCTAGCACATAACTATAGGAAACAAGATTAATATTAACAGAGACACTATCGAGGTAAGGCTGTTTATTCGAATGGCTATGCAAATTTAGACGGAACATGTGAGTACAACTCACGAGTTTTCTGGTTAAATTAATGTTGCTTTAATTGCAGTGCGGGATTATCAGTTGGGCAAAAAAGCTTGTTGAGTCACATATGTTTTCCAGAATTCGGCTTCCCCCTGCTTGTGTTTTTAAATATTACAGAATGTGTTCCAACTTCGGTATTGAATCATTTTTGACATTTATGCGAACACTATGCAGGTTTTTTAAGTAATTTATTATTCCTATAGTTTAGTAGGATATTCATTTTTTCTTATTTCTTCATGCTGCATTCAATACGACATTCCAAAAGTTTAACAGCAGCATATTCAAGGTGTTGGTGGAGTGTCAGGTTCAAGCCATTTCTAAAGAAAACTTAATTAGTTTTATTTAAAACTAATTAATCCATTGAAATATTACATTGGTCAAATTTGTTCTGTCTTATTTGTGGGGGAGGATCAGTGTCAGAATAAAAAAAATATTTTTCGTTGTTTAAAGTACACCATTTGGGCGCCATTTTTAAATTAAAGGTAATCGTAAATAAAACGCATCTGAAGCCATAAAGTTTTGCTAAAAAAAAAAAAGCATTCGGTCTACTCCAAATTTAAAGCTTCAAAAATTAAAAAAAGAAAAAAAAATTGTGCTCAAATTAATTTTGTTAAAAATTCTACATGTTGAAGGATTTTTTTCACGGCTTTCACCCCTTTATTTAACTCCTTTATTTTATGTTTGGAAGAACAAGGTCGTATAATCCATCAGTCGTGCATTTTGTTTTTATTTAAATTAGTGTTGATCGGTTAATTCACCCGGAAGCGTAGCTGAAATACTTATTCGCCTACAAAAATACATTAACAGCAAATTTTATTTTTGTATTAAGTTAAAGAATATTTTTGCTATTGTATAACGTTTAAAATGATTTGATTAAAAAGCTTGGAAAACTTTCTTACGCGAGCGCACTTGCACTAGACAGCAAAAAAAAAAAAAGTAATGTAAATGCAGATTTTTCAATTCGCTGATTTGTCACATAAAAAGCTATAACAAATCAAATATAACATTCTCTAAGTAAACAATTAAATTTACACCTGGTAAACAAAAATTCTTCTAGATAAGATAGAGAAGGTAGGTATAGGTATGGGAAATTTTCCTTCATTTTAATCTTTATTGTTCGCTCAAGTTCTATTTCAAACTCTTTGTCTGTTATCATTGTAACAATAGACAAGAAAATAATATATAATTATTAAGAATTTACTTGTTTTACCCTACATCTAAGAAATCTTTTAAATGCCGCTCATCTGCAGCTGCATACACAATCGAACCAAATACGAATAATAATTATTAGGTATTGTTTTTGTTTGAAATACAAAATAGTAACTGACTAAGATCACAAAACTGTACAAACTCATATGTATATTATTGTTTAAAAAAAAATTGACGTCATAAATAAATTGAATTGATTGCTATATACTTTCCATATTTTCTTTAACAAGCCATGACATCATATCAATAATAATTATTTTAATAGCAAAACAAAGCAGACCCATTGAACAAGACGAACCGAATATGAAGAAATTACCAAGGATTTTTATCTTGAAACTAGTTAAGATAAGAATAATGTCATCACATCAATTTAATAAACAAATACAAATAAACAATAATAAAACTATCAAAATAATCATTTCCCATAAGTAAACTCAAGTACGCTCGATGACACAACTTTACATTCCCCTTTTTTTCAGGAATTATTTGTAAATAAATTAATATTTATTTTTGAAGGTACCTACAAGTTGAAAGTGTGTGGCATTTACACTTTGGAGTTATCAATAAATTCCTCTTTTTTCTTAACAAAATTAATGGTTATTTATATTTGCTTAGGTGGGTTTTCTCATGTTTGTTTTGCAAAGACCCGTGAAAGGTAGGTATGAAGATACAATTTTGATTACATTTATCAAAGTTTTATCTGTTTTATTTAAAAGAAAAGCTATTGCACTATGTTCTTAAAAACCTTTATGCGTGAAACAGATAAAAGCAGAAACAGCAAACACATTGGCGCAAATTTTTAGACGATTTAGTATGATGTTAAAGCATTTTTAGTATGATGCTAGGTGAAAAACTGGCTTTTCCAAATTGTAAACGAGTTAGCATTGTATTATCTTTTTAACATTTTACTAAAGTTAAAATCGCCAAATGCCTATTTTATCTTTTTAGTATCATACTAAATCCAAGTGTCACTTTGACAGCTACAATTGCCAAAATAGGTTGAACTGTCACTGTTTTAGGCGTGTTCAGCTAGAAAAATAGGTTTAGTATGATACTAGTTAGAGTTAGAAAATTTTTAAAACTAACAATATTTAAGTAAAGAGTTTTAAAGTTAGAAAATTTTTAAGTAGTATCATGCTAATACCTTAACATCAGGCTGTTTAAAATTTTGCGCCATTGGCACTAGCAACAACACCGGCATTGTATTTATTTGACATATTGAATCAAAATAGGTATTTTCTTTGTAGTTCTACACTTCAAACAGAAAATTTAGGACTAAAGGCTTAACTACTTAAGGCCTAACTACTAAGTTTAGCAAAAAGTGCAAAAGTGAAAAAGTAAAACACACAGTCGATGGTAAAATTATTTGCACTTTGTAATACTCAAACCATATATGTAACTTCCATAAAGACCCACAACTTTTAATAAAATAAATATTTTATGTGTATCAAATTAGCAGGTCCCTTTTTCCGTTGCAGATTAAAAAGTATATAGTAATTAGTTGCTACTTAAGCCTAGTACGCAGATCAGGAAAAAATTTTCTTTTCATACAAAATTTTTCCTAGGACAAATTTTGTCTTCAGTTTTTTTCCCAGACAGTATGCAGTTCACGCGCAAAATTGTGACGTTTGTACCCGTTGTAGGGAGAAGTCTCCACTAAATTTTGCCAGGAAAAATAATGTTTGAAGCATTATTTTTCGGGAAAATTTTGCACAGGTCAATAATTTTGCAAGATAGGCACGCGATCAACTATTGTTTGTCGATAATTTTACAAAAAGGAAAAAAAGAAGAAAAAATATATTTTGCACGAATTTTCCAACGTTTTTGTGGAGATTAAAATTGTAGAGATAAAATTTGTCTTTTCGCGATCTGCGTACTAGGCTAATTAGTTACGTAAAAAAAAAAATTAATCGCTGTTTTGGTTTGCGAAAAAATAAGTGCCCTCCTTGGCGTCAACTTAGCAGGTCAACTTTCTCAAAACCATAAATAAACGGTCCGAGAGTGGATATATATTGGGAACTACTTAACTTAACTTCCTTGGTGGTAGCGCCTTTAAGTTGTTGTTGTTGTTGTTCACAAATTCAATTAAATTGACGGAATAAAGAATGGGCAAGTCTAATAAACTGACATTCTAGTATGTATAGTACAATAATAATAATAATTACTTAATTTCTAATTAGTTACACAATGCCTATATTTTATCCGATAAACAAATTTTAATGAATAGATGCTTCCTTCGACTCAGACTCGGACACACACGACTGACCCCCTTCGACTTGTCATCTCTGCCTAACAAACGCAACTCTTTCATCTAAACACATAACTTCCGAATGCAGCAAAGTTAACAATCTTTGTTTAAGACTATTTATGAACACTAATCTTTTAAATATTCTTTCAGTTCCTTCTGAACATAATTTTACAAAATCTGGAACTAGATAATAAAATTTAATTAAATTAATGTATTTGACCACTGGGGCGGTCGTGGGTGCTCAAACCAGTAGCTTAGATGATCTTGTTTTGAGCACTCACGACCGCCCCACAGCTTATTTATTATACTACAATATTTATTAATACACAATGTTTAAATCTCAGCAGAAAGCCTCGTTAGCTAACTGGGTGACCAGAATGGTGACGGAGACGGAACTGAAGCCGGAGCTGGAATAGCTGTCAAAATATTGAATACACGCAAATTCAATTGGGCTCTTCCAGAATCTGACTCTGTCTTTTCTCTTTCTAATTTTGAAAGTTCTTTAATCGAAAAGAAGCTCTAGATAGGGGGAAAACAACAATACAAACAAATAGAAATACACACCGATACTGTTTGCGCCTTTAATAGTGTGTTTGTTTTCCCCCCATCTAGAGTTTTTGACGTTTGGTGGAAGTTCTGGAACACAACGGAACGTAGACGCATACGGAGCCGCAGCCGCAGATGGAAGAGTTCACCAACTTTTAACATTTCACGTACGGCACTTTTGACGTTTCAAATTGTATGAAGAAAAAAAAACAACTTTTTGGGTCGGAAAAAAATATTGTGGTTATTTGTATCGCGAAAAAAATTATTTATTAAAAAGAAAATTATTGGAAACAAAAAATGTGAATTCTTACTGAAAACTTAACTTTTTATAATTCCAATAATTGAAATAGGCAACAGAATTTTTGTAACCATGACCAAATATAAAAATTATTTTTTTCTAGGGTTCTGGGGGGGGGGGGGGGGGGGGATCCACCCCCCATGCCACAACCCAGGTATTTTAGCACAAATTTCGACTCGACTTGCTCCTGCAGCAGAGTCGAGTCGGTTCAAGCTCATTTTAACTGGATGCAGGCAGGTATACAAAGGGTCGAAGTGAGCTGCAAGCTCGCTTAAATACCTCATGAAAACGTAGTAAGTACATGTGCACTGCAAGTCCTACCCTACCGCTATGCTAAATTTCAGCAGTCTTCTAATGCACCCACATTTTTTAAAAAAGATAGTTTAGTTCTTTTCCGTACCGAAAACAAAACTATATCTACTTATGTACACAAGTAATCTGTTTGGGAAACAGAAAATTGCGACTTTATATTGATTTTTCACCGTGATCGTAAGTAAGTCCATCCAAGCAAGTTCACACTGCACAATAAACAATAGGTAGGTAGGTATAAAAAAATAAATAAAACGAACCATAAAACAGTTTAGTTCAAGTTCAGGGAAAGATTCCGCGAGAAGACAACGACGTTTAAAAAAATGGCGCTGTTTTAAAAATGTTCGTAGGTTAAAATTGGTATGATGAAATTAATGATTTAAAACAAAGCATTGACTTTTTATGTATCCAAATGAAGGTTTTTTGTGTCCAACAGGAAGAGCATACGAAAGATTCATTCATGAAATTGACCCGCACCCGGTTTGCTCTTCTCTTTAAAGTTTGACTGTTTCAATTTCAGAGATTCACCCGGGGCTGTCGACGTAAGTATGTTCTAATCGAGCGTAATGGAGTGTTCTTAACACGAATTTAGTACATATACATTTTAGCCGTATTTTTTTTTTTTTTTTTTTGTAAGACCGAAGGGAATTGGATGAAAAAAAAAGATGTTGGGGCTAAGCAATTAACGTATTAAATACAACAACAAATTATTCTCGGCGCTTAACTTGAGCGCGGAGACAAAATTGTGTTACTGACGTGAATCGATGGTTTGTATGGAAACTCCTTTTTTTCACTGATCTCTATAATACACTGGATAGTGGATTCCCTACAAAGTATAACAGTTTTTCTACTTCCAATTGAAGATGACAAGTACGTAGGCAACTCAACACTTTAGGTATGTTCAGTGAGGCAACTCAACACTTTAGGTATGTTCAGTGAGGCTGAAAAGGCCAGTTCAAGTTGCTGAGATCTCAAAAATTCTACTACAACCGAAGAGGGGCAAAAACCAAAGTGGAATTTCTAAGCAAAAAAAGCAAAAGAACCATCACTTTTTTGTAAATTTGATTTTTTTTGTAATTTAAAATAATTGTAAAAGTGAATTTAAAATATTTTAGCTGCAATTTTGTAAAAAATTTGCATTTCATTATGTTATACAGTTATACCGTTATACAAAAAAATAGGCAACTCAACAATATAACAATTCTCAAATGGCATCAACTTTCTTGTATGGATGCGCTATCCAGTGTATTATAGAGATCAGTGCTTTTTTTCTACTGTGGCGTCACTAATTCCCGATGTCGCTTTTTCCAACCAATTTTCTCTTTTATTGGAAAAAAACACGCCTATTGTTCTATTTTCTTATTGGAACCATGAACCAAAAATAAATATGTTAGCAATGAATTACATTACATTATGTATGTAAATGCAATTTTTCACAGTTTTCTTAGAAAACGCTTACAGTACAATCAAGGATGGACTACAATGTTTTTCAATAAAATGAAGTACCTACCTAAATGCAAACCAATTGCATCAAAGTTAAGTGAGGTTTTTAAATGGTCCAAAGACTTAAAGAGAAGATAAAACTTTGATTTATTTCTAATATCGCAGAATACTCATATTAAACTGCGGTGAAATTAAGTCTTTTTTTTAAGCGTAGTATAATTATTTTGATCTCGATTAAGTGAAAGTTATAAAACTGTAAAAATGATTTGAAAAAAACGAATATAATCCTTTATATAACATGTATAATGCAAAATGGTATACAAAAAATGGTATAAATGGTATGGAAGTTGCAATAAAGTGCGACAAAAGCTGCGTTTTATTTTCTACGGATCTGGATCAGGATCATTTCTTAACACGTAATACAAACACAATTCGGGATCCTGCTCTCTATCTGAATCTATTTCAAAGATCCAAACATTAATTCTTATTCTGGCGTGTAGATGGCTTTTATGGTAAGGTAGTGTTATTGCAGTATAAAAAAAAGAGACAGGAAACAACTGAAAATAATTAAAACGTAAGTTAAAAAGAGATGTTCATATAAAACTGCTGTCAGTGTGATCAATATCGTTTTATTTTCAAGAAATGATCCTGATCCAGATCCGTAGATAATAAAACGCGGCTAAAGATACCATGAACTATATCCTAACCGACAACTACCGAGTATTTATAGATATATGTATGTTTTGAAAGCTTCAAGAAACGAAATCAGTTTTAAATATGCGACTGACTTGCGAGCTCCATAAGTGAGAATTTCTGCTTATCAAATAAAAGAACTATTTTTGTTTTAGTGGACTGTATTGAACGACATTCAATGTTAAAGATTTTTGTAACCTTTTAGTCGAATGCGTTTCGCCCAGCATGATTTTTTTTCTTAAAATATATATTCAAAAAAATTTCACCAAAGCATTCTTGACGAATGAGGGGTGTAATCTTATATAATAAAGTGTAAAGAGGCTATCTCAAATTCAAAATTATCAATAATAAATTCCAGTTTGTTTTCCGTTTTAAGCTAAACTGAAGAATGATCGTTCAGAAATATTGTGCGGCAGAATTAATTTCAGCCCTCTATTCGACTGAGCAAATACGAGTGTTTCGCTTAGTTAACTAGGACATCTGTTGTGGATTACATTATGGATTTTCAGAATCATCCTGAACTATAAGTAATCATCAAGACTTATTCCAAACAGTGAGTTACGCAGATGAGATACACTGATATGCCTTGGAATGGAGTAAATAAATCGAATGCAGTCGTTAAAAGCAACATTTAGTTTGCGCTTTCATTCACACTCCAAAGCAGGATAGAGAGAACTATTAAAACTGAAAAAGGGCAAAATCAGCGATTTAACGAGGTGTTTTTTCATACTGGGTAAGAGCAAAGCTGAGGAAGATTTTAGGTACGTATTATTTAAAAAATATACTTCAGCTCGTGGTTTGAGACCAAGGCTTTATAATGAATGAACCAATTATAAGAGCTTGTGTTTTGTTTAACAAATATGCCGATATAGTTGAAATTGATTGTCCTATTTAAAACGATTATTATGAATTGCATAAATATCTTTTAAGTTGCTAAGTTCATTATAATAGTTATAATAGTTAAGTTCATTATAATAGTTATGTGGTCGTTAAATGGGTGATTTCCAAATTTTAATGAGTGCACCCCCAAAAAAGTCTCTAAATATGTAAATATTTAACACGTCCCGCCGCCGCCGCCGGGCCTGTAGTTTGTTTCATATAAATTAGAGTTTTTTCTATATTTTCATTTTTTGTCGCAAATAGAAATAACACAAAAAATTCGGTGGCTATATGAAAAAAAACATAGTAACCTGATTTTGTTATTTCTATCTATTTTTATGGAAAAAAGTACAGGCCCGGCGATAGGGGCAGGAGGTTTCGCGACGTGCACTCATTAAAATTTGGAAATCACCCATTTAATGAAAACTCTATAGTATACCTATAGACGAATAAATAAAACATGACTGACAAAAATTTACTGTAAACTTTATTCTAGTTACCTAATCCAGTTCCTTCGCTTTTACCTAGACTATGTTCTTCCCTTCGAATAGGTATCAGAAACGACATCACTGACCCTGATATTAGTTTCAAGAGCATCATCGAAGAATTTTAAGGTGTCAAACTGGTTCTGGTTGGGTTCTTTTTTTTTTGTAGAACCCAACCAAGCCCATGGAATGGATGGATTGCATGCGGCATGCATATACCATCCATACTCCCCAAAAGCCCAAACCTAGCCAGAATCAATTCATATTCAGCTCCTTTCTTAAGAGAAAAAAACAAACAATCATAAGAGAACTTATTTTAATGAATCTATTTAAATAAACTATGTATCTGCTGAATTCAATTGAAAACGAACCAAAAAAAAAAACAAAAATTCACTCCCAACTTATAGTCTTCTTGTTAAACCAAATAAACTGAACTTACCTTATTTTACTATTTAGCTGTTAAAACGTTAGATTTCCCAAATGACAGTTGAAAGCATGTTGAAAAGTTTTAAATAAAGAGTATTCCTTGAAACAATAAATAGATTGACACTTCTCCCTCCCAGTTTGTTTAATTTTCAGGACACACAAGTTTGTGGGAATTCTCACTCCAATAAGGAATTTTTAAGGGTGCGACATAAAGTGCAGATGTAAAAAAGATATTTTGACGAAAGAAAAACCGCAGCCCAAGGAGCACAAAATATACGGCAAGTGCACGACAAGAAATGACTAATTGGAAAGACGCGTTTTCTCCCCTTCACTTTTTCACTTAAGAATATTTTATTTTTACTGTAATAACTATTTTAACTAGAGAAGAACCACTGTGCACGATAAACAAATAAATATGTAAATAAACTTTACCGCACTCTAAACAATTGACTTCTTTTCTCTTTATTTTTTTCTTATTTTGCTTTTCGAATGCACCAAACCAACAAGAAAATGGGGAACAAAAATTCAAAGACACAGACGACCACAAAAATCAGATTCCTTCAAGTATTGATTTTTCTTTTTTTCCTTTCTATTTCTAACCACAAATTTTCTATGTTTAATGGATAATAATTGCACAAAATAGAGTTATGCTTTTAAAAGGGATTTAATAAAAATTTATTTAAAATATACAATTGCCAGAAAACACAAAATCAATTGTTTTTGTTTTTTTTTAACTAAAATTTCTTATGTGATTCTTCGGATGGAATTATATCTATGATATTTTCCTTTTTTTATTACAGAAACAGTGAAGCGAATTGAAAAGAATGAACGACTGCAGAACAGTTTTATACAACCGCGGACCGCATTCAATTTGAAAGAAATTTGCTGACTGAAAGCTGAATAGGCGAAACATCGGATTTCATACAAAATCTGAAATTCGTTTTGTTGATAGATATAAAAAAGTGAAATAATCAAAGAGAATTGATTTTGTTTTAAGAGTGTTAAAAGAGAATTTTTAAACAGAGAGTTTTATGCGCTTCTTCCTAAGCAAATAAATGCACATTATAGGGATGCCATATAGCCACGGTATGCACTTATGCAAAATAAAAAGATAAAATTATTTGGCGCAATTATTTCACGCATTAGCCTATAGAATTTTAGTTGATGAGTGTTTTATTATTTTTTTTTTTAATAACACAGGTGGAGGTGATTAACATTATTGTCTTTAATTTTTTATGAAAAAATTGCATTGCAGAAAGCACCGTTGAGCGGAGGAAATTCCATACTATAGCTTTGTTCGAATTTCTACACAATGTTTTTTTTTTTAATATGAACTTTCAAGTATTTTCCCTGAAAATTCGTAGAAATTCGTAGTTTTGGACAGTACAAGAACAAAGCTGTTACTTTCTTCAGGTATTAGCCATTTAGCCTAAAGATTCATTTTTGTTCTGTAAACAGTCAAGGCTTTTTGCCAGTGTTATGCCATGTAAACTATAAATGTAGACTACACGATCGTCTACATGTAAACAATCAAATTTAGACAATTAACCATTGTGGACATTACCTAGTCAACAATGTAAACAATGTAGAAAATTCATAGAATAAGATTTTCTTATTACCTTTGTCTTTTAAAATTGACCCAAAAATTATTGAATTCTATCTTTATAAACCGAGTCTACATCCACCAGGGACGAAACTGAAATTAAACTTTTTTTTTTAACAGAAAATTTAACAAGAGTTTCAGCGCTCTAGGTGATCTTGGCATAAAAAAATAATTTAGCACTTCTAGATTTTAACTTTATTCGATACTTCATCCAAAGAAAAACACGGCATTTCTGTAATGAAATGAGATCGGGACGACTCAGTTATACGAGACTAGACCAATACCGTGACAACTCCTAAGTTTTGTTAGCAAATTAAAAGATCTAGAAGTTATTGTTGAAATTGTCGACACATTGTTTACATTTTCGACGTTGTTGACGCATTGTCTACATTGAAACGTAGACAATTAAAGTCGACACGTAGAGGAAAAACACTTCTTTTTTGCACACATAAAAGTTATCCCCAGGTCGGCTGTGACCATTTGTATTTTTAATAAGGAAGTGTTTCTTCAAGCAAACAAAGTTGGTTAGAGTCATACAGAAAAATTCCCTCGTATAAAATTATTGATGAGTAGGTAAATGTATTTATTACAAATAATAAATATATAGCTGTTTCGCAGTGTTATCACATTCAAAATAATTTTTAAAAACTTTTTTATCCTATAAAACAAAAATGCAATAAATCTGAAGTACCTACATTAAAAAATTATTTATTAGGTATGTACTTTTCAGAAAAAAAAAAACTAAATATTCTTTGAGTAAAAATAATTGTAAATAATGTATCTTTTTTGAAAATATGTAGGTATCCTCGATAATAATTATTTATAGATATTTTAAATCACGTTTAAATCGTCCATTCGTTAGTTCTAATAAACATCGTAGCTTGTCGATAATAGTTACACTCATTAGCAGTACCAGACCAGTGCTTAACAGACTTTCGTTTCACAGGGTCTTTACCTGAAATATGTCATAAATTACCATCTTACACTTTTGATAGAAAGAAAAATCGATTGTATACCATAAAATGTTGGTTGGGCATTTTCATAGATTACTATTTCATTTGTCTCAAAAATTTCACAGGGCAAAGTTATGAAGTTAAAAGAATTGATTTACTGTGAATTTTGTTTAAATCCACAAGAAAAAGACCAAAACTTCCTTTTGGCACCTACAATTAATTAATTACATTCGAAAAAAATACAAAACAAAAAAAATTGAATCGAACCCACAAATTAACCCTCTATCGAATACAATTTTTTTTAATTTTGTAGGGACTTCTTAAGACAATAAAGTACACAAAAAAACGCCATCAACGCTTAACCCATTTATAGCAGTTATAATATACATATTTCTAACTTCTAATTCTATTCAGTTCATAAGCGAATATATTCATTGCCGCTACCTAAGCGCATTTTGTTTGTATTTTTTAAGCGGATATACGTCCAGAGTACTCGTTTGAAAATCCTTTTTTCACTACCAATTAAGTAGTTAAATTCCATTAATAAGTGAATAATTAACATATTCGATAAAAACAACATGCGGTGATGTGTGAAATCGTGTAAAAACGCAAATAACAAGGAGTGCACAAAGTTTTCTCTTCACTAGAATATTTTGATTCATATGTTTCATACATTAATGTAAAGTGATGTTTTTAGATAAATAAATTTTCCTAGAATACTTGAATAATGATATTTCGTGTAATTTTGCATAAAAAAAAAGCAAATTGGTTTAAAATTAAATCCTAAAACATACTTCTCCTTTCAAAATTAGAAATTCTAGTCCAGGGACGTATTAGTTTTTATTGGTGATGGCACGGCGGTACAATCCGTAGAGCGCCCGTAGTGCAGAGTTATTTTTCAACGATTTAAGTATGTTATTATGTTCACATTTAATTTTATCACAATTTAAAAAAAAAAAACATAACTTTCATTCAATTATTTATTTAGGCCCATTTGCTGAAACGAAACTTAAGTATTTAAGTTCAACATAAGAGCTTATGTGACAGTTTACGCTGAGGAAAAAGTAGAACATAAGCGTTTAAGTTGAACATAAATATTTAAGTTTCGTTTCAGCAAATGGCCCTTAATCGTATAAATATAATCCAAATTTGAAGGTTTGAATGAAATCCAAATTTTTTTTTAACAAGTTCATTAACAACTACCTTGTTCCTTTAAAGTTGCCTAAGTACTTATGAGAATATAAAATTCGTAATCTAGTTTTACCAACTACATAATGTTCCTACTTTCCTGACCGAAAAGAAATATAACTAAAAATCATTTGGGGACCCCAACTTTTAGCCATCTAACTTCACGCCGACCCTGTGACATAGGTCATGTCTAGTGGAGGCGGCCTGTTGTAGTCCCCTTTCACACGAAGAAACAAGTTGCTGAAGATTTTTTTGACGTTTTCTTTTAATTTACTGGATGTAAATGATACAAATTCAATGGAAATTCTTCTGGATTTAAGTTTAAATCTGAATGTATCGAGTGAATAATATGGCGGTTATTGTCAGTCTGGATTTAGAATTAATTTGTTGTTGATTTTTTTAAAATTCACAGGAAAAAGACCAAAAATGCCTCTTGCACAAAACAAAAAAAATTGAAATAAACCCACAATTATTGTCAAACGGAAAATTACTTTTTTCATAGAATACTCTTTATAGCTTTACACCGGGTCTCCACCTGAAATATTTTATAGATTACTATCTGTCACTTTTGATAGAAAGAAAGAGCGATAGTATACCATAAAATGTTGGTTGGGCATTTTCATAGCCATCTTCATAAAAATTTCGCAGGGCAAAATTATGAAGTTAAAACAATTAAAAGAACTGATTTATTGTAATTTTGCTTAAATCAACAAGAAAAAGACTAAAACTTCCTTTTGGCACCTACAATTAATTAATTACATTCGAAAAAACACAAAAAAAAAAACTGAAGCAAACCCACAAACATCGAAGGGAAAATTGCTTCTTCATAGAATGCTATAGCTTTCTATGAGCAAAGCAATATGTGGCAAGAAATTTTTTATAGAATACTAGAAGTAGCCTCCATGAACAATTTTCATAGCATGCAATACAGTATTCTATGAATTCTTTCTCGTGGAGCCACCATGTTAGGGATAAGTAGCCAACTAGCATTCTATGAAATATTTCTCGTGGAGCCACAATGTTAAAAAACTTTCAAGGCAACCCTGATCGTTATCAGCTGCACCTGTCAAAAGCTAACACACACAAACAAACTTTCCAATCTAATCCCACACATGCGCATAGATAACAAACTGTCATATGGAAATTGGCCGCATTCATCAGCACATTTGACAGTTCTGAACTGTCATTTTTAGAGCTTCTGATTGGCCAGCAGTCATAAAAATTCAGTTGACGTCGATTGACATTTAGTTACGTTTCTTACGTTTTTTTCTGAATTTTCAGATGAAAAATTCTATCTGAAAATTCAGATGACAGCTAAAAGAAACAAAAAAACAGTTTTTGATCCAGTTTTTTTTTTTGGTGTGTGGTCTGATCGTCTGGGTCTTGTATCGCTTTTCGGATTTTGATTTTAAAGTGCAAAAAATAATAAAAACAGAATAAATAATTTCAGACTTTTTTGTGCGTTCAGTGTTACGTTTTTCAGAACTGAATTTTTAGATCTGTCAAAAACGCGGTGATGAACGTGGCCATTTTCTTCTGCCAGCAGGTAGTGGCCGCGTTCATCAGCACATTTGACAGTTCTGAACTGTCATTTTTAGAGCTTCTGATTGGCCAGCAGTCATAAAAATTCAGTTGACGTCGATTGACATTTAGTTACGTTTCTTACGTTTTTTTCTGAATTTTCAGATGAAAAATTCTATCTGAAAATTCAGATGACAGCTAAAAGAAACAAAAAAACAGTTTTTGATCCAGTTTTTTTTTTTGGTGTGTGGTCTGATCGTCTGGGTCTTGTATCGCTTTTCGGATTTTGATTTTAAAGTGCAAAAAATAATAAAAACAGAATAAATAATTTCAGACTTTTTTGTGCGTTCAGTGTTACGTTTTTCAGAACTGAATTTTTAGATCTGTCAAAAACGTTGTTATGAACGTGGCCAGTCTCTACTCTCTCTCTAGTCTCTACGTCTGCTACGTCTACTGTAGTCAAATATAAAATTTTCTTCGCCGAGTTTTCGGTAAAACAACATTCGGGGTGGTGTTTTTCTGATAGTGCATATCTATGGTCGGAAAATTCATCCGTTTTCCACTAGTGTGTCCTTAAAACAGATTTGACTACCCCAAGAAAATTTTCACTGAAAACCAAAAGAAAAACGCAGCAAATTGGTATTGAAAAAAAACAATGTTGTGAACGAGAGTGATAGAGCTATATTATTTTTTGTTTGGTTTCTTTTATAAACAACTTCCTTTTACCAATTAAAATTCAATTACTGTTGTGCAATCGATTGAAATTTTCAATAAAGCAATATATTACTTCTGTAATATTGAATTTAAAAAAAAAAAAACTAACTAAATTAATTATCCGTGGAAATGTCCACTGAAAGCAATACCCCCGTGGACCCAAGAGTTCAAGTAAGCTGTTTTGTCTATTTTTCATTCTATTTTTGAGTCTCAAATCAAAATATAAATAATTAATTATTTATTATTTTCAAAAAATGATGTCATAGGAAAAAAATTTCAAATAAAAAAAAATACAATATTTTTTCCCCCTTTATAATAGGTTGAGCTGGAAAAACTTAACTCTGCCACTGACAACATTAACAAATACGAAGTAGAATTGGAAGTGAGTATTGATTATTTTGTTAGCACAACCTTATCAAGAAGAGAATTGAGTTGTAGATGAAGATGGTAGATGAGTTGTGAAGTGATATGTAGGTAGCTACATAAATGTGTGGCTGTGTAACAGGGAAAAGGTGGGAGTAGGTTTTAGAACCATAAGCACTAGTGTTGTCCTTTGGAAAAAAGTTTTGCAACTTCAAAGGATCTAGCGATTATAAGTAGTGCTTGATTGGTCCTTACTAAATAAACTACAACTGACCTATTTGTACCCACACCTTCGAATTGGGAGTAAAATGAGTAGGTAACCTACCTTCCTATTACATTTTCTATGAACATGGTCTTAGAGACTGAGCTGTGGCCTTCAATTAACTAACAATGCTAAAAATAGCAGGATTACCTACGTACCTTATGTAAAGTTAAAATCCATTTGAGTCAGCAATATACCTAGATCTCAATCAAAAAACTTAAGTCAATCTTGCATTGGGTCGATCCTTACAAAAGATTTTTAAAGGCTTTTTCATTTATTTATTTTTTTATGTAGGTAGTAGGTACTTGTATTTATGCATTCAAACATACAAATATACTGTTCCAAAAAAAAATCCAAATCCATACCAATAAATGAATTGAATGGCAAGTAAATTTTTGTCGTTTAGATTTGTAAAAAAAAAAAAAAACGTAGGTACCCACCTATTCGTAATTATTTTTAATTATTTTTGAGAATCAAGAAGTGATGCATTGTTGCTGATGCATCAGCAACGCAACATGAATTTACCCATAAACTTTAATATTGAAAGCAATAGAAAATTCGAAAACTGCAATAGAGGGTTTAATGTAGTTTTAAACTTACGCAATGTTGAAGCAAACTAAAATTACGAACAAATATTCATCAAGGAATATAAAACCCGGGAAGGTTTCTGTTGAAAATTTATCTAAATTTTATTATGGATTATTTCTTCTCCTATTTCACTTTGATTTCAAACATTTTCTTGTTCAATTCCTGCACATAAATCAATTTATTTTATTTTTTTCTTGTTTACTTTTAGGAAGCTAAATGTGAATTCAAAAAACTTTTAGCTGAAAGTGTTGAAAGAATAAAGCAATCCGCCCACAAGCTTAGCAATTCAATTCAAACAGCAAAGCCCTACTATGAAGCCCGACTGTACGCAACGCAGGTATATTCCTATATGAGATTTCTCAAACATATTTCATTTATTTGAATTAAACATGCAATAATTTATTAATAGCTTTCAAAAGAAACACAACAAGCAGCTAGTAATTTTGAAAAGGCAAAATCTGTTCACGCAGCTGCAAAAGAAATGGTTTATTTAGCTGAACAAGGATTAGGAGAAAAATCTACATTAGATACTGCCTGCCAAGAGATGCTGAGTCATGCGGCTGGTCGGGTGAATCAGTCTCAAGTTGAATGCACTGAAACGCGAAATATCTTAAAGATGTGCGAACTAAAGCAAGAGGTTGCCAATAATCGTGTAGCCAAACTGCAATCGCAGCTAAAGGGTGCCATAAAGGCTTCGAGGTAAGCTTTTAATTTGCATAACGATAATGCCTGGACAACCCTTTTAAATCAATAAATCTTATTTCCTATTTGGAGAATACCTACATGCATATATTTGGTATTTGTTCTTAAATCTCGGTTTTAAGTTTGTTTAATTTTTTTGTTTTTTTTTTATTTTGTATTATTTTAGTTACAGCATTCGAAGAAAGCTTCTTTTAATCAATTTATTGGCATACCAACATGATTTATTAATTTTGTAAGTAGACACGTTTTATTATTTGTAAATGTTTGTCTTTTTTTAACTGTTAAGTCCACTTAAGGGTGCATAAGAATTTCAAAAATTATAATTTTTTTACCTACATTTCAAGACCCTACTATGAAACTCGAGCAAACTATAACGGACTTCTAAAAACACAAAAAGAGAAAATCACCAGCCTAGAAAGTCGAGTTGCTGAAGCAAAGATGTCCTACAATGATGCACTAAAGAACCTGGAACAGATATCAGAGGAGATCCATAAAATGCGACAGGAAAAACGCAAATTTATGCAAATTGAACAAAAAGCTGCAGAGGCACACGCTCAAGATGTTGTTAGTGCGCAATTTCCGTGTCGCATTGAGTCATGTGATGAGTATCTGGATATCCCTCCAAAGCTTAGCACAAAATCCAGTCCAGTTCGACAAAAGTATCCCGACCAACATGACTGTCCGCACTTACTGCAAGATTTTGAGTCCATTTTAAGATTCCCACCAGCTTCGGCGGGATATGGAGATATACCAAAGTCTTCGAGTGACACTTTGTGTTCGACAATTGCCCGCCAACAATTGGTTACTACTTCACCAATAATCACAAACGATGACATAGAGCAATGGACTGAAATTCGATTGTCAAATTCGGGAAGCACCAGTTCCAGTTATTCTCATCATTCGGGGAGTGGTGGTGGTTTGGCAAGTGGCTTGATCGATGATCATACACCAACTGGCAGTGAGACTTCATCAGATGAAACGCGAAAGGTTACCTGCACGACGGTATTCAACATTGACGATGGTGTCGATGACAAGAAACGTCTTGGTACAGACGCAGGTGGCATAACCACATGGATCTCTCGGTCAAGTAGTTTTAAGACATCAGGACGCAGACAAAGCCTAGATTTGTTGATCGATGCTAGTGACAAGGTCAAGGATGTCTTCACTTTTGGAATGCAAAGAGTTGGGAAATCTCTGGAACGACGGAATAGTGAATCCGAGATGAATAATGAAAATAGTGATTTTTTCCTCTTTTCAAGGTAAGTTCTTCTCAATAAATAAAATGAGAATAAATAATAATTTATTGTTTTTTTTGTTGTTGTTTAATTTAAGGTCAGATAAAGATCACCTTTCAGATGAACAAGTTGAGAATTTACTTTTAAATGATGAAGGAGACTTAGTACTACAGAACATGAACGACATATCAAATTATTAAGGAATAGGACAACAAAAAAGAATTCCAGATAAATTTAGCTAAAGCAATGGATACCTACTATTTTTGAATTTTTGTTATTATTGTTTAAGTAGATCATTTATTTTTTGTGGTTATTTATTTGTTACTTGTTTTGTTTTTCGCTTTTATGAAAGACAACATTACATTCACAAAACTTATCTAGTCATTTGGAAAGTTTATATTAGATGTCGATTAAAGAGGCAACTGTTTAAGGGAGTGATATTTCTTCATTCCAAAGAGAAGTTTTTGTTTTAATTGTTGTTGTACACATTGTTGGGATTTTTAAAAGTTACTTTTTCCAATATTTCCGCAAGTGTTTACATGGACCAGAATGCTCGATAACATGGATTCACAAACATCGAATTTAACCGGTTGACATACCACGTTAGAAGGCTTTCAAACAATTTGAACCAGGTTTATAAGAGATGATTTTTTTTGAAATTGAACAATTATTGTTGGACACATAAGGTGTAGGTATAATCTACATTACATACCGGCATTGGTAAAGTGTAAAATTCAAATATCAAATTTCCTTGTGTTTTACACTTATGCCTTGGGTGGTTATTGGAATTATAGTCTCGTCAATTTGTTGAGTTTAATTTTTTAAATGACGGAAAGCAGATACAGACTTTCACATATTTAAATCGAAGAGAAATAATAAAAATGAAACAAGGCCAATATTACTTTTTGTTTGAGAGTAATATAAAAGAAATTAATTTTATTTCAACTCCTGTAGATAAGGTTTTGTAAACGATATTGTTTCTCAGGAAATATATTTTATAATTGATTATAATCCAAGGAGAGAGAAAAAAGAAGAGTAACTCTATTTTTTTTCTTAATCAAAGCAATAGATAAGTAATTGGATTTATAACAAATAAATAAATACAGTTAATACACACACAACTACATACTAGTATGCTGAAATAACATCACATTTTTGGATGGGTGTGCGTGATAGGAAGAGGAACACTCCTTATAACAAATCATCACAGTTTCACAATAGGTACGCACAAATATTCAGTTGTTTAAAACATTTTCTGCATAATAACTCTCTGTTCTGTGTCCATCTTTCGCTGTGCTTCATCGAGTGCCTTAAGCTCTTTTGCGACAGCCCCCCGCAATGATGGATCCAATTCAATACACTTATTGAAATCTTTTTTGGCTTCATCCACGTTCCACGCACCAATGTGTGCCTTTCCACGTCGAAAGAATGCCTTAACGTTTTGTGAATCGAGGCTTAATACTTCAGTGCAGTGGTGTATCACTGCGTAGAAATCCTCAGCTATCAGACGACATTGTGCATAGTTGAGGAGCAGAGGCACTTTGAGAGCGGCTAATTCATACCATTCCGTATCGTGGGGTTTTTCTCTAGAATATAATTAAAAAAAGTCTTGAGATATTTGATTAAATAGTAGTGTGGAGTTCCATACTTTAGCATAAGTTGCTCGAGAATACCAATTGCCTGAGAATAGCATTCCTCGGCTTTTGTGTAGTTCTTTTCTTTATAAAATTGATTGCCCTTCTCCCGAAGGTCATGTGTAGCTTGCATTTTCTCATCGTCGGACATTTGCCAACGTTCTTTTTCATAATCCTCAGGCATTTCGATTGAGAACAATTCAATGATGAATTCCAGATCCGAGGGATTTGTAAATAGATCGTCGAGATCTTTATAACCGATTCCCTCGTTTTGTAATGTCATGCCACAGCAGTGTCGGCGTTCTTCTTGTTTCTTGCCAACGTCACGAAGAGTTTTCGAGATAAAGGGATATTGTGAAACTAACTGTTGGGGAAAAGAAACAATATCTTTTATTTATCTATAAGACTGGACTTAGAAAATTTCATAACTCACAGATTTGTCCACAGTAAATTTGGCTACTTCATTGAGAGCCATTTTCTGGACAATGACCTCCCATACTTCGAGTTTAAATTTTTTGCCCAGAACCAGTTCCATTGGTTTGGCCATTTTGCGACTATCATCGAGGAGAGTTCCATCGCTCTTTCGTGTTTGGAAATGGAATTTCACCTATAATGAAAATCAAATAGAACAACTTCGTAGGTATAAAATATTTTCTGTCGCCTACACTTACCCTTGTACCAGGTCGAAGTTGAACATATTGTTTGCCAGGATGTAAAATTTTCTTTTGTATCAAAGCGTTATCGATTTTTGTGTCCATGACTGCGGCGTTGGTGTTCTAGTCAAGCAGAGGATATTGAATGGCTATTTGAGTTTAAAAGTACCTCAACTGCGTCACATAAATAGGTCATATAATTTATTATAGTTTGTTCCTTGGTGTGTGGGCTGCTAATTGTGATCACGCAATTTAATTAAAAATTGATTGTTCTATTTTTGTTTTGTACATAAACTGAACTGGAATAAGTTTATTGCTTTTTAATCGCTTAGGTAAACGAGTACCTATGTATATATTTTTTTTTAAATTTTATAATGCTTTTCTTAAATTTTGAGCGATAAATATTATCTGGTTGATAATAATTTAAATTTCTCACGAGTTTTCTATTTTTTAAGTTTTTTTTAACAAAAAAAATACACAAACATGGAAAACTTAAGGCTGGAAAGTAGTCAGCTGAAAAATGTCACTTTTACAAACGAAGTTGGGTGCATGTGTAGTTCAGGAAAATAACTTGTTTTTGCAATGGAGACACATTTCCAGAGCGGCAACGACATCAAAAGCGGTCGCGCGGCCTGGTGGTCTTTGTGTTCTGTAGAATCATTTTATTCATTATGGATATTCAGAATATTTGGAATACCAGTTTTGTTTGTCCCCTTTCACACGAAGATACTAGTTGCTGGTGATTTTTTTGACGTTTTCTTTAAATCTCCGTAACATCTCTTGTACCACACGCAAGCAACAAAAACCCGGAGATTTTCTTTATTTTCCTTTTAAACTACCTTGGTTGAACGCACACAAACGTAGTGTAAAGAGAAACGTCAAAAAAATCTCCTGAATTTGTTGACCGGGGAGATTTCAATTCCCCCTCTTTCTTCCTGCCCTTCTCGCCAATGAACTAATTGTTGCCGGCAACTCAGTTGCCCTGTGTGAAAGGAGACTTTCTTTATTCGATGGAATATTCCAGAAAAACCATGCTGTTGCTTTATTAATTCTAGAATACTTGGATTTTGAATCCATTATTTTCATTTTATGTAAAGAAAATAATACTGGGCGCGTTTAGTTTAATTGACGTACTTATTCTTTTTTATGGCAGATTCACATTATTAGTCGCGTTTTATTATCTATGGATCTGGTTCATATCCCTTGAAAATAAAACGATATGGATCACAATGACAGCAGTGTTATATGACCATCTATTTTTTACTTAAGCCAGGTACGCAGTTCAAGCTAAACTAAATTTTATCTCTACAATTCTTATCTCTACAATCGTTTGCTAAGAGCACAAATGTCAAAATTTATCTGTGAAAGAATGCGTTGAGCATTATTTCGCGTGCTAAATTAAGTGGAGACTTTTTAAATTTAGCGCGTGAACTGCGTACTGCCTAGCTAAATGTCCTCGCTAAAATTTATCTTTGGAGGAATTTTGTATGGAAGATAAATTTTAGCGCGATCTGCGTACTAGGCTTTACGTTTTAATTATTTTCAGTTGTTTCCGTCTTTTCTTTACACTGCAACAAACACTACCTTACCATAAAAGCCATCTACCCGCCAGAGTAAGAATACATTTTTGGATCTTTGAAATACATCCAAATAGAGAGCAGGATCCCGAATTGTTTTTGTATTAGGTACGTGTTAAAAAATGATCCCGATCCAGATCCGTAGAAAATAAAACGCGCGCTATTGATGTTATAGTGACGTATAAGTGCTACGCTTTTAATGTTAAATTTCATAATCGGACCTATCGAGGTATTCCGTCGGAAAGGAAAATTCTCCGCGATGTCGGTGGATATCAAAAATGTCACTCAAAGAAACACCTCGAAGCAACAAAAATCCCCCGATTCATATGAAATCAGAGAATTTTCCGCTCCGACCAATACCTCGATGGGGCCGACAATTTTGTACCTATTTGGGAATGTGTACCAAAAAAAAATATTTATTCAATTGTTTGACATTTGGTATGTTTGGCAACATGACATTTCTTGCAAATTTTCACAAATGTTCACATTTTGCTGTAAAAAAACATAGGGAAAAAAGCCCATGTGTTGGAAACGTGAACATTTCACGTTACCAAATAGGCATAATATCACCGAACAAATGCATTGCCATTCTTTTTGTTCTACTTTTGTTTCCCTATTCATTCCAATCTGGAAATTCTAGATAAACATTTCTAGTCGTAATCATAAACGTTGTCTAACTGTTGACAGCCGCCTAAGTTTTAAATAAACATTTTTAATTGTTGCTAAAGTGATCTAACTTTTTATCTAACTTAAGACAACGGAATCGACTGTCTAAACCTTGGCAAATGTAATTTTTGTTTTTATAAAATAAGCATATTTCCGTCTATTTCAAAATACTAGACTCTGATGTGTAAAAAAAAAATTAATTAATTCGAATGTTCCTAACTATTGCACATAATAATTATATGCAGTTTTATATTTTGTACCTTTTATTGCTTTTTTTAACTTAATATTATCAAGTCCAATTAAATAGTGCTAAGTCTTCTACTTAGCTGATTATTTATTTCATTAATATCTAGAATTTGTATTATTAAAAAATCTTCGTATTATCCGTGTTTTTTATTGCATTTTTAGCTTCGCTTAAAAAAAGTCCATGTTAAATACAACAACAGTACGAATCATACCAAATTATTGTTGTATTTAATATGACTTTTCTTTACGCGAAGATAAAATGCACTAAAAATCACAGCTAATTTAGCTGTTCTTAATTTTTCGTTGATTTTGGTTTTGTATGTATTTTCTTATAAAATAAATGTTGTTTTGTTGTTTTCAATAGTGTTCCTATACAGGTGGTCGCCTAATTCTTGTTTTATATTTTAGGGGATGATTCCTGAGAATCATCATAAATCATACAAATTCAATATTAATTCATCTGGTTGAAAGTAAATATTCCATTCTTTTATATACTTTTTAAATCAAGTTCTTTAAATGAATAGTTTTTGAGAAATTAAATTCCAAAATCAAAATTTTTGAAAAAAAATTATGAATTTTTTTTCAAGTTAATATATTTTTCAAAATTAAGCCCCACTGTTTTTGCAAATATTCAATGCCCTGATTAAGTTTTAGTCAAATACTAAAAACCAGATGTAGATTTTTTTTTAGTTTTTGAGAAATTAAAAAAAAAAAAAAGGAAAATATGCATTCAGTTGCATTTTTCTGTAATTATTACAATAAAAAGTAATCACTACAACTTTTTTCACGATTCCTCTTAATTTAATTACTTTCTTTTAATTACATGTGCCTAATTGAATTTTAGTAATTGATTTTTGAAATTAAATTTTATTGTTATCGATTTTTTTTTATTGTAAATCAATTAAGTGTAATCAAAAAATTTAACTTTTTTGTAATCGACTCTGCTCCGTATAAGCATTAAAATCGATGCTCAAATTTCTCTTAAAATTAAATAAAACCGAATGAGCGTCTCATAAGGTATCTAGGAGTATTAGTGTCGGCCGTATTGTTTAAAGACGGTAACGGAGATGACTGAAATTTATTGAAGCCTTAAAAATATAATACAACTTTTTTTTTTTTAATTAATGGTTTTTGTCTTTCGGAAAATTATACTCGTATTGAGACCGAGTTTTTGTGAAAAATGAATGTGTTTTGTTCGTACGCATATAACTAGGCTGAAGATCATTCCATTTGTATGAGGATTTTTTCGTTGGATTCGTATTGAACCAGGAGCCGGAAATTTTAACGAAAAAGTCGGAAAATCACGACAACCTAAAATTGCATACTTTTTGGGCGGGTGGGCCAGTGCTTAAGAAAAATTAGGCTTAGTAAAGTTTTTTTCAAAATATTTATGAAAAACCTAGGGGTCACTTAAAACAATAAACAAGACTACACGATTTTTTGCATTTATTGGCTTATTTCGGGTCATCGTTGACTGGATTATCAGCTATATTCTCTTGTTGGCAAATTTATAATGTCTTAATTAAGTAGCATGATATCACGTGCCTAAATACTCACTTTTTTCTTTTTATAATTTCTTTAGACTTTGAAAATAAAATACTTTTCCCTTATCAATGCCGATTCAGTCAAATCAAAATTTCAGGTTCGACATTTAAATACTTTTGGGTCAAATGATAAGCAATTGAACAACTTGATAAGATTTGAGTCATTACTTAAATGTTATTCTTTTAAGAAATTGAACACTTAAATCAAATATGTAATTCAAAATTTAAGTGATGTAGCATTTTTGCAGCAATAAAATTTATTTTTTATTGACATCTTTATTGAAATAAATAACTAAGCTTAAAACGTAGAGTAATCTTAAAATAACTTAAACATTTTGATTATCCCTTAAAAATAATACATACAAGTATAATTTTAATAAAAATTAAAAGTATACTCAAACAACTTTGAGGGGGGGGGGGTAAGACTACGTTAAGCTACCTCCCTTCCTGTGGGTAATCTCTTCCGTTTTCCATACAAAAGGTTCTAGTCGATCGTCTATGTCCAGAAAATTATTGATGGATTCCAAACTCTCAATGTTCTCATTTAACAAAGAGTTGCAGCGACTTAGCTGTTGCGATATGCTGCGTATTTTTGAAAACTGTTCCGCATATGCAGCGTAAGTCTTTTGCATATCGACGAACGATGCAAATAGCGTCGTTACAGTGTTATTGATTATTTTTGTTTTTTCAAGAATCTGACTTTGTTCGGTGGCAACATGTGTGGCACAAAAATTCAAATGTGCCTGCATGCGATGGCAAATATTCTGTAAATGCACCGACTGGAGGCGCTCGAGAATTTCTGGCTCTCGAGATGAAGGCAGGGAGAGGGTTTCGCGCATCACGGGCAGAAACATTGGAATGTTTCGGATTCGAGCTAAGTCTGGATCTAGATCGAGATCAAGGTCTCGGGTTGTACCTGGTTTGACAATGACTATGTTGTGATTTGATGTTGATGCTGGGCGCTTTGGTTTGGTACCAGTTTGTTTGTATCGACTGTTGGCGTGAACGCTCTTCAGGCCGGTGGTGGAGGTGTTTTTATTGCGGATTTTAGGTGAATCACCAATTGGTCTGTCTGTGTACGACACATAGGGTAAGTCTGAGTCATAGCAGACACTTAATGGTGGCGAGACAGGACGCCCTATGTCCGAGAAAGTTGGAGAGCCTTGCTGCTGACTGCCCTTACTGCTGGCGGACCCTTGACGTTGGGCAGCAGCCCGCCGTTTTGTGGAAGAGTTTGCCGAAGATGACCGGTCGTGTTCGAAGACTTCACGACCATCCCTGTCGTTACGAGTTTGTGAAGACTGCTCCGCACCCATTTTTTATATACTTCTAACTTTTTGCTAACAAAAATTATCGATTTTTTTGTTCGAGTTCAAGAGCACTTATTATTTGAATTATTGAGACCTTACATTATAATTTATTAACGAAATGACTTTCAAAGTTATCATTTTTAATTTAATAGTTAATTCTAGTGAATAAAACTTTATTCAATGATATTTCCTTATACTCTCACTCACATCACACACTTCTTCTCCTTAGAAATAGAATATAGAAATAAATTTAAAATGTTTTTTTGTTTTTTGCACCAGCTGATGATTTTGACGGTTATATGACTTTTTGATGACAGTTCTTTTTTTACTTGTTGATTTTTACTAGCGACATCTCTTGGCGAATATATTGTTATAAATGTAATCATTTATTTATTAAATAGGGTACATTCGGACTAGTTTGATACTTCCTAACTTGTTTTTATAATTTTAATATAATTTATTATGCCACTTCGGTTCTTTTCATTTTGTTGTTATTTGACAACGCGTCAAGAAGTAATTTGAGACAATCATATCTTTTTTAAATTGTATAAGATTGAGATGTCTATTGGACTTTCTTAAAGAAGTCATGATTATTTCATTAACTGCTTCTTTAAAATAGATAAAG
Organism: Epistrophella euchroma; assembly: GCA_947049315.1. Lineage (NCBI taxonomy): Eukaryota > Metazoa > Arthropoda > Insecta > Diptera > Syrphidae > Epistrophella > Epistrophella euchroma. The sequence continues at coordinate 105,457,607 of OX346247.1, read as the reverse complement.
AAACTTATTCGAGGCCTTCGTACCCTTAACGCACTTTTATTTGATTTTGAAATTCATATACGATTTTGTTTATATCCGCAATCAAGTGAGACAAAAACGAGATATACATATGTTTTTGAATTTGTTGGGAAAAGTCTCATACAAAAGGAATGGATCAACTTAAACTCAAAAACCGTTCTCTAAGGCCTATCTCTCCAAAGCCCATACAATTAAAACAATAAACCTGGGGCGCCTACTAGTAAAAAGTGTAGAGAATTGCATGCATGCGAACAAACATCTTTTACCAATCAGGAAGTTAGTTTGGAATACATAACAAAATTTTTATAGAAGGATAAAATAAAAAAACACTCTCACTACTCGCCCAACTTTTTAATCGAGAAATAAAAAAGTATGTATACCTAGATGCAATAGTATAGGTAGTAAAATTGTTTACAAGATTGATTATTTTTATTTTAAAGTCACTCGTTAAGGACGTTATTGGCCAGAAAAATACGAAATTTCAGACTTTTTTGCAGCTTCATAATTTTCGTTGGTATTGGTTGTACCATAAAACTATTATCGAGTCATATTTGTAGGAAATTTAATTATAGAAGTTGTTTTTTTCACAATTTTTTCGTCGGAAATGCGTTTATTTTATATATATATATTTATATATTTATATAGTAGCCATAGCGTAGTGGTTAGTGTGTTGCTAAAATAAATATTAAAAAAAATTCGTGCTGTGGTTTTAGGTAGTTTTAATTAGCTATCAGTAGTTTAAGTACTTAGTCATAATTAGCTTTAGTTTAGTTTTAGGTATTTAGTTTATAAGTTTTATATAAAATTAAAAAAATTGATAATGGAGTCGGTGAAAAATAAAACCGTTAAGAACTTTAGTATTAATTTAGTTTTAAGGCCGAAAGGCATTAGTATTAAGTAATCATAATCATAGCTTAAAGTTAGTTGTAAGTTATTGATTAGTAGGCTAGTTTTTATGTATTTTTGTCTAGCTTTAAGTTGAATGAAAAATAAAAATGAATTTTAAACCAAAATAAAAAAAAACAAGTGCGTCCCGTACGCCAGGGGTCTGGGTTCGACTTCTAGCCTCTGCCACCTAAATTGTGATGTGCTTTTTGCCGAGGTTTCTTTAGTATTAATTTAGTTTTAAGGCCGAAAGGCATTAGTATTAAGTAATCATAATCATAGCTTAAAGTTAGTTGTAAGTTATTGATTAGTAGGCTAGTTTTTATGTATTTTTGTCTAGCTTTAAGTTGAATGAAAAATAAAAATGAATTTTAAACCAAAATAAAAAAAAACAAGTGCGTTGCTCCGTCCCGTACGCCAGGGGTCTGGGTTCGACTTCTAGCCTCTGCCACCTAAATTGTGATGTGCTTTTTGCCGAGGTTTCGCTCGCCGGTTTTGCCAGGTCGTCCTGAGGAAAAAGTCTTTAATTCAACAACTCTTTAATTCTATATAATAAATAATAAATAGTACTTTTAATCAATAACGGCGGGGCGGCGCGTGGTATGTTAGTTCTGATCGGTGATGTTCTAGTTGTCTTATTGTTAAGAATTAAGACCCCTCGTGATACTATATCGTACAGGTACTACACCCCTGGTGGCTTACGGAACGGCAGGCAACAAAAGTTTTTCAGAGCTACCTTCTCCTTATGCGAAGAAGTAAAAAATCCTCCAAGAGTATCTCCTCTGTCATAGAATAGTGCCGCTTACCTTAGCCGTTCGAATTCGGCAGTAAACTATAATAGGTCCCCTCCATTATCCTACAGATACGCACACAGTAATGGTTGCGAGTTGTAAGTCACTAGGCCCCACTGATCTCTACAATACACTGGATAGCGCATCCATACAAGAAAGTTGATGCCATTTGAGAATTGTTATAATATTGAGTTGCCTATTTTTTTGTATAACGGTATAAATGTATAACATAATGAAATGCAAAATTTTTTTACAAAATTGCAACTAACAACTGACAGGCCCTCACTAGTCAACTGATGAGTCCAAGTGAGATCGCCGGGACGAAACGCCAAAAATTTTCATGGACTAAAGGCCGTTAAAAGCTATATTGAATCAATAATTCAACAAGTCCAATAAAATAGTGCTAAGTCTTCTACTTGGCTGATTTATTTCAGTAGTATATAGAATTTGTATTATTAAACAAAAAATCTTCGTATATAAACATTGCCAGGCCACGGGCACAAAAAAACTTCTATCTTTAATGATTTGGAATTCTAATCTGGTTAGATATAGTTCACACTAGGTATTCACCATGAAATCTATGTAAGATGAACTGAACTTAATGGAAATTGCGTATTGACAAGGCCCTCACTAGTCAACTGATGAGTCCAAGTGAGATCGCCGGGACGAAACGCCAAAAATTTTCATGGACTAAAGGCTGTTAAAAGCTATATTGAATCAATAATTCAACAAGTCCAATAAAATAGTGCTAAGTCTTCTACTTGGCTGATTTATATCAGTAGTATATAGAATTTGTATTATTAAACAAAAAATCTTCGTATATAAACATTGCCAGGCCACGGGCACAAAAAAACTTCTAGCTTTAATGATTAGGAATTCTAATCTGGTTAGATATAGTTCACACTAGGTATTCACCATGAAATCTATGTAAGGCCGTGTGCGAATTCGTTTAAAATTTCGATTAAATTTTATCCTAGATTAAATTTTGACATTTCTACGTACAGATTCACCTCACTAGTGTCAAAAATTAATCTTCGGATAAAATTTAACGCGATTTTAAGCCAATTCACACACGGCCTAAGATGAATTGAACTTAATGGAAATTGCGTATTGACAAGGCCCTCACTAGTCAACTGATGAGTCCAAGTGAGATCGCCGGGACGAAACGCCAAAAATTTTCATGGACTAAAGGCCGTTAAAAGCTATATTGAATAAAATATTTTAAATTCACTTTTACAATTATTTTAAATTACAAAAAATCAAATTTACAAACAAGTGATGGTTCTTTTGCTTTTTTTCTTAGAAATTCCACTTTGGTTGTAATAGAATTTTTGAGATCTCAGCAACTTGAACTGGCCTTCTCAGCCTCACTGAACATACCTAAAGTGTTGAGTTGCCTCACTGAACATACCTAAAGTGTGGAGTTGCCTACGTACTTGTCATCTTCAATTGGAAGTAGAAAAACTGTTATACTTTGTAGGGAATCCACTGTCCAGTGTATTATATACCCCTAACCACTGATCTCTATAATATACTGGATAGTGTATACCATTCAAGTATAACAGTTTTTATCATTCCAATTGAAGATGACATAAGGTGGCTGAGTGGCCATTTTTGACATCTGTGAAACAAAAACAAACAAGTATTTAGAGGTTATTTTTTTTTGTGAACTCAACAAAACAAAAGTGTCAAATTCCATTCAAGAGCTTGAGAAGAAAAACACAATTCATTTGTTAACATCAGCCGTGACGAGCAAAATATCAACAGTGCCATTAAAAATATACAAAAGTAATTAAATATACTTCAGTAATCAATAATTAACTTGGAAAGTTTTATCAAATCAAACATTGTAATATTGAAAAGACAACAAAGACTTCAATAAAAATTGAAACAATAAAATAGTTTTTAATCAAAGAATTGTAAGACCCAAAAGAAAGGGATTATGTTAGCGCTGCTGAAAAAAAATTGAAATAGAAAAAGGTGAAGGAAACAAGAATGTCAGAAATAAAATCAATGGAACATGCTACGCTCAAAGTGCCTTACGAGGTGTTGAATAAGAAGTTTCGTATTGCCCAGAAAATGCTGGATATAGAGAAGTCGATCAGACTTTCAGTGCCACCAAGGAAGTTGAGAAGCTGATTAAAGGAGAAAATCCAAAAATTGCCGAGATAAGCAAGCTTGTTTGTGGCGTTTTTGAACGTCTGCAGGTGCTCGAAAAGCTGACGAAAGTATTTCGGATGAGTTGGCTGCCCTGCCAGCTATGTGTGTAAAAGAAAGCTAGAGTATCTGAAGGCTAATGCATCTTCTGAAATAAAGACCAGCTATGAAATTTGGCAAGCATCTGTGGGACCAATGGAAGAGGGTAAGATTTAGAACTCAGTTGATTAAGTAAACTTCTGATGAATGGGTTTGTTGTTTTTTTATATAACAATATAGATTTGCCTGGATCGAATGGTTATATAACATCTTTTAAGAGTGATATACTAGACTGCAAAGAAGTTGGCTGATCGCAGTGATATCAGACATTTAACGAACTTGGGTAAGCATTCTTGAATCCACACTTTAAACTTTAACATAGCAAATTTGTTTAAAAACCTTTTGAACCTTTCACACGATGACACCAGAAAAAAAGGCATATTTCTTTTAGTTTCAGTTTATATTTTACTGAATGAACAAACAACTTGGAAACATGTTGTTTGTATAAACAATTTTTATTTAAAACATTATTATCAATTATTGCAGTGGTTTTAAACATTTAAAATGACCGCCTTTTTAGTTTCTAATTTCGAAAAAAACTAATTTTTTTAACCAAAACTTATTATTTGCTTTTATTTTTAGAGATTTTGCAGACATCACGTGAAGTCGAAGAAGATTTGGCTAAACATCGCACCACAAAATGTGTACTCTGGTGCAATGACAAAAAATCTAAAACAAAAATGTTTAATCTGCTTTTAAGGATTACGGAGCTACCATTAACAAACACAATGAACCAATGATGCTTCCAAACGGTCAAATATATGGCCAATTGGTAAGACTCTAATTTTGGCCGTGTTTTTTTTTTTTTTTTCTTAATGTATAAATCCTCAACATTTATTTTATTCTTTATCGAAATGTGTATTCTATTTCTTTAAGGATTCGTTATGTTTGATTACCTTTAAATTTTAGTATCATATTTGTATATATATATGTTTAATATTAAACAAAACCACAATTAATTGTTGGTTATGCATTAACAAATATTCACTTTTTGAACTCCCATATAAATTCATAAGAATATATTTTTATTAATAGTATGTACAAAAATATATAAAAATTCATAGAAAATGAATTGCTGCTAACTAAGTATGTATATCTTTGAAGTACTACAAATATAAAATAAATTTTAAAAAAATTATAAATTCATTTTTCTGTGTTAACTTTGATTCAGGCACAGACAAGAGAAATATACAGATGTAGAATGGTAAAACAAAATCATGTTCAAGAAAAAGTTAAAAACTAGCATACCAAATTGAAAAGCTAGCATACCCAATACAATACCTGGTATGATGACCAAACAAACCCAGCCGCCATACATCGATATCCTATGTTAGTATGAAGTACTAGACATTTTGATATCTTATGGATTATTTTTCTTTTAAATTTCAGAAGATACCCATTTTACTTTTTGAAGTGAATGTTTTTGTTGACGTTCTTTGAGAGTTAAATTTTCAAGGTTGAATTTGATTGTAACAAAAATCAAAACGCTCCCATGAATAATTGATGTTGATAGGTAATTTAATCGGCAAATTCCATGGGATTTTTTGATAATCCATAGAAATAAGAGAAGCGAGGGCAAAAGTACTCTGAGGTCCATTTTCTAATTTTCTTAGTTATAATAATGGTAGATTTATAAAATTATTTTCGTGAATATAAAATAATTTTTTAAAATCTATTTTTAGGTAGGTACCTAGGTACATAATATTTCTCTAAATGGTTGAGATAAAAAGCAATTCGTAGTAGGTATTTGGAAGGTAGGTATATTTAGGTATTAGGTATATTATTGATTTTGAAGCAGTTTTGAAAGTAGGAAATACTAGAACCTTTCAAATTGTTTTTGACACATTTTTATATTTAAATCAGTACCTACTTAGGTATGTATGCACATACATAATCATCAGAGGGTGGGCGGAAACTGATTTGAAATGGAAAGTTTATTTGTAATTTGATTTGTGATCTTTTATAACAAAAAAAAATTCGTATGTAACGTTAAAAGGGTAGTTTTGAAACTACCGATACCGGGTTCACTAAATGATAAGATAATTTGTTTAAAAAAATGTCGATAGAAAAATCTATTATTCACAAATTTTTACTGAGTGAAGGGAAGGAAAAGACATTTGATGAAAGAGTATTTTGAAAACAGATTTATTTGAAAAATATTTAGGAGTTAATGTACAGTGGAAATTAACTTAGTTCAGATCGCAAAAGATGTAGCTTCTAATTGCACGCGTTATTATTATTATTATTTTTTTTTTTTTTCAAAGTAAAACTGCATAGGTATACATAGATAAGTTAGTAGGTATGTCTACAATCGCTACTTATTTACATTTATGATGTTATAAGTCTTGCATTTATTATTTTATGATTCGGATTTTTAATATATTTGGAATAAAACGGTTGTAGTTTTTGTGGAGCTAAGAGAAAGGAAAACATAAGGAATAATTAATTTAAACTCCCATAACAGGAACACTTTCCAGAAATTGGTATGATTTTTACAAATAAAAAAAAAAGATCTCACAACTCAAAAAATTGTATGTAGGTATGTATGTATGTGAAGTTTCTTAGAAAGCATTTTGACTAATGTTTCAAGAAATTTTTAATTCAATATCTTGGAAGGCATACCTACTATCTGCTTTAGATTTAAGCCTGTCTATCAAAATTTAAGAAAAAAGTGTGTTTGAAAAAGCTTTCAGAAACTTGCAAAATTTTCAAAATAAGAAAAAAAATGAAACAAAAAGTAGGTACGGACCTACCTACCTAATTTGTAAAAAAAATTAATCAAACCAAAAAGAAAAAAATGGTATGATTTAAAACATAGATGACGGGCTTGAAAATCATTACAAATTTTATGAAAATATATAACAGTATTACAAATTGTAATGCAAATGGTGCAAAAAACGATTTTGAGTAAAAATAAAATCTATAGGCCAAAAACTAGATTTTTCAAAATTTAGTTTTTAGAAGATTTCATAAAAATTATTAAATGAGAGAAACTCTTGATTACATCTTGTGCAAGTTAATTAAACATTTGTCGACTGTATTCTATAAAGAAACTTTATCGAAAATAAAAGAAAAGATTGACGAACACTGCCTGAAATAAGTAAAAATGTAGTTAATAGTTATTTGCAATGACATTATCGAAGAGAATGTGACCTATAGCAGGGTGATTCACCTAAGGTGTGACAAAAAAGTAGAGCGTGTTGTTTGGGTCGAGATAAGAAAGAGGGTCTTTTTCACCCCGTTTAGCCGGGAGGGGCAGTTTTCTAAAAAATTGACTTTAAACAGAAAACAAATATTTAAAAAACAACGGTTACACTGACAATGCCATAGAATATCTTTTTGTAAAGCCAGAAATCTCTTTTATTTTATTTTTTAATAAATCTGTTTTAGAGAATAATTTTTGAAATATTAATTTTCAAACTCAAAATTTTGAAAAAAAAAATGAAAAAAAATTAACTGATTTTTTTCAAAATTTTACGTCATTAAGTACTAATTTTGTTTGTTTTATTTTATTAGTTCTTATTCAAAAACAGAAAACCGGATGAAATACTGAAAACAAAAACCACCATCGAGTTGGATATGGATGTTGTTTGTCGATCTTGTTGCATGAACGTTGCATTCTTCATTGCCCTCTCACTTCCTCGTGTATTAAAAAAGACAACAATGTTGCTTTTGGCTGCGAATTAAATTTCTTATAGAACATAAGGTTTTTGATAACCAATTCGACTTGCATGATCATAAAATAATCTAAAACAAATTATTTTTTCTTTACATTTCGATATATGTAGGTATATGTCAAATAAAATAAAAAAATAAATTTTGTGGCACAAACGGCTCATGAAGAACCAGGGCCTAGTGACTTACAACTCTCAACCATTCCTGTGTGCGTGTGTCCAGGAATGGAGGGGACCTACTGTTTATTGCCGAATCCGAACGGCTAAGGTGAGCGGCACTTTTCTATGACAAGAGATACTCTTGGAGGATTTGTCACTTCCTCGCAAGAGGTAGTAGCTCCGAAAAAAACTTAAGTTGGAAGCGGCTGTTATTGAACCCCAGACCTCTGGCATGACAGTCCAACGCACTAACCATTACGCCACGGGTATATGTCAAATACTCTACATTAAAAGCTGTTTCAAGCACTCACTCCCGCTTTCGAAGGTTAAAATATCTCTTGCGGGGAATTCGGAATAGGAGCATTTTACTCGAATTCGGCTTATTTATGTGACATCCAAATTTTCCTATAAACTTTATGCCCGATACCATTAAATTGTGAGGGAAACTTATGACCATTATTATTGACCACTAATTGACTGAGAAAAATTCCAAGGGAAATTTTGTTGGCGATACCTCCACCAACATTCCACTCAAAAAGTTTTTTCGCTTATTGTGATTCACGTTTCACTCGAAAAATGTTTCATGTTCCGAAAACTCTCCTTATTGTAAACATTAATTTCAGTTGGAATGAAATGCCATCCACAGCTTTAATGTTCACTTATTTTTACAGAGTAGAGCCGCATAAAAAGTATTTTTATAAACAAAACTTAAATTGGCATCTAGGCTCATACCATTAAAACATCCCGAAAAAACCTTATACCTACATAACTAAACTTGGAATAACATCCTGAAAAATGCACTTTAAAATATTAATTGAAAATCATAAAATAAATGTTTATCATTATATTTTTGTATATTTCGTTTCATAATTAGTATCTTGATGCCATTAATAAATTTGTTAACATGTTTATATGTAAATTTGTATCTACATACATAATACAAAAATAATGTATATTTAAGTATATACCTACTTAACAAATAAAAAAAAAGTTTGCGAATTATGAATTTTTCTTAAAAAATACATGCATATGTACATATCAATGCCTTCGTCATGTTGACTAGAATTCGCAGTGGTTGCGATTCCACTGCAGCTATCCTCCTACATTGGTGAACACTGTACAGCTTCGTCAATCGTCAGAGTCGTCGGCATTGTCGGCACCCTTGTCTTCGTGCGTAAGATAATCTTCTTTGTGTCGGTGAAGATATCTTCCGATGAAAACTGCCATAACAACCAGTAGGATAAATAAAATAGCAAGAAGACCTGAGAAAATACAAATACATATAATAAAACTTCTTTGCATAAGATTTCTTTGGGTCTATTTTTTAAATCTTGTGATATATCATCGTAGACTTGAATAAACTAAACTAAAAATCCAAACACTACCACCTGATTGCTAGTTCTTGCAACTCGATTTTTTAATATATTTATTATTATTTGTATATAAATATTAAGGCACAGAATCGTTTAATAGAATTTTCTGTGAATAAAGTTTTTGTAATCATGTGCCGATAATATACTCTATCTTAAATCAGACCAAGGGCAAACCCATTAATATATTTCACAGACATTTTAACATATGAGCCGTTTTTTTTTTTGAAAGTGGAATAAGTCCACTTTTGGAAAAAAAAATGAATTAGTTGTCAATTAAGTAAGATATTTGGATCCTCTTTTTATATAATTAATCATATACCCAAAAGAGTATGATTTCTTCCTTAAATAAACAAATGAAGTTTACGTTAAAAAATTTATTGCATTTTTTTTTTTTTTTGAAAGTGGAATAAGTCCATCTTTCTTTATAAGCATAGCTTAAGCAACTGCAGTTATTATTGGTTGGATTTATATCAGTGGGCATTATCCTACAAAAGGTATCAGTTCGTACTAAGAACAACATCATAGACAAGATAACGATATTTTTAGTGTGGGAACTGCAATAAAAATTCATTTTCCTAATTTTGTTTAGCAAGCCTATCTATTTGGTTAACTTATTACTAAGGCTCGGATTTTCATGAAAATGCTTATTGGAAAACTAAGACCAAATTATCTTTACGAATAATGAAATTTCCTTTAAAACTGAATTCTACCAATGTTGCATATTTAACATATTTTATGCAAAAAGCATTTTTTCACAATAAAACGAATGCATGTTTTTATTTTTAAATAAACTGTATTTTACTTTCAAAAAGATTCAAGACCGTGTAATAGTCGACAAAGTTATCACGTGCAATAAAAAAAAAACCCTTCTCACTCAGTTTGAATTGTTCAGGTTTTGGACACTTTCACTTTGACAAGCAGCTTTTCTTCCAAAGTTTACATTATTTTTAAAAGTTTTTGTTGACTGAATTCATATTCTTTAGTAATGAAACCTGAATGAAATTTTTTTTTATTATTTTTTGGGAAAAATAATGTGTTAGTTAAGTGCAATATGCAATATGGAAAATATTTCGCTCCTAAGAGCATATTTTAAGCGCATATTTCAATTTTTAGGTTCATAAAAATCCTAGTCTTTTGGAGATTATTCTTCTTCGATTTTTCTTCAATTTATTAAAGAAAAGTCTTCATTAGTTTTCTCGACGTTTAGACTAAGTTTTCAGTCTTCTTCAAGGGCAAATAAGGTTGGAAATTTTTAAAAATATGCATAAAATTGTTTGAACAAGAAGTTAAATTACACTTTTGAGCACTTTTTTGTTAGAAGTTTAGTCTACAACTTTGAAAAGTAGTTTTTTTAACACATATTTTAAAGCATACAGAGATTAAGTTATTATAAATTAAAATGACAAAGCAATGTGGTCTGATGTTCAAAGTGATGTTGGTAAATAGAAAATGATTTAAATATTTTTTCATTTTTTTTAAATAGACATTAGGCTTATGTTCGCAAAAGACGAGTAAATTAAATTTATAATAAACTTGGTGGATATTCATTAAAATAAGTTTTTTAATTTGTTTTTTACATTTAAAAAATCCATTTAGTAAAAAATGCTATGTAAAAATATGAACTTAAATTTTCTAAATTTTAATTTTTTATAATTTGTTATTATTGAAAGTGGAATAAGTTCATTTGGGGCTAAAAACCCTCAACTTTCTTTGAGAATTTTAATAAATTTGATCTTAAAATTTAACATATTTATAATCTAAAATGCATCACCTGAATTCTTTAACACTTGCCTATATTCTTAAACATATTCAAACGTAAACCCTTAAATATCTCGAAACATGAAATATACCACTTTTAAAAACAATGGCTCAAATATTGATAGGTACTTACTTCCCAAAGACTTAACACTTGGTAGTCGATTTTGTTGGAACATAAGTTTAAGAGGATAGATAATGAACTCTAGACACACAGCCAATGAATCCATCAGGCATCGACGCTTTGATGTTGAAATTATATTCGACTGGTTCATAGCTATCCACCTGGAGCACAACAGTGGAGCGACTATTCTTTCTTGAGAATCGTACATCGCGATAATGGTCCAAACCGTAATTTTTCTTGGGATAAATTATCTCTCCCCGTTCGAAAACGAAAGCAAAAACGCAACGTTAATGTCCTAGCAAAACAAAAAGTTAAAAATACAATCTTATGCACTTTTTTTTTATTTTGTGTACCTGGTGGTTCTCTAACTTCTGTTTTGTGTGATCCATCCACGACAAGAAGAGCTTCTTCACTGTAAGAAAAAAAAATAGGTTTTATAACTTGGTCTACAACCTAGAATAATGAAAAAAGACAAAATTGTTCGAACCAAAAGTATTGTTCAAGGAGAAATGAGTAGCCTAGCTGCTCTGCAGCCTGCAGGAGTAACTTATTAGTTTCGGTCGCAGAACAATTTTATTGAGTTTTGATGACATGTTGCACTATGATGACATGGATTCGGATAACACCAATCGATCGTTTGACAATCATCCACAACCGACTCATTATCGCAGCATACTTCTTCGCCTTGAATCCAATCCTTGGCTAGTTTGTAGTTATCGTCGACATAACATATCTATCTCATACATCCCACGAAGCCATTTTCTTATCCACCAGCAATGTTGTACACAGACCACGTAGAAATTTGAATAATTTTTGTTGTCTCTCATTAATGTCCAGGACAAGTTTGTTCTTTCCAATTGTGAGAACTAAAGAATGCTAACTGCCGTCATTGAACTTTTCCTCATAGTTGTCCAATATTATTCTAGGTTTGTACCCTAGCTTCAAATTGACTTTCACCTTTCCAAATTTCAAGAAAACCTTAACATAACCACCTAAAGCGAATTCGTGGTACATCATCGAACCTCTATCCTTATAGGTACGGAAAAAGAAGGTCTCATTCATTTCACTCATTTTTTCGTAGCCGTTGAGCTGAGCGTAGGACGATCTGTGAGGAATGTCACTGGAAAATTAGAGGCGATGGACAGGCATATGGTGTTTACTTTTGGATAACGATAGCAGAAGACTTCACCATTCGCAGTTATCCTTCATTTCGCGTATGAATTTGGGGAAGACTTTCTCAATGCAACCACATTCGGAATGCAAATACATTCGGAACACCACCCAAATAAAGATTATGGTTGAGGTTCAATCGACTGTATTCTCATTTAATTCACCCTTTACTATGACACGATCAACTGAGAATAAAATATCTCGATGATTTTTTAACAAAACCAAACCACATCGCTACTAAAACCACTATTAAAACAAATAAAATACAAATTATACTTGTATCCAATTGTTGGTCACGTTCAATGGTTCCACACGGGCAAACACTGGATATTCGGTTGAGTTTTTTTTATTGGTTTTGTTCATTAAAAAGTACAATAAACTAATTAAATATTCACAACTGCAAAATTTGGTAAAATCTAAACAAATTTATGTTGACTTGACGCCATCTTGAAAACACAAAATTGTTATATTTGTTATATTTTTATATCTATTTTGACAGTTGGTGTACGAGTGTCCAGTATAACAATTCTTCAATTTGCTTCAACTTTTTTGTATGGATGCGCTATCCAGTATATTATAGAGATCAGTGCCCCTAACACACGCCACGAACTACTTCACCGAAGCATATTGTCGGTAAGGTTTTTGGTCGTGTGAAATGAAAATTTTGTCGACACAGCAGTGCGATCTCTGGCAGTCGAAGTAGTATGCCGATAAGCCGATATGGGGTGTGAAAAGGAGCCAACTAGTTCGTCGACACAGTTTTTTATGTTGCTATTCGGTTTTTGTTGTCAACTAGTGTTTTTGGTCCCGTTAATCTCAGATTCACTAAAAAGTTTTTTGATAATTTCATTAAAAGTATCTTAAACACAAATAATAATGGAAAATGATCAAGAAAAATGTATTTGGACTCATAACGAAATAATTATTTTATTGGAAATAATTAAAGACAGCTGATTTTGGCATATACTTCTACATCGACGTATTGGCGTGTAAATGCCCATACAAAAACGAAATACTTTGTCGATGTGGTTGTTCGATGTGGCGTGTGTGAGGGGTAATAGAGATCAGTGCTAGGCCCTGCTTCTTTATGAACTGTTGTTCAACCAGATTTAATTTTAATGTCCAATTGTTATCCATTTAAATCTTGTTTGAAATTAATTTTTGAAAAAGAAAACAAGAAAAAAAAATCTGAAAAAATCAAGGAGACCCCCAAAAAAGTATTTTTTTTTTTTTTTTGAAAGAGAAACGCTATAGTACATACGTGTAATCTAATCGAGTAGATATGTCATCCGAATGAAGATTAAAGATAAAGCATTCAAATTTATAGGCTATAAACGGTATTTCACATTAATTGCCATGTTTTCCTATAGAAAGCTTTGTGCAGCTCTCACGTACTGCATTATTATGATAAATAAAAACAAATTCTACATTGTGAAAAACTCAAGTTAAAATTTTTTTTGAAAAGCAACCAATGGAATGTCAAAACATTTAAGTCCTACGCCGAGTATTAGGTGGCCAATATGGGAGTTAATAGCTCAATATCTCAGTTCAAATCAACCTAAATAAGTGGCGCTTAAGTCTTCCATGTTAGTCACTTATTAACTGCCTCTTACTCCGACTATAAAACTAATACTATGTTTCCACCGAAGGTTTATCTCAGTTAAGATTATTTAAATTTATTTGGTGTTTCCACCGCACAAAAAGATTAAAAAGTAGATTTATTTTGACAGTATGCAGATGTTGTTTCACTCTTTCTAATGGAGTTGGACTGAGGCAAAAAGTTTCATGTATGTCCCCTTTCCAATGAATGCATTCAGTGTGAGAAAATATAGGCCAGTTCGAGTTTTATAACTACAGTACAAAAAAGCGTATTTTCAGCACTTTTTTTGTATTCATATAAATACTTCAATACTATTATATAAAGACGAAACTAATATTTTGTTTGTCCGCGTTTTTCTCAGAAAGTATTCAACCGATTTACTTGAAACAAATTTTATAATTTTTCTTATTCTTCGAAGCATGTAAATGGATATTTTTTATTTGTCATATATATTTGTTGAATTATATTATTACCTTTTAAGAAAATTTCGTACACTTTTTTGTCGAAGTTGACCAACATATTCAATTATGCTTTTAAACCCGCTTAATATTTTTCAAAAGTTGGATTTTTTGTATAAAGTCAATAGTTCTATGCAAATTTTAAGTTCTAAATCATTTCTTAACTGTACTTCTAAGCTGAAAAATAAATTTATTTACTAATTATAAATTTATCAACTTTTTATATTTTTGCATCTATGAATTCGATTCATGATTCGCAATGACTGGGTTGCTGCTTTGTTCCATTTCATTATCGTTCCGTGTTTTGTGCATTTTCTTTTGTGTATTTGCTTCTGAATCTCTGTCCACTCAATTGTTCGCTCATCCACTCATTTAAATTTGTATTCCTCCTTTCATTCCACTCAATTGTTGACTTTTTGTAACGACGACGGCCAATACGTAGTGCGTTTGTTTTTTCCTTCTTCTTAAGCGAACTAAAATGTTACATAGTCCCCTTTCACACGTAGATACTAGTTGCTGGTGATTTTTTTGACGTTTTCTTTAAATCTCCTTAACAATCTCTTGTACCTTTCACACGCAAGCAACAAAAACCCGGAGATTTTCTTTATTTTCCTTTTAAACTACCTTGGTTGAACGCACACAAACGTAGCGTAAAGAGAAACGTCAAAAAAATCTCCTGAATTTGTTGACCGGGAAGATTTCATTTTCCCCTCTTTCTTCCTGCCCTTCTCGCCTATGAACTAATTGTTGCCGGCAACTCAGTTGCCCTGTGTGAAAGGGGACATATATACCTACATATTTTCAGTATGGGTACCACACCACTGCCGTGCGCATTGTGTTTATTTTTTGCTTCTTCTGCAGTGAACCGAAGTGTTACATAAATGTACATATTTTGAGAGGAAAATGGACAGTGCATTCAGTAGAAAGCAGCATGAAAAAAAAGGTTTACTGAAAGCTGCTGAAGATTGTGAAAATGAAACATTACTGAATTCAACTGAGTGGAATAAGGAATAAAATACAGTGCAAGCTCCCTTAGCCGGACAGTGACGGTCGCAACACTGTTGTCCGTCTAAGGGAGTTTCCGTCCAAGGGAAAAAATAAAAAATAGTTATAAAAGAAAATGTATAGTTGGCATCATGAAACTGTTTCAGTGAGAGAAAATAAAATTCTTAATTTGGTTACGGAAAGCATATGGAAGTATGTATATAAAATTTTTGTTAATTATATAGTAGAAATTGCAGTTAGTCTCATGGAGCATTTGATATACTTTTACCTACTCATATTAATAAGTATATTTAAAGCTTTAGAAGCAACGCGAGCACGGGTCGGCTAGTGTTTGATATTTACCGTATAAATTAAAATAATTTTTACAAAAACTACTGTCTTTCGGATTTAAAATGACATATTTAACAATAAGATGTCTCTAATACAAACGTTTTAAGTGCTAATATATTTAAGCATACAAATAAATATAGATTTGTATACAAAAGTTCATTTTAAAATCTACTTCGATTTTTCTCAATCTACTGCGACTTTTTTTCCGGAAGTGGTAACGCTGCTCCTTATGCTCTAATACTTAAAGATATGTATTTTTTGCCTTAGTAATTTTATATATGCCAATCTGTAGATGATGGGTTACATATTTTCTAATTGCAGATTCCGCTTATGTCAACACTGGCTGTGATGTTGATCAACCTTTTCAACCTCTTGCGTTTCTTATAAAATAAGTAAAATAAGTTACGAGACGACTAAGGAAAAATTAGCCATTGTTTTTCAAGTTATCGATTAAATTTTTTCCCTGAAAATTATAACATAATATGAAATTATAATGCAGCCACTGTCTGATTTAAATGATCCATAGCCAAATTTCCTATTTCAGAATATTATTCCTCTTTAATATGGGTCACATTCATTAATTCCAGACTTATATGACCGATATACTTACAGCCACTGCTCTTTTTTTTTTTTTTTTTTTTGATTTTATAGTGAAAAGTTCAACTTAATTTGGTTTATGATTTGTTTCTCATTTGGCAGGCTTTGTACATGACAATTATGTATTTACATTGCTTGTTTTTGTAGATCGTTAACCTGTTAAATTTTACTTTAACCATAATCCTGACTGCATAAAAACGTCTACTGGCAGATCAGATAGCTCTTTTGAAGCCGCAGAGGTTGTCCAAACGGACATATCGCCATTATGTTACATCCATACTTTATTGTTAAAGGCTTTGGCGGTTCTAAACAAAAGATATCAAATGATATTTTGTACATAGAAATATTAACAATATTAATAGTTTCTGTCATTATTTAGTCTATGTAGATCTATTTCATTTACATATAGGCTTTGAAATAAGTTGTACAATATTACCATTACCTCATTTGTAGTTATGAAATAAGCCCTGATTTGTGGTAATGGGTAGGTACAAATGCAAAATACATGGTCATGCGATGTATATAGTGTCTATTGTCTAATATAATATTGAATAGTTATGACTGCTTTATGATAGATAGAATATCAGTTTATGGTTGAATTTTATTTTCTGGGTTTTTATATTATTTGACATGGTAATATTTTCACACAGTCATTGCATCTAATTTAAATCACAGTTTTTTCAGTTAATTTTATTTTCTTAAGGCTCTCCCAAACCAACGCGAAACATTGTATGTATGCAACAATATTAAAGCTTATTAGGAGCTTTTTCATAAAAACTTTCATTTAAATTCGTGAAATAGATAATAATTTCTTATTAATTAAGATTAAGTTTTTTGAAAGAAATCAGATGGTATACGTCGCTTTAGTGTCAAAAAAACCTCCAATATTGATAATTTCTTTTTTGTTTAAACAGTAAGTTACATTCATTTTTGTGTGCAGCATGGCACGCAGTCGTTATACAGGGTGATTCTCTTCTTAAGTGTAACAAAAAGCTAGAGCGTGTAGGTTATGTCAAGACAAGAAAAAAATCGTATGGGAGGGTCTAAATTTGTTCAAAAATCTAACTAATCTAATATTCAACAATGTTCCTATTAATTTCTAGTCAACATAAAACCGAATGCCTAAATGTTTTTTTTTCAGTTTTTGAGAAAATTGAAAATAATGAAATCTACTTAATTAGTGGAAATAGGATCTTTGGAGCAACAAAATAGCGGATGGACGTTGAATTTAAGGAAAACTTACTTTTGTTATTTTCAATTTTCTCAAAAACTAGAATACATTTTGACATCTAATATTTCGTGTTTTGAATAAAATCAGTTTGAACACAATTTTAAATTTTTTTTTCAAAATTTTGAATTTGAAAATAAATTTTTCAAATAAATATTTGTTCAAATAACATGAACTAAACACATTATAAGAGGACATCTGGCTTTAAAAGGATAGTGTAACATGACATTGTAAGTGTTGCCGTTGTTTTTTAATGTTTTTTTTTCTATTTCAAGCCGATTTTTTTTCTGTTCTCGACTTAACCTACACGCTCTAGCTTTTTGTCAAACATTAGTTGAATTACCCTATATATTATTCATTTTTATGTATATTCGCATACTACTTCCTTAAATTAAACTAAATTTTTGGTAGGTGGCATACCTTAATTTAATCAAGCGTTACACCGAAGCCACGTGATCAGATCCATCCAACTCAGTGAAGCTTCTATCAATTGTATTGAAGTGAGAAGTATTTTTATCAGCCCACGCAAGTATTTTATCCCGTTCTTGATTCATAAGTCGACTCAACCAACAATTTTCCATTCGAATACATTTTGACCAACTATATGGCAGTCCATGTTAAGCGATACCGTATCTGTATGTTGCAGCTATTTTCCAACTAAAATACGCCTAATATATCTATTTGTTAATTAATAGTGCATTGCCTTTATAACTTTTTATTTATTTACTATTTATTTCTTTATAACTTTTATTTTTATTAAAATTAAAAAACTTTACTAATTCGACACTACTATAGTTGGATAATGTGACACTTGTGAGTTTATGACCTACATAGCTTGCTATTTAAGAATATCCATTACATTTGATAGCTATTACAGTTGTGCATCTTTATTTCTAGGTACCTTAAATCTAACTCTAAATCTATACACAATTATCTATTATTTCTGTCAATTACAAATAAACGAACAAAATATCTCATCACATTTATAATATAACAATTAATAATAATCTTTCATTATTAAAACGATAGACAAAACTATATCTTCCACATGACCGTTTCATTTTTTTTTTAAATAATAAACAGTGTGCAATTCTGAAGATCTATTGGGACAAAATCAAACTATGTTATTTCAATTATGGTCCAGTCCATATGCTTTAAAGAAAGTGAAAGCATGACATTGTTAGTGTTTCTGTTGTTTTTTAAAGATTTTTTTTCTATTTCAAGTCGATTTTTTTCTTGTCTCGACTCAACCTACATGCCCCTGCTTTTTATCGCATCTTATGCAAAACATCCTGTTAATGCGCTTCAAAATGTCAGTGGTTAAGGCTCCAGTTATAGCTATCACTGAAATTCATCATTGAAAATTTGAATGATTCATTTTAAGACGTTTAGAAGTCGAAAACTTTGATTATTTTGACGCCAAAATGAAGCTTATGACTTAATTAATATATCTGGCTAAAAAAAAAATCATTTCGGCCCAACCTTTCTCATGAAATGGCTTTTATTATTTCAATGATCATTGATAAGGTAGTATGCGATCATTGAAAAAATGAAAGTCAATTTATGTGGAAAGTTGGACCCAAACGATTTTTTTTTGCAATTACATTGGCATCAAAATAATTACTGATTTTGCTTTGTAAGTGCCCTAAATCTTAAATTAAAAATTTTCAATGATGAATTTCAATGATAGCTATAACTTGCTCCTAACACCGATTATTACGATGTTAAATATGTACGGTCGTATTAATAACCGTTGTCTAATTTTAGACAGCCGTCCAAGTTATAAATTAACCTTTATTACTGTTGCTAAAGTGATTTAACTTTTTATCTTACTTTGGGCAATGAAATCGATTGTTTAAACCTTGACAATAATGCAATATTATTTATATTAAATTAAAACAAATATCTGACCGTTTCAAAATACTTCGACACTGTTAAAACAGTCTTAAAACCAGAAATCTGTATTATGAATGTTTTGATATAAAATTAAATTTCGATAAAAATTATCTACCCGTTTTAAAAATATCGAATTTTCAAAATCCAAAATTTTCAAAACCAAAATTTGTTTTTTTGAAAATTTTGATATGCAGTATGATTTCAACTTTTGAGAAGCTTTTGTATAAAAAATTTAATTTAAATCGGTAAGACACAGAATGAGATAGTCCAAAATAAATAAAATGGTTCTATGAGAGGTACCATTAATAATGGCTACCTATAAATTTTGTTCTTAGCAGATTGTAGACCATACTAATATTAGTATTTAAAACAATTTTAATCAAAATCGTAGGAGTCGTTTTCGAGAAAATTTATATTTTCTGTAACGGTTTTTTTAACATTTATATGGAAGGTACCGTTAATTTTGACTATAAGAAAAAGTTTTGCATAAAATATTTTAGATAATGTTAAAAAACCGCTTGGTGCCAAGCTTCATAAAAATCAACCGAAGGGTTTTCGAAATATTTGGTTTTCAAAAAAAAATTTTGAAACTTTTTTTGAAAATCCAAAAAAAAAAAGTTTTTAGAAAATTTTGGCATACAAAACTATTAAAATTTTTCAGAAGATTCTCCATAAAAAAAATTATCAAAATCAGTTTATTGCTTTTCTAGAAAAACGAAAATAAAAAAATGGTTCTATGGGAGGTACCATTTAAAACCATTTTTTTGGAAATTTAATTTTTACAAGAAGGTAGCATATACCTAATAAAGTTTATTGATTTTTTTTTAGAAAAATCTGTCGAGCCATTTTTGAGAAATATAAGATTTTCCAAAAATGCGAAAAAAATTATATGGCAGGTACCGTTATTTTTGGTCCTAAAAATAAAAGGGAAAAAACGTGTAGGGGTAATGTCCCGAAAACACTTTATACCAAGTTTAATTAAAATCGGCCCATGGGTTTTGGCTGTAGGCGAGTCCACAGACAAACTGTCAGACAGACAGGTAAAATTTTGAGAAAAATTAGTCTAAACACAATTTAGCGTAAATAAGTAAGTTAACATTATTTACATTATTCTCGGAATGGACTTGTGCCGTTTTTTTCCTGGACCTGGAAATTAGTAACTTATGTAGAAACGAAGTATATGTTTAGTAATAGGTTCATATAAATAGCTAAATTTTACTAAATAAAGAGCATGAAATGAAATGAAATACATTATTCTACAAGAATGTAAAAAGAAATTTCATTATAAAGTCATAAATAGAATTTGATATTTAGTTTTAAAATTTGACCAACTTAAACCCCAAACTGGCATACTGTAATGCAACGAACTGATACTTCGATTAAATTAATCTAACTGTGCACGTTTGAGCACACGTTACAGTCGCATTGTTTTCCCACTATACATATATAATCCCACAATAAAACTTATCGTTTAAACGGCTGGAATCACCTTTGTAACAGCTGCAGCCAGCATCAAATTTCCGTTTATCTATCGTATTTACCTTCTTCAGATTCAGACTTCTATATATGTATGTACCTATTTATTAAGTAAGAGCTTTGAGTTCATCAGAATAGGTAAGTATATCAATTTTGTTTATCAATTTCTAGGTGTTCACTTAATTTGTGTCGAAGGTATTCAGTGTTTCAGTTGCAAAAAGACCATTTCGGAATATAGTTGTTTATAGTTAAACTTCCAATAATTCCGAAGTGTAACATATACCTTGTTTCGTCTAAGTAAAAATGGCAAGTTTCGTGTTCTAAGAAACCCTCGATCATTACTTTTGTAGGATGTTTTTTTTTTTGTTATTATTATTGTGGGCGTCCGTGCCGGGCTGGGGTTTATGAATTAATGCATTTATCATGTTCATTTATGGAGGAATATAAATAATTCGAATTTATTGACATTTCGTATGTCCAAGTCCAGAATCCCAGAGCTTTCCTCGGGCTTAGATTAAGAATGTTTGTTGATTTGGAATAAACGATTCAAACCATGAATATCGCTGTCTTCGTGTTTCTTGCTCTAACTGTGCTCATTCATCAACATACTTTGGGTTATCATCCGGTTGGTAGTGATTTTGTTTTTTTTTTGAGTATTTTTGAGTATGTTTGTGTATCTTTAATGTTAAAACAGTGAACGATTTAAAATAAATTATTACAAAAAAATTGCATTGCATTCTAATACTTACCTATTTAAAAATAAACAATTCATAAATATTGATGATAAGATAAAATATAAAGTGAAGTAAAGCTCTTTTTTTTAAGCAGATGAGATAAGCAATTCTGCAATTCCAAAAATTACTGACTGTACAATTCCGTTTTTTTTTTTAAATGTAAAATACAAAAAAAATCTATAAAACGTTGGAGACAAAATTATGAGGCAACAACCATCCTTTTTGTACAACGGTGCGGTGGTACCACAAATAATTTTATAGTGACACAGATTTTAAACCTTTATAATTGACCTTTTTGCAATTACCGATTTTGAACCATTTTTAGTTTAAATTAATTAATGTGAACACGCGAATACCAATTAATTTGTTGTAAAATTGTGAGTTTTCAGTGACTTCGATTTTCAAATGAAAAATTATAATATTGTTAAATTATTAGGTATACAAAATTACGATTTTAATATTGCGTGCAGTTTAGTGATATACTCGACCAGACCTATACATTTAATCTATAATAGGTCACTTGAAAAGCTGATAAAATTATTTTTCTACCGCAAGTTTGTCCATTTTTCGTTTATGACAAAAAAATTAACAACAAAATCAAAATGTACTGCTTCTAAAATAGTTTCGATCCCAAAAAACAAAAATGTACATACATATGTATTTGATTTTTTAAAAACGAAAAAAAAAATAGATTTTTCTTTTTGATTCTTAACAGTTGTAATATAGGTACCGGTATTTTTGGTTATTATGTTATCTATTTTAAATCCTATAGATTGTGTTAAAAACTATATAAGGCTACCAAGTTTCAAAATATTGAACTATGAAAAAAACATTTTTTTGCAAATTCAAAAATTGATTAAAATCAGTTAATCAATCAGTTCCCTGCCATTTAATAACCACTTTTGGGAAATTTGTATTTATCTAAAGCTATAAAGGTACTTATTGATTCTAATAGAATAAGTAAAAAAAACGTTAATTTTTAAACGTATTTTTTTTTTTTTTTTGAATAAATTATAAATTTAAAACGTTTATTATGTAAACGTTAACATGATTATTTTGACTGGTTTTTTCATTAAATCTTTTTTTATTAGTTTTCCTATAATATTTCTTATATTTATCCGATATTTTAATTTAATTTAACGCCTTTTAGGCAATTTAATTCTTCGTTTCTTTTCCATCATTTTATTTTTGTATTTTTCTTTAAAAAGTATGGTAAATATAAATACCTAATTTTATAAAAGTAGTAGCCTAGCCTTGGCGTGATGGTTAGTGTGATGGACTGTCATGCCGGAGGTCTAAGGTTCGATCCCCAGCCTATTTATTTAAAAGAAAAAACGGCTACTGCCTCTTGGACAAATCCTCCAAGAGTATCTCCTGTCACAGAAAAGTGCCGCTCGTTAGCCGTTCGGATTCGGCAATAAACTGTAGGTCCTCTCCATTCCTGCAGACACGCACACAGGAATGGTTGAGAGTTGTAAGTCACTAGGCCCTAGTTCTTCATGAGCTGTTGTGTCATCAAATTTAATTTTTTTTTTTTTTATATTTATAGCATCGTATTATCTTCTTAAAATTTTACTAAAGTTAAAATCGCAAGTAAGAGTAATTTAAATAACATTAAACGTTTTTTTGTTGTCAATTTTTTTTTAAGTTTTTGTAAATATATAATAATATATATGCGCACTTAAGCGTGTTTTTTGTAACTGCCCAACCAGTATAAGTACCTTTCAAAACCAGGCATTTATGGTGAGGAACTTATCCGGGTTTTACTGTACATAAATTATGTATCATATTAATGTCACCAAAGCAAATGCC
Source organism: Epistrophella euchroma (assembly GCA_947049315.1). Taxonomy (NCBI): domain Eukaryota; kingdom Metazoa; phylum Arthropoda; class Insecta; order Diptera; family Syrphidae; genus Epistrophella; species Epistrophella euchroma. Next base: position 105,434,266 of record OX346247.1, on the reverse strand, counting down.
TGTATAGACCTTTCAAGATTCACTCCGTTATGTTTTTTTTTTTTGAATAAATAATTATATAAATATTATAGATAATATTTATTTATCAACTCAAAGTTCAAGTGACCTCAACTCCACCTAAAAAGAAGTATTTCTTTCTAAATTTCTTCATCTTTGTCTTTATTTTATCAAAACCATAGAAATATACGAGTAGAATAGTAGATTATTTCCTTTCACTGTTCTGTTGCCATTTAAATTCAATAATTATGTGCCGAGTCAAGTATTACTAGTTTTTAAAATGCGAATACCCACAATTCAAGTTTTTTTTTTTTTAAGATGTTGTGAGTTGCTTGTATATATTTATTTGCGTTAATCAACAAATTCACATAAATGACGTAGTTGTGTTCTAGAAGATAAATCGGAATTCTTCTGAGTTAAAAGTAATTTGTTTTTGCCATCAATAACTTTTTAAAACTCAGCTTTATCTTGTTGATTTTTTAAACTTTTACTTATTAAATATTTTCTTCTTTTTATTTTCTTATTATTCAGAGCACACAAAAATTACCCAAACCTCTTCATATTTTGGACTTGAGCCCAGAAGAAAAAATCAAATTTATTCAGTCAATTGATTTGGTATTTTCAGATATTGATGGTAACAAGTAATATTTCTTATATTAACTTATCAGAATAATAAAATCAACGTTTTTTAAGGTGTCCTCTGGAACGTTGTGTCTGGTATTGACGGTGCCGCAGATGGATTCAAAGCTTTAACTAAAGCTGGTAAGAAACTTTTCTTCGTGACAAATAACAGTGTTAGAAGTGATGATTCTCTTGAAAAACACTTTAAAGATGCTGGACTCGATGTAAATAAAGTAAGATAGGTTGTAAAAAGCTCGTTATTTTATGCAAATTCTCTAAAGCAGTACAAAAACCGACGCGATGCCAGTGGCAATCGCGATAACTATGTGGATGCCGCACATGACAATCGATAGAAAGGCAAACATCTACGCGATATATGGAACTGCACTTTCGTGAGTCGTGTCGTGACTTAGTCCATTGAAATGTTACATTAACCTTGCATTTCATACAGGAAAATTTTTTTTATGGATCTGTAGGAGGGTTCAGTGTGAGTGTAAAAACGAGTTTTCGGGGTTGAACTCCCCCCCATTTGGCCGCCATTTTGGAAAAGGGGGCGTAAAAAGGTATTCGCGATATCTTGAGAACCATACATTGCACAATTAAAATTTTACCATATTTTAGTAGAGAATTAAATTCTCTACAATTTAAGTTTTCACACTTTTTATCGTAAAATTGAAAACAAAAAAGTTATAACCAAAAAAAGATGACTGTTCTAAGAAATTTATCTTAAAGAGGATATAAAATAAATAAAAGAAGAAGATAATTATACTTTTCTTGACAATGGTCATCTTTTTTTAATTAAAACTTTTTTGTTTTCAATTTCACGAAAAAAAAATGTGTGTTAACATAAATTTTAGAGATTTTAATTCTCTACACAAATATGGTAAAATTTTGTTTCGGTTATGTATGGTTCTCAAGATATTGCAAAGACCTTTTTACGCCCCCTTTTCCGAAATGGCGGGCAAATGGGGGAGTTCAACCCCGAAAACTCGGTTTTACACTCACACTGATCCCTCCTACAGATCCATCAAAAAAAAATTTGTCCTGTACAAAATGCAAGGTTCGGCCAAAATTTTGTAACATTTCAATGGACTAACTTCTATGGAACGCAACAAAGCAAAAGCACCATCAATCACCATTTACTTGACTTTCCTTTGATTCACATGTGTGGCATCCGCGTCAGTTTTCCTGCTGCTATGCTTAAAAATATATAAAATTTTTGTCATTCTTATACATAGATAATGATTAAAAGGTTTTTTGTTTATTTTTTCTTTCAGTCAGATATCATCACTCCAGCAAAAAATGTCGTTAAATATTTGTTGAGCATAAATTTCGATGATCTTATTTATTGCATTGGAAGTGATGTTTTTAAGGGAACTCTTCGAAAAGCTGGTTTTAAAGTTATCGATGGAGTGCGTTTGACCATAGTGTAATTATGCCTAAACTTGACTTTTTATTCACAATTTTTCCTATTAACAGCCCACTAAAATATTCGAGGGAGGTTTTTCCGAATTAGCACGTCATATCTTTGACAAAGAACCAGTTCGAGCTGTAGTTGTTGATGTTGATTTTAATCTATCTGGAGCTAAGATGATTCGTGCCCATCAGTATTTAAGGCATCCAGATTGTATATTAATTAGTGGAGCAACAGATTTGTTATTGCCAGTAACAAAAGATATACAAATTCTTGGTGAGATCTTTGTTTTCGAATTAAATTTTATACATTAATAAGGGAATTAATTTAATTTTAGGTCCTGGTCCATATGTAAAGATTTTGGCTGAAGCAAGTGGAAAAACTCCCATAGTTATGGCAAAACCGGGAAAAGAACTAGCAAATATGTTAATTGATCGTTTAGAAATTCAAGACAAGAGCCGGGCTATAATGATTGGTGATATGTTGGAACAAGATATTGGATTTGGAAAGATAGCTGGAGTGCAGACGTTACTTGTACTATCCGGTGGATGCAGTAAGAAACAAATGTTGGAAAATACAAATCCTGATTATCATCCTGATTACTACGCTGATAGTATGCATGATTTTGTTAAGTTTTTCGAAAGCTCAAAATTATAAGAGATGTTAGACATTTATGATAAATTTTAGTAGAGTAAAATAAAGATATTAAAATAGTATCAAGTTTTTGTTTATTAGGTTTTTTTTTTTAAAGAATTTTATTGTATACAATATCTCTACTTTTGGAGGTACTTTAATACAGGGTGGGGCAAAAGGTATGAACCGGTTTAAAGGGATGTAAATCAAAAACAATTCAACTTACAGAAATTATGTTTAAATTGTTTAATTCAGAGTACAGAATCTAGTTTTTTACATTAAGTTTTAAAGATGATATCACGTAGGTGGCGGCCGTCAGCCGCGATGCACTCTTGAAGGCGAATTCTGAAGTTTTTAACCGCTCTTCGGCACATTTCGATGGGTATTGCCGTAACTTCCTCTCTGATTCTGTCCTTAAGTTCTTCCAGGGTATGTGGACGAAGTTTAAAAACTGTTTTCTTGTATGTACCCCCAAAAAAAAAAATCAAAAATTCTCAAATCTGGTGAGTGCGCAGCCCACTCCGAGTCACCCCTCAAAGAGACGAGGCGCTGGGGGCACACTTGCCTCAATCTCACCATTGAAATCCTAGCAGTGTGGGATGTAGCCTCGTCCCGTTGGAACCAGATGTCTCCCAGATTTGTTAGTCCACTCAATTCTTCCAGCTCGGGTTCAAAAAACTCTTCCAACATTGTCACATAGCGCTCAGATGTGACAATGACGGTTCGCCCATATTATCCTCGAAAAAGTAAGGACCAATAATCCCAAATTGGGATACTGCACACCATACAAACACTTTAGGGGAGTGAAGTGGCCTCTGGTGAATTTCCCATGGGTTGCATTACCGCCAGGGACGTTTCCCCCAACAGGGATATTGAAGTGCTGTCGGAAGGCTTTCTGCGTGGCGATGCTCTCCCGTCCAAACCATGGTTGCTGCGGAAATCTAGACTCTCTCACTGCCACAACGAGACGCCTCCCCTTTTCCCACCACAACCACAGGCCGAGCGCCATCCGGCTTATACCTTTTGGCCCACCCTGTATGTTATCATTATTTTTTCAGGTTTTTATTTTGTGAGTGCACTTGTTTCTAAAATAGTAGAGGCAATTTCAAAGGGACAGTATTTGTCTGCAAAAATGACACTTGCATTATTTTGGGAGTGTTGCCGAGCTTTTACTTTTACGAACTCAAATCTTGTCTGCGCAGCGCTATTTCTTAATTTCAAATTGTTTTTTTTTTTTTTTTAATTTCGTCACGTATACGCCCAAGTGCACCCGTAAAATTTTATTCTTTAATTTTTTTTTTAATAATTAGTTATCAAAATTTTTCAAATTGTTTTGAATTCAAAAGCATTTATGTACATATCGTTTAAACTATTGTTAATAGGATTATTACTTTGTCAAAGTTTGAAGGCGGTATTAATGGAGCCCTCATAAACGGCTTTTTAGCTTATGAGAGTGCATAACCTAACATTTTTTATTGTGATTGAAAGTCTGTTCGTTTGCTTGCAAAAACTGCTAGTTTTAGTCCAATATTTTGTATCTGAACTTTTGACTAAATTTGCTAGAAATTGGAAGTTTTGGCAAATAAACGACATACATAAGTATATATTTTTAAATCGATCATGTATGTAGGTATGTTATACCTTTTTGAAGACTGTATAATGTTTTTTATATAAATATTCTCAGGAATATAAAATGATGTCTAATATCACTTAAAATCAATAACAAAAAAAATAGGACAGACAATAAGCGATTTTTCGGAAATATAGGAAATGTTACGCTACTTTTACGCTTATACGACCTCAAATAACATTTTAAAGCAAATCACATATAGGTATGTTTTTATTTATTTATTTATTTATTTTTTGTTTACAATTAAATAAAATTGTTTAAATCAGCTATACTATCGATATAAAAATCAGGAATTTCATCTTCTGGCAACTCTCTAAATAAGTCATCACGTGTGGTTCCCCCAGTGAGAACAGCTAACGTTTGAAAACCAGACATGTTGCCAAACTTTACATCACTGGCTAGCATATCTCCAATAAAAAGCACCTTTTTTGGATCATTGATATTGTAGCGTCTTTTCAATAAATCACTAAGTGCTTCTCCTGGTTTACCAAGGACGATTGCTTTTCGTTTCGTTGATTGTTCAACGACATTTATGAATGGACCAGGGCCTGTAAAAATAAATATAGCATGAATATGAATATTTTTTAGTCGACTATATTGAAATTCTTACCTATTATATCTTTTGAACCTAACGGAATTATTAAATCAGCAGCTCCACCAAGGAATAAACAATTTGGATTTTTAAGATATCTATGAGCTCGCATTAGCTTAGCTACAGATAGATTAAAATCCACATCAATAACGACAGCTTTTACTGGATCATTACAAAATATATTAACTGCCAAGTCCTGAATTGTCTCATCTAACATTCTATTTGGCTGCAGAAGATAAAGAAAAAAAAAGTTTTTTTTTTTTTAAACAAAAAATGTAAATGTAGGCATGCAAAAATAATCATGATTACCCCATCTGTGATTTCAAAACCAGCAGATCTCAAAGTATTTTTGAATGGTGCTGAAGCTATACAATAAATTAGTCCTTCAAATTCAATTTCCTTAAGGTAATCCGCAATAGATTGGGCTGGATGAATAACTTGTTTCTAGGGTGTTTAAATGATTCAAGTTAATTTCATTTTATAAATGGAAGGGACTCTAGACTGTGCCAATTTATAACAGTTTTTGGTGACGATAACTCAAGCGCTCAAAAATAAAAATGGATTCTTGTAGAAAAGTTCTGGATACAAGATGGGAAATGGGGTAGTCGTGTTTCTCACCCGGTTTAGGGAGTAGGCGAAATTTTCTCAAAAAAAAAAATACTTAAAATGACGCCTGCCTGGCGACTTAGCGAAGCGCTCTAATACACATCCACTCAAAGGCGTACGCAAGGGGGGCGGGGGGTGACAGCTGCCCCTTCTTCTCTAATCAATATTACTTTCCAATTTTTTTCTTCTTTAAACGAAGAAGAAAAGAAAATTATTTTTGTTGTTATTTCTCCTCCTACTTTTTTTTTGTGTTCAGGCACTTGCCTCTTCCATACAAAAAGAAATAATTTTTAAGTAGGTGTATAGATTTTATCTTCCTAAAACTTTGAATGATGTTTTTTTAAAGGGATGATCATATAAAAGAAAACTACGTAAAAAGTTCATAAATCCCGTATAAATTTGTATGGAAAGACTATGGCTTTAGAGGCACGGGTTAATGAGCTCGGCTGATTTTTTTTTTTGGTCCATGAATTTAATGTACAGCATAAACTTTTTATATAGAGTGTCTGATCCAAATAAAAACTAATTTTGGGAAATAACGGAAACCTTAATATGCATGCACAAGCTGTTAAAATTTACCTTTTGAGTCAAAATATACCGAAACAAAGTTTTTTTTATAAACACTGAATATTATCTATACATTACGAGGATTGGAGTCAAAATTCTTTTGTTAAAATTCTGGTTTTCAAAATTCTTTTTTCTTTCAAAATTTCTGCGTACACGCCCTTGCACCCACTTTCAATTGCAAAAAACTGTTTTAACTGTTATAAGTTAGCAAAGTCATCAGGGCCCTCCACCGATGGAGCCCTATAGCCTCGTCCTTAAACAATGTGCAGATATGTACGTCAACTTACTTTTGTGGCAGTTATGTGGTTTTCTTTAAGCTTAAAAATCTGGTCATCTATAACACGGATACTGTTGTTTGTTACAAAAACAACATCTTTACCGATATTGCGCAGATATTCTATCGCCGTTCCCGTATCTGGAATTTTTGCCTGTGTTGACTGCCAAATAACACCTAAGATCATGTTTTTCATAATAATTATTATAATTTCCAGCTTTTTCTTCTTTTAAATAAAATGTTTAAAATGTTTATTTTTTTCAATAATAATTTATTTGACCACACTGTATTTAACCGCCATATTATTCACTCGATACATCCAGATGTAAACTTAAATCCAGATGAATTTACATTGAATTTGTATGATTTACATCCAGATTTAAGTTTTAATCTGGATGTATTGAGTGAATAATATGGCCGTAAAAAAAAAAAAACAAATAAATTTAAACCGACTATTTCAATTAACTAATTTATTTATGAATAAATTATGTTAAACTATAGTAACTAGCTGTGTAAAAAAATAAATAAATTCCAAAGCTAATAATTTAAATCTAGCTTACCATCGCAATCACAAAATATTCGATCGAATGAATTGATAAATTTTAATCGTTCTTCTTTTGAGAGATGTTTTAAATTCACACGTTTTTTGGGTTCAGTATTGAGTATCTAAAAAAAAAAAGTTTATAAAATTGTTCAGTGATGAGTTCTAATAAACAGTATAAAAATTGTATTGGAATTTAATTTGGGAACGCTAAGTAACAATTTAAATTGATTTTTCGAATGTTTTCATGGCGTGCGAAACACTGTTTTGTTGTTTTTTGTTTTCCTACATAAACTTAGTGTCTGGAATATATTTTTAAAATATTAATTATATTTTTCAGTAAAATGATTAACCAATAAAAAGATGTATTTATTCTTAAATTAAAAAAAATATTAACTTTTCAATTATAATTTATATACATAAATGTGAGTAACATGCATTAAAAATTAAAAATGTAGTATCTATTAAGAATACAAATTAATCAAATTAAATAAATTATAATAATTATACTTGTTAATTAAGAAAAATAAATTTATTTAAACAAAAAATGCAACACAAAATAAAAAAATAAAAAAAAAAAAAACATCAATATAAAATTAAAAGTTCTCCCAAACCAGACCTGTAAAATAATTAAATATATTGGGACTTAAATACAACTTAAGTACAATTACCATGTACTTTAAATTTCTAAGTACAAGTACAATTCCATGGTATTTGTACTTAAAAATTCTAAGTTTAAGTACCGGTACTTGTACTTGTAATTATAATTCCTCAAAAGTATTTAAAAATTTGGTATTGATTACTTTGGTACTTAAATAAGTTGTACTTAAATACTTTTCAAATACTTTTAATTCCTCAAGTACTTTTAATTCCTTCTTATCTAAAATTGGACGAAATAAAACAAAAACAATTCTTACCATGATGAAAGTTCGTGCAGACGTTGCCTTTACTATGAGAATGAAGAATTAAAAGTAGGGAAGGGTTTTTGGGAAAAATGGAAACTTTCTCATAGTTGTTTTTATTCCCATACAATGTGAGAATAAAGTCCACTTTCGAATTGGAATTTTATACAATTTGAAAGTACGAAAAGAGAACTTATTATAAGTTTGTAGAAAAACTGTAGTACGCAAGAAAAAAGTAATTATATATCCATATAAAAAGTAAAGCACAATTTTTTAAAATAAGGTAAAGAACTCAAATTTATATGTTACATTACATGACCATTAAACAAGATGTGCAATTACAAACTTACTGATTGTGACGTTTCCACAGTTTTAGTTTACAAAAAAAGTCGCGATTTGTTTGCAAACTTAAATTGTGCAATTTTTAATCACGATTACAAACTGGCGTTGTGAAAATCCATATTTTACGGCACTTAAGAATATAATGAAAAATTGCACCATTTCACTTTGCAAAAAAAATCGCGGTTTTTTGTTAAAAACTTTTGTATCTTGAATTGCGTTCAATTTTTTTTTAAGTTGGTACCCTTAATATGTCTAATATATGTAAGAGACACAGTGCGAGCATTAGGTAAGAAATTGCGTTTAATTTTGAAGAATACATTTTTATTTCAGTGCAAAAGTTTATTATTATGGTGAATGAAATTTCTTTGAACGTTCTACCTATGTAATTGAATTTAATAAACTACAAAACAATAAAAACTATATACTTTTTTAAGTTTTTGACAGGAAGAGATTTTATTTTTGAAGGGAAATAAAAACACCCATTGCTTTTGAAGTTTTTTCCCACGTTTTATGGGAATAAAAACGACTTTTGAAATGGCTTTCGTTCTCATCTAGTGGGAACTAAGTTCTTCGGTGGTCTTAGCTCCTGAGGACTTAGTGTACAAAACCATTAAAAACAATGAACTTCGCATAAATATTTTATTTATCATATAAAAGAAACATTTTCACCAACTTTCATGAGAGTTGAAATTTTATTAATTCTTACAAGGTTGTCAGTGGTCGCGTTCGTGTACCTAACCAATGCTTGTTGTAATCCATTATGAATACAGTTGATGCAACAAGAACTCAAGGGAGCTAACATTTTTTGGTTAAATATGGTTAGAACTCGGGCCAATGAATAATTCATTGATAAAGCGCTTTAAACGCGGTTTCCATTTGACTGTTATCTTTCTCTGTAATATGTCCGAATCTGATCACAAAAACAGCAAGATAGAAAACAATAAAATTAAAATCTATGTAATCTGATGTCTATAGTAAGTTGGTCTTAATCGGGTTTTTCAGCCAGGAAAAATGTTAAAACACCAATATGTTAAAATATAGTGGTACTAGCAGTTTTCTTTAAATTGGAAAACTTACTAATTGGTTGTAAATAAAAGGAATACATTTTTTTAATATAACAATTGCCATATGTATATATATAAAAAACAATGCTGATTCGATTAATTAACAACTTATATTGTACGTAATTATAATAAAGATTATGCACGGTATGCATTAAAATAAAAGTGTTTTAGAACAAAAATCTTTAAGACTTAGATACTTAAAAAGGAACTAGAAAGTAGAAAACTAGAAATACTAAAGGAATTAGAAGTAATTAAAAGTAATTATAAGTACTCAAGGAATTAAAAAGTATTTAAGTACAACTCATTTAAGTACCAAAGTAATCAATACCAAATTTTTAAATACTTGTGAGGAATTATAATTACCAGTACAAGTACCGGTACTGGTACTTAGAAAATTTAAGTACAATTACCATGGAATTGTACTTGTACTTAAAATATTAAAGTACTAGGTAATTGTACTTGTAATTGTACTTATGCTTAAATTACACAGGTCTGTCCCAAACTAACGCAAAACATTCGAAACAAGCTACGACGAAACTTTCGCATGCCTTAATTAATTTACATGCTTATATTAAATCTAAGAAATTTTAATAATAACGAATGACTATTTATGAATTTTTTTTGGATTTTAGCTATTCGCCTTTATTATTTTTTTTTTATCCTGAAAAGGTTGGCTGATAAAAGGAATATGTTTTAAATCAACCCTCAACAACGTTCACCATATTGTTCGATTCAATATTAACTTCTCCCATCTGCCAAGAAGTACATATGGGGCGCATGGTAATGAATACCCCACAGGTATATAATGTATTCGTTTTTTGAAATAAACCACACACAATATAGGAAGGTGAACAAAGTTCGTAAATAAATAAATAAACAATGTTATACAACGACCGTCTCTTCAATAAAAAAAAAAATGTTAAACAATTTTTTTTGTTGGCTTCTAAATGGTTCATATTTCAGCTGTGAGTTAAATTTGTGAGTCAACAGATGACGCTTATAATATTAGTAAATACACAAACCGGGTGACAAACCAACCAAGAGTTTGCTCTTTTTCATGTATATTTATTATTCCTTATAATTCGCAGTATTTTTTTAAACACATCATTAGTTTATATAGAAGTTTCAATTACAATACGGACGGAAGTGTGTGTCTTCTGTTTGTGATGGCACGTAGCTGAACATTGATCGCTAGAACCGTTTTTCAGTGTTTGCAGATCTGCTCAGTGGCATCCGTCACACTCCTGTTCGCCCAGTAATTCTCTGGTAAATTTGTTTGGGAATGTTACGCCGAACTCCCGATGCATGGCGGCGGGCCAACGCTCGGTTGGCAGGCAATGTTGTTTCATATACACATTGCCTGCAATGAGGTCAGCGACATTCACAAGATTTGCCACTTTCAAAATTTCTTGGTTAAGTAAATTGTAGCTTAGCTTCGGATTTTCATAAATTTGCTGTTCAGAACACTTCCATAACAGTGGCATTGCCGAGCAAGTTGCCCATTTTTTTTTTTTTTTTTTTTTTTAACTTTTGTTTAAAATAATGACTACAACTAAGTGAAGAAAAATATATATTTTTGAATTTTACAAACATAATTTTATAAAACAATCAACATTTTCTGTGCGAAAAATGGACACTTCCTGGCATGTATGTATAAATAGTGATAAAATGGAAGCTCCATATTCCTGGAAACGGAACAGAATCGAAGTTTGATATCTGAGGATTCGTATGACATTACCCAAATTGGATTAATATGCAAGGGGTACACTAGCAGCCCTATTAATAAAAAGTCACTGTCCGCTCCTTAACACACGTGTTAGTTAGCACACGGATAGAGATCTTATCCATTGGATAATTGTAATTATTAATAAACATATTATAATAGTTCCAGTCTGTACCACTGAAAATACGGGAACACTCCATCAAATCGTGGAAGTATTCTTATACATGTGTCACACGCATGCACTGATGGATGAAAAATATGCTTGTTCTTGAACCGGTTATTATCAAATGTAATCATGTGTGTGTTATGAAGTTATCCATCCCTTAATCGCCAAATTTGGCGAGTTAAAGTTATCAGCTCGCTGTCTCCATGTCATAGACCATCACATATTTATTAATACGAATTGCAAGTTGACAGATGTGTTAGTCTTATCTTTCTGTTGTTTTTCGTTTATTAATACGGGGGTAGAAATTTAAGAACCGATATAACTAAAATGATATTAACTTTTATGTCAGATTATCAAAATGCTTTATTTTTAAATAAATTAAAGGTCAATTTTTTAATATTCAATTAGGCAGCAGTGCTGTCGAAAGTACTGCAAAAGCAATACATGTATTGCTTTCGGGTGGTGCGTACTGCCGTACTGCTCTGTTTCGTACTGCATTTTGCTATCTGTATTGCCTTTATGTGTTGCTTTTTGTAATTCGTTATTTACATTAATAGATCTTCACAAATAAATCTATCGAAAAGAAACCTGAGCAATGAAATTAAATTATATTTTCATTTTTTACAATATATTTTAAAATTGAAGCCTTATACATCGAGTGAAATCCCAATATTAATGAAACATCAATAAATCTCAATTCGAAATGTTTACAAAGAAAATAAATTTTGTTTTATGGTTTACGTCGAAACAAATTTCTTCCCCTGTTCGCTTGAATAATTGTATTTAAATTTATTGTATTTTTCATGGCTGGAAAAATAAAAAATCGACTTCAAGTAGAAAAAAAAAAATTATTAAAAAACAACGGCAACACTAAAAATGTCAAGCTATAATTTTTTTTTGAAAGCCAGAAGCTCGTTATTTTATTTTCTTTTTAATTCAAATTATTTGAGAGAACAGTTTTTGAAAAATTAATTTCGAAAATTAAAATTTTGAAAATATAATGTGTTCAAACTAATTTTTTTTTTAAATTTATAGTTATTAAGTAATATTTTTGTTTTTAATATTCGATGCTCCTATTTATTTTCAGTCAAACACTAGTAACCGGATGCCTAAATGCTCATTAGTTTTTGAGAAAATTGAAAATAACTATATCTACTTCACTCAGTGATGGAAATCGACTTTTGCCAATAGTACTGAAAGCAGAAAAAAAAATAGTACTGAAAATGAACAAATAGTACCGAAATTTTTCCAATCGTGAATTCTACAGGAATTTAATATTTTATTGGACGTTATCATCGTTAGAGGAAGATGTGGTTTGAGTATTCAGCCATCGACCCCTTGCAACCATCTCGATTTGGAGATCAACAATTAATATTTTTGACAACTGTATTTGAGGGCGATACAAAGTTCGCCAGGCTCGCCGCTAGTACATTTTAAATGTATATGTCAACAAATTCTGAAAAATCTAACGTTTAATAAATAATTTGAGATAAATCGGAATCATAGTAGGTATGTTGTTGAATATTTTTGGAAAGATAATAGAATATTAGACCCATGTTTGAGGTATATTTGGTTTACTTATTTTTTCGCGTAGAGAATTTTTTTAAAAACATATTTTTCGGAAGAATATTTTTACAGTTTTTTTTTATATACACCTACATATTTTTTTCATATTTGGAATTATTGAGTGAAAATTCAAATTTCATAAAACGTTCACATGTTTTTAGGACAGGAATCATCCCTGGGATCATTTTAAGAAAAAAAATGCATGGAGGAAAGTTCTCGCTCCTCCCTGTTTTTTATTTCTTAAGAAATTAAAAACAAACTTTTTGTTTTATGAAATAAAAGATAAAATATTTTAAATATTTGTTTTCGATTTTCATACAAACTGAATCAGCTTGTTTAAAAAGTTTTAAAAAATTGATTATTTTCCTTAATTTTTAAGATACGAAAAAATATTTTTTTGTTATGTATGCAAAACTGAGACAAGTTCCTACCGCACCAAACATCTACATTCGAAAGGTACCTACATTTTTTAATTTTTCGATTATCTTAATTGAAATTTGTATGAAAATCTGGAATGAATTTCATCGGGCTTATGCCAAACTAGCACTTGAGTAATGCGTTAAACCCAGTTAATGAAAATTTCAGAATTGGTCTTTTGCCAGTAATTGAAATAGTACTGAAAGTGGAAAAGTGGTACTTGCGTACTGGGGAAAATTAAATAGTACAAAATTCAGTACAATAGTAAGCCCTTTTCCAACCGTGACTTCACTACTTAATTAGTAGAAACAGAATATTTGGAGCAACAAAATTACCGATGGAAGTCAAATTCAAGGAAAACTTACTTTAGTTATTTTCAATTTTCTCAAAAACTGAAATACATTTTGACATATGGTTTTTAGTGTTTGGCTGAGAATTGATGGAAGCATTGAATATTAAAAATGAAAATATTACTTAATAACACAAAAATTAAAAAAAAAAATTAGTTTGAACACAATGTTTTGATATTTTTTTTTTTTCAAAAATTAAAGTTTAAAAATTAATTGTTGAAACACTATTTACTAAAATAACTTCTTTTAAAAAGAAAATAAAGGCAGAGGTTTCTGGCCTTACAAAAAGATATATCATGCTATATTAATAGTGACCGTTGTTTTTTAATGATTTGTTTTCTGTCTTAAGTCATTATTTTTACGAAAATTTTCCCTCCTTCGATTTTTTTGAAAATTTCCCCTTTCGCCTAAAGGGGGGGAAATAGGCTCCCCTCCCATAAGATTTTTTTCTTATCTTAACCCAACCTACTCGCTCTAGCTCTTTTGTGCACCTTATACCGAACACCCTGGGTATAGGCACATTGCACTTATTCACGTTTATTAAAACATTGAGTAAAGGATAAGTTCCTTCCATTCGTGCAAAACAAAAAACACGCACAATGGTATAAGAATTGTAATTCACCAAGGCCCTTTAGGCCTCCCTCATTCTCCATCGAACCATGAATTGTCTTGCATCACGCATGTTTATTTATTATTTTTTGAATTTAAACATTTTGCTTTGGGAACAAGGGCGGATCCAGGGGGGGACATGGGGGTCATGACCCCCCCTGGGACATATCCATTCGCTTATTAGTACTGATTAGAAAAAGAGACTTCATGCAAAAATAACATATCCAGAACTTGACCCTCCCCTGGGCCATATCATAAACACTATACATACATCTAGAACATTGTTAAAGATTTGCTGCTGTATGTGTACCTACCTACTTTGTTTTTATTTTTACCAAAATTCACAATCAAATATTTTATAAATTTGAACAAGAAAGAGAATTGTTGGCTCCTTAAGAAATTCTTAAAACAAGAGGGTTCGACTTATGGTATATTTGTTTACCTATTTGGTGAGCATGGTTTTTTTATACTTAAATAATAAAAACAATAATAAGTCAATTTGTGAAGATACGAATAGGTTTGCAAAAATAAATTGTCACAATTTTTACACAAAAATAAATGAGGCTGCAAAGATTTTTCAGTGTTGCAGTCAAATACACAGTAAAAAAAATGGATTCGTCAGTTATTTAAATGGAGAAAAACTGTGCTACCGGCATGAAATTTTTATGAAAAATCCATCTTTTTTTCTGTGATGTCGTCGATCATCCCCGATGTCGATTTTTTCAACCACATCCCTTGGGGATACCTAATATAATACATTTTTATTTGCTCATAAAATTTAGTGCAAACAAAAGTTCCGATGTTATAAAAGTGAATATTATATTATCACCCAAATGGGTGGGTTGATTTGCTTGAAATATAGTAGGTACACATTTTTTTGCAATTGCCTAAGGGTAAATTTCGAATTTTGGTTCTAGCGCATCTAGAACCGGAAAGATTTTTTTTGTTCAAATTTTATGCCATATTAGTTAATGATTATATCATATACAAATATTGTCATCCAATTTTTCACGCAGGCACTAGAGGTTCACGTCTTCACGATTCGGTGCAATACGAAATTTTTCTATTCAAAGTCTAGCAAAATGACAGAATTTTATAGAAGAATAATAGCCGACAGTACAAATTACATTTAGCGTACTTTCAAATACACGAGTGTAACACTAATAATACAATACAATATAATATGTATAATATTATTAGACTGATTCAAAAAAATTATATTGTCTTTGATTTTTAATGTGTTTTAGTTAGAGTTTAGTGAAATAATATAAGCCTGATAAAATTTCATCCGTTTAGATTAATATTTATTTTGTTTGCTTCTTTAGTTTATTAATTTGATTGAGACGTTTACTTTATTCTTTAAAAATGTCCTTCACTTCTTATCTAATTAGTGCACTCCTTCCGAAGTTATTGAAGGTTAAAGTGGATGGTTTATTTTATAGTTTTTGGGATTCCGTGTTGAAAATATCAGCATGTTAATACCTCTATAACATTTCATTCCAAAATATCACAAATTAAATTTTGTTTGTAGTAACCAAAAAAGTGAAAATCATTCCAACTCCCATTACAACCATGAGTCAAAGGAGCAAATTCGTTGCAATTGCAAATAATTGATAAAGATAGCACTCCAAGCCAAAATTCAGACCTCAAAAACTTTACAAAATTTTGTAAAATGTGATGTAGAAATTTATCTTTATAACAAAAAATACCTGAAAGTATAGTTACATACGTAAAGTCATTTTTCACTCTAAGTCGATAAAAAACATAGCTGATGTGTTCATCAATTGCAAACGGGCGGTAGGTGAATTATTAAATTTTTAGCGTGATTGTATTTTGAAGTGTGACCCCCCGCCCGCTCCCCTGACTCAAAGCCCGGATCCGCCCTTGATGGGAAATTAGTTTTTAGTTGTCCTTTGGGCACCGTTTGATATTTAACAATAAAAAAGTGCGATCAGTTAGTGTTTTATACCACCCACTTGATTAAAAGTAATGTAGTTATAAATTAATTGTTAGAAAATAAGTTACAGTTGCCATTCAAAGTATGCATTTTATTAACTTTACATTTTACTGTAATTTTGTTGTTTTAATCAAAATTAAGTATTTAAAGATATTTGTATCATTTTGGACACATTTTTTAATAAAAGTTGTTTTGTTTTTTTTTTATGAACTTATTCCAAATATGCTGGATACTTTTTCTTTAGAACTTGAGATTCACCATGCTTTTATACTTTAAATATACATAGGTATTGTTTACTTTACTTATAATAAAACTTTGCTGTAGGCACTATGCTAAAATTTGTTTGAAATTGGCATATTGAACTCTCAAATTCTTACCTCCGAATCTGCCATATTTTTATATTGTAGTTCACCAAATACAATTTTAAATAACAATAAAATGTTTTTTGTTTAAGTAATGTATAATTTTCAAAACATTTATCACAAAGAAATACAATAGGTTTTTATTTTCGTTCGCGTGAAATATTTATCTTTCTGAAATTAGCTCCCGTAACCGACACCAACCCCAAGCAAACTAACCATCATACGAATAGGTACCTACAGCCAAACAGAAGCCGTTCAGTAATAGTAAAAAGTAAGTGATGGGTTCTTTGTGTATAGAGGGTAGGGATAGGGTGTTTATTTTGTCGCAATTTCATACCTTTATAAAACACCATAGCCAGCGCCAGCGCCACCAACCACAATTGATTGCCATTGCTTTTATGATGTTTCCACTTTCGTCATGGACGCGCAGTTGACGTTGACGACCAATCTTTCTATATAGATGTGCTTTACAAAAATGAGAAGGTATGCCTTATCATATAGCTATCCTTGTTATATATATTTTTATAGACAATTGCGGACATTAAGTCATACTCTTTACACATTGCATCTCATTAGTCCATTCCTATGGCATATTTGCATTTACTTGAAAGTTTTAGATCATTTGAAGTTGTTTTATTGTCAATTCTTTCGAAGCTTAAACTACTTAAGCTTAGAGTAGCTTGAAACTTTTATCACCCAAAACCTAAGAACCAAATTCAAAAATAAAATGCAAGACTGACCCAATTGATTTAGCCACATTAAAGAAATATGTTTTAATGAGAACAACAACAACAATATGTTTAAACTAGAGCTCTCGATTTTAAGCGTATTAGTGTCACATGTACACGTGTATTCGTGTCACGTGTACACGTGTAGGCGTGTAGGTTATAAATACACGTGTTAATAAAAATATACGTAAAATTAAGATTCATTTTTAAAACCAATCGGGGTGTCCAGCATTTCATTAAAAAAAGTATTTGCGCAAAAAATATAAGCGACGGACTTATAAATACAAGTAAACTTAGCATAAGACGATTTTCTAATTTACTAAAACTAAAGCCATGCGAGAATTAAATTCAAATGTCGATTAAATTCTATCCGAGATCAAATTTTTACGTTTTCACAAAAAAAAAATCATCTTTAAAAAGTAATTACACGTGTATTTTCAAATACTGTTTTTCCCTAAAATCTGAAAGGCAGTTTAAATAAAAAATTTCATAAGTACATACTATGTATTATAATATTCTAAGTGGACTTAACGCTGCTTCTTACTGCCGTGTTAACTGAAAATGACGTATCTGAGCTGTATCTCGCTTTTTGAGCAGTTTAGAAACCGAAAAACAAATTTTTTTTATTTTAAATATTTTTATTTTAAATAGTTTTATAACTGTTAACTTGTTGTTGGTAAAATTTGCACATGACAATTTGTCTTGAAGAATTTCTTAATTATTAAGAAGCTTAACATAATGTTTATAAATTATATCATAAACACTCTTTAGTTGATTATATTTTGTACCTAACACAAATCAAACATTATAAAGTTAATCAAACCAACATAACTAACAGTTTAACATCGGAAAGTTAAACTGTCATATGAAGCCTTTTCTCAGAACCAATCAACTTAAAATTTAACTTCATACCTACAATAAACAATAACCTTAGCTAAAGTTGCTTCAGTTGAAGATTAAATGCATACAAAGAGACATATGTAGTTATGTTAAATAGGGTGGTCCTTAATGTAACACAGAATTGGAGATAAATTAGAAAAAATTGGTAGGTATTTAAAAAAAAAAAAATATTTTTTTTTAAATTTAGCAGCAATTAGTTTGGTTAAGTTATACACTTTGTTATTTACAGTTGACTTACATCTTTTGTTAAATACTATTTTTTAGTCTAGATTTCAGATAGGTAATGGGGCCACCTCACATTGGATCAATTTTGAACCAGACTAGCTCCTAGGTAGCTTTTGCTTTAATAGCTCACGGAGTAAGATTGTGTGCATATGAAACAGCTTTAATTGTATAGGAGTATTTTGTTTCCATTTGACGCTAGGAAAACAAAAAATTATTGTGTTAAAAAAAAAACAGATTTTGTTTTGTCTAGCAAAGAACTTGTGGTTGTATTAGTAGTTCAGCTTTTTTATTCCTCTCACAACAAGGAAGAACATTTTGCCCTTTTCCTTCCACACTCTTCAACTCCCTCGACTACAAGCTTCCATTTCCCCAGGTTGAATTGCTCTCGTCTGCGATGGCCCATGCTGTATTAAAAAGATTTAACAGTAAAGGGTAAAAGTTAAAAAAGTCAAAAGCGCTAACAAATTTTAATTGTTTTCTGACTGTTTTTTTTTTTAAACAAAATTTTAGCAAAATTTGGTATGCGTTGCTTCACTACTTATTGATCAAAGGGCACGGTAGTGTCCAGGTAGTAGTGCCAGTTCTCGGCACTACTACCTTTTTACAGGAACAAACTCAAGCGCTTTTCGACCCCCCTCTAACTTCGAAACCAATAATGTCAGAAACTTCAAACTCGCCATATTTACTAAACTAGGCAAGCACAGGCGCCTCACCAAATTTCAACTTCCTAGCATTAGTGGTTCCTGAGATATAGGACGTCAAAAATCGCGAAAACCGTAACTGACTGACTCATTGATTCACTGACTGACAGATCATCAAAATTATGGAGCACTTCTAGACACCGTAGAATCTTGTAATTTCGCACATCGGTAGACCTTGTGGTGTATACAAAGGAAAAACTCCAAAATTTAGGATTTTCCATATAGGGGGCGTGGTATCCGCCCACTTTCACAGAATTGCTATCAATTATATGGAGCACTTCTGATTGTTATAGAATGAAAAAATTTGGTAGAGCGGAAGGCCTTACAATTTGTACAGAGGAAAAAATTAAAATTTAAAATTTATCATTCAGGGGGCGTGGCATCTACCCACTTTTCTGAAAATAGTTATCAATTGCATGGAGCACTTCCCGACACCATAGAATATTGTAATTTCGCACAACAATGCGAGTAGAGTAATATCGTAATAACTCCAAATTATAAGAGAAATTTCTTTTTTTAATGATAACTGACTAAAATTTGGTATGTTTACTTGGCAAGTTTTCTTTTTTTCCATCTGATTACTCAACATTCAAAATGTTTTGAAAACTTGCCAAGTAAACATACCAAATTTTAGCCAGTTATTATTAAATAAGAAATTTCTCTTATAATTTGGAGTTATTACGATATTACTCTACTTGAAATATTTGATAATAAACCCTTCATAAACTTAGAACTTGGCGTACTTTTAGATCTCATTACTTTTCACGGCTGACTTGTTACATAAAGGTTTTTTTGTATACTTGGCTCTTTTTTAACATTTATGTTTCATTGAATTAAAGTGTCAGTTAGGGTTTCAGATTAAAAATAGAAAAAAAAAAAAAAAAATAGGTATTATTGAATAATTTTGTATTTGTTTTGCAAGGACCACCCTAATGCATAAGTACCTATATGAATAGACACATGCATTCAGGTATAATACATGAGATCTTTCATCATCTCATGGACTCAAATTTTTACATTACCTTTCTGTAGAAACTTATTTAAATTGTTTAAATGATATACATAGTTGAGTGTGTACATGAATGCGATGAGCATAATTTTATATTTTTTTTTGCTTAAATTCAAAAATTAAAAATCTATCAAGATAGAATTTATTGTTTATTTTTTTATCCACTAGAGCACTCAATCAATTAGCCAATTGGATTCAAACTTAAGTGGCGTAAAAAATAATTATAAAGAAAAACAAACATTGATGATACTTTTAACTTTATTTTTTTTTTATTAGACTAAAAAAAAGTGAAATAAATAAACGTGCAAAACCAAAAAATAAGACCTTTATTTATAACAGGAAGGATGTATATATTGAATACAAGCAAACAAACATTAGAAGTGCATGAAGGAAACAGGGTGCGTCTGAAAAATTTTATAAGAAACAATTACTTAATTGATTGAGAATAGGATTATCATAGGTCTTGACAGAATAGAATTAATATCATAATCACAGCTGTAGTGGATATGGATAGTTTGCTGCTTCAAAAAGATTTTTATTGGAAATGAGAACTTTTTAAATTAAACTAATATTTGCTCGCGTAATCCGTGCCGCACCAATTTTTTTTTTAAATAAGAAAAAACATTCCATGAAAATAGCTCTTTCAATCGATATAAACCAACTTAATGTGCGCAAATAAAAGTTGTAGAAAAATTTGTTAAAAATTCATAAAAAGAAAAAATTGCGTATACGCCCCAGTGAACCACTATTTTAATTGAATGAATTTTATCTCTTTTCATGGAGTACATAACTTGTTTGTTGAATAAAATAAATGAAATGAGATCCTCGATGGCCACAGCTTTCTAGAAGTCGTAGGTTTCTCTCTTGACATTACTTTTTATGTTTGTATTTTTTTATTTAAAGCTTTTTTTTTTCAATTTTTCTTTTTTTTTCAGTGCTTATTTCATACTTAAAAATAACTACAAAACTTCAAAAAATGACTTAGCCTTGCGCAAGGCTTCTTCTAGTCAACAACACATAATGACATAAGTAGATAGTATGTAAGTTAGTATATACAGAACCAAATACCTACCCTGCTTTTTTTTCAAGTAGAAATCAACATCGAAAAGAACATTTGAATTGCAAAAAAATTTGCCGCCCTAGGCTATAGCCCATTCTGCTTATATGGTAGCTCTGTTCTTTTCATAAAATCGGGTATGAAATGGAAATTTCCAATCCAGACAATCCCCCAAGGTGTGTTTTTTTTTAATTTTTAAAAACCACAAATTAATTCAGTCATATTAGACAAAAGAACAGTTAAATTTTGGAAAAATCTCCGGAAAGCTGGATTTTGCTGTACAACCTCCTGGTCGTGTTAAAAAACTGTAAAAAGTCCCCATTGACAGGATCGCCACTAACAATTTTGATATATATGTTGAAAAAAATCCCGTATAGACCGTTTTCGAAATATCGAATTTATAACACAAAATTTTAAATTGTTTTTAAAAATCAATTCTTTTTTTTTTTTTAATTTTAATATGCGTTATTATCTGAAATAAGTTTTATAAATAGGTTAGGTAATAAGATATATATACTTAGTCCAAAATTAAACAAATGATTCTATGAGAGGTAAATACTGTTTATAATGGCTTACTTGTTTTCGTTAAATAGTAGACTTCACTAATATAAGTATATTTTAGAAGAATTTTAATCGACTTATTGTAGGTGGTTTTTGCAATACAGTATTGTCTCGCTATTCCGAATTAATTATTGCAATGATTTTTTTAATTAATTTTTTAAAAAATTGTTAGTTAAGAGATATCCGTATTTACTGGCTTTTAAAATCAAAAATTGAAAAATTGCATTATAAATGGGTTTATGGATCAATATTTCAAAACATTAATAGTTTGGATTCCACCATGTTTCGTACGGAATTTTTTTTTTGTTGTATTTAGCGGAGTTAATTTTGTTAACAGGCGCAACTTTCAGAAAAAAATTTAAAAAAATATCACACCCGTTATCCAGATTTAAACAACGAATATTTCATTCTCCTGACGACGTGTTCCCACCCGATTTACTTCAATTCAATGACTTTTAGCAACGAAATTGAAAACGGTACAAAAAATCTAATTATGCAGTCTTTTAAATACGAAATACACCCTTCTTGAAGAATAGTTAATTTATTTTTAGTTGTTATGCTCTGGCAAATAAGAGCTTCTTGGTGAGCGTAACCATTAAAACGGTCATATATTCTATCCCAGCAATGAAAAAAAAATATAGACGCACATGAAAAAGGGAATAAGTTTGCTCTTTATGAAAATTGATGTACAAATTTGAGAACAACTCAGTATCGCTTTATATTTAAGGACAAAACCACGATTATGTTTTTTGTCCAACGAAATGAACCAGAGGGACAAGAGTTTTATACCTATCTATTTCTTACATGTTTTTTTTTTTTTTAAATGGCTCTATGCCGCAAGTATTGGACACATAAAAAAAGACCTTTAAAACCTGTTAGATTTGATCAAATCGGTTGACCCCTTGATGCAAAGTTATTATAGAGTTATACAGAAGTTTGTACCACAAAGATTAAAGGATCAATATAAATAACATTGCTCTAAAAACCAAACCATGAAAACCTGTGTTTTTTAAGTTGGAATTCGAAATCAGCGTACAGAAATCGGAGTAGGTTCGGATTGCAAAGAACAGAACAAAATAAAGTTTCGGATTAGCGCGATATTCGCATGAAGAAAGGTGGTTCAGATTAGCGAGACAATACTGTATTTAGTTTTCCAACGAAAAAACATATGAAAATCTGATGTTGGCGTCTTATTTGCATTGATTGCTTGGAAATATACGGATCTTAATGAACTTTAATTATTTTCCCAACGTAATATATTGGTCGTCCTTTTTGGTCAGCATTGATTAAAAGATATTAATTTCCTTTTCGTTCATAGCAGCTCCTTCCTATTTCCACACATTAAAAAAAATATATGGCACCTTTATTATTATTCGGGGAATGTCCGAAAAAATGCTAAAAAACGGCGGCGTTTAGACTATAGTCGAACAGTCAAGTTTAATCAAATTCTCAACCTCGATTTTTTTCCGATCCCAAATCTTTTTATACATAGTTTACCAATATATCACAAGTAAAAAATAAAACTGGTAGAAACACTGCTTAAAGAACAGCAGTTGCCACAAATTTCTTTACATTTCTGAGGATACCATAATAATAAAACCTAACAATGGATGTTTTCTTATTATACATTTATTTCCGAGCACATTAAAGGAAAAAAAAAAGAAAATAGTTTTAACATACAATAATTATATTAGCAAATCTTAATTTTATTTGCTAAATAAATAATAAATTACAATTAAAAGATTCACATTTTACTTAACATACTACAAATAATAATATTCTTCCTTCTTCATTCATCCAACATTCATTAAAAAAAAAAAAATACTTTATCTCTTATTTTGTACGAATATTTTTTGTCTAGTCTATAGTTTAATTTTTAAGCTTAAATTATGTACTTTTGCTCGAATAATTTCTTTAAATCTTCAATGCCATTTGCATAATAATCTGGTTTAAGTTCTTCTGGCAAAGCAAGCATTTGCTGTTTAGATGTTGCTCCAGAAAGCATCAAAAGTGTCTGGAAACCACATGAAATGCCAAATTTAATATCTTGCACCAAGGCGTCTCCAAAGAAAATGGCACGCTTCGGATCTTTTATTTGAAAATGCTCCTTGAGGAATTTTCCCAATAGGTGACCGGGTTTGCCCAAGACTATTGGTTCTTTTCCGGTGTTCTCTTTCAGAAGCTGAATAAAACCAGCTGGACCAATAACAACTAGATCTTTTGTCACTGGAGCATTTTCGTCTGTGGCACCGACAATGAAGTCTGTATTTGGGTTATTTTTTAAATGCTGTTGTGCATGAACTAATCCTGCATATGTCATATTCAAACTCAGATCAAAAACGACTGCAGCGACTGGTTGTATTGGTTGCAGTGACTTTGAAAGGAGTTGAAAGGTCCAGTCATCTCGAGATTCCTTTAAAATAATAATCCAAATTTAGTAAAAAGTTGAAAGGAATGAATTTTTATTTTAAAGCCTACCAAAGTTTGAACTTCAATTCCAGACTTCCGAAGACCATCATTGAATACTTCGCATCCCATGGAATAAACAGATTGACCGGGCTTATTTTTTTGCAAATATCTTACAATTGACTTGACAGGATGAACAATATCGTTCTAAAGAAGATATTTTGTGAGTAATTTGTTTAAATTATAAATTAGATTGAATATTATACACTGCCAATATCTTTAACGCCCATGTTTCCAAGCAGCTCCAAATATTCTTCGTCGGTACGCATGCTGTTGTTGGAAATAAGTTTGTATTTTTTGCCCGCTTTTAGGAAAAGGTTTATAACATTTCCAGCCCCTGGAATGGGACCTGCCATCATCCAGATGACACCTGCAAAGAGAAAAAAAAATGATTGAAATTAAAAAAAGGAACTATGAGTTAAGATAGAAGACTTATGTATTGTAAGGAAGGTTACGGACAGGCTGTCTAAATTGTCAGATGTTACCATTTTTATGAACATCTAAACATACATATATGTATGTACCTAAATAAGTTTGCTTGTTTTTTTTCAAATATTTTTATATCTATATTTGGGCCAAACTCATCTATACCAATTCTTACACAAGAAACAATGAGCATATCCACACTATATTGATTCTAGATACTTTCGTTTTACATTTAAGCCTAGTACGCTGCTGATACGAAACGAAATTTTTAGTTGGTCTCCAACATGACAACGAAATGCTTACGAAAACCATAACGAAAAATTACCCCTTGAAAGTGTCACCATTTGCAAAAACAAAAAACAAACACAAACGCATAAAAATCACAGGAAGCTATGTCGTGATGAAAGAAACAACAAATACAAACAAGAATAGAGAGCAAATGTCACTTTTCCGCACACAATTAATGGTACAGGCAATTAATTATGTGCGAAAACAGAGGGGATATCTCTCCAAATAATCTGCTACAATTATCGATACCGTTCATCGAACAGCGTACCGCAGAACGAAAAGCAGAACGAAATTTTTCGTTTATGATTTCGTTGTGCCATTTTTGTATGGGATTTTTCGTTTCGCATCAGCAGCATACTAGGCTTTATGAAAAAAACATATTTTACCCTATCGGTATCGGCTCAATAGTGTCGATATGAATTTGATTTTTGGACAGTTATTAATCATTTTTGCTTCCAATCGAATTTCCCAAAATTACACCACACTACCGAACTCCTTCTTTAAGCATTATGTCGTTTTCCGTTGGTCACTCCTAGCACTCTTTTTTCACTCCATCCACACTCCCAACACTCCAAAAACCTTCCATTGGCTGTTCGGAGTGATGATTTAGGAGTGTTTTTTCACTCTGGATTTCATTAAAGAGTGCTAGGAGTGCACTCTGAAAACACACATATTTTTAAAAGTATGTGTTGGATTAATTGTTAAAATAGTAAATGCTTCTTCTTGAGATGTTCTGGAATTGAAATTATTGAAGAATTCATTTTAGTTTTAACTTCTACATAGATATACATATTACGGAAGAGAGTTTTTCATATTCCGTTGGAATCAAAAAAGAGTGAAACACTCTGAAAATCCAATCGAAAACGACATTAATGACTTGCCAAGTAAACTGGAGAATAGAAGCTACAACCAACCATTGTACCTACTTCATGTGGTACATAATGCAACCGAAAGGAGGCTGTGAGTGTTCACAATCAGCGCGACTATTGATTGCGTGTGAACCTTAATGATTGATCGTTTCATAAAGTAGCAATTCTGTCAAACTGTTGGTATCGTAAAATTATAAGTACAACCGTTATTGTATCGGGTATTGTCTAATTAATAGGACGTACGCAATATGTCTGTGATTCCGTTTTGAAATAAATTGATGACACGACATGACAGCTCGTAGAGAATCATAGCCTAGTGTCTTACAACTCTTAAGCGCTCCTGTGTGCGAATGAAGGGACCTACAATTTTTTGCCGAAAATCTGGTTGTTTCCCATCGTTAAGGCGCAAGGGCATTTTAAAAATGTAAAGTGAAATGAAAAAAAAAATTAAAAAGAACTGCAATTATACTATGTATGTACATATTTGTATATAGTGTTTCATAGTACACAAATCGAAGGTAATATAGTGTGCAGATTATCAAAATTCAAAGTGTCATACTCGTATAAATTGAAAACGGTTGATCAATTGGCCACAAAAATTATTTGAAACATCAACAAATACCGATATCTGATAAGTGAAACGGCACTGTATCCGCCATTTTCTTCTGATTTTGACAGATGTTCAAAACAAAAATTAAAAACCTTATGATATTACCTTTGACTTGTGTACTGTGATAATAATAAAAGCCAAAAGTCTGTTCTTCTATCTTTCAAAAAAAAAAGGTTTAAAGGGAGGTACCAAATTTACTTTTAGTATTCAGTATTAAATACCTTCTTAATCGAACACTAAAAACCAGTGGTATTCTGGTTCTTGAGAAAATTGAAAAGTAAAAAAAAAACTATTTTTTTTAATATTTTTTTTTTTTTATAAATTGACCCTCCCGTTTAGTAGCGGAAGAAAGACCCCTCTTCTTTTAGTAAGCTATGGTTGTTTTATTTGTTGTCCCACTACTCAAGAATTCTTTTCTCCGATCTTCAAAACCTGGATTTTTAAAAAAAATTATTTAATTAAAAACAAATTGCTTTTAATAAGTTTTATTAAGAGGTGAAAATTTTTTAGAATTTGTAACTACATATTTAATTGTGTTATTCAGCTAATTAACTGAGTACCTACTTTACAAAAGCGAAAAAAAAACTGTAATGATTTTGATGTGCGTTTCTTATTTGAATTATTTTAGGCGTATAAATTATGTATGTCTATCTACTCGCAAAAAAAAACAAGTAAAAATACGCGCGAACATTTTATGTTTATTTCAATTCCTAATAAAGTTAATTCTTTTTTTCTGCATCTGTAGCTGTACACAAGTAAATGACTTTTAAATTAAATAATTCAATTTTTATAAACGAGCATTTCATCATAAGCAATTTCGTAAATAAAAATTTTAAGTGCAGATTTATTTTTAGACAAACAAATTATCATTAATAGTGTTGATAAATGAAATGCAAAAAAAAAAATTGTGTTTGTTGTTCTGAGAAAAAAAAATGTTTCAATTGATTTATCAAGAAACCAATTTAGTTGAATTAGAATTGAACCCCGTCAGTCGTATTTATTAGATTTTCTTAGAACACTCTTGCATGCATAGTTATATCTAGTTAACCATTGTCTAATTAGTTGGACATTTTTCTTATATAAATGCATTCTAGCAGTTATGAATACGACCTCATACGTATATTCAATGAGATACTAATCATTCTAATCATTCATTTTCGAACTAAATTAACAAATTTAAGTGAACTTTTGAATGCGTTCAAAGAATATTTCATTCATTTCAATAACAACAAGATATTTTTTTTTTCGATTTGTAGCGAAACTAGGCTAATCTTGTACTTTGAACGTTCCTACTTTAGAAAAGGTTTGGACTTCGAAAGTCAATTGTGTTGTGGTTAGACAATTGATGGAAAAAGAAGGTTTTTGAGTCAGACAGTTGTCTAAGGTTACATATACTTTGAAAGTCGTTTATTAATAAAAATGTGTTAGCTTCTTTAGAGAACGTTAACATAAGATATTTTATCTGTGCTTACCAGGATATTTCCAAAAACTGTGTTTGCCTTTTCTCCTACATAAGCAAAACAAACGAAGACGTCATACATGTCTTACTCAATGAAAACAAATAATTTTATTTTCAATATAATCGTCGGGGATAAGGTACCTTTTCTTGTCAAAAGTGATAAATTCTTGAAAAAGCCATTTTTTTCAATGGCGCGATACATATAGTTTTGTTTGATGTTCTCTGATGTTGCAAGATCGACCTGCGGGGAATGTCAATCAAGTATTAAAAAACTCAGGGCTTCTCGGGTTTTTATTTTACATCGAACACCTCAGTGCCACAAGTTTCAGCACATCATTCGTTAATTTTCCTTTTTCATCGACTTCATAATAATTATATGGAAGAAATAAATAACAAAATTATCAACGAAGCAATTTATAATTACCATCTAAATCTAACATTCACTTTAACTTTCCAACAGCTGATTTGAATTTTAACAGCTCTGAATTCTTACCTCGATAAAAAGCAAGCAGCGTTTTGAATAACTACCTCAACAGAATGACGATGGAGACGGAACTGGAGCCGCAACTGGAATAGCTGTCAAAATATTGAATACACACAAATTCAATGTTGCGAACACAACGGAACGTAGCCGCAGACGGAAGAGTTCACTAACTTTTAACTTTTCACGTACGACACTTTTGACGTTTCAAATTGTATGAAGAAAATAAACAACTTTTTGGGTTGGAAAAAAATATCGCGAAAAAAATTATTTATTACAAGTCCAGTCCGTCTGCGGCTCCAGTTCCAGCATTCTATTCTGTTCAGGCAGTAATAGCTCATTTGGCCCCCCCCCCCCCAGAACGCACATCGAAAACAGTTACATAGCGCCAAAAAAAAGTGCTATTAAACGCTTTAAAGCGATTTCAAGGCGACTCAGTGAGTCCAGGGGCTGACATAAAACAAACGTATTGTGTGAATGTTGGAAGTCGATGTTTTTATATTTCGTTGGAATCAGAAAAAAAGTATGGCCAAGATTAGTCAAGACGCTGAAAAGGGCTATTCTTCTGCACACGAAACGTCACGTCATATAAAAAATTAAATCACTGCAATAAAGTTCAATTGACCTCACACAATTTTAGTATTTCGGACATTTCATCCAAAATGTTTGGTTAAATACTTCAAACTGTACGTCCGGAGATTTGCAGTTTGTGTGCAGTGACGAATAAGTGCAGCTTACGCCTCGTTTTCCAATTGTCTATTTAAACAAACGTGAGATACAAACAAGCTGCAAACAATCGTAGCACGCGTCTATGACATGACAAGATGCTTCGTGTGTAGAAGGCCTTAGTCACCATTTATAAATATCGCATTTTAAACAAAATCTTGAGAACTACTCATGGTGCAAAATTTGCTGTTTCCGCTCTCTAACTTAACAAACAAAAATAATGTACAATAAGCTGTTTTGTCATAGTAGTTCCCATAAACCAAAACAAAATTGGACTAAAACTGATAGTTTTGACGTAGAAGTAGACGAAAGGATCTATTTTGACGTAGGTTAAGGGTACCTACTCTACCTTTTTTTTACATAAAGAAAGTTGCCAAATATAAATTTCTATTAAATAATTTTCATTAAAGCCGAACACGTGATACTTTTCTTAAATAAAATAGAAAAACCAAAACAAAAAGATGCATCTTGCCAAGAAGTTTGACCTTCACAAAGCCGAAAAATCGATTTCTATATACCAAGCCGGACGTTGACATTGACATTACAAAAATTAATCATCAGGTTCCTTCTTGTCTACCCCAAAAAATCTATATATGAATATATGTACGTCACCAGTCTAAAACAGTTTATATCGCTAAGAGATTAATCAAGATTTTTGTTTTTCTCAATTTATTTCGTCACCGATGTTTAAAGAATAAATAAAAATAATTTTTTTGTGTGTGGAAATTTTTTAAATGCTAACTTAAATTTTCTTTCCCCGATGAATAAGACTGACAGTGATAGATTTTCAAAATAGAATAGGTCATGCGTCCAGCGAGTGCAACTCGTAAACCAACTGTAATAATAATTATCTGTGTTCGTGTTCTTCCTTTTTTGAACACGACATTCCCACCCATAATTCCTGCGATATTGATGATAAGTCAAGGTTAAATGTTTATGGAATTACAAACAATTAACATTTTTAATAACTTATAGAACCAATAACAGGCAACTATACACTACACTTACCATCACAATCACTAAGGACAATGTCAAACGATTTAAGGAACTCTTTTCTTTCTTCGGCATTCAAGTCGAGAATGTAACGTGCCTTTTGTTTAACTAACATTTTTTAAATATTTATTTATAATTTTTAAACTCGTAACACAATAATAACAAAAACTAATCAAACTTGTGCAATACAATAATATGCAGAACTTTTTCTTAGTTAGGAGAATTGCAGAATACACCACCTCTCAATAAGTTTCTTTTAACTGAACTACCCAACAAGAAAGTCGCTGAGCTTTATAGTAAAACTAACTCTCTGAATGTCAGTGTTATGGGTGATAAGCTTTCCGAATAAACTTTCCATTAAAAAGCCAAAAGAGATTTTTGTTTAATATAAATTCTACGATAAGAAAATTTATAGAGAGCAAATAACCAGTGGCGTAGGTGGGTATAAATTGTTTGTTTACTTAATACAATCTCAATTCAGAAAGGCTTTGTCACATAGAACAGACAACTATTCAAACTGGAAGAAAAGATTTAAAGAATTAGTAATTAATTTTCCAAACAAAATAATGATAATTTTAGTGGCAGTAATTTTTACTCGACATTCAGGTCATTATCGAGTGCCTACTTGATACTTTGTAGGTGGAACGATTCCAATTATACTTGAAAAACTTTTTAAAAAGAGAAAAATGTCTCGTTTCAGTTCTTTGGTTCCATTAAGCCGAAAACAGGTTTGTGCAGCTTTTTCCAATGCAGCGAAAATAAATTTATACAGGTTCTTATGAGAGCTGACATATTCCAGGCTCTGCATGCAGCCTTTGCTGCACGATATCTCTATTTATAATTTCGCTGCATGGGAAAAAGCTGCACATCTGTTTTGGGCTTTAAGGATTAAATCAATGCAAAACTGATGTTTTTTAAAAGACAGGGAACTTGAAATTGGCAACACTTTCTTTCTGTGAAACCTGGTTAACTATAAAACCTCGCTTGTTTTGAGGTTAGTTTTGTTTGGCATTTCATCATAAATAGATTCAATCCTCTAAGTCGGCTGGCAAAACAATGTTTGCCCTTTTGTTTTCAATGCTGCAGACTAACCAGTCTGCTGCTGAGAGAGCAGCCCAGGAGCCCTATGGACAAAAACTAAGGGAGGAAGGCCGACTTCCCAGGAGGAAAGAGAGAGCATGCGAAGCGGGCTGTCGAGTCTACTGAGGACTGTAGCGGCAGGGGGGATGTTCGAAAGTTCCCACGGTACAAGGCCAGAACGGAAGCCTGCCGAGATGAGAGCGGGGATATGGTGGTAGACACACAGTCGGTGCTGAGGATCTGGAAACAAAACTTTTGTAGACTGCTAAACGGCGAAGATGGCCAAAATTGCGCTGTTAGACAGAACGCCCCATTCAACCTGGACGATGATGGTCAAAATTTCCGTCCATCCGGCCTAAATGAAGTCCGGTTAGCGATAGCCAAGCTTAAAGCGTACAAAGCTGCTGGTGCAGATGGCCTGCCAAATCGAGCTATTCAAAGCAAGGGGAGATGACTTAATAGGGAGTATACACCAACTTATTTCCAAAATTTGGTCGGAGGAAAGTATATGCCCGATGAATGGAACCTTGGTATAGTGTGCCCCATCCACAAGAAAGGAGATGCTCTGACCTGTGCCAACTACAGAGGTATAAGTCTCCTCAACGTCGCATACAAAATCTTGTCGTCTGTACTGTGTGACGGTGACCTCTTAAAACTGTTTGTCAACGATCTGATCGGCCCCTACTAGTGTGGTTTTAGGCCCGGCAAATCAACCGTCGATCAAATGTTCACACTCCGACAGATTTTAGAAAAATCCCAGGAGTTTCAAATCGATACACACCACTTCTTTATCGATTTCAAAGTCAAAGTGATTGCGTAGACAGAGACGAGCTATACAGAGCCATGTCACTTCTCGGGATTTCTGCCAAACTCATCCGCTTATGCAGAATAACGATGGAGAAATCTCGCTACTCCGCCAAAGTCGGCAAGAACACTACCGAACCCTTCGATGTCGAGAAGGGTTTGAGACAAGGCGCGAGGCGTTATCATGTAACCTATTTAACATCGTCCTTGAAGCAGTTGTATGCAACTCGCAAGTCAAAAACAGAGGTACAATTTTTCCATAGTCTGTTCAACTACTTGCTTATGTAGATGATATTGACATCATTGGGAAAACGAAGCGAGCTGTTACCGGCGCGTTTGCAAGTATTGAGTCGGAGACGGCGAAAATGGGTTTGGCTAGACGAAGTAAATGCTATCATCGAGAAAGGAATCTCAGCATCGTCGACTCGGGCAAAACGCCACGATGGATAGGTACAACCGTACAAGTTCGAAGTCCTCGAGATTTTGTCTACCTGGGCTCCACTATAACATCGCAAAATGGCATCAGCGCATAAATCAAACGAAGAACTACTCTTCCCAATCGCTGTTTCTTCGGGTTAAGAAGGCATTTGAGTAATAAAGCCCTTTCTCAAAGAACCAAGGAGACCTTATATAAGACCCTTATCATCCCGGTCCTGCTATATGGGGCAGAAGCATGGACCCTGACAGAAACGGATGAGAATCTGCTTGAGTGCTTTGAAAGGATGATTCTTTTCGGTCCAGTCTGTATCGATGGAGTATGGAGTAGAAGATTCAACAACGAGCTTTACGGGCTTTACAGCGACGTCGACCTGATCAAACCGGCTGAGTTGGCTGGGACACGTAGAGCGTATGGACACCAACGCACCAGCCCGACGAGTCTTCGAATCCACCCCTGACGGTCTGCCCAGCAGAGGAAGAACCCACGTTAGGTGGCGCACACAAGTGGAGAACGACCTCAACCAACTTGAAGTGCGTAACTGAGGCAGCTAGCTAGGGACCGAGCTGGCTGGAGGGGCTTGTTGGTTGAGGCCGTAGTCCATGTGAGCGCCATCTAAAGTAAAAGTAAATTAAGTAAGAAGATACTAAGAAGAGCCAAGCTCCTAACTCTACAACGCCTATCTTTACAAGCCCTTACCCTACAAACTTTATATCGTGATCAAAAAGAATGAATTTTTAGTGTTTCTATATGTAATGTGTATATGTACTACAACTGTAGGTACTCCAAAAAAAAGGACGACATAATTTAAAAAACAAAAAAAATCAGGGTCACACTCTTGCATTACAAAGTAAATCAAACACCCCCTGTAAAAGATGCCTTACATTCATTAACTACGCCACTGTTGTCTCTTAGGTAAACAAAAAACAAATGGCGAGATATTTTGTTTTTTTTTTGTTTTCAGTTGTTCATGAGCATGACCGAGAGGCGTGCGCGAAAGTTATGGAATATTTTTATTCGAATAAGATGATGTCTTGTCACCCTCCCATGATGGATGGTCGATGGAGATTTGAATTATTTTGGGTTAATAAAACTTTTTTTTATTTTATTTTTCCGGCTCTATTTTGTTACAATATCATAAATGTAGGAAGTGATTTTGATTCTGTTTTGAGTTTCAAATGAAAAATTTTATACGCATCTACCACACTGCTACACGATGACTAATTATAATTTGCAATTTAAAAAACATTTATAACAATAACACATTTGTGAGCTTTAGATTAGAACGTCTGTCATCTCTATATGGAGAGATTTGCAATGCATTGTGAAAAGTGCATACAGTGATGGGTAGTACAGTCAATCGTTATATTGAAACTACAAATACATAACGGAACAAATTCAAAAAGTTAATTGTTATATGTAGGCCTACTCAGTGAAAAAAAATAATAAAAATTAATTTTCGAAAATATTAAAAAGCAGTTTAAAGCTTAAAATGTCTTCTTTCTGCAAAAAATAACGCGAAACCTTAAAACATTTTTATCAAATTTGGACTCGCAAAGAAAATGCCAAATACGTTATTCAGGTGGATGCTTTAGTTGGTATCAAGATTTGTTTTCATAAAAATATCGATTTTTGATGAAAAGTTGCATTGTATGTATTTGATGAGAGGAGGAGATTTTTGAGAACTTACATCTTTAAATCAATTTTCTTTATAAGAATCTTTTAATGATTTAGGGAACACATTTTTTTTTTTCTTATACTCAATACTGGGACCCAGTTCCGCAAGTGTGAATATTTTTCCGTCAGGACTAGTTACATGTCCGAAATTTCTGTAAAACCGTTTTTCTTTTGGTCCCGCACATAATTGTCCGATCTGCAAGGCTGATGTCTTGAAATAAAGTAAGAATATGAGGAAAAACAAGGGCAGCACTTACAATGTTATGTTTTTTTTTTTTTTAAGTCAGAAGCTTGTTCTTTAATTTTCAAATTATTTGATAGAACAGTTTTTCAAAAATTTATTTTCAAACTCAAAATTTTGAAAATGTAATGAAAAAAATTATGTTCAAACTAATTTTTTTCAAAATTTTACGTTTATAAGTAAATTGTTTGTTCATTATTTTTTCAAAATTTTGAGTTTGAAAATTAATTTTTCAAAAACTGTTCTCCCTTAGTAGCTCGAATTAAAAATCCAATAAAAGAATGGATTTTTTGCTTAAAAAAAAAGTACAACATGACATTGTAAGTGTTACCGTTGTTTTTTAATAATTTTTTTTCTATTTCTTGTCTTAACCCAACCTACACGCTCTAACTCTTCGGTGCACCTTATACCGAACACCCTGTATATTTAATATGAATCAATTTACAGAACTTGTTTCCTTATCTAATGAAAACGCCTCCGTAAAAAACTTTAGCCGTGCTCCAAATGTAAAGTGAAAACACACGCGCATTAAAGGCTTAAGCTTTTGCACCGTCATATTAATATAGATGGTTTTGAATAAAACTATAATAACTTGAGTGAGCTACCATACAAATTATATAGGCTGGGAGTAATAGCTACATTATGTATTTCACGAAAATTAAACTCTTCACTAAAATTCAGCTTTGTCGGAATCTATTTTTTTCTCAGCGAAAATCTACTTTTGCTACAGTATTTCCCTAAACATTAATTAGGTGTATTAACAATGATATTTTTTATCTTTGTTTTTTTTTTTACAATTTAAATCCAAGTGATTTAATTAATTAAATCCGAATTTTCGACCATCAACCGTTTCATTCATTTTTCACGTGTTTTTTTTTTGTACTATCAATAAAAATTCTGCTATTGGGGTTTAACCGTTATATAAGTATGCGTATTTTTTTATTTATAGCCTTCAACATTTTTTGACAGACTTAATTATTTCTACAAAATTTTATACTTTCATACATATGTGATCTTGTTATACTTATTTGACGGTTAAAACCTGATTGCAGAATTTCTATACTAAAAAAAAAACACGTATTTCAACACAAAATATCAATCTTGTTTTTTTTTTTCAAAATTAAAAAAACTTGGCAACCGTGCTTTTGGTTTTTTACAAGAAAATCGGATTCAACTTAAAAAACAAATTGAAAATATTTTGGAGAACGAATGATAACCATTCAAAAAAAAAAAATAATTGAATTATTTATTAATTATTAAATTAAATGAAATTGGATAATATTCGTTATTGGAAACTATGAACAAATATGTTATGATATATAATTTTGTAGAGCTCATTCTCTTTGTTAATTTAATTTATTATAGCGGCAACAATACAATTTAATTCAAGGTTCAAGGTATGGTAAGTACCCTTACCAAATCGGCACAAATATTATTCTTCCCCAATGAAATATTAAAAAAAAAACAAAACAAAACAAAAAAAAAAAGAAAAAAAAAAAAACTGAACTCTTATTGTGAAATTGACTGTTTTTTCTTAATTTTTGATTCACCTAAATATATAAAAGGTTAGGTACATTATTATTAACCTTATTTTCGATTAAATTCAATGCTGATTAAATTTGATAACAGATTGGCTAGACAATTACATACATTCTGTTTATTTAATCTTATAGGAACCTATTATGACTCGCGACTTACAAGAAAAATATGCCAAATGTGACTATATTTGGCATTACCGAATTGGCGAATTAAAATGTTGGTCTATACCATTAGCGAATGTCAAAATCGATTGATGTCGAACTGTATAATTCTTGCCAACTTTGAAAAAAAAAATTCCATTTTTTTTTAATAAAAAAAAAAAAAAAAACGAAAATTCGACTTAAATCCAATGTTCGACTTGGTGAGTCAAATTAGATGCGCCTTATTCTATATCGAATAAGTTTATTTTCTATAAGAATAACAAATGATTGTCTTTTGTTTACCCGAGGACTTTGTTTAGTAAAAAATTCTTGCGGTAGGTACCTAAATTAACTTGAAAAAGATCTTAGATAAATTAGTTTTTTTTTTTATTGTTTGGCTAATATTTAAGAAAATATATGCACCAAAATAATAAGATAAAAATAAATATTCGCAAGTCAAATAATAATAAGAGGCAGATAATTGATTTCGCTTTATAGGGGAATATGGGGAGTAAAAAGTTAAGTTTAAAGTTTGATATTTCCTATATTTTTCCACTACATGGATAACTAACGCTTATAATAAGAGAAACTGTTTAATGAAACAAACAACAACAAATTTCTAATGTGATATTTGAAAATGACCAGCAAGTTATGAATTGTGAATGATGGAGAATAAAACGCACGACTGGATCGCACAAACTTGCGCTTGTAGTCAAAGTTTCTTCGAATTTCAAAGATTTTTTTTTTTTTTTAATTTGTATTTTTTTATGGGAGCCTTAAGTTTTAACTAATATTATACATTATAGAGCTTAAATTGAAAAATTATTAAAAATCAACATAATTCGAAATAAATTTATTAAAAAAGTCTTCTAAAATTATTTTGAGAGCTAAAACAAGTATACTATCTGGTTTCTTTAACTAATCTTAGTTTTCCAAAAAAAAAGTTAAAATCGTAGGAGCGGTTTTTTTTTTAAATAATTTTTTTTATGTATATAAAATTTTGTAGAATTTTTTAAGAACAAAAATTGGTACACAATTTTTTGGTATTTATTTATGTTGAATTTTTTTTTTAAATCCAAAATTTAAACTTTTGAGAAGCTTTTGTATAAAAAATTTAATTTAAATCGGTCTCACACATAATGAGATAGTCCAAGATAAAGAAAATGGTTCTTATTTTAATAATGGTTAACTGTAAATTTTGTTTTTGGTAGATCGTAGACCATACTAATATTAGTATTTAGAACAATTTTAATCAAAATTGTAGGAGTCGTTTTCGAGAAAATTTATATTTTCTGTAACGGTTTTATAACTTTTATATGTAAGGTACCGTTAATTTCGACTGTAAGGAAATGTTTTTTTCAAAATATTTTAGATAATATTAAAAAACCCCTTGTTACCAAGTTTCATAAAAATCAACCAAGTCGTTTTCGAAATATTTGGTTTTCAAAAAAAAAAAAATTTGAAACTTTTTTTGAAAGTCCAAAAAAAAGTTTTTGGAAAATTTTGTTACATATACAAAACTATTCGAATTTTGGAGAAGATTATCGATAAAAAAAAGTTATCAAAATCAGTCTATTCCTTTTCTAGGAAAACGAAAATAAAAAAAATGGTTCTATGGGAGGTACCATTTAAAACCATTTTTTTGGAAATTTAATTTTTACAAAAAGGTGGCATATACCTAATAAAATGTATTGATTTTTTTTTTAGAAAAATCTGTCGAGCCATTTTTGAGAAAAATAAGATTTTTCAAAAATGCTAAACAAAATTATATGGCAGGTACCGTTATTTTTGGTCCTAAAAATAAAAGGAAAAAAACGTGTCGGGGTAATGTCCCGAAAACACTTTATACCAAGTTAAATTAAAATCGGCCCATGGGTTTAGGCTGTAGGCGAGTCCACAGACAGACAGACAGAATTGCGAGACCCACTTTTTTCGTCTTCCCTATCATCGTAATGTCAAGTTTGATTGTTCGATGAGAGTTCGATTTTTTTTACGAATCCAAAACTTGCCATATAGTACCTATGTACATATATATCGCAAGTAAAAATTGCATTTCATTCAGGCAAGGAGTGATGTGCGTACGAACAAAAACCAAATTCAGAAAGTTTAACATTTCAAGATGTTTTCACAATTTTCTGACTTTGTTGTTCGAATTATCTAATTTTCATTCATATTTTCCAATTTCTGGCCCCGTTGTGTGCTAATCTGGTTCAATACAAATCCAACAAAAATCGAATGTGATTTAGCCAAGTTATGCGCATTCAAACACAAAACGGGATGAAGATATTTACGGCCATATTCTTGACTTTTTTTAAAACTAGTTTTACCGAAAAACTAGATTTATAGCGGTTTCGAATTTTGATTTTGTCACAAATTTTTATTACTTTGACGTCTAAATCAAAATATTCATACATAGTTTGACATCTATATCAAAACAATAATTTTTTTCGAGAAACTTAAATTTTGAAACCCCTATAGAACGAACTAGTTTCTCAGTAAAACTAGCTTTGAAGAAAGTCATTAATATAGCCGTTAAAGAGAGAAAAAAAACAGCAAAACAAACGATATAACGAAGTGAAATTCTTAAAAAAAAAAAACAAAGAGACTAATAAATTATTATAATATCTAGCTTTATTTGTTGAACTTAACGCAAGACTGACCCATAGGTTTTCTTGACAACCCCAAGAGTTATAAAAAAAAGAACCTAGGTTTTTCGATTTTCAAAAAACAACCTTTGGCTCTCAATTGAGTTGTTGACATTTTAAGCAAGAAAGAATTTCTGTATTTTGATAATTAAAACTTAAAATTAGTTTTAAAAATTACTAAAAACAACTTCAAACGTTTCCATTTTCTTTTCATAGTTATATATTTTTTTCGATTATGCCACTTATGTCACTTTGACAGTTTATTCGTTAATTCAACTTACATCAGCAAATAACCTAGATCTACCCCAGGGCGACTTCAGGGCTCAACGAACAAACGTAATATCTTATCACACAAACTAAAAACTAAAAAAAAAATTAAAACTTTACTTAAACTCATTATATGTATATTAATTATTAAATAATTCAGCCTTTTGTCAATAAAGTAAATACAAAATTTCTTTTACAATTTTAAATTCATTCATAAAACACATCAGAAAATGTTCAAATAAAGGTCCCTTGTACGTGTGGGGTTTCTTAAAAAAAAAAAACAAAAGTTCGGGGCAGGGTATCCAAATACGGGACAGTCCCGGGAAACCCGGGACGGATGGTCAGCGTAACTATGGCAAATAATGGATTCGTTACAAAAAAAATTTTGTTAAAATTAAAATAACTTCATCTGTCAGATTATTCGATGTTCTTTAATTTATCATTTTTTAACATTCCCCTGACATTTTTTCTCATTTTTTAATCAAATCTAAAATTACGATAGGAGAGAATTCGGCATGTCGTACGTCAGTCTGTCTTATCAGTCCGACGCAACGCTGCGTCTGTTATTCCCCTTTCACACAGGGCAACTGAGTTGCCGGCAACAATTAGTTCATAGGCGAGAAGGGCAGGAAAAAGAGGGGGAAATGAAATCTCCCCGGTCAACAAATTCAGGAGATTTTTTGACGTTTCTCTTCACGCTACGTTTGTGTGCGTTCAACCAAGGTAGTTTAAAAGGATAATAAAGAAAATCTCCGGGTTTTTATTGCTTGCGTGTGAAAGGTACAAGAGATTGTTAAGGAGATTTAAAGAAAACGTCAAAAAAATCACCAGCAACTAGTATCTTCGTGTGAAAGGGGACCGTCTGCTTAAAGTATTTTTTTTTGTTCTTTTGGCTTTTTAAACATTTTTTTGTTCGGTAAAAAAAAAATGGAAAGTTATTCTAAAATTAAAGGAATACCTACTGTAAATTAATTCAAAATGTCGGCCCATGTCTACCACCTATCTTTAAAACATTGCATGATTAGATTCCAAGTTCAAATAACTACTCCGTTATAAAGGATTTTCCGGTAGAGACTGGTCGATATTAACTTGACAGCCTGGTGGCGTCCATGCAGCGGTCATTGCTGATCCAGCGCCAGCCTTTTTATTTTCGTCGATCGTGTAAATGCTTCTTGTTTCGATTTTTAAATTAAATTCAGAAGATTTTCTCTTCTTTTCCAAATAAGAACTGTTTTTGTAATTGTTAAACAGTTCAGCTTCATAAGAGGATTTTTAAAATGCGCTCAATAAGTACGAAAATCGTGAGGAGAGTCTCGCTATAATTAAGTTCAGGATTTAAAAGTTCAGATTTTATCATAGAAAATTAAGTGAAACAACCCAAACTGCTACTAGTTCTACAAAAATTAAAGACATCTGTTAAAAAACTTTTTCACTAAAAACTAAAAGAAGACATTTAGTTCATGGACTGGTTTCTTAAAAACAAAAAGGACAAACGTTACTTTCATTTGATACCTCATTCATAATTATTGTACTTATAATGTAGATAGTATAGGAAAAGGAACCGGAATTGGCTATTTCAGACCAAAGCAACATGGACAAAACTTTTCCAACTAGCCGATAGTGTATAGGTACCCTTTTTCAAAAGCCTACGGTAGATAAATGTCGCGTGTACCTTGTACCATTTAGAATATCTGACATATAAGACAATTAGGTTCTTCTTGTTTCGGACTTTTTTCAGCCGTTCATCTCCTATTCACTCAATCTTTATTTATACATTTTAAACTAAGATAAAATCATATACACCGTGCACGACATGGCGAAGTGATATATTAAGTATTGTTTATTATGTCGTTAAAAAATATTCTTGGGTTTCCTTGCATCTAGTTAAGACGTGCTAGAAGGAAATAAAAACAAAAAAAAGAAAAAATGTAAAACAAATATTTTTGATTAGGAAGACATACGTATATACATATGTATGTAAAATTACCCTGGTTAATGCTTATCAGTTTTGTTTACAAAAAATTTCAATTATGATGCATTATTGACCTTAAAAAATTTAAATCGACAGAATTTTCGTAAAAATATTGTTGAAAATTCTACGAACAAAAAAACAGAAAAAATATATAATTAATAACCAAAAGAACATTATTCAATTCATCAACTGAGGTTTGTAGGTACAACTGAGGCCACGAGAACAGGGTGTCCCATAAATCAATGATCAATAAAAAATCAATAAAAACACATTTAAGGCCAGGTTATGACCTCTTAAAATTTAATATCTTGTTTTCATATGGAAAACTGAATGCTTATTATTTTGCGACTAATTAATTTTGTCTTCATTCACATTCCCACCGTCTTCTTCTGCTTAAACATGGTCTTTTTTTTTTTTTTGCTTTTTTGTAAATAAACACTTCCAAAAGTACTACAAGCATTTTTTTTAACATATTCATTTTTCCTTTTTTTCAAATTTTGTATTTTATTTCCCAAATTCACTGACAAACACGAATACCTAATTCTACGCTGTCGGTGTGAAGAACTTGCTGCATTGTGAATTAGGGAACGATTTTATAACGAGAAAAAGATGAAAGCGTTTCTCGTCACGCTGACGGACGTCTCGTTTTTTCGTCGCATTGTGAAACAGCCTTCAGTTTTACAATGCGGTTGTTCGATTAGGCCGGTTTGAATATGCCAGTCAGGTTGGGTCCCCTCATCAATCCATATACACTCGCTCAGAATAGAAGCCGTACAGCGTAGGTTTCTCCACTTCGCTCTGCGAAATCTCCCTTGGTGCGATCTCTTTTCCTTACCCCCTTACGAAGATCGCCAATTAATCAATTTAAATACCCTAACCGTCGCGTGCTATCGATTACATAATCTTTATCCATCAATTATTCACCCGGTGCCATCGATTCTCCCGTTTAGCAAACAGTGTACAGCATGTTCAAGACTTCAACCTCAGCTTCTCCTTCCTTAGAAGAAACTTATACATTCATTTTCCCTAATTCCCAACTTTTTCTGTTTTTAAGTTAAAATATAAATTTTGTATAAATTTTTTGCAATATTATTTTTTTATAAATTTTTAATTATTTTTATTTAATTTTGATTATGTTTTAAGAATATAATTATTAATATATGTAAGTTATCGAAAATCGCCCCTCTCGCCTGAACGGGGGAAATTGACAACCCACCGATACGATTTTTTTCTCTTGTTTCAACCACCTCCATGCTCTAATCGGTTTGATGCATCTTATGCGAATCACCATGTATGTATAATTAAACCAATAATATTTTCAATAAAGCAAGCATGCGATGAAAGCATGCTTTGGATTTTGAATTTTACTTTCGCCATGAACAAGGAATCGATTTGTTTATGTTAAAAAACCCATAACTGATCAGTGATGAGACAGAGGCGAAAATAGATTCAGGCAAAAAGCTGATAATAATCTTTATTATTATTGTTAATTCGGTATGATTTCTTAATTTTTTTTTTTTGTAATTTTTTATATTATAGCTATGCGTTTGAAAAGTGGATTTTCTAGACGAAGCAACCACGAAAAGCTTGTACGACCAGGGGTTTTGTTATAATGTTTAGGCTAAATCTATCGGCTTGTATCCTTTTTTTTTTAATAGCTGCGATTAGATAAGTAATCTTACGATGGACTCATGGACTAATAGCTTTCCAATAAAAACGTTGTTTGGTGTAAAAGATACAAAACCCTTTATTAGGAGTAAATTTCTTATTAGGAGCAATTCTAGCCTTTAAAATTCGAATACCAATTTATTATCTTATTAGTAGCAATTCTAGCGATTGACGAAAACTGCTTCTCATTATAATTTATCATAATCGTTTAGCCCCAAGTCTCCTAAAAAAAAAAAAAAAAAAAAAAAAACACATTTCTTCATGTTATCGAATAATTTAACGGGCCTAAGTAACTTACTACTTAAGACTTTTCCAACAAACCCAAAAAGTGTAATATGAATGACTAATATATAAATCGAATTCCTATATTGATTTATCAATACAGGATGTCCCCTCCTGTGTGCCCTTTATTTTGGGGGATGAATCTTTAAAATATGTAAGAATTAATAGTCCAGTGCATTTATGATCCGAAATAAAGTGTGTGTGATGATCAAAAATAGCAGCACCTTTTTTCTTTTAGTCGAGTTATTTTTAGATTTTAGTTAGTTATCTAACATTTGAAAGATATAAAACGTGAAAAATAATAAAATAACTAACTGTTAAAAAAGTTTTAATCACGTTATCTAAAGAACGGGCTTAGCGGGATAATGCGGGATTTTAAAAAGTGGGACTATAAAAGACCGGATTTTAAATAAACGGCATTTTAGAAAACAGGTTTAGGCCCATCGCCCACTAGGCAACTTTTTGTTGCGCAACTAAAAATTGCTGGGTTGAGTATTTTTAATTTAAATGTTAAATTGACCTTGTATTTTGTATCAGTGACGATACAAAAGTCGTGCAGTGTGAAAATAAAACTTTTTTTTTCGGGTTAAAAGCCCTCATTTTGCAAAAATTTTGGAAAATTCCCAAAAGTAGGTGGAAGTTGCACGGAAATTGCCTTGTGGGCGAGGGTAAGCAACAAAAAGTTGCCGGGAAAAAAGTTCCGCGAGCAACTCCGAGCAACAAAAAGTTGCCTAGTTGGCGATGGGCCTTAGAAGATAGTATTTTAAAACTTTTTTTCTCTGGATTAAAAAAACAAAACGGGATTTTAAAAAGCGAGATTCCTATACGCTCCTGAATCCTGCTATTTAAAATCCCGGTTTTAGGGCTATGGTTCAAAAACATTGTGAAGTCGTCATAAAAATGAAACGAGAAGAACAATTTCTGCCCACTTTTTCACAGTTTTGCGTTAGTTACAATTCTGAAAAGAAAAAAAAAAACATTTAAAACAAAATATTTAATTCACTAATTTTATTTCAAAATTGAATTGTAATTCTTTTTTTCTGGAAAAGATTGTTTGTTTCCCAATAAAATCTTATCCCTATTGTAACTTATGCAAAGCTGTGAAAAAAGTGGACTAAAATTGTTCATTTCACAATGTTTTTGAACCATACAATTTGTTTTAATTGGTTTGTACGACTTTGATCATTCGGTACGGGAAAATTGTTCAATGGATCGATTTGAAATTTTATAGATATACTGGTGGTCTATATCTGTTTGAAATTTCTTACTAAGTCCTGCATTCTATATTTGTAAAGCAGTGAAATATTTACTACAAGTCTTTAAAAAGTCGTTTTTTTTAATACCTTTTCTTAATCTTACAGTGGGGAGCCAAAAAAAATAATCGTTATAATTTTAAATAGATCTTGTAGAAAATGAATTCTAGTTTTCAGAACTGCCCTTAAATTTTGCATTTCGGCA
Organism: Epistrophella euchroma; assembly: GCA_947049315.1. Lineage (NCBI taxonomy): Eukaryota > Metazoa > Arthropoda > Insecta > Diptera > Syrphidae > Epistrophella > Epistrophella euchroma. The sequence continues at coordinate 105,390,225 of OX346247.1, read as the reverse complement.
TTTCTTGCTAAGATATTGATAACCAAATTCAAAAGTTTTGTTTTTCATTAAACGCATTTGCATATGAGCCCCTCAATCCCTGCCTACAACACGCACACATGAATAGTTGAGAGTTGATAAGTCACAAAAGTTCTTTTGTTCCATTTTGTACCTACCAGCCAGCACATTTATTTTATTTTTGGTTTAAAAGTTGTTTTAAACATTTTAGCGTTTCGAAAAAGGGATATTTGCAAAGATGTAAATTAAGCGGTCAATTAATCGATCTATTTGTTATTATACTTATCCAGACCCAAAAACAGCCAGCCCCTCCCATTTCCGGTATAGCAAAAACAAAATATATATAAATAATTGATTGATACCATTTATTGTAACATGTATTTATTATGTCTATTTTTATACATACAATTAAATTCTATTATTTTCTGTTTTGTTTATTAATATTAAATATATATAAAAAAAGAAATAATATTAACATTTTTAAGTATAAAAATATTTGTGTGCAAACAGAAATATGTTTTCATTTCATTTTGAGATTTTAACGTATATAAATATTTTAATGTCATATACAATAGTATCTTAATCCTATAACAAATTCCATACTCTTTCATAATAAATATACAACATTTCGATTTTTTGTATTAATGTGTAAATATAAACTCTTTTTAACATTTCTTTTTGTCAAAACATAAATATATTAGTAATAATTTTTTGTATGGTAAATAGCTTATCTACTAAAATATATGTAAAATGCCCTTAGCTTGGGAAAAAAAGCTTATTGTGAATAAAAATATGATTTGCCAATTAAATTAAAATTGATATTGTTTACTTATTTGTTTGTATAATTATGTATTTACATTATTTGTAAGTGGATGTGTGCGTTTACTAGTTGGCACACTCTACATTTTTGTCTTCTATTAAGTTAGTTTCAAGGTACGAGCTTTCTGGTCACTGGAGAATGATGACTTTTGATTATTTAAAATATTTGTTTCATAATGGTTTTTCTATTTTTTTTTTGTTTTGTGTATGTGTATCTACGAATCTGAACATTTACTGATGATTGAATTGTATAAAAGCTCTTCATTTCTGATGTTCTTTGATTTGTTTAAAAAAAAAATGATGGTTTATGTTTTAAACAACCGATATTGTATTTCATTGTAAAATGGACGAATATAGTCTAATTTAAGGCTCTCCCAAACCAACGCGATTATTCGCCGCGACAAAAGAAAACAACAATAACAACACGTGGTTGTCAAACAAAACAAAACGTTGTTGTTATTAATTTCTTTTGTCGCGGCGATTAATCGCGTTGGTTTGGGAGAGCCTTTAAGCTTTTGTTTTAACTCAAAGTTGCGCAGTATATACGTATTTCAAGATAAAAATTTAAGTTGTTATTGTTCTGTCATATTTTGTGTAGGTAAATAATGTACATATGTATAAAAAAAATGGTAAAAACATTAAAAAATTACACAACATTTGATCAAAAGAAAACAGTTATTTCATATAACAAATCTGTAAATAAAGGCAGTTTTTGAGTATTAAAATGTATTAAATTATTTATTATTTTAATACATAATAAATTTACTCTAAAGCTTAATCCTTGTACAATTCATTCTACGTATAAAGCTTTCTTGAGCACATTTAAATACACTTTTTTCGTATTTGTTTAAGTACCTACTTAAAATACATTTTTTATTACTTATTAAAAGAGGAATTTTAAGCAGATAAATGCAATTGATTAAATATTATTTTAAAATAGTTTTTATTTTGTTTTCTTATGTAAAAGTAAACTAAAAACTAGACCGATGATGATTGATCTTCATTGTTTTCATCGCTTGCAGTGTTATGGCGTCGTCTTAGTACATCATTGTCGATTGAATTTTTAAGTTCATTTGAGAACGGAGTTGCATTATCAGCTGATAAAGGCGGTTGGTTGCGAGCTTGAGATGCCAATTCAGCGGCAACTTTTTTTTCATATTCAATAATGTTTTCACGTAAAAGGAAGTCTTCCCGTTTTATTTGCTTTCGAAGTTTTCCTGGTACATCTGGAATTGACCAAGCGACTAATGCTTGAATCATGCCGACTATATTCTAATGACCAAAAAAAAGGAAAAGATTTAATGATTAGGTACAGGAATATGTTAAGTTTTTGATAAGAAATAAAAAAAATTGTATTTAAATATGTAGTTCGGTTTTTCATTTTATGGCAAGCTTCATTAATATTTGTTTTCATTTCGGAAAAGAGAGCACCATGTGGCACATTAAATTTTGATAGAAAACAGTCAAGAAAAAAAAAATACTTGTTATTTGTCAAATATAAGGCCATCTGCATTAAAATTTTAAATTATCATTAAAGCAAAAAAAAAAACAAAACAAGAACTAAAATTTGGAAAATTCTAGTATACTTGACATATAAAGTTTATTTTGAAATTTAAAAATATAAAAAATGTTCGTTTTGTATCATCAATTACTTTGTTAATATATAACTGATTTTTGTTATACTAATTACTGACTTTTAAGCTTGGAGATTCTTAAATTTTTTTTTAGGTCCATTTGTACAATCGTGGATCAAATATTGATTTGTGTTTCAGGAATTTTAATTCACTTATTTTGGCGGATTAACTGAGGTTCAACAATGGTTCAGGAATGTAATTGACTATTAGCACATACTTGAACCTTGAACCATCGTTGAACCTCAGTTAATCCTCCGAAATCGGCGAGTTAAAATTGCTGCGAACCACGGGTTAAATACTGAACCCCGATTGTACAACTGGCCCTTCGTTCAAAATTTATAACTGAAAGCAAGTCGATTACTTTTTCTTTGGAAAAAACCGATTTATTTTTGTTTAAGCAAAAATTTTACGTATCTGTCGAAACAACTTTGTTCTATACCGTTTTTCAAAAGTCTGTAAATTTTTCTTTTCAAAATAGTAAAAAAACAAACAGATTTTTTCCTTACCCCCTTACTAAGTGTTAACTTAAAAACATTTAATCTTAAAAACATACCTGAAAGATTACAATAAACGCCAATCTCGCTGCCAATATTCTCCAATAAATCAATGGCCTCTTATAGGGTTCACTGTGCCACGGGGGATTTCTAAATTCAGTATACCGGCAGGTGGTAACATTTTCAAAATGGCTTGTTTCAAGTTTTACCTATTTAAATATTCAACACAGACACACATTAAAAAAATGCATACAAAAATTACCTACGAAAATTATTTCCAAAGCTAACCTGAAAATCTTCCGTATTGAAATGTGCCAAAGTGAAATTTAAATATCCCTCTAATGAATTGTCATGGGTTGTTGTTAAATAAATTAATTTTGGTATTAAATTCGTAGAAAACGCTATGATCATTGCCTTAAAAAGAAATAAAAAAATGAGAATTTTTTATTTTTGTCGAAAACAAGAGTCTCAACTTACACTTGATGCCACGGCAATTTTGCTTATAATTGCCATTATATTGTACCAAACGCCTATATTTCGAACTCTTTGCGCAACTGGCCTTTTAAAGAACTTTAACATTTTGAATGCATCCAAACGCATTTCTATCACATTATTAATAAGGGCTAAAAGTGGGGCAAGTGGGAAAGCCAAACCAAACAGTGTTACGAAGCCAAATTGAAGAACTAAATTTAAGAAACAAAAAAAAAAAAACTTTTGTAAAAAAAGAAATAATTAAAATCATTCTGTTTATATTACCCATTTCCAAGTACTCAAAATACAATGAACTATGAGTCCATGGCATAAGATGATAATCCTCAGTCCATTGATTACAAGCAATCAATTTTTCCTCGCTTCGTCTGCGTTTTACGCCAAAATTAGTTTGAAGTTTTTTATAAGCATTCATCGCATAAGGAATGGACATTTCAATAATTGCATTCACAGCCTGTTTTCCCACCATAATGATTACCAATTGCATGCATAATTCCATTAGACATCCTCCAGGAGCACACTCCTCCTGTCTAAATCCAAAAATCCGGTTATATTTGGCTGGGTAGCCCACAAATTTGCCTTTCAAAAAGGCAATGTAAAAAAGCGAGGTGTAGTAGTTGACGAATTGGAATACATAATTTTTGATTGTCAGACTTTCGTCGTATTCCGTTTGTGTGCGGCGATATTCTAAGTTTGTTAAATATACCGCAAGATGCGAATATGCAAAGTCGAGTAATGAAATAACAGTTAAGTCGATGATACCAGCAGTTAATGGCATAATCATTATGTTGTATGTGGCTGTGTTTTCATTTCCCAAAATGCTATGCGAGGCACGTTGAGCCATTCGATAAACGATTAATGAGAAAAATGCTATCATAGAAATGCAAATCTGGAAATAAAAAAATTGAGAACAAGAATTTATAAAATATCGTGTTTTAAATTTTTCAAAATGAACTTACAAAAAGAATCATAATTGAATAGCTGGTGAGATCTGAAAGAAACTTTGTTCTCCAAAAAGGCACATCTGGTTCGAAAACATTATTGATCATTTTAAGTTTTGTCAAACGGGCTTTTCGAATTTTCGACAGATATTGTGGACGTGGATGTTCAATTTCTTGACTGAATCCTATTAATCCCCATTGGTGCATTAGGCGGGTAGAATAACGTTTCCACAACTCAAGGTACAGAACGGCTATGAAAATGAATTATTTAGATAAGCATTATAACCATTTGTTTGTTTTTTTTTTTTTTTTGCTGAAAATCTTATATATAAATAAAATGAAAAATAAATAATAATTTTGTTCGGGTTTAAAGAATTTCTGTAATTTTTTTGAAACCATCTATTATTTTGATATATAAAATTATTAATTTCAGAATAATCTCTAAGGGCCACTTGCACGAAACAAATGAATAAATAAATAAAAATTAGGATAAGTATCCGAATATGGATAAATAAATAAACACTTCTCTTTGTTTAATTGCACGAACGGAAATAATAAACAAGCGAATAAGAATATTTTTTAAGAATCACCAACACCAACACAAAACACATTGAAAAATAAACAAACTCTAACGCTATGACTTGCTTTCTCAGAGTAAGCTCTAAGTTTTATTTTTAATTCAGAGGTTAATGCTGTCAGAAAACTTTCGTGTAAGTGGCCCTAAAAAATTTAAATTAATTTGAATAGGATTAGGGCCATTGACAAAAAAAAAATTTTTTGATTGCACTAATCGCTGATTAATTGAGATCTATCTGAGTTATTTTGATGAAATTACGTTGTAGTTAAACATTTTTTTCTATTTACTTTTCAAAAGTTATCTTTTCCTCGTTGTCTGGATAAATATTTAAACTCTGAAAGCTCTCAAGTCAAATTTAAAAATTCATTTATCTTAGCAGTTTTATTTATTGATCTATTTGTTTCATGCAAGTGGCCTTAAGCCGATAATGTGAGAGGTGAGAGGTTTTCCAAATAAAGACTTATGGCAAAACTAATTTCTACTAGAAGGCATAATCTTACCCCACACTGACATAACAAAGGCAAACACAACTGTTAGATTGTTATCTATCAAATAATTCATTTTTGATGAATTACAAGTATCCTGTAGTTTCCAGTAATCACATCGTTTATCACACTGTGGACACATCAAAATGGTTTTGTCAGCAGAACAGATCTCCTGGCTGTAATAAGATAATAGGATGAGTTTACAATTATTTAATTTCGATATTTTACCTACTTACCTTATAGTATCTGAACCCAAAGTAACAAAGCCATAAACAAAACATAGAACACCAATTATGCTGACTGGTATAAGCATGTGTGTGTAAAATCCTAGCCAAGCGTAGTATAAGGCAACCTTAGGTCCAAAATATTCTCTCACATTATCCAAAGGCTGGTGGCTAAGCAAATTATAATTTAAAGGTTTTTTAATTCTGTAAATATGTCCAATATTATATTATGACACACGACTCGACCCGAGTGGCAAGTTCGACATTTCAAAAATAAAATCCGTGATTTTTTGTTCATAAGACGCTAAGAAGTTAGAACTCGAGATCGAAAGGTTTTGTCAGATGAAGACAAGGGGTCACTAAATGAATTGAGCTACATTTTAATTTGCCAAATTTTTGACATTTATGGTGTTCAAATTTTTCTTTAGTGCTTACGAGTCGCAAGTCATAATAGATGTCTAAAATAAAATCTATACTTACTCTGACCATTTTCGGATGGTCGCCCATTCGTTTAAAAGTAGTTCTTTATCATTGTCCTTAAGTAAATAAGTTTTGATTATTTTTGAATTCATATTCGGTATAAATTTAACTCACATCATGCAGCGGATATGCTGCGTCGTAAACTCTATCAGCTATCAGTTTTTCTATGCCTAAATTATCTGGAGTCTCTTCTCCTTCAACAAAATGTTGTCGTTCAAGAATAAAATTGATAATGGAACTTTTAACAGTAGCATCAAAGAAGTTTGGTCTTTCACAGTCAAACCTAAATACAAATATTTGCAACATAATAATTACAAAAAAAAATCTCTATTGGAGTAAGCATTATTGTTTCTTACAAATGCATATAATTCCTTGAAAACTCGCAATATATCCTTTGCTCTCGTGGAGGAAATTTAGATGTGTCGAGTTCTACAGAGGAACAACACCAACTAAAAAGGCTTTTAATTGTTTCCAGGAGTTGAAAACTATTATCAGTCACTTCAGATTGTCCTTTAAGCTGCAAAGAAAAAATAAAAAAAAAATTCCATTAATGTAAACACAATACAGTAAAGTAATTATTGACTTACCCATTTCATTGGCAGTTTGATTTTAAGTATTTCACTATTACGACATAAGACTTCCATAGGTGCGTGAACTTTTACAAAATGTATCCTTTGCGTTTTGTCCCTTTCCAATTGGAGACCTTCGTTTTCCAAATTCGCTTCGAATACATTTCTTTTGAGCTCATTAACTGTGCTTGTGTCGTCACCATTGTAGGCCAAGACAAAGTCCACACTGCGTTCGCCATCCTGAAATCGTCTTCTTGTCTATGCGTTAAAGAAAATTTATATGAGTCAAGATGTTGGCATAATTGAGAAAACATAATAAAGGTATGAACAATTATTAGGTAATTGCAACAAAAATTTTACTAGCTTTTAGCAAGCTACTGGAATACATTTTTTTTTTCTTAAATTATACGATTGGAAGCCATAACACAATACAAAAGTTGCTGCACAAAATCAAATTTACAACTATGTATAAATATTCTGATGGTTAAATTGGTTTTGGAATTTTTACAATAATTAACACTGATGCTAGCCACAATTTTGACACTAAGATAATATTTTAAGTCTGCAAATCCAAACAAAAAACTAACAACATCAAACTCTTGAAAATAAAAATTACATTATTGAAAATGAAAGTATGTACGATGTGCAGTACATACAAATTGAGCAGAGCATAATAAATGAATATATTAAATATACCAGAAAAATGAGAATGCAGGCTTAACATAGCAACGACAATTCATTTTAGAGAGAAATGTTATGTTATGAGCTTCTTTTGAAGACAAATATTAAACCAAATGAAATGGATGTAATCTACAAATTTACTGCCAAATCCGAACGACTAAAATAAGATGAGAGGTATATGTACTTGTTTAAAAAATAATCTTTGAAGATTTCTAAATTCATCGCAATAGACAATACTCGTGAAATAAAAAAACATTTCTGTTTTTTAGGTGGCATAGATTGGGACTCGATCCTATGTTTTTTGGCGTGAAAGTCCTGTGCACTAACCTTTACGTCATGGGATACAAAAATTCCTTATATTGATTTTGTGAGGTGAAAGTGGCCAAATTCAGTATTTATGCTAAAGCAAAAATTGTAGCTTACGAAATTCTACACAAATTCTCAACAAAAACGGTAATTAATATAATCTGCCCCATGTACAAAAAAAAAAAAAAATGCCCCATAGAATCCATTTTTTTTTTATTTTTGACTTTCTCTTTAAGGACTTAACCAATAAGGGCCAGTTGTACAAATATTTGATCCGTGGTTCAGGAATTTTAACTCACCAATTTCGGCGGATTAACTGTGGTTCAACGATGGTTCAGGCATGTGCATATTGGAACCTTGAACCATCGTTGAACCTCAGTTAACTCGCCGAAATCGGCGCCAGTTGTACAATCATGGTTTAAATTTTGATCCGTGGTTCAGGAATTTTAACTCGCCGATTTCGGCGGGTTAACTGAGGTTCAACGATGGTTCAAGGTTCTAATATGCACTAAAAGCCAATTACATGCCTGAACCATCGCTGAACCACAGTTAATCCGCCGAAATTGGTGAGTTAAAATTCCTGAACCACGGAACAAATATTTGTACAAAAAATAACGGTAATTTCCATACAACTGTTTTGAAAAGTCATTTATCTCAAAAACGGCTCTTATGATTTTTTATTAAATTTTTGTGTGTACTAGAGTTTGTATCGTCTGAATTTTTGTAAAAAAAAAATTACCTAAAACCTTAAAAGTGGCATATCAATTTTGTTTTCTAAAAAAATTCAAAAAATTTTACATATACAAAATTATTTTTTTAAGAAAACCACCGCTCCATCGAGTTTTAAAATTTTGTTGGCATAAATTTATATTTTTTCAAGAATTGAGATGGCGTTTTTCATTTTGAAATTAAAACATTTTAATTATTTGTTTTATCAATTTAAAGAACGTGTTTCATGATTTTTTCCATATTCAAATTTCTATTCTTTAATTTATTAAATGGATAAATACGTGCATATTAATTATGTTTTTATATTACACTAAATTTTTAAAATTCGAAGAAAACTTTACTACAAGAGCAAGTTCGTGCTACCCAGTCGTGCATTTTATTTTTTCAAGAATTCATACCTTTTCTCTATTATATTCAGCCCTATTATCGTATCCGTTCTTAGAAATGTACGATCGGAGAAAACTTCCGATCGGAAGATTTTTTCTGCTCATGGTAAACGAATCGTATCGTATGGTTACGGGAAATTTTTCACTTATAATTTTCTGTCGGGGAAATTAGGGAAGCAAATATCTGCATACATCGCATGAATTCGTGATGCGTTGTCATTTTGACATTTCATCGGCATCCAACGCACGAATTTGACATTAAATTTTTTTCGTAGATCTGTCCGATCGGTCTATCGGAACGGCTAAAATGATACAAAATTCGTACATTTCGTAGAATTTGGAGAAAATTTCGTCCCAATCGGGTACGATGATAAGACTGATTTACTATAAATGTATCTGTACTAAACAAAAATTCAAACTCTTTCAAGACATTTGAATCACAAGGGCAAGTTCGTGCAAAATATTCGTGAATTTTATTATTTCTTCTGACTCAAATTTCTGGAATGTTAGTTGATAAACAAATTAAATAATAAATTTAATAATAATGCACTTTCTAAGAAGTTTCATACATGAATCAAAAATACCCAAAGGATGTAGCACCGTTATCTGTAGTTAAAATCAAGTAAGGGGGCCTTTAAGAAAATATTAATACAATTTTTCGCATGTTTTTAAAATAATAAAAAATTGCGAATCGAAAACTACATTAATATGGCTATGAGCAATTTTTTATTTTCAATATTAAATATACATGGGCAATTGAAAATTACGAAAACAATGTTTTGTTAGAAAAGTTTTATAAAACTCACAATGGTATAAACAGATATGTTAATTATAGTTATACCTCAACAGAACAACTCATCTCCAAGTCAGATTTGTGCAAAATATTTATTTTACTGACACAAAGTTAGACCTTTTATTATTATATGTATGCACATTGCACATGTATGTATTGTATATGTATGTATAAATAAACTTTATTAGTCGAAAAATTGCAAGTAAAGGTTCTCTTGACCTATTGAATTAAATTCACCTATGGATTTTAACCTTGACTATTTGAGCTCAACGAGAAGTTGTTTATTATTAAAATAAGAATTTTACAATATGCAGCCTCACATGTTTACAAATTAAAAAGTACATATATTTGCACAGCTTCATTATGGGAGACAATACTGTTTACCGTCGCAATTCCCACACTGTACAGTGAACTTTCTTGCATCCGTCAGCAAAATCAATCTATTGTAAAGGCCATCAAGGTTACGACTATTGTATTGAACTAGATGATATTCATCACATGTGGAAAGGGCGTGTTAAGTAGCGTAGCTAGACGCACAAGAGCCCTGGGACACTGTAGGATGAAATGGAGTTCAAGCATAACATAACATATCGTCGGTTCGGAAGAAAAACGACGACGAAAACGATTTGTGTCGTTTTTTTTCCGAAGCGACGATATGTGTAGGTTTTGTCAAGACAAGAAAAAATAAAACGTACGACTGGATCGCACAAACTTGCTCTTGTAGTAAAAGTTTTTTCGAATTTCAAAGATTGAGCGTATGAAAAGTAAATACATTTTGTATGGGAGCCTTAAGTTTAAACTAATATTATACATTATAGAGCTTAAATTTAAAAATTATTAAAAAGCAACATAATTCGAAATAAATTTATAAAAAAGTCTTCTTAAATTGTTTTGAGAGCTAAAAAGAAGTACACCATCTGATTTCTTTAACTAATCTTAGTTTTGCAGAAAAAAAAATTAACATGGTAGGAGCGGTTTTTTTTTTAAATTAATTTTTTGTATATAAAATTTAAAACTTTTTAAGAACAAAAATTGGTATACAATTTTAGTATTTATTTATGTTGAATTAAAAATTAAATTTCGAAAAAAAAATTATCTACCCGTTTTTGAAATATTGAATTTTCAAAAAAAAATTGAAATTTTTTTTAAAAATCCAAAATTTGTTTTTTGAAAATTTTGATATGCAGTATGATTTTAACTTTTGAGAAGCTTTTGTATAAAAAATTTAATTTAAATCGGTTACATACATAATGAGATAGTCCAAAATAAAGAAAATGGTTCTATGAGAGGTACTGTTAATAATGGATAACTGTAAATTTTGTTTTTGGTAGATCGTAGACCATACTAATATTAGTATTTAGAACAATTTTAATCAAAATCGTAGGAGTCGTTTTCGAGAAAATTTATATTTATTGTAACGGTTTTTGAACATTTATATGGAAGGTGCCGTTAATTTTGATTATAAGAAAAAGTTTCTTTCAAAATATTTTAGATAATGTTAAAAAAAACCCCTTGCTACCAAGTTTCATAAAAATCAACCAAGTCGTTTTCAAAATATTTGGTTTTCAAAAAAAAAAAAAAAAAAATTGAAACTTTTTTGGAAAATCCAAAAAAAAGTTTTGGAAAATTTTGGTATACAAAACTATTAAAATTTTTCAGAAGATTCTCCATAAAACAAAATTATCAAAATCAGTTTATTCCTTTTCTAGAAAAACGAAAATAAAAAAAATGGTTCTATGGGAGGTACCATTTAAAATCATTTTTTGGAAATTTAATTTTTACAAAAAGGTAGCATATACATACCTAATAAAATTTATTGATTTTTTTTTTAGAATTGCTTCAGCCGTTAACGAGAAAGTGGAAAATTAAAAATCGAACGGTTCTAGGTCAGGTTCAGGTTTCGTTAAGGAACACTTTTTGGAATTTGTTTTTTAACCAAAATGCCGGTTGAGACGTTTTCGATATAATACCAGATAGACCAATTTGATAGACCCATTTTGTTGTTCATCGTAAGGGGCTGGTTATAGCGATCAGGAAAACGCATCAGTAAAAATTTTCTTTTTGGTAATTTAAAGTTTTATCATACAATTTGAAATATAAAAATGATACAAATATACGATAGAATGCATTTCCTGATGGAAACTCGTTTTCTGTACGAAATTTCCATCAGGAAAATGAGTACTTGTTTTAGACAAAGTATTTCTTCCAAATTGAATTTTTTTAATGAAAAAAAATATTTCAATTGGTTTATCATCTATTCGTATTCTCTTGATATTTCAAATCGTATAATTTTTTTTTTCCTGATGCGTTTTCCTGATCGCTTAAATTTAATTATATATTTACACTCATTAATCACTGACTCACTAGCTGACTCTGGAACGCTGTAAGAAAGTATTTCGCTATCGAAAATTCGCAGTAAATAAGGGGAATTTTGGATGAGGATGGATATCACACCATCGATATGCTTTCAAAAAAAATTATAACTTAAAGTCTTAACTACATTGACCACTTTTTGCAAAATTACAAAAGTAAACATATTTTTTTTCCCGCTAGCGCAATTGTTTTGTGAAAAAAAAATGTATACAATTCTTTTTAAACCAAAATTTAAGCTTCCTGCATAATTTTTATAAGTTTTCCAGTGAGAAAAACTATCCAAAAATGAGTTTGAAAATTTTTACTTTTGTACTTTTTCACTTTTTTGGCTTATGTACTTAAGGCTTAAGTCTTAATTGTCGGATATATTTGTGTATACATTACAAGAACGAACTGAATATAAACACAATTCCTTATAAAAATTCTTCACTTTTGCTGTCACAAAAAGTGAGAATGAATTTTTTTGATTCGTTGATCCTCTCAACCATTTTTCTGTCGCAGTAAATCAAGTAAGAAGAATAGAAATAGTGAGTTATTTTGAATTCTAGGTGGGGAATCTTGATGATTGTAATTGTACTTGTCAATAATTGTTTAACTCAAGATATTTCAGATAATAGACAGTAGAGTTTTTGTGAGATTGCCCATCTTCCACCTAGTTAAAATCTAACACGTTATTCAACAGCAATAAATTACTACCAATTACTTTATCTCTCCCATCAAGCATGACTTGAAGCGATCAGAAACTATAAAATTGACATTAAAATTATTTTTTTTTAATATATAAAATATTGTAAACATATATGTAAATTGAAACGTCAAATTTAAATAGAAACATATTTATGTAAAATTTAAACTTTAGAAAAAATGAATAACCACCTATTTTAAAAATACATATACAATTTTGAAAGAAGAATTAGTTTCAAATTTTGTATTTTTGAAAATTCTGATATAAACATGCAATATTATTTAAATCAAGAAGCTCTTGTATAATAAAACTAAACACACACAAAATAAATTAATAATAATGTAGGAGCCGTTTTTGAGCAAAAATTATTCTAAATTTTCCTAAACGGTTTGAATACAGTTGTATGGATGGTACCGTTATTTTTGATTTTTGTTTAAAAGAAAATACATAGATGATGTTATAAGACATTCAGGTTTAATAAAAATCACGTGTTTTTTTGACATATTGAGTTTTCAACAAACAAAATGGAGCCGTATTTTTTAAAAACAAAAAATATTTTATTTTGAAAATCTAAAAAAAGCCATGCTTAAAGTTTTCAAAACATTATACACGAAGAAAAAATTATCAAACCCCGTTGATTTGTTTTCGATGAAATGGAAAATCAAAAAAAAATTCTGTTACAGGCACCAGATTAATAACCATTTTTTTATATTATCCACAAAAAAGTGATTTGTATCTGAGTTTAGTTTATTTTGATTGTTTTTCCTCAAGAAAAAAGATTCTAATTTTTTTAAAGCTAAATAAATTTCATCTGTTATTTCGTGACAAGTGTTGAGTGAATTCCTCTACCAAAATCTTGTCTTTAATTTCTATATATCAATTTAAGTCGGATTTAAAGATTTGGAGCTATAGAGTTTTGTATATAAGAAATTTGTCCTCGTCTGTATGTGCGAATATCGTTATCTTCAAGAGATATATTGGTTACTATATTAATTTGCCTCATCCATTCTTCATATTCAGCTTCCATAAAAATCCGATCTTAATCAACATTATTGTAGAAAACTCTAGAATTGTAGAATATTGACCGAAACCAGGCTCTCTTGAATCGATTTTCTATCGTTTAACTAACGTCTACCCAGCAACGAAACATGTAGCTAATGTGGGTGTATGTGTGTACGTTGTACATATCTCGTTTTCAAATAAAAATTCACTTAAAAAATTTTATTTTAAAATGCATACGTACTGTTATTTCTGAAAATTCCCCAAGTTCGACTTGCTTGAGGCATATACCATTTTTTTGTTCGAGTTAGAAAGAAAATCGACTTATAAAAGTTCGAGTTATCAGGGAAAAAATGTATGGAATTTTTTTGTTCGAGTTATAAAAAAAATCAAGTTATCGAAGTTCGAGTTATCGAAGCTTGACTGTAACTGAATTTTATTTCTGAGTTAAAAAAATATTTTCAAACATTTTCAAAAAATACGCAAGATATAACAAGTTTTAAGAAAAGAGGCCAAGAGGTTTGACCCACACAAACTCGACACTCGATGTTATTTTTTATAAGGAAATTACCAATTAAATATCTTCGAAAAACTTATCAGTTGTGCAATCAAGGGAAGGTTGTTTGCTCTAAATACATGCGACACGAAAAATTTTAAAAATTATTAGCAGTTTCTTTTGCAGTTTTTTTTTGGCCTAGAAAAATACCGTCAACTGAATTTTTTTACAAACCTACCGATTATCAACTATAACTTTGTGTATTAAATAAAATTAACCCGAAGTTAATAGCTTTGTGTGTTCTCAAGGTATTCGATATTTTTAATGGTTTTTTTAGGTATTACCTACGTCATTATGCATAAAATGAAACCGGGCCGGAGTCGATTATTTGTTTTAGAGTTATTCGAAAGACAAGCCATTTTAAAACTTTTTTTAAAATTACTGTAATAAACAACCGCTAATTGAATTTTTTTGAAAATCCTTTCTGCACGTAATGGCCTTATTATCTGTAAAATAAAATCGATATATCTATGCGTTCCGAACGTACGAACGTACATATATGGTACACAGACATCTCTCTAAAAACAATGTAATCCGACCTCAGAGACCTCGAAACGTCGAGAAATGTCAAAATTTTCAATTTCACAAATCGGACCGATTACAATAACTTCCATTGGGAAGTTAAAAATCTACAGATTTTTTTTTCGTCTTCAATACCATCGAAACGTCAAGTTGGATCAAAATCCCCAGTTCAATTTTCGATTTTTTTACGAATTCAAAATACATAATCGTTTTAAAATCGCTTTAAATTTGAAGCTCAATATTTTTTTGCACGAAACAAATACTTGGACTGCAGAGATACGTACTGATTGCAGGGCCAAAAAAGAAAAAATATACATACATACAAACCATATATATTTTTTCTCAAGATAATAACATACCAAATGAGAACTTGTTAAACAGAAATTGCAAATTGCCATAAACACCTAAATTAATTGCTAAAAATGGAATAGGTATAATAAAATGCGAAGTGCTCATACCCAAATGAAGACGGCGAGATAACCCCTTTACCCAAATTTGAGGATACACATAGGCAGATAAACATTCTGTTTATCACTAATCTATCGTCTTCCATCCCAAAGAAGCAAAACTCTGCAAAAACACAAACATAACCTTCTATCTGCCCCATTCTTTTTGTAAAAAAAAACATAATAATTATAGTAAACACGATAGTTCTTAACTACATACAATACTCACATAGTTAAAAAGATTTATTGCTAAAAGTCAAATTAAATGATTAAACATATCAATAATTAAGGAACAATATTTACGTCAAAAATAAATCAACTCATCTATCTACAAGCTGAGAAGAATATAACAAAAAAAAATACAATCAAATCTCAAATTCATCAGTAATTTACACTGCGCGGCTGGGTTAAAAATTTAAAGCTGATAAGCACATTGCAATTTTTTTTTGTGTTAATTTATATTATTCGACCAGACAATAACAACAAAAATGTACACTATGATGCTTTTTCGGTATCTTTAATTAGCGTTGTGTTAAACAATTTTTAATAAGAACAACAAAAATCACGCTCTGGTATAATTATGATGTTTTTTTTTTTTAATGTTCTATAAATATAAAGATCAATTTTTTAAATTACATATAAAATCACTGCAATATGATTTTGTATTCTTTTTTCTCGACACGGGATGATTGAAATTAAATGTAAGATCATTTAAACGAATCGAAAAAACACTTACAGGTCCGTGTTCGGGGCGATATTTTAAGGTTTCAATTGCTTCGCGAATAAAGGCCTCACAGTTGCCCATACTTGGGCTTCAAGAGTAAATAATTAAAAAAAAAAATTTACAACCGGAAGAAATCACTTGCTTAACACTCTCCTTTCTCAAGCAATTGGCAGTGAATGACTGAATAAGAAAGCTGAACTGTAGAAATTACACAAAAGTAGGTACTCATGCCATGATTCATTCTGCATATGAGAAATATTAACATGAATGGCCAATGGCGGCACCGCTACACTCTCAGTGGTTCAAGAAGCTAAATTTATCTTTACTTTTTTGTTATTATTATTTTTTTTTTTCTTTTATAGTCTGCATCAGTCAGATAAGAACCACAACAATTTAAAGTGAGATTTTTTTTTTTCAAACACATATTTAAAGAAGAATTAATGTTAAAATACTTCTGAGGGTTAATATTTGGACACTTCATCTTACGCACTTGATATTATTTTAGTTATGAACAGATTTATGATCGTTTCGATGGTTTTATGAAGAAGATGATAATTTATTGGTGTTAATGAAGAATGTTGCCATTGAATGCCACAAAGGATATATTTTTAGAATTGTTCACGAACACTTTAAACCAGATTCTTGTGTGAAATACCATGGTTAGCTCGCTAACCTATAACCACAGGCAGCTGTTTATTTTAATTGCATATTTGTATCAAAGAAGAAATTTAAGACAAAAAAGAATTAACAAATAAAAAGAAAAAAAAAAAAAACTATTGAATATATTTTATATGGTATGATTAGTTGATATTTATAAATTCAGCAGTTAACCTGGTTTGTACATGTTGTCATTCTTGACTTTTATAAATACTAATAATAATGGAAGAAGTATCTTTTTCACAAAAATAGAATAGATAACCGGCTTGTTTTAAGGCAGGTATGGTTTCAAAACAAAAAAACGAATGTGAAAACTTTTAATTTAAAATTTTATTTGCTCCGCACATCCAAGAAAAAAATTGTTAATGTCTTAAAAGAAATAACCAATAGCACCGTCAATGCGTCAACGAGTATGTGACAATATAAACTGACAATAAATTTACTCTCGAAATCCATCAAGGGGATAAACGAATAATTGCAAATCTGACTTATTTCTTTGGTAAACACAAGAGAGGTTCTCTAAAGCTAGGTTTGGTTATGCAAACTAATTATGAGTCACACATTTCATATGAATGATGGGTGGTGTGAAAATACGTTTACTTCTGTCTACTGTTTCACTTAGGTACTTGTCCCAATCTCATCTTTAAATTAGAAATTAGTTTAAGCGAGATTTGTGGACGTGAGGATACCGACCTGCCAATTGCTTTTTTTGTATTCCAAAAAAATTCAAAATTTCTGTTATAACAAACGAAAGAGATCACAGTAGGTATTTTAAATTGAGAAAACATTTTCAAATACTGCAAAATAAAAGTCCGACTCATGAGAAACAGAAAATCGAAACGGGTTTTAAAGTCATACAAAAATAACTTCTTCTTTTTAATAATTTTTCGTTAAATTCTTGTATAACCCCGGAAACGGTAGTTTGATTTGTACTTTTCTTTCTCGACTTTGTAATTCAGGATCTCCAACAAATTGCAAGAAACAATTTGAAGAAACAATTTTTTTTAGTATAACTACCTAAAGTGGACTTAAATTCTAGTCTTTTAAAGTCGCCATATGTTTTCCAACAAAATAGGACCAACAATTTAAGAACTTAGTTATTTTATTGCCCGTGACAACTAATTTGCAATCTTAACCAAACTAAACCTCATTTTACTAAGACTATGCTGTTTTTTTGCATACGAGAATCTCATTAGAGAGATAAAACTAAGAAATATGTATGCTTGATATCTGCTTTATCTCATTACCTTCAGCTCTGTTAAGTCTCATAAGATTAAGCTAGATATTAGTCTCATAAGATTAAGCTAGATATTTCTACATACCATCCATAGTATTCAAAAATTGATAAACAATTTTTTTTTATTTTATTTCACCCCCTGATAATTTTTTTTCGAGATTCGTAAAGTTTCCGAATTCGTGATAGGGCTGATTGTTAAACATAATTATATCGCAGGTACCTACAGTGGTTATTGGGGAATGTCCACAAAACCTTAGATACCAAGTTCAAAGAGTAGCGACCCATCCGTGTAGGGTGTAGTCGAACAGAGAGGCAGACAGACAGAGTTTCGAGATCCATTTTTTCGTCTTCTTTATCATCGTAATATCTGAATTTGATCAAAAATCTTGAGTTCGATTTGTTTACGAATCCATAACTTGTCATGTCAGAGTGGTACACATTATCAAGCAACTAAAAGTTGCTCGGAGTTTCTTGCTCTCGCTCACTAGGCAATTTCCGAGCAACTTTTGAGTTGAGTTGAGTATTTTTAATTGAAACGTTAAATTGACCTTGTATTTTGGATCAGCGACGGTACAAAACTTGTTTAGTGGGAAAATAAGTCCTGTTTTTGGGATTAAAAGCGTCTCATTCCCCCAAAATCTTGGAAAATTCCCAAAAATTGCTGGAAGTTGCCTAGTGGGCGAGGGTATGCTGAGAGTTTCTGGGAGCGAGCAACTCCGAGCGCAACTCCGAGCGCAACTGAAAATTGCCTAGTGAGCGCTCTTCCATATAAACTAATGTAATTGGATCGGAGCAACAAAAATGTGCCTAGTGGGCGATGGGCCTAACTGTTATTCAATCTCGTAATGCAGTTTGTTTGCCATTATTTTATTCATTATGTTTTCATTATTTTTCATTTTACTACCTTATTTATTACCTAAGCACTAATTTATAAGAAGTATATTCTTAATGTGTAAGCCTTAATTAAATTAAATAAATACTTGAAAACAATGTGTAAAAACTTATAAAAGTGTACACGAAACTTTTTACGCAAGATTGACTGAAAGTTGCCTAGTAGGCGATTGACCTTAATGTAGTTTTCAAAAAATATGTATACATACATATAATAACAATTAACATGACATTTCTTAAATTCTTAAATTAAAAATTTATAAATAAATAAATATAAACTAAGCAGAAAAAAGGTAACTAGACCTAATTCAATATATAATGTTAATTTCAATTATTATTAATTTTAAGTATTAGCCAGAATAAGTTTTGAAAACAGATCTTTAGCTCTCAACGAAACCGTGACTGCTTTATCCTCTGTCCGCTGACTATCATTTAATATCAAACATTTTTTAGGGCATCAAATTGCCTGCCTGAGTGTATACTTCTATTAGTCGTGAGCAAAAATGTTATAGTTGATCGATAATGTACATATACCACTCTTAAATACCTGTAGGTTCGATTGTACTGTAAACTTCGGTTCTTAAAAACATAAAAGATTGATTGGCAGTTAATAAATACGTTGGTTTGTATACCAAAAATATTAACATGGATTATTATGATTTTCTCTTAAATTTTCTGGAAAAGCTTAATCAAAATATATCATACGGGTGCCATAATATCCCTTTAAGATATTTTGAGCACTTTGTAGGAAAGTTGTGTTGTAAAAATATTCTTTTATACATACACGAAATGAACAACAGTCAGTCTAATAAATTATAATGTCTTATTAAGTGGTAAAAAGAAAACTTGTCAAGTATACCTACTACATGTTGTAAAGTTTTTAGTTATTATTGAAGTGCTTACATAGGAACTAAGAAGAAAGGCAGGCCTAAAAACTCCTGGTACAAGCAAATGCAAAAACACCAGCATTCAGTTGGCCTCAGAAATGGAACAATATAAAACCGGGAGGCTTGCCGCCGCTTTCTGAGGTCAACCCGGCAAACCCAATAGACGGATCACTAGTGTGAAGCAGATACGTGGGAAAGTTATGATCCCCTTAACATCGAGATCATAACAGCGCCAAATAAAAGGAGGTAAAAGAAGAAGAAGTGCTTACATAGGACTCACTCTAACTATTTATTTTGACATCCCCTTCTGTTTCATTTTTAAAAAAAATTATACAGTCATGTAAAATATTCTGACTTATAAGTGAATTAACTTAGTCAATTGACTTACAATTTACAATTATTTTATTACGGACCAGTTAACTTAAGTTAAAAGACTGCAGTCAAATAACTTACTGACTTTCAAGTGACTTACTGACTTTTAAGTGTTTTAAAGACTTCAACCAGTCAAAAAGTAATAAAATAAATAAAATAAAAAAATAAAAAAATATAAAATAAGTCTTTTAAGTCGATTTACTTAAGTCTTCAATTGACTTAAGTTTTTACATCTCTGCTAGTTAATACAAAAATCTACCAAAATTTGTATTCTTTGTTAATTTTGAAGAAAGTATTGAAACGTTTTGTTTGTAATGACGAACAACATGTTTAAAGAAAAATTTCAACATCAAAGATAGTTTTTAAAATTAATATTGTGCATTACTCATCAAAAAAATATAGAAAAGTAATATTTACTACGGGGGGTAACCGCCCCACTGCCTCCCCCTGCCACCACTTGCCTCACCATGCCACCCCTACCTACGCCGTTGCTCGTTCTCATCATGAAGTGTGAGTGAGAATTTTAAATAAATCGGCTATGTGAACTCAATGTTGTAAATTTTTACTCGTGTGATTTAATGACGATGTATTCAAAGGAATGAACATTTACAAATTCAAATCAAGCGATTTTGTTTTAAATAACTTTATACATACATATTTTGAGATTTTAATAGATGCGAGAACTTTAAATGAAAACTTGAAAATGAAATGGGGCAAATTTGAGCTTATACTAAAAGGATTTTATTATAATTTCAGCTTCCCCCTGCCAGGTGCCTTCACATTGATGGAAACATAAGTTTTTTATTCCAGTTGTATAATCACATTTGTGAAGCACAAAAACAAAATTAGGAAAATCTATATAGAAAGCTGTACATAGCTTAACCCATCACTTTATGCTTGAGTGAAAATTCGGTGCCCAGGGCTTCGCCTTCTACGATTTACGTATCTACAATCTTAACCTACAAAATGTCGTTGCTTTTTTTAATTAAAATCTTCATTTGCTCCCCTTATAGTAGGAAACTTGTGTTTAATGAAACTTAAAGCATCAACCTTAGCATTTAAATCCAACAAAAGAAAATAGGTAAGCTACTATAATAAATTAAATGAGTTATAGAATTTATATTGTTAACTTCTAGGACATAGCAAAGCATTGTACTGATTTAACCAACAACTTTGCTATAAAGTGTTCACTCTATTATTACGCAACACTAACTAACCCAGAAAATCAATCAATTCAAAATATACAATATACATACATACATTTTTATACTATAAATAAAAAAAAATTGCCATTACCCGTTCCCACAAGCCATCCGTCCAAAGAATAGGTATTTCCAAAGATATTTACATAACAAGTGCTCCAAAACAGACAAAACAAAAATTATCATTTTCTTAAAAATTATGCGACGCAAAACAATTACACAAAATGATAAAAATAAAAGCAAGGAAATTCGTAAACAAAAAAAAAAAACTTCAAATAGAAGCGAGTGTTTCATTTCAAAACATTGCCAAACAGGAACAATTTGCAAATATTCAAAAACTTAATAACTTAAAAATCAACCCTCCAAGTAAAATTCTTCGAAAATCATAACCAGACGATGAAGGATGGAGAAAAAAAAATATTAAGCAACGAGAAGAATAATTTAGAAATAATGACAAAAAAAAAGAACAAGAAATTGGTTAAGTGCTTCTGCTTGTTTGTAAAATTCGTTACCCTAAACTTCCACTGGGAGTACGTAATTGGCAATTTCTTATCTTTATTACAAGAACTACTAGGGATAAGTCGGCTAGAGACCTCATCGTGTAGTCCATTGTTGTTGACAGCGATGTGGCTTTGATCCGTATACGGTCCGCTGTCACCGCCATTTCCACCGTTGTTCATTGCAGTGGTTAGCGCCGCTGCAGAATTGCGATAGTTAGCTATATTGGAATATTTGTGTTGGATTGTAAGTTATTTTGTATTGAATGTGGTTATTGCTCATCATTCATTACCTAATCCGTTTTTATCCAAACCACGACTGTTCCGCTTGGGAGTGCCATCGTATGCTAAATCCACGGCTGAATGGTAGATGGTCATGCGGGATTGCGAAAGTGACCGTCGATTGTTCGCCGCTTCGGATCCAGCCAAAGAGATCGTATCGAAATAGAGGCTATCACGATCATCCATTTCAGACTCAGGATAGTCGGGGTAGCTTTCGTGTGTGCTCACTGAAATAAGAACATATCGAATTTTAGTTTACTTGAAAAACCTAACATTTTCTGTAATGAGAGCATGCAATTGAGAATAATTAACGATGAAATTAGCAAGCTATAAGCAATGTAACAAAGAAAAACATTCATTCAAAGACAACATTTTGTACGTTACAATAAACTATTACAAAATATGTTTTTTCAGGCGATATGACGAACTGTATGACTTATTTTTCAATAATCAAATTCAAATTGACTGATGATTTAATCAGAACTTCCCGGAAACATTCGAAAACGATTCAAATTCCTCTCACTTTTTTTGTGGTTAATGTTTAACCGATGAGAGATTTTAGGTTTTGTTAGTCTCATTTTGGATACGATAGGATCAGGTACGATGAAGAGAAAAGATTGCAACATTTATTACAGCTGTGACAAAAGATTGCTTATGTTATAACGTGGATTCGTGCTGGGCAATCGAAGGAAGCAAAGTTATTGACTTTAAGGCGATAAACGAACGTGTCACTGATCTCTATAATACACTGGATAGCGGATCCATACAAGAAAGTTGTTGCCATTTGAGAATTGTTATAATGTTGAGTTGCCTATTTTTTTGTATAACGGTATAACTGTATAACATAATGAAATGCAAATTTTTTTACAAAATTGCAACTAAAATATTTTAAATTCACTTTTACAAAAATTACAAAAAATCAAATTTACAAACAAGTGATGGTTCTTTTGCTTTTTTTTCTTAGAAATTCCACATTGGTTTTTGCCCCTCTTCGGTTGTAGTAGAATTTTTGAGATCTCAGCAACTTGAACTGGCCTTCTCAGCCTCACTGAACATACCTAAAGTGTTGAGTTGCCTACGTCTTTTCATCTTCAATTGGAAGTAGAAAAACTGTTATACTTTGTAGGGAATCCACTATCCAGTGTATTATAGAGATCAGTGGTAGCTGTAATCTGCATCAAAGCAACTTTACAAAACATACGTTTTATACGTGCATATGGTTTCCTAATAGATTTTGCAGCAGCGCGTACTAATGTGGTGATAAGTAGCACTAGGTTACCAAGGCTAAGGATCCACAAAGCAACCTGGCGCTCACCAGGTGCTTTTTGACCTGGTGAATGTGAATACTTTTCTCGTACTCGCATCGCGACTAATAAATATTTGGTCTTTGAAATTTAAACAAAAATAATATTGAATGAAACCACTTTGCACTCGAAAATAGAAAATTTGAGAATAAAATAAAAATCAAATTGAATGAAAAATTCATGCGAATCCAAATTTACGATCGAATCGAATAGCAGAACAGGGGAATTTGTATCTTCTTGTAGGTACATCTGTTTAAATATAAAAATTAATGTTTATTAGTGTGTGTTCAATGGAATTCACTGAAATTCAGATTTGTTCCTAATAGTAACTACTAACTATAAGGTTTAAAAACTAGTTTGAGTAGCATCCCCCGAGTTCGTTAAAGTAAACATGCTCAATCACTGCTAAAAACAATTGCAAAAAAAGGTAATAGTTATGTACATTTTGGGCCAAAATTGATTTCAATACTTAGAGCAAACATCAGCGCTTCTAAAACAGTGAACAAAATTTGAAACAGACTGCATTTGCCTGCAGAAATGGGACTTGAATGTGGCAGTGTTGCCGATGTTTTACTTTTACGAACTCGACCATCTTCCCGGACGCTGTGCGTTTTTATCATATTTTATCTTTTTCCTTATAGAACATCTTCTTCAGCTTTCTAAGCTAAAATTTTTTTAATTAATCAAACTTAAAGCAAAAGCATCACATGTATACTTTTTTCCGCCCACTACCACACCCATTATTCTTATATGTATTTGGTTTTTCTGTTTATTTAACTTCGTTAGAAAGCTTAACACTTGTAATAAAACTGTTAAGCTTAAATTATAAAGGCTGTTCCAAACCAACGCGAAACATTCGGAGCGGCGCTGAAACCTTCCCTTTTTAAATTTATTTACTGTGATTAATAAGAGTGGCCACACTGGCGCGATGCGAATCTCAGAACATTTTTTATTAGTCACGCCGGTTCGGGACAGCCTCAAGTTGTGTAATTTTTTTTTTAGAAATCCACCTACTACCACGCCCACTTTTCTTATTTCTGAGTTTTCTCCCTTAGAAAGTTAGTTTTTTTTTATTAAAATCTTCTGAGCTAAAGTTCTCCTGCTTAAAACGCTAATCATCCCGGTAACGCTATCTATATATATTTGTATATAGTGCAGCGAAATGGACCTTTTAAAATGTTTATGACGACGCTTTAGGTTTATTTTTGGTACAAAAGATGACTTGATGCCCGAAATTGGAAACAGTTGGTTGTGGCTGTGGTCCACTCCAAACTGTAGTACAACCTACAGTAAATTAGTAGTATTGAGACGTTATAGAAAATCTGTAATGATTTTGATATATAAAATCACTTTTAAAATTCCAATGATTGAATTATTCAAATTAAAGTTAACTGTTATAATTATTTTATAACGAAGTTTGGGCCAACTTTCACGGTTTGAAAAAATATTTCTTATATTTTCTCATTCTGACGACAATCACTTGCACTGCTTCCAGAGCTATGACAGTGAGTTAGTTACATATGTAAATGATAAGGAGGTGAATTTTTGTAATTTTTTCTAGCTAGTATGCAAGTTTAATGAAAAAATAATAAAAACAAGATTTTGTATTTATACTATAAAAAATCAAACAAAGAACTGTTAAAAGGTTATTGAAGTTGCAAGTTAACCTTTAAATCATTTAATTTAACATTTAATCAAATACATTTTGCCTTCTATTAGTAGATATATCTATGCATGCAATAACTTGTTTAAATACTCGTGTGTTTTTCTATCAGATTCATGGATTCACCGATTCGTAAAAAATACAAAAGGTAATTGTTGTCATTTTTATAATAGAACAACTAAATCAATCATTTTCGGCTTGTTTTGAACATTTTTAAAGTGTTCCAAATTCTAAAATAAAGTATGACTAGACTAGCCTTAAATGATTCTGCAAATAAATTTAATTAGAACTAGAAATTACACAATTTATTTATTACCCTACAAACTTTGGCAAGAATAGCAATCCTAAACTCATTTAAAAAACAATTAAAACTGATACCTAAATCAAGCGGCTGGGTGATGATGATGAATTATAGATGAATGCGACTACTCAATGCGTATGTGTAAACAAAAATCCATTCAAGGCTAGTCGTTTGGGGGGGGGGGGGTATATTCTCAAAGTAAATTACAATATAATTATTGATTCGGACGAATTGTTAGTTTTTGACACACCAAAATTTAAATCATTAACTATAGATAATATATATTTTTTGATGGAACTGACACAGTAAAGTGGGACAATTTCTTAGTACGTGGGGTAGGTATAAGCCGCTTCAAAAAAGTGACATCTATGTCAAAACATAAAATCTTTCATTATGGTAGAGAAGGAAAAAGTAGAAAACGAATAAATATTTAGTAAAAACCTTATTTCAGATTTTACTACTTTTTAGTATGAACTATTGAAAGTATTCTATTGAAAACGAAGCTATTTTAAAATGCCTTTTATAATAAGAGCACTCTCTGAAAGAAATCTATCCTACGGGCCTGATACTTGCATAGATTCAATTATAATTATGGTCCTCCTATGGGTTACGTCAGCTTTTAAACATTTCAATAACACTGTATTATAAAAACACAGATGAAAACAAAAATAAAACACAACTCTTCTCTATTTTAATAAATTGTAAAAATAAAAATAATGTACAATGGTCGAATCGAGTCAGAGCTTTACAAAAATGGAATTTTTAAAAAATATATAAGCGCACCCGTTGCTTTGCAGCACAAAGCATCATCTGCAAATAAATTAATGTACAAACGAAGTAAAACAACAACTTTACTCACTTTTTCAGGTTTCATTTTGTTTTAATATTTGTTTGATCGAGATATAAAGATACATATTTACAATCAATATGAGTGTCGTGGGTGTAAGGCAGGATTGAAGTAGCATACCAAACATAAACAATGATAAGGACAACACAAAAAGAAAAGGTGTTAAAGAAGATAAACTTTAATGTGCTAAGGAAATAGTATGTACAGTTTTTTTATTTAATAAAAAAATAACAACACCGCATTCGTGATAGAAAAAGGAAACAATAACTTAATGAACAACACCATTATCGAATCACATTTAACATTTAAAATATTTGGCCACAAAAAAGAGATAGTTACCAGGAGAATACATTTTTAATGTGTAAGGCTTCTGCAGAACCGTTTGGGATATTGTTGCTGTTGCTATTGCTGCTGCAGGTCAACCGGTCAACTTTCTTTTCGTCTCTTTTAAAGCAGCAAACTAATAAGCTAATATTCTTTTTGGCAATGGCAACAAATGCATGGAGTACAAGTTTGCTGATATTCTGATGACGATGGTTTAGCCGACAACAAGTCAAACGAGTCTTACAAGAAAGATTGAACTTTTTTTTTTCGTTCCCACGAACCGAAACCGGAATGAGATTTATTGTTGCAAAACACTCTCTCTCTAGCATTGGCTATTTGATGCTAAGTTCTGATATCGCGCCCCGCCACAACACACAATGACCGACCGACCATCTACAATGAACATTTGGCACTCTTTTGACTGAGAATGATTAAACGCAACTTTAATTCGACGAGTGTTGTTTTGTTTTTTAGATAGTTCGGCAGCGCTTTCGTGGGGGTCTTTTATATTTGTTCGTCGATCGTTTGCGTTTCTATCTCACCGATGAATTAGATTTGAATTCGCATGGAGGACGGCAGTAGTAGCTGCTTTGTTTTTGTAGCTTAATGCCTATTAGCATTTTCATTGAGGTGACGGAGACGAATGATAAAGGCAGCAACAGCGGCACTCACTGCCAATACCGAGCGACGCTCACAAAAGGGGAGCAGTCTTGTTCTCTGGTTGTTTTTGCCGGTGACCTCTATGTATAATTTTCCATTTTTATTTGTCAAAACAACCTGCTGCTTCTGCGAATGGAACTCAACTGTGACGCATTGAAGACGATGATTGAGGGAATCTATTCTTTTTTTAGCATAAAGCGTTTCTAACAACAGACTAGCTAGTGTGTACTCAGAAAGTTTTGATTCATCGGCTGTTACGTTTAAATTTTTGTCACACGGCGTAGATGTTAAGTGCTGTAGGAAGGTAGTTGGTTTGGCAGAGAAGCAAATAAACATATATTTCACACCAAAATTTCTTACAAAGTAGCGATTATTAGCGAATTTAAGAAGACAAAATTGAGAGAACAAAATCTAATTTTGGCTGCGAAGGAAGTTGGAAAACTTTCTGGGTGTGTGTAGGTATCATAATTTTTGAGTGTTTTTGTTTTAGTTACTTTTGCTCAATTGGATTGAAACGAATTTGCAAATAGAAGCTCAATGAAAAACTTACATTTTTAATTATTAACTATGTAATTATGGGTATTCTTTTGTAAATAGTTCCTCGTTCCCACATTTACAGAACCTTTTTTTTTATTCTTTAAATTAAAATAAATACTGGAAATTATAAGCTAAATCATAGATAGATGAAAACTGGACGTGGTTTTAGTTGTTTTTCACTTTTTTGTTGTTTAATTTATTTATGTTTGGCAAATTACGTCAGTTTAATTCAACAAAAAAAAGTATGACGTATTTTTTTTTGTAGCGGATTTATTTGACAGAAGGATGACAGCAAAACAAGTGCCAATAATAAAGGGAATTTTATAATAGGAAATTTACAACGAAATTTCTCCTTTCATAGGGTAAAGTGCCTTGTATGGAGCTGTGTGACCTGCAAATAAAACTTTTCTACCAATTTTTGTTTAAACTTTTTGTCGAAGTGAATTTGAACCAATCAATAAATTCAAATAAGCCCAGGTGCGCACATGCAGCTAAACAGTTTGGTTTCGATTTTGAGTACTATAGGATTATATGATAGTGTGCGCACATAAACCGGCGCGCATTATGCCCAAAATCGAAACCAAACTGTTTAATTGCATGTGCCTGGCCTAAAAACAGCATAAAATTAGTTTCAATTGAAATTTTTCTTAAGTTTATATTTTCAGCACGACTAACACTTTCCCGGCTTTTCCCGAGTCGACTTTTTGCAGTGCGGCGGCGATCTAGATGTCGCGTGGCCTAAATCGAGTGCTGTAAGTCGACTGGCCGAAGGTGAAGCCTAGTATGCAGTTCAAATTTTAGAGGTGAAGAGATAAATAAGAAATTGAAATGAGAACAGCAGCATATCTAGAAAATTTTTAGTATGTGAAATATAAGTGCCCTATGACACTACATAAGCCCAAAAAGTGAAAAAGTACATAAGTGAAAATTTTCAAACTCATTTTGGGATAGTGTTACTCACAGGAAAACTTACACAAAAGATGCAGAAAACTTAAATTTTGGTTTTAAAAAAAATTGGGTACATTCTTTATCCTAAAATAAATGCGCTAGCGGGAAAAAAATATTTTTACTAATTTTGCAAAAAGTGGCCAATGTAGTTAAGGCTTAACTCTAGAGTCATGACTCTTTTCGAAATTCAATGGGTGCGAAGGTGAAATCCCATCTTTTTTCTCCTTCGCACTCATTCAATTTTGAAAAGAGTCATGACTCTTGAGTCAACGTGTAATAGGGCACTAATACTGCAGTACATAAAATGTAATTGATATTCGAGATTTTTTTTTTCATAATTTCCTTACTTTACTTCCCTGATGAGTTTTGAAATGGTCATGACTTCACGGAAGTCTTATTTAAGCCAGGTACGCAGTTCAAGCTAAACTAACAATAACAATATAAAATTCAAGCCTTTACATAGGCCAAAAAAGTGAAAAAGTACAAAAGTGAAAATTTTCAAACTCATTTTGGGATAGTTTTTCTCACTGGAAAACTTATAAAAATGATGATTCGGAAGGAACAGGAAGAGTTTTTTTTGTGTGAGTGAGAGATACATGGTTGTTAAGGATGTGAGATAGGGATGGGTAGATTGAAATGAAAGAATTTTTTCTCTATAATGTAAACACGAGGAACATTTTGATGAACGAAAATATGCTTTGTCAAAAATACAATGTAAACAGGCACTATAAGCTTTAGTTTTATTTCGTGCTTGTTCCTAAAAAATGTTGTCGCACTAAGTTGGTGAGCGTGAACAGCGTACTGCTCAAGAAAAATCCGAGACAAAATTTTTCCTGGCAAAAAATTTGTATGAGAAATAAATGTTTTCCCGATCTGCGTACTGGTCCTAAATGAAGTTGCTGGCCCCAAAATAGACCCACAGCCGAATTTTGCGATGCAGCACAGTCGCATAATTCAAGGAGGCAATATATTAGCCACATGGCAAAAATAGAATCGTGAAAAGCCGCGCATTATCTGCTGCGTATTGTCAAACGTCATTTCACAATCCACAACATTAGAACGCATTTCACAAACCGGCGAATAAAAAATTAACTACCCTCAAACTCTCATTTTTCTTGTTAATATTTCAAAAAGATTAGCAGTGGTTGTCAGGAACCATTCGCTTTTAGCTTTTTTGAGTCTTTTAACTAAAAAGACTGCAAACTTGTACATATAAAAGAACAGGATGTAATATAAAGAAAAGAAATTTAAAAGAAAACAAAGTTAAAAAAAAACTTACAGTTAATTGACTGTAGTTAAAAGACTTGTGGTCTTATTAATTTGGCTGTTTAAACTATGTCTAAATATTTCGAAACAGTCGGAAATATGCTTTGTTTAATAAAAAAATATTGCATTTCTCAAGGTTTAGACAATAGATTACGTTGTCTAAAGCAAGATAAAACGAAAAGTCACTTTAGCAGCAATTAGAAAGGTTTTTTAAAAACTTGGACGGCTGTCTAAAGTTAGACAATGTTTAATAATACGACCATTAGAATTTAGCGCGTGAACTGGAGAAAATTTGTATGGAAGATAAATTTTAGCGTGATCTGCGTACTAGGCTTAAAAGTAAAATCATCGCAGTACAAAGACTTTTTACTGACTAAAAAGACTAAAAGCAGTTAAAAAGTACTGCAGTTAATTAACTTAAAGTTAATTAACTTTTTTTTTTAACTGCACAGTCGGAATGTTAGTACTGACTGCTGACTGCTTGTTTCGCAGTTAAAGTCCTTATTAACAGTAATAACTTTACATTCAATAGGTAAGTTAATTAACTGCGACTTTATTAACTGCATTACCAAAGTACTGCAGTCTTTTACAGCTCTGAAAGGCACTATGCCTGTTTGGAATTTTTTACCAAGTTTCCCATACTTGTTTTTTTTTTAGCTGACAGCACAATGAGAAAAATTTGTGAAAATTTGGAAGAAATTTCACGTTACCAAACAGACCGCTTTTCTTGAAAATGGCCGCGTTCAACAGCACATTTGACAGTTCTGAACTGTCATTTTTAGAGCTTCTGATTGGCCAGCAGTCATAAAAATTCAGTTGACGTCGATTGACATTTAGTTACGTTTCTTACGTTTTTTTCTGAATTTTCAGATGAAAAATTCTATCTGAAAATTCAGATGACAGCTAAAAGCAACAAAAAAAACAGTTCTTGATCCAGTTTTTTTTTTGGTGTGTGGTCTGATCGTCTGGGTCTCGTATTGCTTTTCGGATTTTGATTTTAAAGTGTAAAAAATAATAAAAACAGAATAAATAATTTCAGACTTTTTTGTGCGTTCAGTGTTACGTTTTTCAGAACTGAATTTTTAGATCTGTCAAAAACGTGGTGATGAACGTGGCCAATATTTGAGTTGCAAGACTCCTGGATTAAAAAAAATATATCACCCTATCTTTTGCTCAATTTGACGTTTATTATTTGTGTACACGTCAGTTTTATGTTGATTTTTTTTCTTTTATTTTTAAAATCATCTACATAATCTAGAAAATTAAAAATCATCCTCAATCGAAATACATAAGTAGAAAAATCACAGTGAATTGAATTTATAAAACCAAATAATAACACTTATTAATCAAATAGTAGAAATGGTTTATATATCCAAAGGTATTTTTTGTCTGGAGAGTTTATTGGAAGATTTTCATGAATGTTTAATGTAATGTTACGTTTATATCTTTTCAGATGGACGGGTCCTTGACCACAAGCCGTGGACAATCGAACGATTTTTTGGAATGTTCACCGGGCTCTTCATTCTTGTTCTGACCTTCTTCCGAACACTATTAACGCCTTTACTTGATCCGCAAAATAGTAGGAATCGCGACAATCGTGGCAGTGGCTGGGGAAGTGGTGGTAGCAGCGGTGGTGGCGGCGGAGGTGGTGGTGGTGGTGGAAGTGGTGGCGGTGGAGGTCCTTTCCGTCCTAAGTACGATGGTCTGCGTCCCAATCGACAAATTGGACGCATTGTCCATACAACATCCACCTGTCCAGGTGGAGGCTGTGGGCGTTGATCCCGTAATCGTTTTACGTGCTGCCCTAGCACGTTATTTGCACTGGTGTCCAGTCATCTGTTGAATCAATTGACAGTCTTCACTTGGGAAGTGCGTGTCTGCATGACGAGCTGTTCGTAAACTCGCTCTGATGAGGAGAGCAGCTCTGAATAAATGGTTCTAACAAATGGCTGCCCAGTTCGTGCTTATAGTTTACAATAGCGTACATGTAGATGTACATACAAACATACATTATGCTAGTTCTTAAGTTTTTTTTCTGACCTACATAAATGTCACCCTAAAATATTTTTTTTTAAATTCAATAAAATTATTTATGTTCCAGCATTGTAATTAATTTTGTCTAATTTTAAAAGAATTGGTGTGGGGTATAGGATAATGAAAGTTGTGTTTATTTCTTCTCTTAGGCCTCTTTTATGAATGTTAAGCCTTAACTACATTGGCCAAAAAAGTGAAAATTTTCAAACTTATTTTGGGATAGTGTTTCTCACTGGAAAACTTATAAAAATGATGCAGAAAGCTTAAATTTTGGTTTAAAAATAAAATGTGTTTATTCTTTTTCACAAAACAACTGCGCTAACGGGAAAAAAATATTTTTACTTTTGTAATTTTGCAAAAAGTGGCGAGTGTAGCTAAGGCTTTAAACTCCAGGTTTAAGTTGTCTCAAAAATGATGCAACAAACGACATGAAATCGTTGCAACTACAGATGGGCGCCGATCGGTCAAAAGCAAAGGTACTTGATATTGTATCCTGGTGTGCCGCCAGCATGTAACTTGATACAATCTAATTTAGTCGATACAATCTTGTTTATGCAGTTCCTTATTTAGTTCCATTCAATGAGCAACTGGCTGTGCTGGAAAAATTGTAACACTTTGTTCGTTAAAACATTAGACGAACAAAAAAAAACGTGAACACAATCTGATATGTTACGTTTGCGTACGGTCATTTCCATTCCATATTTTGTGTTTTTTGTTTTTAAAGTCCACTAGGCTACTCTCACAAAAAAGTTTTTTTTTCAAAAATTAGCGGAAAAAAAGGTACAATAAAACAAAAAAAAAGTATATGTATAAATGCTACTACGAAAAAAAGGGTTACGATTTTTTTTTGTGTAGAAATGCAAAAGTTATAATTTTTATCTTCAAACTTTTTGATTAATAAATTTCCGATATGTATGTATTTACAAAAAAAAATGTCACCCTTTCAAAATATATAGAAAGTGCTTACAACATAAAATAAAACTCTTCACCAAAATTCCAGCAAGTTTTTATGTGCATCAATAAAAATGGATTTTTTCGAAATCGGAAATATATGAGAAAATATTGTTTACACACAAAAAACCAAGACACTGCAACAGAAACTAAACACAAACTCTTTTTCTTTACAAAGCTTCACCAAAAATCAAAGAATTCCCCGTACAGTTGGGAATTGGTTCACTGCTCATGAACGAAAACTCTCCACTTTTTTCTTTACACGATTCATTGAGCACGTTCACCGAGTGAACCAAAATGTAAACTTGTATGGTTTCACTACATGATAACAGTTTCGTACTAGACTTAAGTCGGAACAGATTGCCTAGGTTATTGACCTACTTTACGATCTTTTGAAAAATAAAAATTTATTGAAAGTAAAAATTAAGATTTCGCAAGAATCCTAGAATTAGATACATAGGTACCTACATATGAATTATGTAACGATAAAAGCACATATCAGTGGTTTCTTTTCAAAAATTCACGTTGAATAGAAATATGACATGACCTCTCTATTTAACCATAATGTTGAATAGAACAAAAATTACGTATACGTCACAGTGTACGCACTTAATTTTCAACGCTCAATAGCACCATAAACATATATGTGCAAGAATGATCTTTTATGGTTTTTTTTTTTAACACTAAGAAATTATGTCCAAAGGCTATTTTACGAATCGTGATTCTCAATCATAAATATGTATTCAATTTCATAAAGCACTATATATGTATCTTGTTTATTTTCTTTCCAAAATCAGAGTGATTAAGTAACTATAAAATTCCTAAGCTTATAATCCAATCTACAGAAACGTGAGGCTGCACACGGATAGAAGCATGAATTAATAATTCTGATTATGCTGTTGGACATTATAGTTTTAATTTATCAACTACATATTAGCATATCGCTCATTACAAAATTACTGGCAAATAAAGCTATCCCACTGGTATTTCGTAAATCACTAACTACAAAATTCTTTCAATTATATTAATTGTTAGTGAGTTGCAAATACTTGTACATATTTAAATGCAATTTGCATCTACCGATCAATTACAATACAAGTGGCGGCACTTATTGCTTTTCAAGCGTTTCCGCTGCCGTAGAACGCGGAGGTCAAATCTTACGTATATACATCTATAAACAATTATACTGGAAATTTGTATTGACTGAATTAAAAACAACACATAGTACAATCTTTTCAAAACGATTGGTCAAAGAAAAAAGAAAACTGACAGTTATGATTGGTATTAATTACTTTTATAAGAAGAATGCAAATCTTTCAAGATTTTTTTTTTTAATGAATTTGAAGCTTCATTTAGTTCTCATTATTATCATTCATCAAATGATAACTCCCACTATTTAAATAAAGAAAGATAATAAGCCAAAATATTTACAGATAGACAAATTAAAATCTTATAGAAGTTGAAGAAGTTGTATTATAGGACTTCTCTTCTTCATCTTCAAACAAAAAAAAAAAAAAAATTGAAAGACAACACTTACTATTCGCTTGACCAAACAAAAGATGCTTTAGAAACAATTTTACAATTTTAAGTTTTCAATTATATTTTTTCAAAAAATAAAAATCTTCACTTCAATAGGAAGCTTTAATGGTTTTATGAACGGTACTAGTACCATTGTACATAGTAATGGATCTAATGTATACGTAGAGAATGAAATCCCGAGATATTTTTCCAATCCCGCAATTTCGGGATTTAAAAAATTGAATCCCGGGATCCCGGGATAATCCCGGGATCCCGGGATAATCCCAGGATTTCAAAAATATTTTATAAAAGGTTATTTCAGTTTAAATTTCATAGTTTCTTGCTAAAAACGCTCCAAATAAAAAAGCAAACAAAAAACACAATAAGTGTGAGCAGTTCAAATGCAGTTTAGTTTAATTTAAATCCTAACATGAACTCAGTAATGTAAGAAAGATACACAATAAGGGTATTCACGATCCGGTGCAACTGGTCTAGGATCATTGTAAAAGTTCAAAAGTTTCTTACACTCCAACAACAAAATATACAGCACCACCACAAGCAATATCCTCGTAAGATATACATACGTATAAACGCATAATTTTGTAATTACTGTTGTTGAATGGCGACCCAGTTTGATAGCATGTGTATGTTTTATTTCTCTGTTTCTGATGCGCTGTTATATACCTTGATGTGACCAGGCGTTTGTTGACATCATATTGATTTTATTTCTGTTTGATACATTTTTGTTTTAGGTATGCATTGCATATTATTATGCAATTTTAAATTTTTGTTTTATTCAAAAATATGAAAATTATCATTTGAACTTTGTTTTGTATCCCCTAAAAATAAAACTAAGCCGTGTTCGGATAACAAGTAGGCACTTAAAGTATTTTTTAATTTTTAGTTGCTTTATTTTAGTCCTGTTGGTCACACTAAAACGAAATAAGGGAGGAATAGTAATTAATAGTTTTTTTTTTCATAATAGAACTGAAAGTACCTTCAAAGAAAGGAAAGAAGTTGCTTGTGAAGTTAAAAAAAAAAAAGGTTTTGTTTTGGACAACAAAACTTTGGTTAATTTTAACTACTTTCTGAAGCTTTTTGCAAAACGTGGCAAAAATATGACAACAAGTGAAAAACATGAGCTAGAGTACCTGGGTGGGGAAAGCATTTTGATCTGTCAAATTTTTCTGAACTGAAAACACATATCAAAAACTGTTGTTTTTTTTTTAACTTTTCGCACATAAATGCCTACATCGCATATTGAATTTTCACTTTTCCCTCCGTTTTTCTAAAAATAATTTTATTATTAATATTCTTAATGTATGCCAATATTAAAGCCATTGATTCCAGAAATCCCGGGATTGGAGCGTTATAATCCCGGGATTTTTGGGATCGAAAAATGGGCCGGGATTTTAGGATCATTATCTACACATACATGAACCTTGAATCTTCGATAAACCTCAGATAATCCACCGAAATCTGAACCAAGATTGTGCAACTGGTCCTTAAAGTACAAAATATTCTACAAGCACCAATATTCGGCGTACTTGAATTAACTACATATACAGGGTTGCCTTAGTATTTATATGTGTAGAATTATAAATCGTCCTCTATATTATGTGTTATTGCAACAAATATTTTTGTTTTTCAAATGCTAAACGAACAAAACTTTATCAAATAACTGATAACTCAGTCTTTTTTGCAGATTTTTTTTTTCAATCTCAAACACAGATCAAAATTAAAAGAACAAAGTTTTATTTTAAAGGATTTTAATAATTTATTTCACAACAAAGCTGGAATATCTAATGAATTTACAAAAATTTCATCACTCTCTTCACTGTCTTGGTAATCCTCATCCCAATCACAAAGTCCGTCATACCGACCGCTCGGTCGGTCTGTACAATTTGATGCAGGTTTTCCGGTTACATAAACACGTTGCTTAGATATGTTTGTAAAGTCATAGTTGCATGTCATCAGAAACTTATATCCCAAAAGGGGCTCAGCCGTATATCGAATTGCTGCACACCCAACTCTCTGAACACGATCCGATACCATTTGAGTAAAATGTCCAATGAGCTTTCTGGGAAAAGAGATATTCATTAATATGAATTTAGATGGATTATTATTTATTGTCTATTTAATGCAAGTGTGACAGCTGATGAGAGTTATTTACAGTGATTCATGAGGAACTTTAAGAAAATCAAATTCATCAGGTGATCTTTATTTATCATATAAAACACCTTTCTTTACATTTTTTTATTTTTTTTAAGATTATGTCTTTCAAACCAAAGCTGCAATTAATTTACATTCATATTAAATTTGTCGAGAATCAAAAATGCATACCGGCAACTTGGTCTTGTAAAAGCTATCGGTTAATATTCACTTTTTCAATTCACAAAAAGGCAAATTTATTTTTTTATTGTTTTTCTGCCGCCACCGCCGCCGTAGGAATTTTGTTATTTCAGCGAGGACGACAGAAAAATAAAATTTTCGCTTCAGATGTATAATATTTTAAGGATTTTCGAAAAAAAATACGTTCCAATGTTTTTGTCTAAACATAAAGGAATCATGTTGTATTTATTTAAAAAATATCTTAAATCTTTATTGCCTAAATAAATATTTTGTTTTCGTATACAATTAAACGACAGTATTTAAACTGCAACCTGAGGGAAAATTCTTTTAATTGGTGGTTTCATACTCTAACCATCAGGCGACAAAGGGTTAAATTTTAATTTAGACTGAAAAGATTGTCCTTAAATTTTTTTTTTCACACATGAAGCGTCTAATGAGAGGGGCCAAGTGACATTTTTCAATTTTTTTTTTTTTTTTTTTTTTATCGATAAAGGTGTTAAGCGACAACTTAATTTTGGCCTAATTCTCGTGTCTCTACTGTCATTACTTACAAAGTCACCTTCAGATAAATGGGTTAAATACAGGTTTGTTTTGATGTTTTTTTTGGCAAGAAGGGGTTAAGATCACTTAACACCTTTATGAGCTGAGAATTGATTTTTAAATACATTTTTTTTGTGCATGAAATGAAGGTGGTAAGTTTATGCCCCAAGAGCACCGTCGGTTCTATGAAAAGGCCATATCTGAGATTCCCGACAGCAAAACGAAGCTTAAAACCAAACATTAAAAAAGCCAACTGTCACTTAACCCCTTTTTCATAAAAAAAAATTAAACTCATTTTTGCATCAAGGTGCAGAGTTTTTTTTTAAAACACACCTTTCTCATGAATTCAAATAAAATTTGTTGATATACAAAAAATTGTACATTTTTTGTCTTTTTTTCATGGTCTTTTTATAAGTTTCTCTCACTTTCAGAAAAAAAGTTATAGATAGACGTAAAACTTTAAAGGCTTATATAACCTAAAACTTCAAAAATGTCACTTGACTGCTTCTCATTATAGACGCTTTTATTTAAAACTCCTTTCGTAGGTCGACTAATATTTCCAAAATACATATCGTCGGCTTAGGCTTACAATTACAGTAAATTAATTTTTAATTACAAAAAAAAAAACGTCTCACTTACTTAAACTTACCCCTTTGGATGATTTTTGTAGGACTCAATAAATTCCTGACCAGCATCTGGGAATTCAAAAAACCATTTACCAACTATGAATTTAATTCGCCGCGATATAGAACGAATTGGACGTGTTTGCCAAACATAACCGATATTTTGACCACTTAGCGAAAAACGATCCGTATTTCGACAGGTATCATGTTTAAATCGACACGTTCGAACATTTAAGCCAGCTAAATACTCGAGTTCGTTATCCCATTTTATAACAGGCATAGCCGATGCTGGTTTATAACCCGGCAACTTACCAATCGCAATTCGATTTCGCGCCGCATTATGTAGGTCAAGGATCAAATTGATTCGTCGCTGATTCATATCAACCAGTTGGGCATCTCCACACGCTGAACTAAGTGTTCCATTATTATCACAACCAATATGATCGTATAGTACAAAATGTGTTCCATTATACAGCCGACATAGATTTGGATCACAGTATAGTTCATCGGTGTTATATTCAGAGACGTTAGCAAAAGCAATGCTGCCTGCTGTTGCGATTAAAAGAAGAAGCGATTCAACGGCAAACATTTTCTATTGCAAAAATCACAAAATACAAAACACTACTTCCGATTAGAACTGACAGCGAGTTGATACTGAGAAGTGCGAATTTTTAAATGGTCTTTTAAAAAGATTCGCAAATAGGCAAGGGCGGATAGATGATGGAGGGGGTATATATATTCCATATGCACACAAGAAATGAAATGTTTTGGCCAGTTAGATAAAAAATACTTTAAACAATAGGAGTCGTCGTAGCTTATATAGGTAAGTTTATTTGTTATGATCATGTTGTGATGTATTTTGAATTTCAAAATAGGCGTGTTTTTTGAAAAATAAAATAGCCAGTTTAGCGAATTTTTACACGTAAACAATCACATTAATATTACTTTGTTATTATTTATGTATTTATAAAACAAAAATAATCTCGTTATTGTTTGCATGTACAAATTTGATCATTTGGCTACTCTACTCATTTTAAAAAAAACAGCACTAAACCTAGTCTACAGTTCCCATGCGAAAAAAAACGAAATTTTCAAAACCATTTTGCACATATTAGCCGCGTTTTATTTTCAGAAACTAGAGTAACATTTTAATATCCAGAGTAATATTTTTTTCCGACCCAAAAAGTTTGTTTTTTTTTCTTCATACAATTTGAAACGTCAAAAGTGCCGTACGTGAAAAGTTGGTGAACTCTTCCGTCTGCGGCTGCAGCTCCGTATGCGGCTACGTTCCGTTGTGTTCGCAACATTGAATTTGTGTGTATTCAATATTTTGACAGCTATTCCAGCTCCGGTTCCGGTTCCGTCTCCGTCGCCATTCTGTTCACTGCCTCAAATTCAATGTTGCAAAGCAAAGCGCGAATAGTTAATTTGGGTACCAAATATATTTAAAAAATATTGGTCGTATTAATTAGATTTTTGACTGTTTAAACTATGTATGTCTTAGGAAATAGGCTTTATTTAATAAAAAAAAAAATATTACATTTGTCAAGGTTTAGACAATCGATTACGTTGTCTAAAGTAAAATAAAAAGTAAGATCACTCTAGCCAAAATTATAAAGGTTTTTTTAAAACTTGGATGGCCGTCTAAAGTTAGACAGTGTTTATTAATACGACCATATGTGTTTTAAAAAATTAATAACGAGTTTTAATTTGGGCGCCAGATTCATATTTAAAAAACATGTGTTTAAAAAAATTAATAACGGGTCTTACAATTATTTCAATACATTTTCAATTAATTATTTTACGATGTATAAATGAATTTCTATTATTTTTACTTTTCCATACAAATAAAGTTGTACGGCGAATATATTTTTTATTTCCGGAAAGAAATATAAACCGCTTGCATAAAATATTTTTACTACATTATTCACTATACTATTTTATCGTACGAAAAACAAATGCCAGTCCATTATTTTGAATGGAAACAAATTGTTTTGACAGTACCATTTTCGCTATTCGTTCGCTGTTGTTCCTGTTTCTGAGTAGATTATGAGGAACGAAACCCTTGCTAAACTTGTTAATTTTTAAATCCGACCAAAATTATTTTTTTATTATCCTTAGCGGGATAATTGTTTTTATTATATAGGGCACTCCCCGAATACGTCAGTGTCAAATGATAGAAAAAATACTTTGATATTTAAATCACTTTGAGGGAAAGCATTGTTGGCGGAAAACTGATTGGATACAAAATACTATTTGCAAGTGTTAAAAGAAACGTTATTGAACTATAAAAAAAGTGCATTTAGTGGATATAGCAAAAAGAATGTGTCGCCATTAGCGAATAATCAAATGTTTTCCCTCAAAGTGTCATTCGAACACTTAGTCCCCTTTCACACAAGGCAACTGAGTTGCCGGCAACAATTAGTGCATAGGCGAGAAGGGCAGGAAGAAAGAGGGGTAAACGAAATCTCCCCGGTCAACAAATTCAGGAGACTTTTTTGACGTTTCTCTTCACACTACGTTTATGTGCGTTCAACCAAGGTAGTTTAAAAGGAAAATACAGCAAGTCTCCTCCGACTTTGTATCTTCGTGTGAAAGGTACAAGAGATTGTTAAGGAGATTTAAAAAAAACGTCAAAAAAATCACCAGCAACTAGTATCTTCGTGTGAAAGGGGACTTAGAAAGGATAGCATGGTGAAAAGCTCTAGTTTTGCATCAGCAGGTAGGTACACCAAGTATGCCAAACACAATTTTTGTATTCACCTCATTAATTGCAACATGCGAACATTTTCGCACAGATTTTTTTCGCATGGAAACTGTGAACTAGACTTAAAGCCGAAATCCCACTTGTCTCGTGTAGTGCGTTGTGTAGTGGGTGTGTTGTTTTGCTGACTGTCTGTGGACACTAATCAAGCGTTCTAAGTTGCAGACTGATATAAGTATTTGCAGCAAAGGTATGAATCGTTCGTACGTTTCACCCTCCAAAACTCATTTGTTTACATTGTTGTTTTTGTAATTTCAGTGCGAGTCGATGAATAGATGTGAATTGCAACAGCAATTTAACGGGGTAGAGAACTGAGGCAAGCGTGGATCGGTGGATCAAATATTGAAGTAAAGAGCTTTAACGTTATTAAATTACTATGTATGTAGTAAGTACTATGTTTATCTTTAACATCAGGCATAACTTATAGAAGAAGAAAACTAATATTTTTTACTCACCCAAAATATACATAACATATGAATGTCCATTGCCCATGTTCATATGTACATATTGAATTTCAATTGCGATGAAAGGAGAATGACAAAAAAAAACATAGTCGATTAATGTCGTTTTTCTTTTGCAAATAGGGATTTTGATCCCGGATCACGAATTTTCTTGGCAAAAGAAACGCAGATTGGATTTGTTTTTTGTTTGCAAATGTATGTGTGGGATGTCAAATTTAATTTTGTCAAAAATAATTTTAATTTAATAAAGCAAAAAATAATTTTGATAGGCAAAGAATCAAAAACGGAATGCAAATGAAATATAAAATCACAGAATCACACAATAGCACAAAATGACGTTTTATAAATAGTGTGTGTGCAAGTGCGTGTTTCATGTAGGTGTAAATCTCTCTTTAATTCGGGATCAGAGATTTTGATCCCGAATTGTCAGGGATTGATTTTTTTTGGTTGAATGTAATGCAAAAACTTGTCCGGGATCAAAATCCCTCACAGGGATCAATTTTTTTTGGCTGAAAGAAAAACGACATAAAAAATGACATAATGTGGATTGAAAAGGCATGATGTAGATAACAAAGAAATTATTTTCTTTAATGTCGTTTTTCTTTCAGCCAAAAAAATTTGATCACTGTGAGGGATTTTGATCCCGGACAAGTTTTTGCATTACATTCAACCAAAAAAAATCAATCCCTGAGAATTCGGGATCAAAATCTCTGATCCCGAATTAAAGAGAGATTTGATCCCTGTGAGGGATTTTGATCCCGGACAAGTTTTTGCATTACATTCAACCAAAAAAAATCAATCCCTGAGAATTCGGGATCAAAATCTCTGATCCCGAATTAAAGAGAGATTTACACCTACCTACATGAAACACGCACTTGCACACACACTATTTATAAAACGTCATTTTGTGCTTTTGTGTGATTCTGTGATTCTATGATTTTCTATTTCATTTGCATTCCGATTTTGATTCTTTGCCTATCAAAATTATTTTTTGCTTTATTATTTGACAAAATTAAATTTGACATCCCACACATACATTTGCAAACAAAAAACAAATCCAATCTGCGTTTCTTTTGCCAAGAAAATTCGTGATCCGGGATCAAAATCCGTATTTGCAAAAGAAAAACGACATAAGAGTTATTCCCAAAACTGGCTTTGAATGACGATTTTTTTATTTTAAATAACATAGGTAGTATTTTCGCATACGCAAACGAAGTTGGTTAGAGCGATGAGGAAAAAAAGGACGATGACGCGAGGGCTCTTATTGGATCCAATACATACTAGAAAATTTAGGACAACTTTATAAGGCGTTTTTCTTTTTAAACTCAGAGCAAAGCACTGAGCTGTCAAAAAAACATCTGTGTTTCTTTTTTAGCTCAGACATATCAGAGCGCTCAACTTGTGTTGTTTTTTTCAACCAGAGCTAGCTCGGAGCTTGCTCTATTAGCTCAGAATAAATTAACCGAGCAAACGGAGCAAATAGCTGAGCGCTCTGGTCATACTCTGCTCAGAGCTTACTCGGATCGCTCAGGCTCTGCTCAGAGCTCTGCCCAGAGCTAAAAAAGAAAAACGCCTATAAAAGCACACTGTTGCCTTTCCTATGCGTACTGGGAGCGGAAAACCGCCTTGACGGAGAAGGGATTAAGTTAGTTAAAAAAGAATAGTAAAAATAATATACCTAATAAAAATTCTTAAGATTGCTATCGACGCAGAATTTCACACTGTATAGCATATCCGAAGTCCAATGAAATCCCCCATATTGGTTCAAATAGCGGGATACCTAGATGAGAGGTGAAAGTTTATCAAACTGAAATATTTTTCTATTTTGGTATAATAAAAGCATATGAGACATGACTTTGGGGTACTTTTTAATGCCCGATCTTATGAAACCAAATTGAACACGATACAACCACTCTTAAAATAGTTATAGCCTTTTTATAAAAAGTTTACCGAATATTCTGTCCAGCAAGTAAAATTTTACGAAATAATAACGGTTTAGTGCCAAAACTTGGAACACACGTTCAATTTGTTATAAGAAATAAGAATCAAAAGAGTCCATACTAATACTTATGGTATTATTTATGACAAATTGAACGTGCGTTCTAAGTTTCATCATTATACCGTTATTATTTAATAAGATTCGCCTTTGTTTTATACAAAAACACTTTAGTTTTTAAGAATTTAAAATCGTCATATCCAGTCTCGGCGATAACTTTTAAAGAAAATAATTTCATATTTGTTACCCTTACATTATGTTATTTTTTAACTGACTCTGGTTTTTTTGCCCATATATTTGTGGGCATTTTCCTTCCAGATACTTTGATTGAATTTTTAAGTAGGGCACCCTCTCCCCCTTCCCAGACTCAAACACAGAATCCGGCCTTGCAACTACGAATATTGTCTTTTGACGCTTCATCAGCTAGTTGTTGGCCGATAGATAGGTGAACTCTAAAGTTATTTTTTTTTTTATTATCTACACACGTTTAATTAATTTCAGTAGGGAGAGATTAATTAAATTCATAACAAAACACGGCAATGTAAACTCATCCATAGAGTGCGATGCTACTTGTTGCAAGTAAATTGTTCTTTTAATAAATTTTAAAGGTCAGAGTTTGTGGGAATAATTTCAATCACCAATTATTATAATTGCTAATGAACTTTGTTAAATGCTGATAACAATAATTATCATCAGAGAGTATACGTACGAATAAATATTTACACTTGATATTCTAATAAATGTTTAGTGATTATTAATACATATAGGAAATTCATTTAACTTTGAATTTTATTTTTATTTGCTATAATAAGTAGAATCCAAGTCTGTATTAAGAAGAAAAGAATATCTAAAAGCTCATCGTTATTTTGTTGGCAATTTTTTAATATCTTGTTACGTACAGACAACAAATCATACGTCACGTGTCTGACAAATTTGATATTAACAGTTTAGTTATGATATAGTGATTTAATAATTATACGCCGTTTTGTCTTTTGATAGACTATGAATTTGGCACTTTTTCCTTTCTTTGTCGGTTTCAATGTATTGAAAAATCGAAATTCCAGGAATTAGTTTATGACGTTTTCTAATGGAAACGTAATCTTTTTTTTTTGTCTATTTTTTGTCAGATATTTCTGGGTCTGGAAGTTAAAATCACAATTAAAATCACAAACAAAAATTTTCTTTTTATTATTATTTTTATAATGAACGAGAAACAACTAACAAGATTTCCTACTAGTGTAAAATGGTAATAATTTAACGGGAAAATAAGGTAAAATCAATTCCAAAATTGTGTGAAAAAATTATATGTTAGGTATAATTTTTTACTTGATATTGAAATATTTTCTTTGATTGTGTCAGAAACCAGAAAACAACACAATATTCTTATATGGGACGAATAAGTGAGCAATAGAAATTATAAGGATCCTTGAAATCTTTTGAATTTCTTCTAACAAAACGCAGCATTGAATTAGCTTTTGAAATAATCACTTTTATATGCCGATCAAATGTAAGATGTGTATCAAAAATAACACCTAAGTCCTTGATTTAATTCCCTC
This sequence comes from Epistrophella euchroma, assembly GCA_947049315.1. Classification (NCBI taxonomy): domain Eukaryota; kingdom Metazoa; phylum Arthropoda; class Insecta; order Diptera; family Syrphidae; genus Epistrophella; species Epistrophella euchroma. Next base: position 105,345,646 of record OX346247.1, on the reverse strand, counting down.
TTGGAAGGGTCTGATTTTCTCAATTGTAGCAATGTATTATAGGATGAAGAGGTCGACTATAAGTCATAACCTCACATTTATTCAAATTGAGTTGCAAATCGTTTTTCCGACACCAATCTTGAAAAGAGAGTAAAATATTCTGGAACAAAATGTAATCGTTAATTGATATTTTATTTCCATAAATATCTTTAGATCACCAGCAAATAGAACAAATTTACAGTGACTTAAAATAATATGAACTTCGTTTATGTACGGTAGGAAAAGGGAAGGTCCTAAATGGCATCCCTCGGGTACACCTGGGTCCAGGATATCAAGAAGGCAAACAATATTTTTTGTCTTAAAAAATAGGTACTAAATGACTGCTTAACTTGTTTTCTTTTTTCTTCTTTCAAAAGATTTAAATATAATGGCGATTTCGACCAAATTGTGAAATCAAAATTGACAACTTCAAACTTGGCACACTGACAGATGGAACTTGAAAGACGGTGTTATAGACAAGTTTGCATTCAATTTTTACTAATAAAGTGGTGATTGTAATGATTTAGCTATATGAACCTTAAATTTGAAAAAGTAAATTTTAAACTTTAAAAACATATGTGCTTGCACAAAAATAAATGTCGTTGTGCCAAGTTTACCATTTTAACGATTAGAAATGACTGAGACGGTGATATATTTGGTCTGTTTGGTAACATGAAATTTCTTGCAAATTTTCACAAATTTTCACTTTTGCTGTAAAAACACATAGCTAAAGAACCCAAGTGTTGGAAATTTGGTGAAAATTTCACGTTACCAAACAGAGGTATTGGTGTTTGTTAAAAACCATATTAGATACTCGCTTTTCTGTTTCTTAAAAACGAAAATGGTTCTTCCAATTTTTGAATGTTTTAAGTACTTTGCACTTTTGTTGCATTTCATGTTTTTGACTAAAAATGTAGGTATACATAATACTGAAAATATAGTGAAAAAAAAAAATAACAATTCTAATGCCCGTAATATTCACGCCGTTTAAAATCGGTTTAGATTCAGAAGTCGGTTTAAAATTTTTAAACCGTCGAATTGGTATTATTCACTCACTTAAACCGACGTTAACCAAAATTTTAAACCGAATGATCGGTTTAACTACGATAAACCGACTCCAACTTAAACGAGGCATTTTCGTGTCGTTTGGGTACGGTTTAAATGGTTTTAGCTAATATTCAACATTTTATAGGTTTATTCAGTCAGTGCAAAATATTCAATCGTGTTATTTTCGGCGAGGATGGCTATTCAAACACATCATATTTGTGCACGTTATTCACACATCGGGGTAGAGTTGACCAATTAATCAGGAAGGGCTTATATACCGAGAGCTGGATTTGATCAAAGTGTTTTATATCGCATGATATTTGTGAGCGTGATATTTGTATACCGCAGTGCAAACTACATGCCATAGACCTTTTAGCGATATCGCGGCCCTAAGACCAACGTAATGCACTTTCAAAATTCAAAAAAATGAGTGAAGTTTAAGTGTATTATACCGCTCCAAATTTTGTGAGCATAATGTTTATGTGTCCAAATTAAATGCCATGGTCTGGCAGCGATACCGTGGCCCTAACATCTCCATAATGCACTTTCAAAATTCAACCAAAAAAATCAGAATAGTTCGTGGTTACTGTCCACACTCAATTTCATCAACTTGACAGTAATATCTCATACCTAGCACCACTACATATAATGCATTTCCAAAATTCATTAATGCAAAAAAAAAAGGTGTTTTGAATCAATCAAAATGTTGTTTACATAGTATTTTTATGTGTCCAAACTAAATTCCATCAACCCGACAGCAATACCGTAGCCATAGCACCATTATAATGCACTTTAAAAATGCTAATACTATTTTTTTGTTAGGAAAGTGCATAATGGTAATGATAATCTTCACGGTATCGCTGCCAGACCAATGAAATTCAGTTTGGGCAGATATAAAATTTGGAGCGGTTAAAAAAACTTTTGTTGCAATTTGTATGTGCATTATGAAGGTGTTTGGGCTGCGGTACTGCTGTTAGGTTGATGAAATTTAGTTGCCATCTTGCTTAATATAATATGATAGATATTGGACCCGAATTCACGACCGACGCGGAACTGCAACCAGATCATCAAGAAGAATTCAACTCGCAACAAATCGTTCATGGAATGTTTGGAAGACGCAATGCGGTGGACGTTATTGTTGACATTTTTTCGCAACGTAAAACACGATAAAGAGGAATGAAAGACATTTCTAATGCGTAATTGTGTTTGACACGAATTAATTAATTTATTTTATTTAAATATAAAATGGCAATTCAAAAAATTAATGCCAAGAAAAGCCCTTTTTAGTTTTTTCATACTTGCGATGCTACGCGCGGTCGGTTTAAATCACAAATTTAAACCGACGTAAACCGAATGGAATTTTTTGCTTAAACGGAGTGAATATTACCGATTTAAAGGAGATTTTGTCGTTTAAATTCTATCGGTTTAGTTCGGTTAAATGTAGTCGGTTTAAGGGCTTATAAACCAAGTTTTAAACGGCGTGAATATTACGGCGGTAATCATATGCATTTTATTAATCTTGAAGTGTTGGAAAGACACCTCAACTCATACCAAGTATATTTTAACAAATACAGTTGAACCATTTTTCTGTTGCAATGTAATGGGGTTGAGGTATACTAAAAGTGTAAGAGTGTAATAAAAGTGCCATTAGTACCTATATTTTATTGTTGGACTGTTAGGGCAAGTTGTGCAAGCGTTGTTCAAAATTTAATCCGTGGCTCAGCAATTTTAACTCACGATTTCGGCGAATTAACAACTTGTACAACTGGCCCTAAGAAAATTTTACACTTTTGCACTTTTAATAATAGGGGTATTCACGATCCGGTGCAAAAAGTGTAGTAAAATTGAAAAATTTTATTTTGTTTTTGTAGATCCTGAACGAACTTTTTATATTCCGTTGTAACATTGCAGAAAATACATACGAGAACACAACTGACAGCAAGAATGTTGCAACGGATCGTGGATTAAATTTTTCTAAGTCCCCTTTCACACAGGGCAACTGAGTTGCCGGCAACAATTATTTCATAGGCGAGAAGGGCAGGAAGAAAGAGGGGTAAACGAAATCTCCCCGGTCAACAAATTCAGGAGATGTTTTTGATGTTTCTTTTCACACTACGTGTGTGTGCTTTCAACCAAGGTAGTTTAAAAGGAAGATACAGCAAGTCTCCTCCGACTTTGTATCTTCGTGTGAAAGGTACAAGAGATTGTTAAGGAGATTTAAAGAAAACGTCAAAAAAAATCACCAGCAACTAGTATCTTCGTGTGAGAGGGGACTAACATTATAGTCTTTTATAGTACAGAAATGGTTATGGTGCGACGAACTTAATTTTCGAAAAAAAAGCCTTATAAGAACCACCCCAATATACATCATACTAAATTCAAATTAATGGGTAATTTTTTTAACTTACTATTAAGACAAATTTTTATGTCACTGTCTTATAACGGGTTTTACTTTTTAATAGAAATAGAAACTATTTTTAAAATCTAAAATAATGTATTGATATACATAAATGTACATACCTAGATTTATAGAAGTGGACATGAAGAATTATATTACCTGCTAGCACTATCATGCGATTTAAACAACAAATTGAATGAAATTTTCCCCGTGAGTAATTTTCATTAAAATATGCAGGTACATTGCATTCTTTGAATTATTACTTGCGCGCGGAGAAACCGAAAGGTTTATAGATGTAGACTTGGAAAGAAAATAAGGTAGAAAAACTTGTTCTCTTTTTTTTCTATAAAGTAATTGACTATAAAATATCTGATATTTATTGAAAACACTGCTATAAGTTACATTAATTCAAAATATCAAAATTACGTCTCACTGGGATAATGTTTGCTTGCGAAGATGAGAAGTTTCAAATATTTCAGTCATACATATCAAGTCTTTAGATCTAGTTGAGATTATTTCTTGCACCAGCAGTTTTCTTTTATTAAGTCTGAAAATTGTATTCTATAAAACATAAAGAGTGCTTCAAAATGGTGAAAAATTGTTTAGGATTTTTGTTGCTGTTAAATTTTGTTTTAACTTTTGGTGCAAATTCTAATAAATATTGCAACCCTAATTTATGTAAAGGAAATGAGGTTCACATTGCGTGTAATAATGATCGGGTAAGATATTTGATTAAATAATTAATTTACAATTTACTTTATCTACAACTTTTTATATTGTTTTTTTTTTTTTTTAACAAATTTTGTTTTAACTACAAGTTTAGTTTATCCAATTAAAAAATACTTTCCACGTAAAATGAATATTTAAAAATATATATGCTGTGGATTTCACCCCAATCCATTTTACAAATATGTAACAATTTTTGAAGAAATTTATTAAGCCCTAAATTACCTAAGCTTCAAAAGAATATTTAAATTTGTATTTAATGAAATTTATTAATTAGAATATTAATAAATAAAATGTTTATTTTTAGAAAATCGACCCATCCTGTGCTGCCTACAGTAAAACGATCAAAATTTCTCCAAAAATAAAACAAATGATCCTCGATAAACACAATGCATACCGAAACCAGCTGGCTGTCGGAAAAGTACCCAACTTCCCGTCAGCAAATCGAATGGCGACCATGCAATGGAGTGACGAGTTAGAATTTATGGCCAAGTTGAATGTTAAATCTTGCACTGGTACTCACGATTTTTGTCGCAATACACGTAATTTCAAATCTTCTGGACAGAACATCGGCAGACGAACAACCTCGAGCGATAAAATCTCATCAGAAGATCTCGAATATACTATCTTAAATGGTATTGATCGATGGTTTCAAGAGCATTCAGTATGTCCACAAGATGGAACAGTAGAATATAACAAAGCAAAAGGTATTTGTGGTCATTTTACTGTGATGATAGCTGATCGAAATACGCATCTAGGATGTGCCATTATTCTTATGAAAAGAAGAAAAACTGTTTTCACGTGTAATTATGCCACGACAAATTTAAGAGATAAAAAACTCTATAAACCCGGAAAAGCAACTTCCAAATGTAAAACTGGAAAGAATTCGAAATACCCGGGATTGTGCTCAGTCAATGAAAAATATTCATAAATTTATATAAAATGCATAAATATATTGTATCCTTTAAGCTTAAGTGAGTAATTATTATGTTAGTTAAATTTTAAATATACTATTGACCATGAAATAACAGATTGTTTTTGTCTGTGTGTGTCTATCTGTACCTCGGCCTATAGCCAAAACCCCTGAAGCGATTTTCTTCAAACTTTCAGCATAAGATTTTTTGGTGATTCCCTAGAGGGGAAATCGAGATTTTTGTTTATCTCAAAAAATAACCAGTACTTGCCATACAATCGTTTTAAAAAAATTATTTATCTCAAAAACGGCTCTAACGATTTTTTTTTAATTTTTTGTGTGTACTAGTAGTGCTATGGTCTATATTTCAGTGAAAAAAAATTACCAAAACCCTTTATCAACGGTACCTGCCATAGAACCGTTTTTTTATTTTCGATTTTCTCGTTAACCGCTCAACCGATTTTGATCAAAATTTTTACTTAGGAGGTCATATCAAGTGTGAATAATACTGCATACAAATATTTTCAAAAAAAATATTTTTTTGATTTAAAAAAAAAAGCTCAAATTTTTTTTTTTTTTTGAAAAATCAGTTTTTTGAAAACGTGTTGATGAATATTTTTGAAATAATAGTTTTTGCTGTACATTATTATATTCTTAAAAATGTTATACCAGTTTTACTGTCGAAGAAAGTGGCACTTATGTAAGTCGTGCCAATATAGGAGTCTCAGTGAACACTAACCTGAGTGAATGGGACTTAAATCTCCCAAGTTAGTCACTTAAGTGTCTCTAACTCAGATTGTAAAACTGATAGTCTAAGTCCCAATATGGAAAACTTAAATATGATTTATTTCAATATTTAAGTATGCAATGAGAAACTGATTCATACATTTTATGTGTAGGTTAATGCATCGTGATATCAAATACAAAAGTCTGTTCTTCAACTTTAATATAATAATAACATGTATCTGCTACCCAAATACATATATTTGCCAAGTTTAAGAAAAATTGAAGACTGCAAGTTGGATGGAACGAACGCCCAAATATTTTTCGGACTAAATGTCACTTCGACGTTTTTCCAAATTAAAAACGCATTTTAAATAAGATTGCTCAAATATTTTGAACTAGCTACATACTTTTTTTTTTGTTATTATTTAAGTGCAGAAGGTCTAAAATAAAATTTCACAGAAATAAATACTTTGTATGAAATAATTTTACTATTTATCAATTCATATGGATTGCACACTAAAAGTTTTTTAATAGGATTTCTGATGATTTTGTCAGTTAATATGAGTTTGTTTTGATTAAATTATTCGTTTTTAGAAAAAAATGTCACGTAGTAGAGCATTAAGCGATTTTTTTTTCATTAGCAGCAATATACGAAAATCAGAATAAAGCCAAAGCACGTATGTATCTATTTAACAATAATTACATATTTGCAAAGTCATTGATAAATTTATTTATTTTGGAATTTCAAGTTATGAGATCTTATATACTGCAAGTGTGTTAGACGTAAATATTTTGTGAACTATTTATTTTCGATTTATTTTAATTTGAGTTTTTCCTATATTACTCAACTTTAAATATTTTATATTAACAGCCATATCAAGGGCGTACGCAAGGGGGGGGGGGCATGAGGCGGTTGCCTCAATATCTGCAATTGTTTCGGAGGAAAAAAAAATACGTAAAAAGTACTTAAATTTTCTAAAAATTTTTAATGGGAAGATTATTACTTTAGAGGCACGGGTTAATGGTCTATAAATTTACAGTAGAAAATAAACTTTTCGTACAGTAGGTCTGATCTAAACAAAAAATGAGTTTGGGAAACTACGGACACCCTAATAAGCATGCACAAGCTCTTAAAATTTACCTTTTCAGTCAAAATAACGAAACGGAGTTTTTTATAAACACTAAGTATTATGTTTACGTCTACGAGGGCTGGCCGGGTCAAAATTTTGCTTTTGAATTTTTGTTTTAACAAAATTCTGCGAATAATAAAAAAAAAGTTTTGAAGAATTTAAAAAAAAAAAATTAAACATATTTTTCATTATTTGCAGAATTTTGTAAGACAGAGTTTTACAATTTTAAAAATTTTATTATGTATTTGTTAATAGTAGCCGTGGCGTGATGGTTAGTGCGATGGACTGTCACGCCAGAGGTCTAAGGTTCGATCCCAAGCCTCGCCATCTATTTATTTAAAAGAAAAACGGCTACTGCCTCTTGCGAGGAATTGACAAATCCTCCAAGAGTATCTCCTGTCACAGAAAAGTGCCGCTCGTTAGCCGTTCGGATTCGGCAATAAACTGTAGGTCTCCTCCATTCCTGCAGACACGCACACAGGAATGGTTGAGAGTTGTAGGTCACTAGGCCCTAGGTCTTCATGAGCTGTTGTGCCATCAAATTTATTTTTTTTTTTAATAGAAATAATGTAATTTTTTTATAGTTTTGTTATAGTCGCTTAAAAGTGTTGGTTGCTTGGAGTCATGTTATTAATGGGGTTTTCCATTGGTAAATTAAGATTTTAATGAAAAAATTGATTTATTTTCTGACGAATGGAACACAATTTCATATTGATTCTTTGTCACTGTTTTTGTGCATTATTGCTTCTATGTCAATATTTAAAAAAAATCTTCACCCCTTGATTTACTTTTAGAAGAGAATTATGAACTTGATAAAGTTTTAAACTGCTACCATTTATGTATTAGCAATTATTTTCCACATTTTTCAACATAATATTCACAACCGAAATATCAACGAAAAAGATTTGCAAACTGACAGCTGGGTTTGTGTTGGTATTAGTACAACGAGGGTTAAATCTGCCGAAAAATTTAGATTTGCAAATTTGATTTAAAATCAATGGAACGCAAAAAAGAGGGAAATTGTCTTTTTGACAGATCCAAATTAAAAATAAATTGATTGATTTTACCAATGGAAAACCCCATAAGTTTTTTTAGAAATCAATAAGAACAGCCTTATTTACTTTCAAAGAGTACATAAAAGAAAAAAAAAAAGAAAAATAAATAAAGAAAATAGACCAATTTGAACCGACAGATCTTGTTTAAAAAAATAAAATGAAATGTGAGTTTGTGAGGCCAACTTACTGGCTGCGAACGAGGAGGGAGAAACCGCACCTCGAACCGTTTCTCCAGTAGGTGATTGTTACCACCCTATCACATCAACACAATATAACAAATTATTAACACCGTTAACGGAACGCATCGATCAAACCACTGAACTGCGAACGGGGAGGGAAAACACGCACCCCGAACCGATTCCTCCAGCAGCTGATCCCTCTATTCCGTTGAGGCCCTAGCAACACACGAAACAGGATCGCACATCTTCGTGTGTTAAGGGTACAACTCGTACACCCACACTCGACATACCGTACAAACGCGAAGATAAAATAATAACCACGAATAAAAAAAACGATAGACGAAATATTAAAAGGATAATTCGTTAATTGAAGATTAACGATTTTAAAAGAAAAGAAATATATTAAATACATAAAATAATATTAAATAGACAAAAAAAAGCAAAGGCCTTAAAGTTGACTCAGTGGTTAAATTTAATTAACTCACCCTCTAGATATCTTTTGATGTTTTTCCCTTTTTGAATTTCTCCTTATTTATTTTATTTTTTTTTTAATGAAAATCAACAAACTTCACAGCAAAATAGTAGTCAAAAACTCCTAGGCATTTTAAGTTTAAAAAAATCAATAACAAAACAACGATTTAAAAAATTAAGTTTAAAAACAATTAAAGTTATTTGTTGTTTTTTAATCAGATAAAAATCGAATTAAAAATCCATATACCTACAAGAAAAACAGAAAAATAAAGCAGTCGCTTACAGAGAGCATAGGGAATGAAAATAAAAATCTGAAAAATTAGAGAGATAGTTTATTATGTCTTAATTCCAACTTAATTTAAAATAAGACTCCAAAAGAAACCAAAATAACAACCACCTTAATGTACATATAGTATACGTATGCAGTACATTCTATAAAATATTTGTAACTATGATAAACTTTGGAATATTATATACAAAATATTCTTAAAAAATAATCTATAAAATATTTGACTGCAAAAAAAAAAACTTAAAATTCTTTAATGAAAAATAATAATACAAATTTAAATAATATCACGTCTGGGTCGATAATATTTTCTTACGAAGATTAAAACTTTTCAAACATTTTAGTCATACATATTAGGTCTTTAGATCGAGTTGTGATTATTTCTTGCAGAATATTTCAAAAATACTTTACTTACTAAAAAATACTCTGAAAATTTGTTTCTATAAAACGTAGTCATTTGAAACGATGAAAAGGATATTAAGTCTTTTAGCATTTTTGCTGTTGTTAAATTGTATTGTTATTTTGGCTATTGATCTTGATCAATATTGCAATCCAAATTTGTGTACAGGAGATCGAGTTCACATTGCGTGCGATAATGATCTAGTAAGATGTGTGATCTAGTGCTTGATTAATTTGAGAAAAAAAAATATTTTGTTAATATAGAATGTGGTTTAATGTCTAAAAAAAATAAATATGTTAATGAAGATGAACCTGTAAATAAAAATAATACTATATATTATATTCTTTATTTTGCTTCTTTGAGTTCAAAATAGAGAATTAATATAAAATCCAACTTTATAAAGTTCATCACTACCTAACAATATTTTATAACATATAAAAATAACATAACCATTAAAATACTCGAAAAAGAATGAATAATTTCATAGAAAAGCCTCAAAATTTCCCTTTGTTAATAGTAAAATTAAATATAACATTCAAAAAGAAATTTTTTCAATCGAACGTTTTGGTTTGACGATTACACCGGAGAACTGGCTTCGAATCCACCCTATTCTAACTAATTTTTTTTTTCTTTTGTCATTATAAAGTTCCTCTCCTTGTAAAACCTACATAAAACCTTGATTTTTTATTTAAGGAAATATAATGAAATTCCAGTTGAACCATTTTATTTTTAGAAAATCAACTCATCATGTGCTGACTACAGTGAAATGCTCATACTTTCACCAAAAATAAAACAAATTATCGTTAATAAACACAATGAATACCGAAACCAGCTGGCCCTCGGAAGAGTGTTTCGATACCCGCCAGCAACTCGAATGGCAACTATGCGTTGGAATGACGAGTTAGAACTTATGGCCGAGTTGAATGTCAAATCTTGCACTGGTACTCATGATTCTTGTCGCAATACTTTTAACTTTAAGCATTCTGGACAAAATATCGCCAGACGAACAACTGTTAGAGATACTATTTCACTCGAGAATCTCGAATATAATATATATCATGGTATTGACCGATGGTTTGCAGAGCATTTAATATGTCCTCGAGATGGAACAGTAGTATTCAATGACGAAAAAAAGGAGTGTGGTCATTTTACAGTGATGATAGCTGATCGAAATACACATTTCGGATGTGCCATCATGCATATGAAAAGTGATAAAACAGTTTTCACTTGTAATTATTCCTGGACGAACATACAAAATGCAAAACTCTATAATCCGGGAAGAACAACTTCCCAATGTAGGACTGGGAAGAATCCAAAATACTTGGGATTGTGCTCAATCAATGAAAAATATCCATAAATTAAATCCACAAAAATGTTGTATCCTTAAAGCTAGCCATTCACGGTTGAGCCAAATGGCTTGGTGGATTTAAAACCTGTTGAAAGTCCAAATGGCACGGCCGAACCTATTCACATGATGCGATTTGGCTCGACCGAGCCATTGGGCACTATCGTGCATGGCCAGCTTAAAAATGTATTTTTTATGTTTTTGAATTAATTTTATTCAGCCCTATCATAGTATCCGATCGGATCGGAAATTTCTCCGGCTCATACAAAATGTTTTTTTATTTTTCATTTTAATGATGCAAAGTTCTCGTAAATCGGTTACACCTCCGGAAAATTATTTCAACGTGCGGTTGAAAAGGAAAAATTAAAGTAATATTTCTTATATTTCTAATATTTCTAAAAATTCCGTTCCGATCGGATACTATGATAGGGCTGATTATTTAAATAAATATCTTAACAATTGAATGTTTTTTACTATTACAATATGTCGGCTCTAAATAATTGTTTCTGGAATATGTATCTAACTTCAAGGCTGTTAATGGATTCAGTTACTTTTTGAAATTTCTAAAGTAGATTTTAGTTTGGGCCTTATACTTATCACTTTTCGAACTATGAATATCTTTTTAGCTACCATATAATTTGCATTTTATGTCATTTAAGGACATTCGCTTGGATACACTACACATGCAGATATATGTATGTACATATATGTATGTACCTTGTACAGGAACAGGAGAACACGTGTCCTGGGAAATTGGTATGACTAAAACAAAAACAACAACAACATTTCAATGACCATAAAACATTAATTTATTTTTATATTTCTATGTATGTTCAATAATTGTGTGTTTGCCTTTTGTCTCTTTTTTCTTTTGTACTACATTACAAAATTAAATAATGAGATTTACAAATATGAATATGTAGTAAATATTTATATATATTTGTAATAAAAAAAAAAAAAACATGACCAAATTAAATAATCCACTATTTAAAAATACTTATTTATTTATCACTTGCTCTACTCGTTTGTCACCCAACAAACTCTCTTCTTTAACTTTGCGCTATTCTTCGAGGATAAGGTTTAAAATTTTGGTGCTCATACGGTATTCGTCCGGCCATGTGATTCTACCACATTTCTAAAAAAAAAATATGTATATTTAACAAGATTTATTAATTAAAATTGCAATTCTTCCATCCTTACATCACATATAAAAAAGTCAGTTTGAGAGTAAACAGCGTTGTTGCTGATTTTATCGGTTTTAATGAATGCTGACGAAAATGTCCTACCTGTCTGGAGCACTTCTTCTGTTATTGGTTCTGTAAAAAAGGAAATTTGTAAAAAATATTGTTTTTATATCTGTAGTCGAAGGCACTTACTTGAATTAAATACTAATTTTACAGGTTTTGCACTTGTTGCACCCCCATTAGAACCCGCAACGTAGGATGTTTTTTTAGTTTCGGGTCCAAATTTGAGGAAGCGTATTTGTTGCCCAGACGCCGCAATAAATTCAATGCCATTGCATTTTGGACAACGTGTTATAATTTCGTTTTTATTAATCGAAATATTGAAGTACTGAATCACATTAACAACTTGGTTATCGGCAGCATCCTCGGGGATCTCAATACAAAGACTTTTCGGTAGAAGTTTGCTGAAGTGTATAAAATGAGAATCGCGGGAGAGAATGCATCGATTCTCTTGTTGAGCCTTCCGCACATAATGATCTAAGCTTGTACGTATATTTATTTCTAAACAATCTATTCCAAGACGACGTAGATTGTGAAGAAGCCCAATAAGTATTGAATCACAGATGAATTTTATTTTTGTGGAACTAAAAAGAAATGTACATACAACACAGAATAAAGAACAAATAAAATTACTTTCAGGATGTTATGAAAAATTTACCTTATACACTCAATAGAGGTATTGCGAGAGATCTTACGGGAAGTTCTAGCCGATGAGCTAGTTTCTAATTGTTTGCTGACCGATTTTTCGGGTTTTGTACTGTTTGTTGATGTTATTTGATCAACAATTTGATCAATGTCATAACCTAAACGAGCTAATGATTCGGCTATTACTTTGTAGATCTGTACCAAGCAATAGGCATCGAGTGCTGAAATCAAAATTGACACTATGTTAACAAACAATTTGTACTTGTACTTGATAGCAGCACATTTCGCACACCATTTCAGAAGTAAGCCATTTATTTAATTGAGATTTTAGACTTAGACATACACATAAAACCGAAAATTTTAATTTTCATTTAGAAAACAGTGTTGATTCTTAGAAATATGTATCTTTGAGCACACATATCCTTTGATCTCAAAATAATTTAAAGGAAAATCACGTAGTTTAATATTTATTTACCTGCATAGATAATTTGATCTCGACGTAATGGTCTTTTGGCCCAATTAGATAATTGATTGGATTTGTCCAGTGTTTTTCCCAAGCAAACTTGTGATAAAGCGCTCAGGCTTGTTCCTGATTTAGCATCTAAAAATAGACAAAAATTTGTAAAATTTTCAAAGCGATAGAATTATTTTTAAAAAATCACCTCTTTTATATGGAAAGTTAAAAGAATGCATATATTTCAATCGTTTCCACAAATCCTTCAAATCTAAGTAACACGATCCACTGGACAAACACAGATTCATTTGTGGCAAGCTTTTTTGCAACATTGTTAAATCTTGTCGCAGTGCAAATCCTATTTTTAAAATTTCTAAATTATTGAAAATATTGCGTCCGAAGAGTTTCCATAGATCATCAGTTATGTCTTCAGACATGACATCGATGAGATAAACTTTATCAAATGTAGCCAATTGTAGTAAACTAACAGTCTCCACCTGACATGCTGAGGGCTTCCATTCCGAATCGAAACCAATCAAACTGTGTCTTTCCAGAGTTTTTATCATATCGGTGAATGTTGACTTACGATCGACAAGAATAATAGCTTCATCTCTCAATTCCAACTGTAGATAGTCTTCTTTGATTCCCGATGGGGAGGCATCACCAGAATTATTCGAAGAGGTTTCTTCATATCCCCCACCACCACCCCAACCTCCATCAACTGTGTCATTACTGCTGCTATTGTGTTCGCCCTCATCGACGTTAAGGGAAGGTGGCCATTGGTCGGTGGGAATTTGATATAGCTTGACCCAATAGAGAGCTTCTTCTCTATCACCGTGTGAAGAAATATTGGCTACGAGATCATACTTCAAAACTGTTGTGGTTGCTGCATCTTTTACAAGCTCACGGAATGAATCACGGCTCATTTCGCCATCTTTGAATCTTTTATAGAGATAGTACATATACGAGCGAGATTTGGAGTAACTCAGATTTGGGGTAAGTTGGTCATTGATTTGGTATTTTTTGGCTAAGCGGGCTACTAACTTTGACATTGGTCTAAAGCTTATAATGGATTGGTTAAGTTCAGTGTATCCATAACGTCTGGAATAAAAAAAAAAGGTAACAGAAAAAAAACAATTTCTAGGAATTCTAGCGGCAAAGGGACGATCGAACAGTATTTCTGCACATAACACTCACTCAATGATCGGATAACAATGATCGATCACAGTCTTTCGTTTGTCCAACAGCGAGTCAAGAAACTGAACCATTGCCTCCTGCTGATCTTTGGCCTTATCTAAACATTCCACAGCAAGATTTGGTTTATTCTGCAAAATGAGCGGCAACACTATTTGATAAATATCAAATGACTGGGTAGCTTCCAAGAATATAGCCCAATATGCTGCCTGAAGTATATACATATATAAAACAAAAAGGAATAATCTTTAACCTGGCACCATTCTAACAGATTGTCGTCTCTACCAACACCTTACATCTTTGTACCGCTTTTCGTCTATAAGTTCCTGAATCTTCGTCACCAGAATTTCTTTTATTTTTATCAACTGATAAGTGGTTGTAATGCCTTTGTAGAGAGGCAAAATCCCCGATGTCTTGACAAAATTAAATGCAACCATTCGCATGTTGTCGTCACACAAGTTGGCGATCTCCGGATTGGTCTTGTGCAGAGCACAAATCGTTTCAAGAACTAAAAATAAGACAAGATATTATGTTATTTACATGTTTGCAACAATGCGAAGTTATTAAAATAAAAAAAAAACCTTGACTTAAGCTTTTCGAGTACCCATTATTCAATTATGACAAAATTCCTCATTCCATTATTTCATTCCGGAAAAAAAGTCTATATTTCGTGAACTATCTGAATCGAGCTCAAATTCGTTGAGCAGATGCTGTAACTAAAATGATTGATTTACTTCAAAAGATGTCAAATGTGACAGTGACACACATATATAGTGAAGACAGTTGATTTTCGAAGGGCATGTGAACTTCATGGTTTTATGTTCATTCAATGGTTTGATGCTCGCCAAAATCCCCAGATATATGAGTTGTATGTGAATCAAGCAACTAAATCGCACGCGCGATCTTGATTTTGCGGTAAATTAAAAAAAATGTTTGAAATTTACTCTTTTGAAGGTGTTTTGACTTTTGTTTTGTATTAAATAAAGAAATACACAGTTACTCCAGCGAACCGTGTTTTTTTTTGTTACTTAGTAGCTACTCATTCTTCATTTTTAACGCTCAAAAAAAACAAATCGAACTACTCAGTGTTGCCTTTGCAAATAGAATGAGAAAATGAGTAGCTTTTAAGGAAAAAAAAAAGCTCGGCTTCTTTTATAATTTCATTTATTTCAAATAAATAAAAAGAAAAAAAACTAAACAAAAAAGTTTCCTACAAATTGTACAACACAAGGGCTGAGTTACAAAATTCATCAGATGCGCATTTATTGCGCAAACTGCGCATCCAAAAATTTTTTAGATGCTTCGATTTAAATTTTTTTTTGCATTCCGAAACGTCAGATTTATGCAATGTTATATTTCTACAAAGCATCAAGTTTGTATTGCTGATGCGTATGAAAAATGTAGGCATTACTTCCGCATCAAAACATTTTGTACATTTTGAACTTCAGCCAAGGTGGTTCATATTAAAATAAAAAAAAAAAATAAACAGGAAAAATAGGCGACTTATGTTTTTTTGTTATTATATTATGTTCATCTAATCAAGAGGTAAGTAAAATAAAAATTCATATTAAACTTTTTTAGAACTTGAAAATTCCCTTACATGTTCTATCAACAATAGCAAACACTGTGTTGGATAAACGTGGATATTTTATCCGATTGATATTTTTATTGGAAATAAAGTACGACTCCCGACGTGTAATGCGTTTGAGTGACTGGCTTGAGATGGCTTTCAGATGTATTTTAGCTGACCAATGTTTTGTTGTTCGATAATATTTAAAGAATTTTTGTAAAAACTTTCAGCTTTGACGTTTGGAGACGCATTGCGGACGACGGCTTCCACTTACAACTGACTAACCGCGAAAATTTTGCAAAATGTGAAAATTTGTGAAAATTTGCAAGAACAGACTGACAGAACAGAGAACAGCTCCGTCTCCCTTCTGTTCAGGCAGTAAAGGTTACTTTTGGAAAATAGATCGGATTTAATCTATTTTCCAAAAGTAACCTTTACTGCCTGAACAGAAGGGAGACGGAGCTGCCTCTGGAATAGCTGTCGAAATATTGAATACACACGAATACAATGTTGCGAACACAACGCAACGTATGTGGCTGCATACGGAGCTGCATTCGCAGCGGCAAGAGTTCGCCAACTTTTAGCTTTTTATATGCAGCACTTTTAAAGTTTCAAATTGTATTAAAAAAATATGTTTGTGTCGGAATAAATATTGTGGTTATTTGTGTCCCGAAAAAAAAATTATTAATTAAAAAGGAAAAATATTGGAAATAAGAAATGTGAATTCTGACACGTACACAAGAATATTGTTTTGTTTTTCTTCAAAATACTTTAAAAGCTGTACAGCTACATTGTGGGCGCTCAAAAAATAGAACGTACGACATTCTTCGACAACATTTTCGACTCCGTCTCCGGTTCCAGTTGCAGCATTCTATTCTGTTGAGGCCGTTAAAGAACAGATTTTAGCGTTTGGCGCGAAAATACAATATGAACATGGCCTTTTTTTTTAAAGCTATCAACCTGGCAAGGATATCGCGTCCTTTTTAAAAAATGCAAAAAAAAAATTGTTCAAATAATTTTTATGTTTCCCAAACTAAGTTCCATCAATCTGGCAGCAATACTGCGGATCTGACACCACTTTCAAAACGCAAAAAAAAATGTTTACCAAATCTTGGTCAAGTACCTACCTATTCGGTCTATTAAAATTTAAACAAAGAAGGAAATTTTCGGGCTTTAAAAAGAACCAAAGAACTTTCCTTGGTAAACGCTCTAAGAGCATTACCTTTATGGAATTGCCTAAGATAGTGGCGGCATTGTTCTTAACGAGTCCCAATCAACAGCATGTTAACGGCTCTCAAAAAAAAGTTAAAAATTAACATACGCCAATAAACTAAAATTTGTGGGAATAAGAAATTAGAATATTCGATTAAGCGCAATTAAGAGCATTCGGTATCTGCAGATCACCTCTGTGGGGAACTAGGCACTTGTCAAATGTGGCCATCTTTTAAAATTTAACCTACTTGATAAGGTAACTGGTTTACAGTCACATAAAAAAGAGATCATTACAACTCTATGATAGGATAATAAAGTATTTCAACAGAAAATCTCACCGAATAATGCTAGATTTTTGTTCTTCAGATTGTTGCAGCCTGGACAGTTTGCAAAAAGTTTAAGTGCCAGCAGCATTGGATTTTCATCTTTCATGTAGACAGCTATGAGATTCTGACTCAAAGTTGGAGTGCTTTTATCTGCAAAAAATTATTAAAATGCAAGACGATATTGTAAGTATAGATTGCCTTCACTTTCGCCATGGTTTACTTACATGAATTCCACATGGTTTGATATGACGAGAACCATGTTTCCAGCGCCATTGGTAATTGGGCATCAAAGTCTTCACCGTTCAGTCCAGCAGATTTTGTTATATTAGGAACGACGGTTATTTTGAGATTCTGAGTGAAAATCTCCATTGCTTCAAAATCCTTTTTAGTTGGTTAGTTTGAGAAAGATTTTTTTTTTATTTTTCATAGATTTCATTTTTAGGAAAAAGGAAAATGAAGGAACCCACCTCGTCGTCATTACTGTCATCCTCGTAGCCAGCTGGGAAACCCCTTCCATGGTACTGAATCATTTTTAGTTTGTTGGTAAAATTCTTACTTCGATTTGTAGAAAACTGGTTTATATTCAACTATTTAATTTGTTTTAGTTTTCGTTTTGTACAAATTTGTGTATAAAATTTATGGTAGAAAAATCAAAGGAGGAAATTTTGCATGGAGTGCATTTTTTCCTCGGTTTGATTTGGATACAAAAAAAATTTATTTTGAAGTGACGTTTGACGATAGAGATGTGCACTATGTGCCTGTTTACATTGTATTTTTGACGAACGGCGCATCCAGTGAGATGGGTAGATTTTGTGTGAGTAAGAAAGAGAAGGGTTAATTCCACCCAAATTACGCCGATGCGCCAGTTTCATTAAATGTTTTCGGATTGAGCAGGAAGAGTTTTTTTTGTGTGAGTGAGAGATACATGGTTCTTAAGGATGTGAGATAGGGATGGGTAGATTGAAATGAAAGAATTTTTTCTCTATAATGTAAACACGAGGAACATTTTGATGAACGAAAATATGCTTTGTCAAAAATACAATGTAAACAGGCACTATGTGCTGAATGCTTTAAACAGTGCAACCAAAATTATTTAAACGACAACGAGGTTCCACTACCACTAGTTAAAATTGTGGATTTGCCAAATAGGTGTGAAACATTTGCCGCAAATCTGTGACGACCGAAAAATGTTCCAAGATTGGAATGTTTTATTTTAGTATAGTGAAATAATATAGAGGGTAGACTTTTGCATTTTAAATAGGAGAAGAATTTTTGTGTGTGTAACGAGAGACAGTGTAAAATAAAACATAGCTTCCGGGGGCATCTTTTTGTAGCGGAGTACTGTGTGGTGTCGCGCAGATCCGCCAGGTGCGGTCTTACCTTTAATATTTAGAAAAAAGTCGTGTTTTGTTGAGCTCCTTAAAGTCTCTCCCGAACGGACTCGAAACATTCGGTGCGGATCGACGACGACCGAAAAATGTTCCGAGATTCGGATAGCGCCAGTGTGGGAACTCTTATGTCGAATTCTTTTGAACAAAAAAATCGAATTGTTCAGAAGAAAAAAATCGATTTTTCTGGACAAATTCCTTGTATTGAAAGAAAAAGTCGATTCTGTTTAGAAACAAAATCGAATTTTTTTGGTAAAAGGAATTCGACATTATTTATCGCATCAGCAGGTTGCAGGTTTGATCCTTTAATTTTAAATTCTATTGGTCTTATTAATAAATATTGTCTAACTTTAGACAGCCGTGCAAGTTTTTAAAAAACCTTTCTAATTTTTGCTAAAGTAATCTATCTTTTTATCTTGCTTTAGACAATGTAATCTATTGTCTAAACCTAGAGAAATGCAATATTTTTTTTATTAAAAAAGCATATTTCCGACTGTTTCAAAATACTTAGACATAGTTTAAATGGCCAAAAATCTAATTAATAAGCCCATATGATTTTCAGTGCATTCACTCTCATTTTTTTTTTATATGAACTTTGGCAGAACATTGGACTGAAATCCACACAAATGCACAGAAAATCACAGAGTTTCGAAGTAAAGGTGCAATACACTTACATTTTTTTAATAACACATACAAATTAAAGCAGCTTGCTCGTCGGCTTGGCATTTTCCAATCCAGTTGAGAAGCAAGTAGTACGTTCTTTTTCTTATTAAAGTTGACTAAAATATTTCATCGTTCTTTTTATTGATTATTCATTCCAAATCAATTTATTTTTTTTTTTTAAATCCTCAAAAATTTGGAGCTGAAGGTATGAAATGCTTTGAGCAAATCGTTCACCACATCTCTCACACTATTAATAGAGAAAAAACGAAGAGGCAAATTGCGTGCCGCCTACGTTCAGAGCAAGTACACAGATACAAATTTGGCAGGCAGTGTATTTTATTAATATTAATATTTTAATTAAATTAACTTTGCGCAAGTGAAAAGTTTTCATCTATCTGCACTCTTTACTCCACTTGATTATGCGAAATTCACAGAGTAGAAGACGAATTGAAATAAAACATACTCGAAAAATAACGAAAAACACAAAGAAGAAAGGGTGATAACTCTGCAATTTATTCAACCTCAGCTATTTCTTCTACCCCGTCCACACATAATGTCTCTCGCCTGACGTGCTGAAATCGCAAGAAAATAATGCAATGTGTAAAAGCAGTCAAACAGAGATAAAAATCACTGTCATATAAAAGTAGTAAACAAATTTATAAAATCTCATTTTCATTCTGGTTAAGCCTGGCATCACTTTTTATTTGGCTATGGCCACAAGAATTCTGAAAACTTGACATCTATTTTTTTCTCTCTTTATGTTGTCGACCCTGTTTGTTATTTGGAATTGAAATATGTGCTGAATTTGGTGGCATCGCATCACATCACAGGTTTTTCTTTTTGTTTTATTTCAATTATTAGCAAGCATAATACATTTCTATTGAAAAGCTCTAAAAATATCAAGAGATTCCTCTATCTATAAGTTAGCAAAAGAAGAATACACCTTGTAGTTTCCATTTGCTGCTTGGGTTAGGATTTCAAATAAAACAAGAACATAAAAATGGACAGCACAAATGGTGAGTTCAAGAAATCCTCGTATTTTAATCGATAACTTTTAGGTTATGTTAAAGAATTTATTTGTTCTTCGGTGAAAAAAGCCAAGGAAAAGCATTTGTACATTTTTGTAGAGAAAATATAATTATTTTGCAGGTGATGAAGGCGTCAAATCACGATCCCCCTCGGCTGAATCGCATAGTTCTAGAAAATCAAAAACTTCCCACAGGAGCCGCAGTGGTTCTAAAGATTCAGCTGTAAACATATCTCGTGAAACAAATTCACGATCCAGGAGCAGGTCACGCAGTTCAAATGCAGTCAATGTAAGCGCGGAAAGAAAATCGAGAAGCCGCAGTGGAAGTCCTGCACCGAAGAAGTCTAAATCAAGGTCACGTAGCGGTTCGGCTGTTTCGAGACGTTCACGTGTTAGCGCTGCTTCCAGAAGAAGCCGAAGCAAGAGTGGTAGCAGAAATCGAAGTGGATCCAGAAGAAGTAGGAGTGGTTCAGGAAGTAGGAGCCGAAGTGTGTCGAGAAAAAGTAGGAGTGGTTCTAGGCGGAGTCGTTCTCGATCAAGGTCTGGTAGTGGGAGTCGTAGTAGAAGTGGCTCTCGAAGGAGCCGAAGTGGATCGAGAAGAAGCCGAAGTGGATCGAGAAGAAGTCGCAGTGGCTCGAGGAAGAGCCGCAGTGGATCTGGCAGTCGTAGCCGTAGTGGCTCAAGACGTAGCTCACGGGGAAGCAGAAGTAGAAGTGGCTCAAGGCGTAGTCGAAGTGGATCGAGGCGTAGTCGAAGTGGATCGAGGCGTAGTCGAAGTGGATCGAGGCGTAGTCGAAGTGGATCGAGGCGTAGTCGAAGTGGATCGAGGCGTAGTCGAAGTGGATCAAGGCGTAGTCGAAGTGGATCGAGGCGTAGTCGAAGTGGATCGAAGCGCAGTCGCAGTGGATCGAGACGTAGTCGAAGTGGATCTAGACGTAGTCGAAGTGGATCGAAACGCAGTCGAAGTGGATCGAGACGTAGTAGAAGTGGCTCACGCAGAAGTCGCAGTGGCTCCAGAAAAAGCCGCAGCGTTTCAAGAAGAAGCAGGAGCGGTTCTAAGCGCAGCAGAAGTGGCTCCAAAGGCAAACGCAGCAGTCGCTCAAAATCAAGATCCAGATCGGGATCCGGGGCACGATCCAGGTCTCGTTCACGGAGCGTCTCCAAATCACCTGTGGCCTCCAAAAAGAAACGGGCTCTGCTCAGTGATTCGGAGGACGAAGAGAGTGCCGCCGCAAGTTTCAAAAAACGACCAAAAATAACTGACACCGACAATGAAGACGAGGACGTTGCAACCGAAAAACCAGAAGGAGAAACACCAGAAGCCGAAAAAGCTCCCAAGGAAGGTATTGTCGACAGTTCAGACGACGAAATCTTGCCTGGAAACAATGAACAGTAAGTTGCATTTAAAATTTTATTGCAATATTTAATTATCAAACATATTAATCCTTTTACAAGAACCCACGCTTTGAAAAGCCTTTGTTGTAAGATCTCTAATGCACTTTAAATTAAAATTAAAATTTCTTACAGAAACCATTACACAAAGTGCGCCAAATTCCAATTGAAAATAAGACATTTTCTTTATCTCTAAATATTTATTTTCATATTTTTGTAATACATATTTCTTATCAACTCGAAAAACTACCATGCCAAGCTAAAAATTTTATTTTCGTCATTGGGGCTTAGATTTTTTTTTCGAACAAAATAATTCTGATATATTTGAGCTCTTTTTTAACAAATTTTCAGAAATAAATACTTGGGCGCATATTCATAGTCATTTGCTAAGCTCATGTTTTACTAAACTGTAGCTTAAAGCCTGGCTATTGGGCCAATGAAAATCGGTCCTACCAAATTCTGTTTTGTAATTATCTGTTTTGTAATTGGCTGAGTTCCAAAATGCATCAGATGCGCATTTACTGCGCCAAAATTTGTTAGCTGCTTCGATTTAAAATATTTTTTTTGCGTTCCGAAACATCAAACTTATGCAATGTAATAAATTTCTACAAAACATCAAGTTTGCGTTGCTGATGCGTATGAAAAATGTACATACATAGGTATTACTTCCGCATCAAAACATTTTTTACATTTCGGAAATCAGCCTTTATCAACATAATATTTTGAAATATTTAACTAGAAAAATTACAATAAATGTAAAATTCAATTGAACCCACTTTTGACTTACCAACAGTTTAAAAATGACTATAAACACGGCTCTAGGTATTTTATTTTTAAGATTACAGTTATTTATTTTGTTATTTTTGAGATAACATTTTACATTACCTATCTTTGCGCCATTACTCGCAATTTATTTATTTTTCAAAGATTTTTTTTACTTGTAGCTTATAAAAGGTGCATATTTCTTTTGTCAAAGTTTTTATAAACTATAAATAAACAGTACTACTACTATATTATTAATTGTTTAAAATATTTGAAATATTCCTCTAGAAGCGACAACTTTATATCGGACTTTGATGCAATGCTGCTTCGCAAAAAGGAAGAGAAGAAGCCTCGTCGACGTCGTGGCGATATTGAGCTTATCAATGATAATGACGATTTGATCGATCAGCTCATAATGAATATGAAACATGCCGCCGATGAAGATCGAGAACTTAATAAGCTCAACAAACCAGCAGTTAAAAAGATCTCAATGTTGAAACAAGTGATGTCCCAATTGATCAAGAAAGATTTGCAACTGGCTTTCCTTGAGCACAATATATTGAACGTGTTGACTGATTGGCTGGCACCGCTACCAAACAAAGCTCTTCCATGCCTACAAATCAGGGAAAGTATTCTAAAGCTGTTGTCTGATGTAAGTTAGCTGTTTTTTTTTTTACTACCAAATTTATTTTTTAAATTTTTTTCATTAGTTTCCTACAATTGACAAGAGCTATCTAAAACAATCTGGCATAGGCAAAGCAATTATGTACTTGTACAAACACCCAAAAGAAACAAAATACAACCGAGAACGAGCTGGTCGGTTGATTTCTGAATGGGCTCGACCCATATTCAATCTCAGTTGTGATTTCAAAGCAATGTCGAAAGAGGAACGTCAACAGCGTGACTTGGAACAGATGCCCAGACAAAAGAAAGCCCCCGAACCAGAGGCAACAGTTTCGGACAGAAGCAGCAAAAAAGGCAGTCTTAATACAGCGTTTGGTTCAACCGATGATACTCCACTACGCCCAGGTGATAAAGGTTGGGTAGCTAGAGCGCGAGTGCCAATGCCCTCAAATAAGGACTACGTAATTCGACCACGATCAACTGTAGAAGGTGAAGTTAATCCGGTAAGTTGTGCATTTTTCATATCTTTAAAATTTAATATTGATTGATTTATGCTTTTTAAAAATAATATAGGTTCAAAAAAAGAAACCAAATCGATATGAAAAGCACATGAAGAAGTTCATAGATGCAAAGCGAATGAAGGAGTCCCGACGTGCTGTTGAAATATCAATCGAAGGAAGGAAAATGGCACTTTAAATTAAGAATATTAGATTGTATTACAATTAAGTCATGTGCAAATTACAAGCACATTGTGAAAAGCATTCATTTTGCTTTGAAAATTAAAATTAATATTTTAAATAAAAGTATAAAAAAATACTTGTATGTTGAAAAAGTGTAATTAATTTGGTTCGCTATGTTTTGCTTTTCCAAATTATTTATGGTTGAATTTTCGAAGAAGTCACAAAAAGAACATGGAAAGTATTCTTTCTACTTGAATGTTTTTCGCCGATGAAGGTATATATTATTTTAATTTTTTAAATTTGATTTTTTATTAAATTGTTAGATTTAAATAGCTTTGAAAAAAATAAACAATTTAAATAAAACGAAAGCTGCTCTTATTTAATATTTCTTTGTAGGTTGTGTAATCCGACAGGTTTTTTCGAAAGACTGAATTGCCTGAAAATACTCAAAATTGCCTTTTCTTCTCTAGTCAATAAAATAAAGTTTCGTTAAATGTGTACTTTGAAATTCTTTTTGTAAAATGTATATTTTTTGAGAGGCGTTTCCAAAACAATTAATCCGGCTTTGTTTATCAGTAAAAAAAGTCAGTTGATTGACTTTTTCGGAAACATGTCGCAAAAAAAATAGGAAGATAAATGTAATTATCTGGTGAACAACTTAATTCAAAAAGAAAATGAAAGGCTTTAAAAAATAGCATAGTATCACAATTATTATACGATTAGATTGCTATTTTTTTTATATTTTCTTAAATTTTGATTCCCGCCTAAACGAGAGAAAATATTGAAATCGCTTGAATATCAATCGAAATTAATAAAAAAAAAAAAACACCTTGTCTATCTCAGTAACTGTCTCCTACATTTTAACTTGCGATATATGTACATAGGGGTGTCCGTTATTTTTTTTTTTTTTGATCGGGCACCCCCGTAAACAAAAGTTTGTAAACTACGAAAGATTTATTGACCAACAAAATTTTTTTCCAAGGTCATTAACCCGTGCCTCTAAAGCCATACTTTTCCGCCCATACGAATTTGTACATTATACTTTTTACTTTTTATTTCGAATTCAAAAAAAAGATAACATATTTGTACGGTACATCTTTTAACCTTTTATCTTTTTTCATTTAAACCACGCAAGCTATTCTTAATTCCTTGTGTCGTGGCTACGACAAGAAAATTCCCACTGAGTATAATATTTTTGTGAAATAAAACACAACAGTTCAGGATTGTTTTTTTTATTAATTACTGTTTAAATGAATGGCAAGAAAAATTCACAAATAAATTTACTTTTAAGTGGAATAAAGATGTTCCCTTTCGTCTTCTTTCGGTTTGGTTTTTAAAATGAATTCTCCGTCACGGCAGCTGCACACCACCTGTCTTCGAGCGGGAACTTTTGGGTCTGTTCGTTTAGAAATTCGATGTCGAAACTCTTTGGTGCTGTTTGTCTTCACATTCATCCATGACATACCGGCCCCCGTGAAACTCCCTCGGTTTTTCACCACGTTCGACATCGAGCACTGCCAGTTTTAATGTAGGTCTGCGAAGTATTCCGCTATTTGTTCGGACATCAGCAACTCGTATGTGGCCATCTTTTCCTGGATAGACCGCACAAATAATACCTCTGCGCCACTTACTTCGTAGAAGTTCTGTCTCGCACATCAGGACTAAATCCCCAATCTTAAGGGCTGCCTCGCGGCGGAACCACTTCGTACGACGTGTTAGAGTGGGCAAATATTCTATCATCCAACGTTTCCAAAATCGGTCCTTCAATTGCAAAGCTATTTGGTATTGCTTGCGAAGGCCTACTCGATAACCATCCGCAGGAGTTTGTGTAGAATTCGTTGTCCCAAGTAGGAAGTGGTTAGGTGTGAGGGGTTCCTCTTCCTCCGAAGATACTGGTAAATGCGTCAGAGGCCTCGAATTTATTGTTTTCAGCTTCGATGAGTAAACTTTGCAACGTTTCTGGACGCGGAGCTTCCTGTTTCAGCGTTTGTGCTAGAACCCTTTTTACGGACTGAACTAGTCGCTCCCAACAACCGCCGGCATTAGGATTGGAGGGGCAGTTAAATAACCACTCGACACCTTTGGATGACATCTCGGCCTGGATAGCATCTGAATCAAATAATTGCTGGTTCTTCTTCAATTCTCGGTTCGCACCCACAAAATTGGTGCCGTTGTCACTGCGAATTCGTGTAGGCACCCCTCGGCGGTTAATAAAATTTCTGATGCATACCAAACATGCGTCTGTCGATAGATCTGCTGCCAGTTCGATGTGAATAGCACGCACCGTAAGGCATGTAAAAAGTGCTGCCCACCTCTTCACACGGCTTCGTCCAATCGTCACCTCCATAGGGCCAAAGTAGTCGAGGCCAACATAACTAAATGGCCTAACAAATGGAGTCAAGCGGTCACATGGCAGCTGTCCCATCAGTGGTTGCACTGGCTTAGCTTTATTGATCTTACATAACTGGCAATCAGATTTGACTTTCTTCACTAAGTTACGGAGATTGGGAACCCAAAAACGTTGGCGGATTTCATTAATTATTACATCCTGATTTTGATGATGTAGATCCTTGTGATATCTATCAGCTATGAGATATGTCAACCGATGATCTCGTGGCATTATTATTGGACACCTAGTGCATGTAGGAAGGCATTTGGCGGCATTTATTCTTCCTCCAAGACGCAGAGTCGAAGTTTCATCAAGAAAAGGTGTTAGTTGAAATATTGAGCTTGACTTTACCCAATTGTTGTCCACTCTGTAGTGCTTGGATCTCGTCAAAGTACGTTTGCTGTTGAACATTTCGACATAACATTTGTTCGGCCTTGGAAAGTTCTTCGGATGATAGTTCTCCAGTTGATAGTTGTTCACTTAACATCAAATGTTTCAGATTTAAAACGTATCTGAAAATCCAACCCATAGCCCGCTTGAGTCGAAGGTAGTCAGAGAATCGATCCAGCTTAATAATGTCGTCGGGCTTCTGTTTTATAAACAAGACTCGACAGTGTGGACGAAGCTCATTCTCATCCTCTGCATTCTTGCTATCCACTTTCAAGATAGGAAGAAACAGCTCTGTATTTTTCAGAAAACTGGGTCCTGTGATCCACCGAGAGTCTGGTAAATATTTGATTGGGTACTTCGTTCTCGTGGCTTCATCAGCTGCATTTTGGCTAGTTGGTATCCAATGCCAGTCCTCTTTTTTAGTTGAATCCAAAATCTCAACTATTCGATGAGCAACGAACGGTTTATAGTTTCTTGCTTCAGATTGTATCCATCTAGCAACAGTCGTAGAATCTGTCCACAAGAAACATCTGTCAGGCACGACTGAATGGCTTGAAAGAATAGAAGTCTTCAATCTTGTTCCGAGCACAGCTGCAGTAAGTTCCAGTCGAGGGACTGACAATAGCTTTTTCGGAGCACATTTGGCTTTTCCTGCAACGAATGAGACGACAATATTGTCTTCGTTCACCAAACGCCAATAAGCAACCGTGGCATAGGCCACCTCACTTGCATCGACAAATACGTGCAACTCTAAATTCCTCGAACCGTGGAGTAGCTCTGCTGAGTAGTTTCGTGGGATTCGTAAACGTTCGATATTTTCTAGTTCTGTGTACCATTGCTTCCATTTGTCAAAAAGATGGTCTGGCACACCCTCGTCCCATAGCGTACCCTCTCTCCACAGATCCTGAATAATAACTTTGGAATATATAATAAAGTTGGCAAGTAAACCGAAGGGATCGAATACTGACATAACGATGCTTAGAACCTCTCTCTTCGTTGGCTTGCGTGAAAATGAATGCACTTCTGGAGCGATTCGATGTCGTCGGATCCTGAAAACAAAATCATCACAAGAAGTCTCCCAGTACATACCTAAGATTTTGTCAGCTGTCAGCTTTGATGGTTCCCTGTCTAATTCCAAATACGTTCCTGGCCCATTCATCACGTCATCATTGTTAAGCTCACGTTCTAAGTGTTTTGAATGCGAAATAAAACCTCGCAACTCGAATCCGGCAGAACGATGAATTTCTCTGACTGCCTTGCTCACCTCGACAGCTTCATCTTCATCTTGAAAGCTGGCGACAAAATCATCAACGTAATGTTGACCAACTATATATTTAACAGCGACTGGATGTTTTTCTTCAAACTGTAATGCATTTTTAATTCTTAACAAACTGGGCACTGCAAGGCGAGCATGATGCACCAAATGTCATAGACTGCATGACGTACGTCTCAATTGGTTTGGCTGGATCTCCATGTCTCCAAAGGAAGCGCTGGGAATCCTGATCCTCTTGTCGAATCCTTATCTGACTGAACATTTCTTTTATATCGCCGCAGACAGCTATCGCCCCTTCTCGAAATTTATACAGAACGACTGGCAACGGCTGATTTAAATCGGGGCCCTTTAACAGAACAGAATTCAAAGAGGTTCCTTGTTCGGTAGCAGCCGCATCGAAAACAATTCGCAATTTGTCTGGTTTATGGGGATTTCTGACGCCAAAGTGTGGTAGGTACCAAGTTCTTGCTCCAATTTTGTTTGCTTCATCTGATGGTTGCATTCTCTTGGCATAACCCTTCTCAACGTAGCTCATCAAATTGTGTTCGTATTCTTGAGCAAACATTTTATCACCTTTCATCTTTCGTTCAATGCCTTCAAGTCGTCGAAGGGCCATTGAATAACTACTTGGTAAAATTATCGAATCATCAATCCACAATAGGCCAGTTTCAAAACGGTTTGAATCAATTCGGCATGTAGTCGAGTTGAGAATCTTACGAGCCCGTAAAATATCAGCTGACTCAACCAAATTTTGTGGTGATTTGGTGCCATATTCATCTATCCTAAAATGTTCTTCGACAAGATCATGCAAGGATTTAAGTCTGCTACAAGTGATGTGCAATATTCTCCTGCCATCTGCGGAGTCATCTCCTGTCGGTCCATAAATAACCCATCCCATCTTAGTCTTGGCGGCCACTGGTCCAATCTGTGGGCTGATAGTTCTATGTGGCACCCCCAAATGACAATTATTGATGCCAATTAGCAATCTTGGTGTTGCTCCGACGTAGTCATACACTGGCAGATTACGAAGGTGTTTGTACTTGGCCTGTAAGTCTTTGAGTTGAAGCGTCTGAGTCGGCAGAGACAACTTCTTTAAAGTTCGTACGTGTTTCAGCCTATATTTACGGTTCTTGTTGTTCCAGGCACTAATCTTAACATCAACCATATAGGAATTCTCGGTTTTAGTTTGATCTCCTATCCAATGCAGTGTCAGCGAATCTTCAATACCAAGTGCTCCCAGTTCTAACGCCAAATCCTCCTCCAACAATGTAACTGATGAGCCCTCGTCTAGCAAAGCATATGTTTCGATCTCACCTTTCGGACCATGAAGTCTTATTGGAACAATCCTAAATAGGCTGACTGTTTCACTAGAGTTACAACAACTAACAAACTCTTTTCCTTCTTCAATTTGCTTTCTGGAACTCGTCGGCGTGTCTTTATTTGGCAACTTGTCCACAGCACTGGTTTCTACCTTCATTTCGTCGTGCAGCGTGCGGTGGTGTAGGCGTTGGCAGTCATTAACGCCGCATTTATTCCTGCTTCGGCATCGAAATGTCGTGTGTCCAGGCTGGAGACACGAGAAACACAATCTATTTTGCTTAACTAAATCCCATTTTGACTGGGTGGACATACCTTTAAATTGTGAGCACTCCACTAGGCGATGATTATCTTTGCACTTTGAACAATGGAAGTCGGAAGTTATGTGCAATAACTGTTTGTTCTTACCCCCTTTCAAAGATGATGATAAATCGGGAGCGTCTATGCCAGTAGTAACTGGTAAAATCGTGATAATAAGCCTAGCATTTTCATTTGCCCATTGCCCTAAAAGTTCTACACTAGGATACGGTCCAGCGAATGATGAATAACGTGCCCATTCCAGTCGTTTACTAAGAGGAAGCTTTTGTACTAACTCTTCTAAAAGAGTCGGGTTGTTAAGGTGTGGTTGCGCTCCTGCTGACTTAAGAAAAGCAACCAAATTTTGAATCTTTGTAGCATACGGGATCAGTTGCTGAATTTCCGATTCGTTTATGGCTGGTTTTGGCTTCGTACTAGGCATTCCGGTCGTCCAAACATAAACGTTAGTTGTTCAACAACGTGTGGAACATTGCTTGAGTGAATCAAGAGAGATTCCACTACCTCCCTTGCTGCTCCCTTGAGACATTTTTGGAGTCGGATGGTATTATCTAAATTGGTATATCCATACGCAATTGTTGACTCGTTAAAGGTCGATATGAAGAGCGGCCACTCCTCAGGGCGACCACTAAACTCTGGCAAATCGTAAAGTCGTCTTCGGCTGTCCTGGCAGACACTGTTGGTAAACACATTTGATGTAGACATCCAATTGTTCAAATGTGGTTGCGGTTGTGGGCCAATGGTTGACGTTACTGGATGCACTGAAGTTGCAGGAATGCAACCGTATAAACTTTGTGACGTGTTATTAGACATAATTGAGCATGGTGTCACAGAGGGCAAGGCATATCCCCCTTGTGAGCCAGCTGCCACCGTTGTATACGTCGACAATGGAATTTGATACAGATGGGTAGAAATTTGTGATATAGATGGCTGTCCGTTGAATGAAGGAGTTGACGGCATTACGACTGACTGCACTGGAAAGTTGTATGGACCAAAGGATAGACTGGACGCATTCAAAGTTGGGGTAACAACAGTAGAAGGTGTGGTTGTTTCAGTAACAGAAGCAATAATGGTCGGCTGACCCAGTTCCTTGACGTCATGGCAAGACTCAAGTTTATGCTCTAGATTCCTACACTTCTGTTCACTTCGTGTCAACTGCGTCTGGGTTTCATTGTACGCCGTCTCCAACGCAGTCAATCGCTTTGCTAATTCTTCTACGTATACAGGTTCAGCTACTCTCCGGTCGTCAGGTCTTAAGGTTTCATCCAAACATATTTCGTCTTCTGAATCTGTTGCCATCTTCGTTTGGGTTACGATGTAATCTTTAAAATGACTTGGTAAAACTCCTTTAGTTTTACGTGAACTCTTTCTGTTCATAGATTCTCCAATAAATAATCAATTACTTCGACACTTCTTATCGAAGAACGTAAAGGGAAAACCTTTGTGGCAACGATACATATAAATATATGTATTGTTTAAAAGTAAAAATGTCGTGGCTACGACAAGAAAATTCCCACTGAGTATAATATTTTTGTGAAATAAAACACAACAGTTCAGGATTGTTTTTTTTATTAATTACTGTTTAAATGAATGGCAAGAAAAATTCACAAATAAATTTACTTTTAAGTGGAATAAAGATGTTCCCTTTCGTCTTCTTTCGGTTTGGTTTTTAAAATGAATTCTCCGTCACGGCAGCTGCACACCACCTGTCTTCGAGCGGGAACTTTTGGGTCTGTTCGTTTAGAAATTCGATGTCGAAACTCTTTGGTGCTGTTTTTCTTCACATTCATCCATGACACCTTGTATGATTTTTATAAAGGAACATTAAACAAAATTCATATACAGTGGGTTGCCATATTAATAGCGACATAATTATTTTTCATGATTTTGAATTTTAAGTGAATTCAAGAGTTTAAGATACCATTTGGATGTCTTTTTCCTTCATGAATGGAGTCACACTCTTGGCTTTGCGACAAGATAACGATTCACACATAAAAAAATAGGGTTCTCCATTCTGAAAAAAATTCCTTGTTCTGGTCATAGAGTACCTGTATTACCTAGAGAACCGACTCGTACCCCTCTTGCCTGAAACACCCGGAAAATTTATTTGAGGCGAGTAAGAGAAAACTCTCTTATTTTACTCTTTTTTTCCTGTCCGTGTGAATGGTGGATTTAAAAACAAAATGGCGTCATTTGCTCAAAAAGTTTTTTTTCCTGAAATAAAAGTGAGTTTGATATTAAAATACAAATTAATTTTGTTCTTTTAAATTTATTAACATATTTATATTTATGTCGCTCACATCACTGTCACATATGTCCAACCATGAATGAAAGAATACAAGACTAAGCCATTTCATTTGTTTCGCTTTGTTGTTGTAATTTTTGACAGCTCGTATGGTGCAATCGGAGACAAAAATATGATTTTTTCCTACTAGATAAGGCCGGGAAAAGTTTTTAACTTGAATTTTTATTTCATTCTTCTAATTTGAATTAATTAAAAGTGAAGTGTAGTGTAATAAAAGTGCACAAGTTCTGAATTATCTATTCTACTTTACACATTACCGCTTTATTTGCTTTTTGGCGATTTATTTTAAATGAAAAAACCTTTATTTCAAATGAAAAATATTAATTCGGTATTTATAATTGTGTTTCTAAACAAAAACTTTGTTTTTTTTTAAACTACTAAACTACTAAACGCGCAAGAAAGGAAAAAACACAACCGAACGATCGATTAACTAAAAAAAACTACTGGCGGCCATATTTGTTTACAAATCATTTGTCACCAATGAGATAACAAATCGCGCAATCTTGTATTCTTTCATTCATGGTGTCCTGTGGTGCGTTCTTTTATGTTACTGTGGTTAACTATAGTTAACTTCGGTCGTTCCTTTAATTCAGAAAAGTTACTTCGAGTAACTTTATGACGTCATAAAATCGTTCCTAAATTCCAAAGTAAAAGTGTCAAAAAGTAACTTTTTGTAACTTTTTCCAACTCATCTCCTCGATATGAATTGAAATAGTTGATCTGTCAAACACAGCTGAAATGCAATGGTGGATGTTTTGTTTACTTTTTGCCCTTTTGATTTGGAATTGTTTTCAATATTTAAAATATGTTTTTGTCAATTTAATCGATTTTTTTTTGTCGAATTTGATTTTTCGAATAGTTTTCTTTTATTTTCTGATGCATTTTCATTCTGTCGGCATTCATATTTGGTTAATTTTTCATTAAAAAATTCTGTGCCATAAGCAATGAAGAAAATTGCACGTATTTCTGTTCGATTTATACAAAACTGAGTGTAAAGAAATTTAATTTGGAAATATTACACATGTTATTTTGAGTTCCTAGTAATTATTTTTGCAAATAAATTTAATGCAATCATATTTTTTCTTGGTTATTCATTCCAAATACAATTCGATTTTTTTTCAACCCCTTTCGTTTGACAGATTAACTATTGTTAACTCTGGTCGTTCCTAAATGAAAAAGTTACCAAGAGTAACTTTCTTAACTATGGCACATAAACTTTTATTTTTAACACATTAACTATAGTTAACCACAGTAACATAAAAGAACGCACCTCTGTCCAACTGAACTGCTAGTAGCTTTGGACCATCTGGACAAATACGACCAAAAAATCCACCACTTTGCCTTCAAGGCTGTTTCACAATGCGACGAGAAAACGAGACGTCAGCGTGAAGGCAGTTTCACAATGCGACGAGAAAACGAGACGTCAGCGTGACGAGATCTCTTCACGGTTGTTCTCTCTTTAAAACGAGTTTTAAACAACGAAAAAATACATAATAAAGTATTTCTCGTCGTCACGTTGCGTCTTTTTTTCATTTTTTCGAACTTTATGACGTGACGAGACGACGAGAAATGCTTTATTATGCATTATTTCAACGTTTAAAATTCTTTTTTAAGAGAGAGAAACTACGAAGAGAGCTCGTCACGCTGACGTCTCGTTTTCTCGTCGCATTGTGAAACAGCCTTGACGAGATCTCTTCAAGGCTGTTTCACAATGCGACGAGAAAACGAGACGTCAGCGTAACGAGATCTCTTCACAGTTGTTTTCTCTTTAAAACGAATTTCAAACAACGAAAAAATACATAATAAAGTATTTCTCGTCGTCACGTTGCGTCTTTTTTTCAATTTTTCGAACTTTATGACGTGACGAGATGACGAGAAATGCTTGATTATGTATTATTTCACTGTTTAAAATTCTTTTTTAAGAGAGAGATTCTGCGAAGAGATCTCTTCACGCTGACGTCTCGTTTACTCGTCGCATTGTGAAACAGCCTTGAATAGTTCACGTCGTGTCCGTCGTGTGGTAGAAGTTAAGGCACGTGTTACACGATTTACTAGGGTGCTATTCTACTTTTTAGTTGGTCTTTTTGTTTTTTTAGCCTAAATATTCATAAATATTATTGAATTCATGTGTCAAAAGAAATAAATGGCGATATTTTATACAAATTATATTGATAAAGGGTTAAAAAAAAGGAAATTTTACTAAAAACTAAATTTAGTTTTCAATTTTTGAATTTAACGTATTCTTATTTTAAATATCTGAGCGCGGGAACCCACCATGATTGCGCACTGAGCGTGTATACTATTTGATACAGCAGTGGTGGATGGGGTTCCGTTTAAAATGCACGGAACCACTAATACGCGCTCAACGAATAGTCGACAAATTGGTCCCATTCTCTCACTACAGCACTACAGCTTGTAGGGTGAAAGAGAACGAACCCCTTAAGTCGGTTCTCTAGATAATATACGTATTCTATGGTTCTGGTCCCACCTCAACCACGTAAAGGCGTCTTAAATTCTTGGCAGCAATATGGCAGACAACACAATTATAGGTTAAAGATCCGGTAAGCCCTTATATTGTCGAGGGACCATGAGAAATGGCCAGAAAAAGTAAGAACTTTAAAGTCGACTTTTACCCCAGGCCACAAAATTTGTCCGAATGGCGAACCCTATTTTTATGCGTGAATCGAAAGCCTGTTACAAAGCCAAGAGTCGGACTGCATTCCTGAAGGATAAATCAATCTAAGTTATCTAAAACTCTTAAATTCATAAACTTTAAAATCATAAAAAATAATGATGTCCCTATTAATTTGGCAACCCACTGTATGTCTGAAAAAAACAAAAATTTATAATTTATTTTGATTTTTTAAATAATTATAACATATTTTAATTTCTTACCCTTTTTTATGTTGAACATTTGTTTTCTTCAACTATGCATGGCTGTTATTTAGATTTGTGTTATTGATTTTGGTTTGTTAGTAGTTCTTTTAAAAAAAACATTCAAAAATGTATGTTAAAATGTTTTATTTTGTATTTACAATTTCGAATTAAAAAAAAATTACATACAATACAAAATAAAATACTATTGGTAATACTAAGAGTGATATTATAAAATTTTGAATAATCACATCGTCCAAAAAGTTTCGCCATTTTTATTATTATTAAATTAACGGCCTTTTTTTATTTAAGATTTTTTTATTTGAAATTTGTCTTATTATTTTTTTTATTTGATTTTCCATTTTGAAATTGGGGCAATTTTGAGAATGGCCCCGCATTTTTCGGATAATTTTCATTTTCAGTTTAAATATGGGGCGGCTACATAAAATTTGACCCCAAACTAAAATAAAATGAAAAATAGTCCCCAAAATAGGGCTTATATTCAGAATGAAAAGTTATCCCATTTTTAAAATGGAAAAATGACCCCAAACTCAATGAAAAAAATCCCTAAATAGAAACAAATACTCAAACCGAAATCGAAAAATCTCCCTAAAAATAAATACATAAAGCAACAACAACAGATAAAAGGGGGACCAGTTTTCATAATGAAATTTAGCCTCAAAATTAAAAATGAAAAGAGGACCCAAAACAATGAAAATCACCCCAAATCACAAAATTTTAAAATTTTTTTGTTGTTGTTCCTTTTATATACATATTCCTAAATATTTGAGGCAATTTTTCAATTTTTGTTGGGATTCATGGGAATAAGCCAAATTATGGTAAGGTTGGTAAAATTGCA
This sequence comes from Epistrophella euchroma, assembly GCA_947049315.1. Classification (NCBI taxonomy): domain Eukaryota; kingdom Metazoa; phylum Arthropoda; class Insecta; order Diptera; family Syrphidae; genus Epistrophella; species Epistrophella euchroma. The sequence goes on along the minus strand of OX346247.1, from coordinate 105,310,049 downwards.
GAGTTATTTCCCTTTCTTCTTTAAGTTATTTTCAAAAGTTCCCATCCTTTGAAAACTTCTACCTAGCTGTTTATCGTCTGTTGACGGTTTGCATTGGAAGCTCTGATAATTCATCTTTTCAAATAGGTAGCTACTTAATTTATTATAACGGGTATTTAATCAACACCCTTGAGTTTCATTGAAACAATATTTTTTCTAGTTTTCTTATTTGTTGTTAGTATGTACTGTACGTATTTATATTAAATGCTTTTGTTGCTTTAATAAAAAGTGGCCGTAAGCATCCGAAAGATAATGTACATGCATAGGTACCTATACCCATAATAAGTAGGTAAGTCTCAATCGGAATTGATATCTCTTTCTTAAAATGCAACGTTTATACCTCGTTATTTGTTGATGCCTAGCTTTTCCTTGACTAGTGTACCTACTTATATTTGTATGATTCTTCGTTGCAAAGTATAATTTCATAATGAAGGTCATAAGTTTTTTGTACTTACCTTCGTACCTGCCCACATGTTCTACTTCATCTAGATTTAGTAAGTCAAATAAATTAGCAGCTAGGTTTTAATAATAAGTGTAAATGAAGTTTTGAAGTTTTCTTTGATTTTGTTTACCTTCCTTTTGATTTAATTTGATTCATTTTGATGTTTTCAATGCTTGAGTGGCTGCTACAAATACCTACTTGATATCCATATCCGTACGCACCTGTATATTATGTGTATGATGTCGATAACTAGTAGGTAAGTTTATTCGCACACGCGCCATAACATAGCCTTCCTAAAAATCAAGTTAATGATAAGCTGATTAATTTAATTTTATGGTTGTTATAATTAATTAGTAAGAACAACCTAAGATCTCAAAGTTAGTAGTAGGTTAGTTTAATGGAACATTTTGTGCGTGAAAAAATATCAATTAGGTATGTGAGTTGTTGACAAATGCAAATTAATCATTCACCAAGTAGTCTTATTTAAATTTTTTTTATATTATTGTTTGTATTTGTATGACATTTTAGTTCGTAATATTACATCATTTTTTTTTTTATTGTAAGAGCTCCCTTAGCCGGACAGCGCGAGCGACGGAGGGAACGTTTTTAATGCAAAAAAAGATAATTATGTAAAAGTATTTCTGAAAATAAGGGTTGAAATTTACATACTAAAAAACTTTTTTGCCTGCCTAAGGCGCCATGATTGAAAATTTTAATGATTCATTTTAAGATGTTTGGGATGAAAAATTTGTGATTTTATCCATGTCAAAATATAGCTTTTAACTAAATTATATAACTGGCCAAACAAATTTTTCGTTTCGGCCCAACCTTTCTCATGAAGTATACAAAAGTCCCCCTCCGAAGCGAGCTCTAACGGCAGGAATGTGTAACATGTCGGTTTTTTCGATTTTTCGGGTTTAACTTAGAAACTATTTGTCCTATCAAAAAATAATGTGAGACAAACAAATAGCTTATAAAATTTTTTACAAAATTGGTTATAACCAAATTTTTCATATCTGTCATAGTTATAAAGTTATTTGGCCCCTAAAATTGGTATTCCTACCGCTAGAACTCGCCTCGGATTCGTGGGGACTTTTGTACACTTCAACACTAGGCCTTTCTTAATAAGTGTGCCAAGTCTCAAAACTGTTGGATTTTTTCCCAGGTGAAGGCATTTTTTTTGCATTCGTTGACTGGACTAGTGTCAACTTCTTTTTGTACCTAAAAAAATTTAAAATGTGTAAATACACCTCAAAAGTATCTGCGCTATAAAAATCATTTCTTATATTTTCCTCAAGAAATAAATCTCTTTTATTTATATTTAAATCTGCGCATTAAGTCAATTTACAAATAGAGCATCATAGCTATGAACATTTTATTTTAGTTTTAAAGCGATTGATTTTATAGCTTGATTACTATTTTTGTTAAAAACTAGATTTTGTCGGTGTTTTTGTTTCAATTCAATTAGTATACTGCCAATTAATGTTAATATCACAATTAAAACTCAAATAAAAACTTTACATCATTGCATCTTCTTGCCTGCGACATCTTTTTTAATGCTCTATCAAAAAAAACTTACATTATTTCCTATAAAAATAAAAAAATAAAAACTTTAAACTATAAAAGAGTGTGCAAAACAAAACCCCCCGTAGAGTTTGACTTCTTCGAAGTCAATAAAATTATACTTTAGTTGGTGGTTTTAGCAGATTAAAAATTATGATAATTGATTTCATAAAACATACTAACGTTTCAATACAACACGCACCTCAATTTAGTAACGATGTGTTGATTTGTATTCAGTTTTAGATTATAATGGTAGTGTATTTAGATGTATTTTTTTTAAAATAAAAAAAATAATAGTTTTATAATTTTATTGGGTTATTTTTATCAGCATAAAAAAAATTATACATTTATTTTTTAGAGATTATTACTTCTTTCAAATTTTCAACATGGAAGGAAAGAACGCGGCGGGCAAATTTTGTTTATAACTTACAAAGACCGCCGGACCGCGCTCTGTTTGACACGGCCTTAATACTAATACAAGTACAAGTTGTTTGTTTCTAGGCAAACAAATCTGTTGTTATGCGGAATTTAATTGTTATTTTTTTAAAACAGAACATTTTTTTGTTGTTCTAAGCTTCAAATTAAAAAAATACTTCTATACAATTAAAGCAGTTTCATGTACACAAAATTTTGCTCCGGATTTCTTTGCTCCGTGTGCCATTCACGCAAAAGCTACTTAGGGGTTAGTCTGGTTCAAAATTGACCCAGTGTGAGATGGCCCAAGTTGATCTTTTTCAGATTTCGCCTTCGATTCAACAAAAAAAGATCACTTTTGGCGGTGTCTATATTTATTTTCGATTGATCTTTTGAATCTCCATTTTATGGCAGACACCAAAAAAATGACATAACTAAACGTCAGTTTGAATAGGTACTCAATTTCGCATACGCAAGAATTTCTTTGTGGTCCGTGTTAATAATAAAATAAAATCAAAATTAAAAATAAAGTAAAATAGATTCGATAAATTAGTGCAATTAGTGAAGTGTTTTTCATCTTTATTACGGAAAAACGTGTTTTTACTGCCTTCCAATCTCCACACAAAGAACTCACAGTTAAAAAAAAAAAAAACATAAAAACAATACAGATTTGTTCGATTCACAACGATTGGTCTGTGTTTTGACCCCCAAATCTGAAATGGTTGAATCGAAAAGCACATTAGACGTAGCGCCAAAGGAAAGAGTTTCAGCATATACATATGTACTACATATAATATGATATCGAATAATTTAAGCGGCCAATTTACTGTATTACTGGCTGAACAGAATGGTGAAGGAGCCGGAGCTGGAACAGCTGTCAAAATATTGAATACACGCAAATTCAATGTTGCGAATACAACGGAACGTAGCCGCATACGGAGCTGCAGCCGCAGACGGAAGAGTTTATCAACTTTTAACTTTTCACGTACGACACTTTTGACGTTTCAATTTGTATGAAGAAAAAAAACAACTTTTTGAGTGGGAAAATATATTGTGGTTATTTGTATCGCGAAAAGAATTATTTATTAAAAAGAAAATTATTGGAAACAAAAAATGTTAATTCTGAGAATATTATTTTGTTTTTCTTCAAAATTCTTTCAAAGCTGTACAGCTGCATTGTGGACACGTACAAAAAATAACGTAGGTACGACACTTTTTGACAGCTCTTCCAGTTCCGTCAGCGGCTCCAGTTCCAGCATTCTATTCTGTTCAGGCAGAAAGTTGGCGAAGAAATCGTCGAGCTTCGGCTTCAGCTCTTATTGCATCTACGTTGCGTTGTTATCGCAACATTGGATTTTTGTACATTCGATACTTTGACATCTAAAGCCTAGTGTGCTGCTGATACGAAACAAAAAATCCCATACAAAAATGACAAAACGAAATCACAAACAAAAAATTTCGTTCTGCTTTTCGTTCTGTGGTACGCTGTTCGATGAACGAAATCGATAATTGTAGCAGATTATTTGGAGAGATCTACACTATTTTTTCGCACAGAATTAATCATCTGTACCATTAATTGTGTGCGGTAAAGTGACATTTCGTCTCTAATCGTATTTGCATTTGTTGTTTCTTTCATCACTACATGACTTTCTGTGATTTTTATGCGGTTGTGTTTGTCTTTTATTTATGCAAACGGTGACATTTTCAAGGGGTCATTTTTCGTTGTGGTTTTCGTAAGCATTTCGTTGTCCTGTTGGAGACCAATTAAAAATTTTGTTTCGCATCAGCAGAATACTACGCTTAATCCGGGTCCAGTGGACCACACGATGAAATTAAATGCATTAATGTACAATGGAAACTGGAAGAAATAGAGATCTCTACCAAATTGTCAGTTTCAGATGACAGCAAAAACCTGGCACAATGACAGATGAAATTGGAAAGAAAAAAAAAAGTGGGCTAATTTTAACTACAAAAATCTAGCTATTTTGTTCCATAAAAATATTTAATAAAATGTAAAAACATTTTTAAGGCTCTCCCAAACCAACGCGATTAATCGCCGCGACAGTAGAAAACAATAACAACAACGTGTTGTTCTGTTTGACAACCAAGTGTTGTTATTGTTGTTTTCTTTTGTCGCAGCGATTAATCGCGTTGGTTTGGGAGAGCCTTTACTTGTAGGTTTTCTAAAAAAAAAAGGAAAAAACAATTCCAAATATTTATTTGCCTTCAAAATAAAACAAACAAATGGCTGCCACTAAAATGTCACTGGCCGCGTTCAACAGCACATTTGACAGTTCTGAACTGTCATTTTTAGAGTTTCTGATTGGCCAGCAGTCATAAAAATTCAGTTGACGTCGATTGACATTTAGTTACGTTTCTTACGTTTTTTTCTGAATTTTCAGATGAAAAATTCTATCTGAAAATTCAGATGACAGCTAAAAGCAACAAAAAAACAGTTCTTGATCCAGTTTTTTTTTTTTTGGTGTGTGGTCTGATCGTCTGAGTCTCGTATCGCTTTTCGGATTTTGATTTTAAAGTGCAAAAAATAATAAAAACAGAATAAATAATTTCAGACTTTTTTGTGCGTTCAGTGTTACGTTTTTCAGAACTGAATTTTTAGATCTGTGAAATACGTGGTGATGAACGTGGCCACTGTACCAAGAATTTTAGTTTGACATTTAAAAATGAACGAGACAGAGATATATAGCCGTTTGTTAAAAAGCTCTATTATATGACAACTTATTATATTTCTAAAATTTGACACACTTTGGTATCAAATCAATTTAGCACCTATCGATTAACAAAAACAAGATTTTTACCTGTCCTGTCAGTTACTAATATGTGCATTATTGATGCGATTAGCTTTGGCTACCAAGTTTAAATTTAATAACTTTATTTTCAGCAAACTCGAATTCGTACTAAATGCCTATCACCTTAATAATTTTAAAATAAAAACCATGGTTAAGAATTAATAAATACATTACATAATTTCAAATCAAATAAAATGCAACAAGTTTATGTGTTGAACAAATGTGATAAATTTAATTTTTATTACTATCGACACTCAGTTAAAAATGAATTTATTACTGATTTTATGGGTAAAATTAGACCATTTAATATTTGAATTAAGTGAAGAAATATCACTAGGCACTTTAGCTTAATAGGTAATTTGACTAGGTGCAGTCACAGTGTTGATGCAAGTTTTTTATTCAATTAAAGTGCAATAATATTTCATATAAATAATAATCAAAACTATATTATTTTGCACTTTAAATTTATGAATTCATTATTATAAGTATGACATGTATAAATATTCTTGATTAGAATTAATTTATCCGCCCTTGTAATTCTGATATTCGAAAAACTACTGGCAACCTTACAATCTTTTAAAGCAGTAGACAGTAGGTGGATGATGAAATTATCTTTTTGTTTGCGGTACCTGAATCTGAATCATCTATCCCTGAAGATTTAACAAGAAAAACATCGTAGAGGTCGTTTTTCTCCTAGCACCTTCTTTAATTAATTCTATTTAAAAAAAAAGTATTTTTGCCAATTTTAGTCAATCTTTGAGCCGCTTCTTCACTAAATAAGACAATCTGTTGAATTCCATCACTTTTCGTACCGAAATTTTTTGTTTTATTTTTTTTTTTTTTGTATTTAGCGGAATTAATTTCAACAAACTTTTTTAACGGACGCAACTTTCATGTCCATATATGGACATGAGTTTTATACCTGCCTATTTTGTACACTTTTTTTTAAATGGCTGTATACCGCAAGTATTGGATTCGTAAAAAAGGACCTTTAAAACCCATTAGATTTGATCTATTGTGGAGACCCCTTGGTGGAAGGTTATTATTATAGAGTTATACATAATATAGAAGAAATATATTACAGCAAAATAAATTGTTTATAGCGAGGGTTCATTTTTGAGTGCAAAATATTTATGTTTTGATATATTTACAAATATTTAGGGTTTGTTTCACAATGTCTGGTTAAAGTTCATTTTTAACTGGCCTGTAAAATATTCAGAACTTTAAGTACCACTTAGACCTATTCAGATATTGTGAAACGTAAATGTGGTTTTTAAATGCCGAATAAGTTCCAAATAGCTTAAATGAAACTTTAATCAGACATTGTGAAACAAACCCTTAAACTACTATAAAATAAAAAATAAATTTGGTGGCACAAACTCTCAACTATTCCTGTTCGCGAGTTTGCAGGAATGGAGGGGACCTACAATTTATTGCCGAATCCAAACGGCTAAGGTGAGCGGCACTTTTCTATGACAAGAGATACTCTTGGAGGATTTGTCACTTCCTCGCAAGAGGTAGTAGCTCCGCAAAAAAATTAATGTGGAAGCGGCTGGTATTGAACCCCAGACCTCTGGCATGACAGCCCAACGCACTAACCATTACGCCACGGGCTACTACTTACACATATGTATAAACATTAACCCCTTTTCCCCTTGGTCACTTAAAAACGTCTTTACCGGAATTTCATTCATCTTTTTTTTTTTTTAATTTTCTAATACTTTGTTAGAAGGTTCTTAAGGAAAGAAAAATTAAGAAAACTGCGAAATTTAATATTAAAATTTGATTGAGGGTTTTTGAACGATCTGCGTTACTAAATTATTGTTTACATACATTTATTGTATTTAATTAATCTTAAGTGGAACGAAGTTCCCCAGCTCAATCATTTTATCTTTTTAAAAAATAACTTATTTATTTCTATTTATGTAAAATTACGGGAAGTACTTCATATAGCTTTATATAGGTATTTGTGTACTAAGAAAAATTTAATATATACAAATTTTGCGACGAATTTGACAAAAATATCACACTGAATTTGAATTATGGCACTGGTTATGTTAACACTATCTCACTAAAACTTCAGACCCACTCCACAATGATCAAAAGACAAAAAAAAAATTATGGCGAAGGAAGTAAAAATTGAGTGGGATAAAATTCGCAATCGATTTTAGTTTTATTTTTATAAACAACAAACTCTGACTTAACTAACGTAAAGACTTATTTTGACTCATGAGGGGTTTAAAAGAAAATAATATATCTCATACCAACTATGTATATAAAATGAACAATAAAGGTGTGATGTACAGATTTTTAAACTAACTAATATTATGCTATTTATTAACTAATAAAAAAGTACGTATACGCCACAGTGACTCTATTTGTTTGTTTGTATCGCTCTAGCAGTGTGACAACAAGGTGCAACACAAAAGGGCATGCATTTTCAGACTGATTACAAAAAACACGCTCCAATTTTTCTAAAAATTTCAGGAAATCTTAGTTGGAAGTCCTGTGTGTGTTTTGGTTTGAAGGAGTGATAATACAGCAAGCCGCATCATCGCACTCAGTGGATACATTGTGCTCCCCAGGATAAAGGTAAGGTATAGGTATAAGGACGGGTATGAATGAATGAAAAAATTTTAGGTGTTATTGCACTGCGACCTTAAGATCTATTGTACCCCCAATCTATAGAGATAGAGCTGTGTGATGAAGTTGCTCATTTACAGCTTATCCTCCAAATTATATTCCTTATTAAGGAACTCCCATACTAGTTTGGAGCTGTTGGTATATGAGTTTAGGGCTTTGAGAGCGGCTTGGCTATCTGACATGATGGCAATGTTTTTTTGATTTCTATAGTTTATTTCGAGATTAAATTCTGCACATTTACCTATGGCATTTACTTCTGCTTCGAAGATTCTTGTAGACTGTCCCATCGGCAAGGAGAGTTTCCTGCCCCAGTCCCCTCAGTTGTTCTCGATCCATTCGTATACCACTTGATGTCATTTGCTTTAAGCGTGTAGTTCACTGTTTCGCCTACCCACTCTTTCTTGTTACTTAACTGCTTGAACAGAATAGAATGTTGGAACTGGAACCGCAGACGGAACTGCAAGAGCTGTCAAAAATTGTCGTACGTTATTTTGTTATTTTTTTTACGTGCCCAAAATGCAGCTGTACAGCTTTTAAAGTATTTTGAAGAAACCTTCACATTTTTTGTTTCCAATACTTTTCCTTTTAATAAATAATTTTTTTCGCGATACCAATAACCACAATATTTTTTACCGACCCAAAAAGTAGTTTTTTTCTTCATACAATTTGAAACGTCAAATGTGCGTAGTATCTTCCGTCTGCGGCTACGTTTCGTTGTGTTCGCAACATTAATTTTGTGTGTATTTAACATTTTTATAGCTATTCCAGCTGTGGCTCTGGTTCCGTCTCCGTCTCCGTCTCCGTCTCCGTCTCCGTCTCCGTCTCCGTCTCCATCTCCATTCTGTTCAGGCAGTAGCTCTATTTGAAAGTTTTTTTCGAAGTTATACTTTTTGGTCGTGCCATCTCTAGGAATGTCAAGGAGGTTTGTTACTGTGGACCTGCAAATCGAGCCTCTGGCCAAATTCCTAAACGCAAAACTTGCGCAAATTATGCTAAGCAAACAGTTCTAAAATGCAAACGTAAACATCCCTGCTAGCAGATTGTTCATAAACGTACAAGATTTTATTTTCATGTGCAAATGCAAATGTATTTGTGCAAATGTCAAAAAACTCTTGCGCACTTCACTATTCACTTGCATTTCAATTTGTTTTTGTGGCGGCGTGTCTGGCGTTGCGTTTTTTGAAAAGAAATTCATAAATAAATTTTCTTTTTACATTTGTATTCTTCTTTTTGTAAAAGATTGGTGTTGTGGTGCAACAATTGAGCAACATCTTTAGGAATTTGCCCTCTTTCTTTGTGACCAATGATTTTACCCGCCCCAGTGCCGAGATTTAGCTAATGGCGAGTGAGTGAGATGACTCACTTTTCATTGAAAATCGATTTAGCTAGTAAAAGTGAGTGAGTAGGCGAGTGAAATGAAACGTCAGTTTACTCGCCGGATGTTTCAACGGTGACTTGGTGTATGTGTTGGTAAATTTCTACTTTTGCATAAGTATGCGTTCTTTTCCAAAGGAATTTCAACATACCTATTCACGTATGTGAAACGAACTAGCAAAACAACAATGTATGTAGGTAAAAATGAGTATGCAGCACATAAAAGATTTGTTTTTTTTTTTATACAAACATACATTTATGTAAAAATGATATTTGATGTACATTATTAATTTGTTATTTACATTTTATTTGTAGGTATAATTTTTTTTAATACAAGTGAAAAATATAATTCAGCATCGCAAGGACGACCCCATCAACTTCGTGAGGACTAACTACAAAACTTTGGAAGAATGTTTAGGAGTGGGTAGTGGTAAAGTCACACATTAATTAAATTTTATTTTCCTAAGTTTTTCGATAAAGTTTAATTAAAATAAAAATACAAAATTGAAAAATTAAACCTCAAACAAACAAAACCAAAGACAACGAATTAAAAGATAGCCTTTATTTATGACATTTCATGTGTTCGAAACTTGATTCGAAATTACTCATTTCACTTTAATAGCTAAATCACTTTTGCGAATGAAGTGAGATGAGTTGGCGAGTAAGGCGAGTCATCTCACCTCACTCGCTGAAATAGCTAAATCTCGGCACAGTTCCTCCTAAATTATTTTGAATTTCGGACGAATTTAAGAATACATATGTGTATTTGGTCAAAATTTGTCTTGCAGTTTGCCAACAAGTTGCAATAGCGCATGCTTTTTTTTCAAAAAGCGCACTGTCCGATTTTGAAAATTCTTTTTTTTTTTTGTTTGAAAGGTTGTACTTGGAGGACGGCGTTTATGTGGATTATGAACCGTTGGTATTTTCGGTCCGAACTTCTTCAACAACGGCCGACGCACGGCGACGATTACATTGTCATCACTCATCAGTCATCACTATCAAGGAGGAGAGCGCTACAGATCGATGATAACCAATTTCTTTTAGGCCAATTGGATGAGAATGAGGAATAGCACGCGACAGTCTAGGGTCCAGTTTTCCAGTGCGAGATTATCCTACAGCTTCAGAGTTAACTAACGAACTAACTAACTCAACGAATTTGGTAAGCCCGACTTTGGCCCGTACTTGACTGCATATTGAACACTTGATATTGTTTCGAAGATCTTGAATTAGCGATTTGCATATAAAAAAAATAACATCAGATCTCTAAGGAACCAGTGAGAAGTGTGGGACATACCTAGCCTCTTTTTTAACTTTTGTTTACTTCTGAAATAAAATTAAGGCAATCTGACTTTTCAAAAATTCACTCGTAATTTTACTCACTTTTAAGCAGTTTTTCTAAAACATCTCTGTAAAAAATTAAAACCAAAACTCGATTGCAATAAAATCTTTTAATTTCTAAAAACGAAAATAACATACATATATTAAGTAACAATTGCACTTTTAAAGTTATACCTTAAATGACATATAATTAATGTCATTCAACTTCATAGCAGAGTTTTCATTCTTTCAAAAATAAGGGAATAGTAACATGTGGCAAACTTGTTCTAGGATTATCCGAATACAAGGTGTAGGTCTTAGCTTTCAAATCAAATACTCCAACGGCAATGGTCTTAACTAATTGAGATAGATCACCATTTTCTCGGAAAACACAGTGTTCACCACCAGAACAATCACCTAACATATTGATTATATCTTCCTTGTTCTTTGGAGGATCGTAACTATTAAATGTGTTCATTCGCGAAACGCTGGAATCTATCATAATTGCATTTGCCTCTGCTGTCTTATAACGAAGGTAGCTATAGGAATAGAATTTCAATTACATTTTTATTCAAAATGTTAAAGTTTTAAAATATAAACCTATTGGCATGATAGCTATGTTCTCCTGGACCGATTTCCCTAACATCCAGCTGAGATTCGTTTTTGTCACCGACAGCTGGAGCCATCTCGATATTATAGAAGGGTTGAGGTTCAGCACTGTGGAATAATAAAATATTAAAAAAGAATCTAGAAGACAGTTTTTTTATTGACGAACTTTAAAAAAGTCATATTGATTGAACATCCATCTCCAGCACCAACACCAGAATCTTTCAAGATAGTGTGGGCCATATTAAAGTTATCGGCAGACAACAGAGCCCTGGTAATGAAGTGACGAGCTAAAAATAATAATTTTAAGAAAATTCAACTTTTAAGAAATTTCAATCATTAGGTACTTACGTGTCTTTCCACTGCGTAAATACTCTGCCGATAGAGTGTTAATCGAGAAGACCAATCCATGGTGGTTGTAGTTCATTGTATAACCTGGCAAGTGCCCTGCATAGCAAAGTGACATGAAGCGTTCCTCTTCAACATTGTATTTACCCTGTGGCGTGTCATTTATAATGTGTGCAACAACGAAATAATAGTGATTCAGAGTTTCTGTGAGAGCATCTTCCGTATGAGCTAGAACTTTCTGTAAGAGGTAAGAAAATAAAATTTAATAAGAAAAAACGCTAAGCAGCTTTTTAGGAACTCACGCTTTCTTCTGTGTTGAGCATGATGGTTGAACAACCAGTTGGTTCTTTAATATCCTTGATGCCTGTAGTAATTTCATTTAGATGTTTAATTGATTGTGGAGTTATGTCATCCATATGAAGCAGGAAGAGCTGTTGTATAAGCAAAATGAAATGAGAACTTTAGTTAAAATTAATCACACCAAAAAAAGAGCAAAGTTCTCCTCTGTATACAAAAAATCAGTCCAGCCGCGAAAAGTAATGAGATCTAAAAGTTCGCCAAGTTCTAAATTTATGAAGGTATACATAATATCAAATATTTCAAGGAGAGTAGGTAATATAGAAACATTTAATGATTAGATACCAGCTAAAATTTGGTAAGTTTAATGGTCAAGTTTTCAAAACCTTATATGAATTGTGAGTAATCGGATGGAAAACTTGCCTAGTAAACTTACCCAATTTTAGTTAGCTCTACCGAAATTCATAATTCTACAACGATCAGAAGTGCTTCACATAATTGACAACACTTCTGAGAGTGGGTTGATGCCACGCCCCTGAATTTAAAATCTAAAATTTTCAATTTTTTCCTTTGCATGCTTTGTAAGCCCTACCGCTCCACCAAGTTTCATTACTTATTCTAAAATTATCAGGAGTGTTCCTAATTAAATACTTTTCTGATAAAAATTGGGTGGATGCCACACCTCTTAATGATAAATCTATAATTTCAATTTGTTTCCTTTACACACATGGCAAGCCCTACCGCTATGCCAAATTTGATCATTCTACAACAATTAATAATTTTGACGAAAAGGGCGGATTCCGCGCCCCCTATATATGGAAAACCTTAAATTTTCGATTTTTCCATTTTAAGCATTCGAATCCCTACCGCACTTCCGAATTTCATAATTAAACAACAAGCAGGAGTTTTTTTTTTTTATAATTGGTAACCATTTTAAGAAATAATAGGCGCGTGTGCAAGTATTAAATCGGAGGCAGCAAAAATGGCTTTGGCTATTAATGAGGACAAGACGAAGTATATGCTATCATCGAGAAAGGAATCTCAACATCCTCGGCTTGGGCAAATCGCGGAGATGGATAGATACAACATCCCGGTCCTGCTATATGGGGCAGAGGCATGTAACCCGGTCAAAAACTGATGAGAATCTGCTTGGGTGCTTTGAAAGGAAGATTCTTCGGGTGATTTTCGGTCCAGTCTGTATCGATGGAGTATGGAGGAGAAGATTTAACAACGAGCTTTACGGGCTTTACAGCGACATCGACCTGGTGGAAAAGCTGAAAATACATACGGCTGAGATAGCTGGGATACGTGGAGCGTATGGACGCCGACGCAACAGCCCGACGAGTCTTCGAATTAACCCCTACCGGTCTGCGCAGCAGAAGAAGACCCCACGTTAGGTGGCGCACACAAGTGGGGAACGACCTCAACCAACTTGGAGTGTGTAACTCGAGGCAGCTATAGCTAGGGACCGAGCTGGCTGGAGGGGCTTGTTGGTTGAGGCCGTAGTTCCCAACAAATTTCAAATTTTCAATTTTTTGCTGGAACTGGAGCCGCAGACGGAACTGGAAGAGCTGTCAAAAAGTGTCGTACGTTATTTTTTTTTACCTGTCCACAATGCAGCTGTACAGCTTTGAATGTATTTTGAAGAAAAACAAAAGAATATTTTTGTGTACAAGCTCAGAATTCACATTTTTTGTTTCCATTAATTTTCCTTTTAATAAATAATTTTTTTCGCGATACAAATAACCGCAATATTTTTTTCCGACCCAAAAAGTTGTTTTTTTCTTCATACAAATTGAAACGTCACAAGTGTCGTACGTGAAAAGTTAAAAGTTGGCGAGCTCTTCCGTCTGCGGCTGCAGCTCCGTATGCGGCTACGTTCCATTGTGTTCGCAACATCGAATTTGCATGTATTCAATATTTTGAAAGCTATTCCAGCTCCGGCTCCAGTTCCGTCTCCGTCACCATTCTGTTTAGCCAGTCAATCGGCTCAGTGTGCGCTCTATCAGCTCAACCCCACCAAACAATCGGATGATTAAAAGTCTATTGCAAATTTGCATATAACGCGATTGTAAGCCCTTTGCAGTTGTAAACATAACAAATAAGGCACTGTTTAACGGTTGCAAATATGTCACTTACTAATTTTTTTCAAATTCTAACCTCGCAGATAGAAGAATACAACCCAGACCTTTTGGAAGCCCTTCAACACCCTAATCGGGCTGAAACCACCTTTATCCATTGATATACTCGAACTTCAGAAAATGGTTTCTTCTGTGTGTGACCTCAAATGAAACCACTATAAAATTTTCAACTATGGAAAAGCATTAAATCTGCGTCATGATCATAACACTAAATTTAAAACAAAAACCAAGGACAGCATTTAATATAGTTAAGTTGTTTTACCATTTCATTAGAACTTCAATTCATGCAGATGTCCTTGAAATTCGCTACTTTTACGTTAATTTTACTCCTCAAAAGGAAATTCCAGACTAATGAACCATTAAAAATCCACTTATCTGACATAAGAAGCTGTACTATAGCTCAAAAAATAACAAGCGTAACCTGTTAATTATTTTTTATATAGCAATATCGATTGCAGACAATAATAACCTTGCAAGACAAAGAGTGCAGCTAGACCATTAGACCATAGTGCCATAAAAAGTATAGAAATCGCACTAAAAAAAAATGACAAACAAACGCGGTAGGTAACAGATGTTTTAAAATCCAATAAAACAAATTTAAAATTCCATAGAAGCCACACAATAAACCTAAAGAACACATAACAAACCCCATTTAAAACTAATCCAACCGAAGGACACCGCACCATAGAGTGCAATTTTGTAACTGAAATATTTTGTTTTTTTTTTTTTCAAAAACGTCTTTTAAATTGAAGGACCATAGCCATAGCGAATGAAAAGCTAATGGCTAGAATAGAATCTAAATAGCCTTGTCAAAAACCTATCATAGCTTGGATAATGCGATTGATGAACAAGTTCAGAAATATTCCCTAAACTTAATGCAGCAAGCAATGCCATATCCGATCTTGAACTTCTTCGTTTAAATGCAACATCACATGCTCTTGGAGCGGTCGTATAGTTTTAAAGTCTTAATTGGCGCTGAATAACTCAACGAAAACGCGTTACAGCTTGTTGAACATATATTACATGCTTGCTTGACCATCGATTGAAACTTTAGAAACCAATTAACCAATTATACTGAATTATTATACTGAGTGATGATGATGATAGTGTTATAACTGTGTAAACTTATTAATTGAGTGTTAAACTGTGAAACCTGCTATTAACGTGGTAGGTATAAATTATGTATGTATGTGTACGTATTTAAGTACCTACATAATGTAGGTACTATAATCGATTCATCGACATTAGGTAGGCACTCTGATAGGGAAGACGAATAAAATGCGTCTCTCAATTCTGTCTGTCTGTTGACTATACAGCCGAATCTCTTTAAACTTGCTAATAAACGTTTTTTGGAGATTCTTCCAACGTGATTTTTTTCATTTTTTTTAGAACCCAAATTGGCGGTACTTGTCATATATTTGATAGGGTTTCTGGAAATTTTTTTTTTTTTTTTTCAAAAATGGTTTCACTAATTTTTCTCCAAATACCTCCTATAGAAGCATTTTTTTTATTTTCAATTTTCTCAAAAACGATTCAATTCATTTTAATTGTTTAAGCCAGGTACGCAGTTCTAGAGCTGTGTCAATCGTGATTGATTCGGTCCCTGTGACCCGTTCATCAAAATGAATGATTGATTGCAATCACAGTAAACCGACACAATCAATCTTAACGTCAATCATTTCAGTTTTTGAATAAACGGCCGAAGCACGCATAAATGTTTCGTTCATTCCACTCATTCTCAATCATATGACACAAAGAAATAAAAAAAACATAAAAGAAAAACAATGAGAGAGTTCCTCACCGATCCGATGACAGATAGGTCAGTATAAGGGGTCAAATGTCATAAAAATGAGTTTTTTTGCAAATATCTCAGAAACGGTTTGTGCTAGATAAAAAATTTATTTGACAATATTATAGCTGAAGGCATTTCCCACAAAAATAGTTTAGAGAATTTTTTTCGTAGCATTAACCGTTTAAAAGTTACAGCACATTTTCATGACCTTTGGCCCCTTTTAAAGGATTTTTTGACTTTTCGATTTGCTGTAACTTTTTAACGGTTAATGCTACGAAAAAAATAATATTTACCATTTTTGTAGGAAATTGCTTCAGCTATAAGATTGTGGAATGAAATTTTTGTTTAGCACAAACCGTTTCTGAGATATGTTTAAAACGTATCACAATCACAAAGACCGAATCAATCTGATTGACATAGTGAACGATTTAATCTTTGATCATAATGATTGAAATAATGATTGATTAAAAAGACCGAATCTTTGAAGCAATCAATCATTGATTGATTCGATAATCGAAAATGAACGATTGACACAGCTCTACGCAGTTCAAGCTAAACTAAATTTTATCCCTACAATTTTTATCTCTACAATCGTTTGCTAAGAGCACAAATGTCAAAATTTATCTGTGAAAGAATGCGTTGAGCATTATTTCGCTTGCTAAATTAAGTGGAGACTTTTTGAATTTAGCGCGTGAACTGCGTACTGCCTAGCTAAATATCCACCCTAAAATTTATCTTTGGAAGAAATTTGTATGGAAGATAAATTTTAGCGCGATCTGCGTACTAGTCTTAACGGCTTTTACGCTTAAATAAATACGAATTTTCTGATAAATAAAAGCCCGCAAATAAAAGCCCTTCCAAACTATCCCATCGAGTATTAAACACATGTCAAACAAAAGTGGGATAGAATTACTTACGACGACTGCCAAATTTGTGTGAAGAAAATGATTTTCATATTTAGCTTCCACACTTGCATCCAAACAAATCAATTCACCATAACCTCAAAACCCCAAGTGAGATAGAATGTGTGATGGTCTTAGAACCAATCTTAAAAATGTTCGTGTATTAACACATATGTCAAATTGTGTGAGGTGCGCTGTCAAGTCGTGTTAGATGAAATTTCATATTTTGTTTCCACACTATTATATATGATTTACTTCCCACTTTTTTGACATGTGTTTATACTCAGTGGGATAGTGTGGAAGGGCTTTTAGTAGACAATGAATGTTGAAATTTTAAGATGAAAATGGCCCTATTGGAAAGTGATTTAAGCCTTAAATGTCAGTAACATTATGTACATAGATACTGTTCTCACTTGAAAATAGGATGTGTTCTACGATACTTGTAATTTAGAAAAACTGAAGGCCGTCATTGCAATTCATTAACAGCCATATTCTTCAGTGACTAAAATCCGATTTTAAATGGGTTTAAAGTAACTTAAATCTAAATGTCAAACCCAAGCTCATCATATTCACTAGTTATACCCAGAAATGAAAATAGGTTTAAACCTTGTCAAGTTTAATTCGATTTAATTTAAACAGACTTTCAGAGAGCAGTTAAAAGAAATTGAATTGGGTGTAAAATCAAAATATGAAATAAAAAAGCAAGCGACAAAAAAGTAGAAATAGAATTACAAATGTCAAATTTTTGATACTATGCAGCTTTTAAGTGAGTTTTCAATTAAATTTAAACAGTTTAACATGCGTTTTAGTCATTTTTAGTCCATGAAGTTTGATGCTTTTTTTTAGTGAGTATTATGGACATAAAGCGTATGTAAATTGTCGGGTTTAAAAAATACGGATTAAATTGACGGGTACAAAATTCATTTAAACCCAAATTATACCTCAAGTGAACATTTTGCACTAAATAATCTACGGAGTATTATTCGTTTCATATCTGTCAAGCAATAAACTCCACCGTTTGTGCTGACAAAATCACTACCCCCAAACTTTTCACAACCTGTACGCATTCAATACATATATTATATGTAATTATATACACTGTGGAAAAAGGGAAACAATAAAAGCTCTCCCAAACCAACGCGATTATTCGGCGCGACGAACGAAAACAATAACAACAACTTGTTTTGTTTGACAACCACGCGTTTGTTGAGGACTATTCACACGAGAGCGACCAACGACCAACGATTGAACGAATATTCGTCCATTTTGACATTTCTTTCACATGGCTTTTTTTTATTCGTCGCGAATCACCACCAAGAAAACATAAACAAAAGTGATTTTGAGGTTAGTCGCGCGCGAACAATTTGTTCGTTGAAGTGTGGATCGTGTGTGGAACGCGAATAGCGTTTGACAATTCGTAACAATCAGATTGGAGTTCGCGACGATCAATTTGTTTTCTCCATTTTATCTTGTTTTACCAATTAAAAAACAGATTTTAAGTATCTAAACATTTTAATAAATTATATTTCTACGATTTTGTTCAGTATTTGTGAAGAATTTATGTTTATAAATTGTTTTAAAATACATTTATTCGTTTATTCGTCGGTCGTTAGTCGCTCTCATGTGAATAGTCCTTTATTGTTGTTTTCGTTCGTCGCGACGAATAATTGCGTTGGTTTGGGAGAGCCTTAAAACTTTGCGAGCACAGCCACAGAAATGAATGTGGTCATCAAAGTAGATAGCGTTTTATTGGAACTTGTTTTTCTGTGCTTGATTTGAATTACCTAAAACGCACCTATTATTAGTTTTATTAAAGACATAAAAACGGCCAAAAACGCTTGAAAAAGAATAGACGAAAACTTTATTTCTTAAATGAAATTAATCAGAAGGGCCCGAAGACACGCACGCGTTGTTTTAGTTTTAGAGAATTTGATAAAATCAAAACCCACAATTTTGATGAATTCAAAGCATGCCCCCCTGTAACCTCCCTGATTGGCCCACTATACGATTTGGGGTAGGTACGAGGTTGGGTGTATGCAAAGTTTCTTTTACATTCAAAGAATCTGAAAGAAACTTTGAATTCATCAAAATTGTGGGTTTTGATTTTATCGAATTCTCTAAAACTTCAATTGTAATTATATTTAATTAATAAAAAAAAAAACTTTGTTGGCCCTGAAATGCCCCAAGTTTTATCATTTGGAAATTCTTATTTAGTGGGACATAAAGCCCAAATTTTATTTTTGGGCCTTATGTCTCACTTGAGTGGGACTTAACACCCAAATTTAATTTCGGCTTTATGGCTTTATGTCCCTGCGCCGTCATGAACATGTTGACGAAAGCTACTTTTTGGACAAGACATGAGCTCTGTTCAAAGCTTGGCCATAAGATATGACGTTCCATGTGTGTGAGAGAGGTAAAAGTAGTATTGAAAGGAGTTTTGGTGTGTTTCTTGAGCTCTGACTTATTAGTGGAATTTATCTACTAACGAATTTATCTTAGCTAACGACATGACATAAAGCGCCCAGTGCGAAAAAATAAGCTGATTGTTGATTGGATTGTGGTTTGGATGTGGGGTATCTGTATGTCTTGTGGAGCGGGGTACACATTAACGATCACGTATGAAAGTTTTGCTCACGACTGATAGTGTGTACACTCTGTTTGGTGGTTTGTCAGGCAAACTCCAGACCAGCTTATGCCCACAAAATTTTTTGATATTGACTGACAGTTAGCCGACTGTCATACGTGATCGATAATGTGTACCCCACTTAAAGGAAATTTATGTGTACGGTACATAGTCAGACGAAAACAGAGAGAGTTAAAGCCTATCTTCTCTACAAATAAAAAAAAAAAAAAAAAAAAAAAAAACAATAATGTAATGTAGATATACTCGTACATATCTGGATTGTATATATTATGTTGAGGAAGGTAAGAAATATTGAATCGATTAAAGAGAAGCTTGTTATTATGTATGCCGCCCGCTCTTTCAATAATCCCTTACTCATACTTCTATTATTAATATTCATAATTGATCTGCACCTAATGATTTCTAAAAGCGCTTATTAAGACTTCAGACCACGTTTATGGTAACGTTATACCTAGGTTCAAATAGAACCAAGAACAAGAGCAAACTGTAATTGCACCTTACCTGTCAATCTATTATGTTAGTGTTATATTTCGCGCAAAAAAAGGTATATTATCGCAGAATTTATTATGCACTTATTCATTCACGATTTCTAATTGGCATCTTGCCAATTATGTGCACGCCAACCATATTTATCAAGCATTAGTTAGATTAGTCCATTTTAATGTGTGTCGTAAATTATATTTCGACATATTTTTGATAAAATACAACCCGAGTATTGAAGTTTTTCATAGGCTAGATTTATAGCTATTTCACGATGGCCTGACTTATTATCAGACTGCTTTTAGTGGTTTTGAGTTCATAATATGCTTAATTTCTTTCGAAAATCAGGTGACCTGATCACGTGACTTTGGTGGCGCAGTGCGTATAGTGCTTATGGAAAACACTTATAGTCTTACAGTTCGAGCCCTGGTGATGGCAACATTTTTTTCAAAATTGATCATAACAAACTAAGCACCACTAAAAGGAGTATCAAGATCGGCCTGGCGCTGGAAGTCGTGCAATAGCTATACCTAACTTCGGGCTATAAAATCTTGGAGTGTTATTCTAAAACCTTCAATATTAATATGATCGTGCGATCGTGCATTGCAGCCTATACTGCTAGTGTCTTATCACACAAAAATCTAATTTAAATATTAAGAAATATTATTATTAAAATTAATATAACTTACTTTATGAAATTCAACTTGAGCTCCATCAGCGACTCCTTGCAATTCGCGTATATATTGTGGAAACGATTGTTTAACACATTCAAGGGTCTCATTGTAAGCATTTTCTAAAATGATATAGGTACACGAAATAAAATGTTGATATAAAATTAAAAAACAAAAGTTTTCGGTTTTGAACATACTTCCTTTATCAGTGGCATAAAGTGGGAGGTAAACTTCATTTAGAGGCTGGGAGAGCTGTAAAAAGCTTTTTATCATCGAAGCAAAGGTTCGACCCTGAAAATAAAATTTTAAAATAAAGTTAATTTCATTTAAAATAACTATGATCTTAATATTTGTATGATTTTTAATGAGAAATAATTAATACGATACGAAACAAAATATTTATGTTCTACATAAATGCATGATGTGTACTTCTTTTTCCACATAATATATGAGCGCGTATAATGTTGATGTTGAATTCAAATATGAAGATTATATCGCACGAAATTACCTTTGTGTCTAGCAGCAATATAAATTTTAACGAATTTTTTTTTTTTAAACAGCAAAAGAACAGCAATTTTAATTTACTTAAAAAAAAAAAACAAATATTTTCCATGTTTGTAAGTGTCATATTTTTTCAAATATTTAGGGCCAGTTTTTCAGATAAATAGTTCAACCCGGTTAACTCACCATATTTTATGACTTAACTCTGGGTTTACCAAACAAATGCCTTTGATATTTTATCCTACGAGTTTTTTTTTTTTTTTCTGAAAAACTGCTTCTTCATTTAAAAGTTTAAATATTTATGTCTGATCTAACTCCCCACTGAAAAACCGGACCTTCCAAGCACCAGATTGCAAGACTATGATGATAAAATCGGTCAAGTCATTAAAAATGTTTACGTGAAGAACTCAAAAGTAATAAGCCACACACTGATGGACCGGAAGGTACGACGAAAGCAAGCTTTTCGGAATTCTCCATAATGGTAGTGTCAGTTTTCATTACAATCTCGATTGTTTCGCATGAAACCAATACTTGTCCTATAGAGAAATTAAAAATTTTCTGAAGTAGCCATAAAATTTTGAAGAAAACTGCAAATCTCGCACAGAAAAAAATCATTTATTTTTCTTCTTTTGGCTTAGATCCCCCGGTATAATCTAAGATCCCGCCATAGAACGGCCTACCATCATCGAGGTACCAGATAAGAAGTATGCAGTTTTGTAGGTAATGTATAAACAAACATTTTGCGCAAGGGTTGTCTAGCGTAAAGTGGTCAAGGCATAGGGTTGCCAAGCTTTAAAGATCATTTGTCCGGTTTTTACAATTATCTGACACAGCTCAGATGGTATCTAGAATCTATTTTCTAAACGAAAAATGATAGAAAGTTGGTTGTTTTTGCAATCGATAGAATCTTTTATTATAAAACAATAATGTCTGTTGACAAAAAATGTGAATAATCTACATCTCGAGATGTAAGCATTTGAAAGAAAAAAATGTTAGAAATAAACGGTGGGCAAACAAATTATTATAAATTAGGGTTATGTTTTCCGGAAATAAATTTTATATTTTTAAAAACAAGATAAGAAAAGTTCGGCAATTTTGAGTTTTTGACAACACCATCGTACTTATAATTATTAATGTGTCCTTGTACTGATACTCTTTATACATATGCGCGTAAAATTGAAAAAATATTCAAAAACCGCCGTGTATATGTATATTAGTCAAAAATTCACTTAGCAAAAAATTGAGGTTAAATCGAAAATGTGACAAATACGGGTCAATTTATTTCTTATCTTCTTTTTAAAAATATAAAATTTATTTCCAGAAAACATAACCATGATTTATAGTAATTTTTTTCCCAAACTTACTTCCCATTGGAAGTTATTGTAATCGGTCCTAATCGTGAAATCGAAAATTTTGACATTTCTCGACGTTTTTGGGTCTCTGGATTTGGATTACATTGTTTTTTGAGAGATGTCTGTCTACCATGTACGTTCGTACGTTCGGAAGCTTTTTTTCGCCGACGATATCTCGATAACGCATAGAGATGTCGACTTCAAATAAATTTTGTTTAACAGATATTAAGGCCATAACGGGCAGAAAGGATTATCAGAAAAATGCAATTAGCGGTTTTTTTTTATTACAGTAATTAAAAAAAAAAGTTGTAAAATGGTTTTGTTCTCTAATATCTCTAGAAAAAATAGTGCTATCGACTTCGGCCTGGTTTCATTCTATGCTCAATGACGTAGTGAAAAATTGGTAATACTTAAAAAAAATCAACCCACTTAATATTATATACTGCTGAAGGTTACACTAATGTATAAGATATTTTCTTACTGTGTTAAGACTAGTCCTTAAATAAATAAATTAAGATTGAAATTGAAAATTGAATTGAATCCACTGTTTTTTTTAATAAGAAAAACATTAAAAATTGTTAAAAAATATCGAATATCAATACACTAAGTTATAGTTGCTAATCGGTAGAGTTTGTAAAAAGATTTAATTAAGTTTATTTATAGTTTATTTATTTATTTATTTATTCAAATAATCTACAAACTAAATATATAATTTATTTTTTAAAGGCATCAGGGTTAAAAATGTGTTTCGGCTCGAATATCTCGAGAACAACCAAAAAAAATCAAATCCCTAATAATTTTGGTCTACACACAATGCCATAATTAATAATTGATAAGGTTTGTAAAAAAATTCAATTGACAAATTTTTTCTCTAGGCCAAAAAAACTGCAAAAGAAACTGCTAATAATTGCAATTTTTCGTGTAGCATAATATTTAGAGCAACAGCCTTCCTTTAATTGCACAACTGATAAGTTTTTCGAAGATTTTTAATTGGTAATTTGCTTATAAAAAACAACATCGGGTATCGAGTTTCAAAGGGAACCAATGGGAAAAAAAAACTGCAAAAGAAACTGCTAATAATTGCAATTTTTCGTGTAGCATAATATTTACAGCAAACAGCCTTCCTTTAATTGCACAACTGATAAGTTTTTTCGAATATTTTTAATTGGTAATTTGCTTATAAAAAACAACATCGGGTGTCGAGTTTCAAAGGGAACCAATGGGAAGTTATCAGTGTGGGTCAAACCCAGCCTCTTTTTGTTTTTAATATTCGATACTTCTATCAATTTTTAGTCAAACACAAAAGACAGGGACGCCTAAATGCTCTTTAGTTTTTGAGTAAATTGAAAATATGATTGAGGTTTTACCTCAATCAGAAAACGTTAGTGGTATATTTTATTTGTATTATTTTTTTCATTTGCACACAAGAACGATCCTCAAGGAACTGACAATAAGTTGTAAATTCTGCTCTATTTAGCTTATTTAACCAATAAAATTAAAAAAAAAAAGTACGTATACGCCACAGTTACCATTTACCTTTAAGACAACATATGCATACATAACATATTATGTCATATTATGTATGTCACTTTAAAGCCCCGAAATGTGGAAATTCTAGTATTTATCAGTAAAACTTAGAATTTATCAGCAATATTGGTAAAAATGAGATCCGTTTTGTTTTCATAACTCATAAATTGACATTTTTTATTGTCAACATGCAAGGTGGTAAAAGTTTGGGAAATTAAAATCTTTACTTTTAAATTGTTGAATTTCCGCATTTGAGATTTCTACAGTAACAGAAAGCACTACAAAAAGAACAAAAAAGAGACACACCTCTTTTGCAACACTCAACACATGATAAATTGGTTAACTGTGTCGATTAATGATTTAATGTTGTCTAGTTTAAAATTTGCATTATATAACATCCAGCTGGCTGTTAAATCAATTCTTGACCTCGACATTGGCTGTCCCTGCCCATGCAATAAGCTTACATCAACGGATAAGTGATTTTGTGAAGTTTTTATGCAATATGTACATACGTAAGTTATGCACTTGCACATACATATATTTATATTATAAAGAAATAAGCAAACTGACAATTTCAATTTCTGAGACCACAGAATACATTAATTATTTTGTATCATAAATAATGAAAATGGAATAGAAACAACATAATGCCAAATGTGATTAATTTAAATATTAAGAAAAACTGAATTGAAAATTTATATATGTAAATATAAATAGGTATGTATACATAGAATGTTTTTTTTTTTTTTAACTAAATAGATGGTCACCATTGTTTGGCAAAATTCATTTGGCATTTCTTGTTTCGCCTTAGTCGTTAAATATTTTGTTTAATTCGCAATTCTTAATTGGCAATTTACATTTTCTTTTTTATTCATTACGTTTTTCAATCATTCTGCAATTAACATTCGGCGGTTTTATATTTCGCTTTTTGTTAAAAATATTTTCAATCATTTCGCAAAATTCATTTGGCAAATTATTCGTTAGTTTTTCTTTGTTTAATTGTTTATTATTTGGCCAAGTGTTTTTTCGCAAAATATTGTTTCGCCGTTTCATTATTTTGCGAAATAACGTTTCGCCGTTTAATCATTTCGATAAATATCGTCAAGCCGTTTTATTATTTCGCTAATAGATCATTTCGCTGTTTAGTTGTTTTGATCGTTTGACCAATCATTACCATCGTCTCTTTTCAAGATTAACAGTTTTTTCTGAGCCGTTGCTTAGTCGTGCTTGCGTTGGTAATATTTTTTTAGTTGTTTTGCAATTTTTGCCGTATTCACTTTCGCGATTTAAGATTTCAGTTTGTTTAATTAGTTAAGGTAAGTGCATAACAGAAAGAGGATTTTCACATTTTACTCCAAGGAAAAAAGGGCAATTGGGCAGTTATTTTCGTAGGTGCATTATATTTTTTGTATTCTCTATTCAGTGTTTTTGCGCTTTTTTTTATTTGGCATTCGATTGTTTGGCAATCTTTGGCTTCCATTAAATTACATGCCTTAAAATTTCGCGCGAAATTTTAAGGCATGTAATTTAATGGAAACCAAAGATTGTCAAACAATCGAATGCCAAATAAAATAAAGCTGAACATCAAATTGCCAAATAAAAAAAAGCGAAATAACAAAATGCTGAATGAAAAATAGCAAAATAATAAAATGCCAAATAAGAAAAAGCCAAATAAAAAATTGCTAAACCTAAATATGCCAATCAAACAAAATATTAAGTGAAAATTGCGAAATGATGGTTTGTCATATCATATAAAAAACCAAACGTAATTTGCAAAACGAAAATTGCGAAATAACAAAATGCTAAATAAAAAAATGCGAAACGAGAAACGGCGAAATGTACCACCGCAAAACGTTAATTTGCCAAACAATTCTGGCGAAACATACCATACCCTAAATAGATAAATGAAAAAAATGAATTGAACTCCTAAGGGGGTGTAGCTGCTGATTTTGTGAGGTTTTCGTATTCTGGCATCAGATCAGCATCACAGCTATGTGAGCCTCGCAGAAAATATCGAAATTGTTATCTCCTTTTAAGTAGCTCACAACTCTCAATATTTGTCATTTTATCAAGAATTGATTCAAAAGTCATTGAATATGCATACATATACATATTTCTTTTTCCACTGATCAAAAAGAACTTGAATTAAGCAAATAACGATATTTTGAAATAATTATTCAAAAAATATTTAAAAAACGCATTTTATTATTCATGGTTTTCAACGCTATCTCTGCGGTATTGTATTATATACATTTTTTTAAAAACTTACTATTTACAAGGGAAATTTTCAATTTTTGAATAGAAAAATGAATATACTCCTGGAAGCTAGAGTCTAGCCAAATATTTGGATTTGCGGAAAAATTTGAATTTTTATTTTACCCCTTTATTTTTTTGGAATATTATACACTTGTCAAAATAATTAAAAAAAATAAATAAATAAATTTGATGGCACAACAGCTCATGAAGAACTAGGGCATAGTGACTTACAACTCTCAACCATTCCTGTGTGCGTGTCTGCAGGAATGGAGGAGCCCTACAGTTTATTGCCGAATCCGAACGGCTAACGAGCGGCACTTTTCTGTGACAGGAGATACTCTTGGAGGATTTGTCAATTCCTCGCAAGAGGCAGTAGCCGTTTTTTCTTTTTTAAATAAATAGGTGGCGAGGCTGGGGATCGAACCTTAGACCTCCGGCATGACAGTCCATCGCACTAACCATCACGCCACGGCTACTACACAAAATGCTACTATCAAAATAATTAAGGGAACAAAAAAAATTTTACGTTTTTTTAAATGTTTTTTGGAGAGCTGTATCTCTGTGAAAAGTGATCGTTTTGAGATCAAACAAAAAACATTCTAAGGCTTTGTGTTTTTTGTGTTGAAAAATTTTAGCAAGTGATTTTTTAAGGCACCGTTATTCCACAATCAATAGAAACAGCACGAGCAAAAAAATTTCTTATTTTTTAATTTTTTGAAGAGTATCATTTTTTTTGAAAATTTATTTTTATGGATAGATAGATAATATAATATCGTCTTTTTTCGGCGCTCTAAAATTTTTTTTTAGAAGAATATCTGGCTTTGAATGAAAAAAGACACTTTTGACTTTGGTTACCAACATCTCAGCAAAGAATGCCTACGGAAAATTTAAGGGCAGTTTTGAAAACTGGAATTAATTTTTATACAAGATCTTTCTAAAACTTTATAACGGCCTCTTACCGCAAGATTAAGATAATATAAAAAAAACAACATTTGAAATACTTTTACCTAATCTTTTACTGCTTTACAATATTGGTTTCAGGATTTAATTTGGTAAGATATTTAAAGAGCTATAGATCACCAGTATATCTGCAAAATTTCAAATCGGTCTATCGAACCGTTTTCCTGTACGAAATGATCAAAGTCATACAAAGCAATTATTATTAAAGGAACAAATTGTATGGTTTATAAACATTGTGAAATCGTCATCAAAATGGAAAAGAAAAGAACAATTTCTGTCCACTTTTATTTACAGCTTTGCGTTTGTTACAATTCTGATAAGAGTTGAAAAGAAAGAATTGAATAATTTTTTTTCAAAATTTTAGTTATAATTTTGGTTTTTTTTTTGTTTGTTTCCAACTCAAATCGTATCAGTAAAATAATCGTATACATTTTTTTTGTGTTTGCCTCCCCCTCGGAAAAATTCTGCAGACGCCTCCTAAGCTAACCACCCAACCTGAAGCAGTTAATAAATACAAATACCTGCCTATATACAATCGCTAAAACAAAACAAGTTCAATAAAAACTTTTAATTTAAACTTAAAGCAATCAATAACAACTTCTATGCCAATCCAAAATGTATCACCATTTTTTAAGTCCAAAACAAAGTTTCATTTTGGTAGATTAGCATTTAATAAATTAGCTGATCTTCACTGAGCCAATTGATTTGTTTTGCTAATCATTTCGTTTATTTATACGTTCATGCACACATACGTCAGGAAAACAAGAAGTAAAATAAATTATCATAGACACTCACGTTTTTTTTTTAAAGATAAACTCATTTAATGGTTGCAGATAATTAATTCATGACTCAAAGAACATTTTTACCGATAGTAATGAATAGATACTATATCTAACTGACAAAAATCAGTAACTTTGTTGCTCTAGTTTTATTGAACCTTAAAGCAGTCGGATATGTAAATTTTAAATTCGTGTCAACTTTTCGCGAGACTAGAGAATGTCGTGACTTTGACTAGGATCTCATTTATAAACTTCTTCCAATACATCCGATTGTACGTCTAGAGTCTAGTATATTATTTACATACATACTTCGATTCAAATAAAGGAACGAACCTACAATTAATTGAGTTTGCTCATTCATGCAAAAAAAAAGCATGCATATATGTACATATATAACCTGAATCTATACATAGAAATGTATGTATATCCATAAATACAGTGTTACCTATTAATTAAAACTTATTCATTGAACACTAGTAGAACGATAATGTATGATAATATGTATAGTATATTAATAATAATAATAATATTTAATAATAATAGTATATTAATAATGGGTGGAACTACATATGTCACATTCTAGCTGTCATATTTTTATTAATTCTAAATCATGCATTTGCGGGGAACATGTGTTTTATTTTTTTTATTTTGTAGAGTTGTTTTGTCAATGAAATGGCAAAATAATATGTTTTTATGCTAATTTTACCTTATGACTTATATGACATTTTCCAAAAGTGACATTTTAGCTAATTTTAATATTTAACAAGGGCATTTTGGTGGCTGTATGTCATGTAAGTTTATAATGCATTTTGAAAGGAAGTTATGTACATAAATGTAAAGCACCTTGAGAATTTCATAATTGTGTTGAGTTGATAAAGTAGACTTAGGTAATGACAGCTTTTATATTTCGTTCAAGTAAATGTGTCAAAAGTGAGAAAAAATACACACTTCATTATTTTGGTATTAATTTATTTCAGAGCGTTAATGATGAAGATATCATAAATAAGAGCGCTTATGGTGAAGATGTTATAATAAGGTTCCGGCGAATATAAGGTTGTAGAAACTCTTGGTCGCTTCAGGTTACTTTACTTGATACATTCGTGTACCATTTAGATTTTAGAGTGTGTTTCTTTATTTATTCCGGTACATATGTCCAGAATATTCGGAATACCAGTTTTGCGTTTCTTTATTCCGCGGAACATTCCGGATAAACTATTTTGTTATTTCTTTATTCATTCCGGAACGTTTGGAATACATTATTTTTATTCCATGTGAAGTGTGGAATAAAAAGAATAGAAAAAGAATACTGGGCGCGTTCAGTATAATTGACGTTCTTAAGCTCAATTATAGCAGATTCACATTGGTGTTAATTATTTAAAAACAGCATAATAACTCGAATAAATGTACCATAATATAAATTTTATGCATTTAATGTAAAATTTACTAAACTTTTGACTTTGAGAATACATAAATATCCAAAATAAAAACATTTATTTCTTCAATTGTTTTGACATTTCACCGAACAACTGGATTGCCATTCTTTTTGTTCTAGTTTTGTTTCTTTATTCATTCCATTCTGGATAAACATTTCGTCTATTCCATCCATTTTGGTCCTTATCCGGAATAAATAAAGAAAAACACTCTTATACTGCGTTTTTATTAGAGCAAATGAGGTAATTTCGTTGAAAATTTCAAAATTCAATTCAAAATCATCTCAATTCCCATACAAATTCAAATTTCCAAATGAGGTAATTTCAACCAAATTTGCACGAAATTCGATAGGAAATTACGTAAAACTTTTATGAACACACCCAAATGGGATCCATTCAAAGTGGATCCCATTTAAATTGACAGAATTCAATGTAAAAAAACAATAAAAACAAGCGATTGACAATCCCCCCCTCGGAAAAATTCTGCAGACGCCTCCTAAGCTAACCACCCAACCTGAAGCAGTTAATAAATACAAATACCTGCCTATATACAATCGCTAAAACAAAACAAGTTCAATAAAAACTTTTAATTTAAACTTAAAGCAATCAATAATAACTTCTATGCCAATCCAAAATGTATCACCATTTTTTAAGTCCAAAACAAAGTTTCATTTTGGTAGATTAGCATTTAATAAATTAGCTGATCTTCACTGAGCCAATTGATTTGTTTTGCTAATCATTTCGTTTATTTATACGTTCATGCACACATACGTCAGGAAAACAAGAAGTAAAATAAATTATCATAGACACTCACGTTTTTTTTTTAAAGATAAACTCATTTAATGGTTGCAGATAATTAATTCATGACTCAAAGAACATTTTTACCGATAGTAATGAATAGATACTATATCTAACTGACAAAAATCAGTAACTTTGTTGCTCTAGTTTTATTGAACCTTAAAGCAGTCGGATATGTAAATTTTAAATTCGTGTCAACTTTTCGCGAGACTAGAGAATGTCGTGACTTTGACTAGGATCTCATTTATAAACTTCTTCCAATACATCCGATTGTACGTCTAGAGTCTAGTATATTATTTACATACATACTTCGATTCAAATAAAGGAACGAACCTACAATTAATTGAGTTTGCTCATTCATGCAAAAAAAAAGCATGCATATATGTACATATATAACCTGAATCTATACATAGAAATGTATGTATATCCATAAATACAGTGTTACCTATTAATTAAAACTTATTCATTGAACACTAGTAGAACGATAATGTATGATAATATGTATAGTATATTAATAATAATAATAATATTTAATAATAATAGTATATTAATAATGGGTGGAACTACATATGTCACATTCTAGCTGTCATATTTTTATTAATTCTAAATCATGCATTTGCGGGGAACATGTGTTTTATTTTTTTTATTTTGTAGAGTTGTTTTGTCAATGAAATGGCAAAATAATATGTTTTTATGCTAATTTTACCTTATGACTTATATGACATTTTCCAAAAGTGACATTTTAGCTAATTTTAATATTTAACAAGGGCATTTTGGTGGCTGTATGTCATGTAAGTTTATAATGCATTTTGAAAGGAAGTTATGTACATAAATGTAAAGCACCTTGAGAATTTCATAATTGTGTTGAGTTGATAAAGTAGACTTAGGTAATGACAGCTTTTATATTTCGTTCAAGTAAATGTGTCAAAAGTGAGAAAAAATACACACTTCATTATTTTGGTATTAATTTATTTCAGAGCGTTAATGATGAAGATATCATAAATAAGAGCGCTTATGGTGAAGATGTTATAATAAGGTTCCGGCGAATATAAGGTTGTAGAAACTCTTGGTCGCTTCAGGTTACTTTACTTGATACATTCGTGTACCATTTAGATTTTAGAGTGTGTTTCTTTATTTATTCCGGTACATATGTCCAGAATATTCGGAATACCAGTTTTGCGTTTCTTTATTCCGCGGAACATTCCGGATAAACTATTTTGTTATTTCTTTATTCATTCCGGAACGTTTGGAATACATTATTTTTATTCCATGTGAAGTGTGGAATAAAAAGAATAGAAAAAGAATACTGGGCGCGTTCAGTATAATTGACGTTCTTAAGCTCAATTATAGCAGATTCACATTGGTGTTAATTATTTAAAAACAGCATAATAACTCGAATAAATGTACCATAATATAAATT
This sequence comes from Epistrophella euchroma, assembly GCA_947049315.1. Taxonomy (NCBI): domain Eukaryota; kingdom Metazoa; phylum Arthropoda; class Insecta; order Diptera; family Syrphidae; genus Epistrophella; species Epistrophella euchroma. The sequence continues at coordinate 105,278,543 of OX346247.1, read as the reverse complement.
TTATGCATTTAATGTAAAATTTACTAAACTTTTGACTTTGAGAATACATAAATATCCAAAATAAAAACATTTATTTCTTCAATTGTTTTGACATTTCACCGAACAACTGGATTGCCATTCTTTTTGTTCTAGTTTTGTTTCTTTATTCATTCCATTCTGGATAAACATTTCGTCTATTCCATCCATTTTGGTCCTTATCCGGAATAAATAAAGAAAAACACTCTTATACTGCGTTTTTATTAGAGCAAATGAGGTAATTTCGTTGAAAATTTCAAAATTCAATTCAAAATCATCTCAATTCCCATACAAATTCAAATTTCCAAATGAGGTAATTTCAACCAAATTTGCACGAAATTCGATAGGAAATTACGTAAAACTTTTATGAACACACCCAAATGGGATCCATTCAAAGTGGATCCCATTTAAATTGACAGAATTCAATGTAAAAAAACAATAAAAACAAGCGATTGACAATCTGGACGGTCAAACAAAATTACGAAATTTGAAATGTGAACACTTTTTTTGTAATTTGCCAAATTACCTCATTTCAGCTCTAATGAAAACGCAGTATTAGAGATAATCTTTTTGGTATCAAAATCTCCGTAGTATATTTTCCCTCGGATTAGCCCTGGGCTGGAATCAGATTCCTACCGTTTATTCTCTTCTTCTAAGTGTATATTGTGGGCCGAGTCTACTCCTGTAGCTCTTTATAAAAAGCTTTGTCGTATATGAAGTACTATGTTATCTAGTTTAAGTTTAAAACAAATTGTAAGATTGTAAACCCTCTTCTTATTGAAATAAAAGTTATTGATAAAACTGGTAACTGGTCAGAGTTCTACTTTCTGAACCCTATAGTTTTACTTGCTTTCTTCGGGAATACCCTGGACACCAACGAGCTTACCTCAGCCTTAGTAAAAAAACTACAATTGATGAATCCTCCAAGAGTATCTTTTGTTATAAAATAGTTTCTCACATCAAAAACTTTCGAATGGTTGTAGGTAAGGTACCCCCTTTCTTGTCTATAGAACACACACTAGAATGGTTTAGAGCGCTGTAAGTCACTAGATCTCGAGAGTCTTCAAAATTTTCATTCAATCTACAGACCACTTCAGCCAGAAATCTAACTTGATGCGATATACCATGCTGTCTAAGGTCCTCTGCAGTCTGCTCCAAATCCTCAAAGATAATTAAAAAAAAAAAAAGTAAAAATGCTGCCTCACTTATCTCTTTCTTTACTTATCATGATGTGGGAGTGAGAAAAAAAGTCGCGCGTGGTAAGTCCAAAGTGAACACCGTCTTTTATTGGGGTAACTATTCAAAGCTATCTGGATAAATTTGTGTTGTTGTAATCCCTTGTGAAATAACAGTTGATGCAACAACTCGAGCTATCTTGAAAATTTTTGTGATAGGTGGATTGCCTATTGGACTTCCAACCGAACGGAACGCGTCCATTGATATATTGACAATTTGAAATGTCAGCTGTCAGGTTACCAAAGTGACGTTTCACTAATATCATTTTTAATTGCAATCTGTAAAATCTCTGCTCAAACTCCAAAAATGCCGCCGGCGCGACTATGGCTAAACTGGCACACAAGCGTTTTCAGCTTTTAAAAGATATTGGCACAAAATTTTAGACGATTTAGTATGACGTTAACACATTTTTAGTATGATGCTACGTTAAAAACAGGCTTTTCCAAATTTTCAACGAATTAGCATCGTATTATCTTTTTAACATTTTACTTAAGTTAAAATCGCCAAATGCCTATTTTATCTATTTAGTATCATATTAAATCCAAGTGTCACTTTGACAGCTACAATGGGGCAAAAATGGGTTGAACTGTCACTGTTTTAGGCGTGTTTAGTAGAAAATGTTTAAAACTAAGAACATTTTAGTAAAGAGTTTTAAAGTTAGAAAATTGTTAAGTAGTATCGTGCTAATACCTTTACATCTGCTAAGGTTTAAAATTTTGCGCCATTGTTTTTTTTTTGTAATTAAATTATTAAGATTATACCTACCTAATTGAATAAAAATTTCAAAACACTTCTATAATTTCATATTGTGCATGTGCAATGCAATTGGCATGTCCTCAAAGTTTGGAGCGGTATATTAAATATTTTAAGCAAATCGTACGTTCACCAGCTCTCGCTCTCGGTTTTTATAATATTTTACTATCCGGATATATCCAAACAAAATGACTTTTGATTTAATAACCTAAGAAAATTTTAATTTTTATAAATATTTTAAGGCGTGCTTCGTAGCACTTATTATCATTGTTTCTTATGCAATCGATTTTTTTTAAATATTATTAATTAATGCAGTCTGAGAAAAGTCTACTCCATAAAGTGGTTATGATAAACTTAATGTAATAAATAGGTTGTAATCAGTGTCAATGGCAAGCTACTTATGTATATGAGTTGAATTTAAACCCACTCACATCTCCTATTATATATACCACGTGCGTCAACAGTGACCATCTACTGTAGACCTAGAGGCTTTGAATATTGGTATAAGAACTTGAATTATAAGGTATCAATTCAAAGAAGTTTGTCATTTTCACAATTTTTTTGCATTAAAACTTGTTAGATAACTTGAATTTAATATCCGTTAAAAAAGGCTGCATGACACAAAACACAAAACACAGAAGTATAAAATAGCAAATGTTGTTCGTTCCTTTTCTCATCTATGTATAATGCTTGATTTGTCAAAAATAACAGTTGGAGTGTCATATGTAGGTATGTAGTTAAAAAAGTTACTTTGAGTTACTTTTAATTTAAGAAAAATTAAACTTAAAAAAATATGATTGATCCTTTACATGAAATCGGTTGAAAACAAAAAAAAAAATTCATTTGGAATTCGAGAAAAAATGCATACTACACAATTTCCAAAACTGAATTTCTTTTAACTTAATTTTTGTGCAAAATCGAATCATTATTAGAAATGTGTGCATTTTGCATTGAAAAAATGAAATTTACATATGTGGAAGGTTAGGCCCAAATGAATTTTTGTTTGGCAATAAATATTAAATAAGTCATCAGCTTCACTTGGCATCAAAATAATTACTGATTTTGCTATTTAAGTGCCCTAAATCTGAAATTAAAAATTTTCAATCTGGTTAGAAGGGTCCAATCACATCTAAGAACTTTCCAGGATGAGTTCAATGATAATGATCATTTTTTTGTAAGATAAATAATTATATTCACGGAGTTTAATTTTATTTCTTTACTTTGTAGAAATATTTTGGTAACAAATCTTTAAAACCTTTCTTTCGGACATTTGACAATTGTACGTTTAAAACCAGTTTGATATCATATATACTGGTTATTTACTGCGTTCTTGTTTCTGTCTGACCATATTGGCCCTTAAAAAAAAGTAGTCAAGCAGGGGCGGACTGCGAGTCATAGGGCCTAGCGGGACTTTAAGGAAAAGGGCCCCAAAATACATAATTACTCTCAAAATGGTTAAAAATAAAAGTTGATATGCAGAAATTGTTTCTCGATAGATCCTTAAAATAGGGCCTCGAAATATCCATAGGGGGCCCACAAACATAGTTATGAGGGCCTCGAAAAATACATAGGAGGCCCACAAACAGAATCCGGTGAGCTTCCAACGATCCATAAGGGCCTAAATTGATCAGAAGGGCCACAAACATTATTCTGTGGGCCTCGACAAATCCATAGGTGCCCTAAAAACTGAATCCAGTGGGTCTCCATAGGGGCCTAAATTGACTAAAATGGGCACAAACATAATTCTTTGGGCCTCGAAAGATCCAGAGGGGTCCCACAAACATGATTCTGAGGGCCTCAACAGATTTATATTGACTAAAGGGGCCTGCAACCGAGTTGTGGCACCACGCCCTAGTGGGTTTCAAATTATTGATCAAAAATTCATTAAAAAAAACACCATTATTTACTATAAGGTCTCTTGTGAGTGAGTTTTATGAAAAAGTTTTCTTTTAAAAAGTGGAATTTCAAGTGCTTTTTAGATATATTTTCTTGCCCTGTAGGCCCTACCGGGGAAAATCCCGAGAGCCTGGTAGGCCAGTCCGCACCTGTAGTCAAGTCTCCCGCATAATTTCAGCAATAATCACCTCGAATGTTTTTTTATTTCCATCTAAATTTGATTATATAAAGAAAAATGTTTTTACTAAATGCTATTTTGAAGTCAGCTTTCACTTCCTAAATTGTTAAATAATTATTGTTTAATTACCGGTATCATTGTCTCACATTAATTAAAGCGAATCTTAAAATTGTAAAATTTAAGTGTTTTAATTTTTCACATCAGGGCACTCGATAATTTCTTGTTTTGTAATAAGTTCAACTGAGTTTAATACAATAACATTTTAAGTTACTGTGAATCTCCCACAAATAACTTATTTCTTCAAATTAATAACTTCTGACCTGAAAAATTGTTCAATAAATATTCATCAATATCACATCATCAATAAAAAGTTACTAGCTATAATTACATTAGCGTTTCAACACATCATGAGCAAAAAAAAAAAAACTACAAAACCCAATACCGATAAGCTGCTGCATTGCTGTCAGTGGCAATGACATTCACCGTAATTAACTTAGACAGTATAGTTGTCACGTCATTATGAATGAATTTGGTTCAACAACTTGTCTTACATAATACCTTCATTGCAACTACATGCAATAAAGTTATTAGACTTCCTCGGAATATGGATTGTGTATAACCAGTCGAGTCATGCGGAATCACATGAAGATATTTCATGTCCTCGGTTTTTGTACAATTTCTTTGGACAACTTAACATATCAGGGACGGAATGCAGTTGAGAAAATTCTATTGATTTGGTCAATCATTTGTGCATTGGCTGTTATACCACTGACCTTGACAGTAATTGTGATCAAAAACAAAATCATATATGTGGAAAATGGTTTCGGTGAGTTCAATGACATTGCGAAATATGTCAGCTTGTTGTTCGCTTATCAAGTTTCATTGATTGAGGCAATCGTCAGTCGGGAACATGATCGATTGTTTTGGATCAAATTTATTCTTTTGCGGAAAACTAGGCCTCAGAAATTTGTTGAAAATCCATTTCTAAGATATAAGCTCCTTTTCTGGCTTCTATATGGATATTTTTGTATAAAGATTATTTTCGAGTCCGGATTTTCTGTGGCAATTCGTCATCGAAAGCAATGGCTAATTAATTGTTTTATTTTAACATCACTCGGTATAATAGCTGCATTTTATTTTCCCCCAGATCTGATCCGGATTGGATTTCGAAACATAAATACAAGTATTACAAAAACAACACAAGATCCAGGTCTGATTTGAATTTCAAAATCCATTTTCTGAACACTTTCCTAGCAATATTTTAATTTTATAAGTTGGTACCACTGCTGAAATTTACAAAAAAGCCTCAATAAAATTAAAATTTCTCGAAATCAAACACATGCCGCCATCATTCCAATTTTTTTATGAGTTTTTTCTTCATTTAATAGAGCCGACGCGTCGCGAGGCACGGAAAAAATACATAAAAACTATTAACTTAATGGAAATAAAACTAAAAAAAATGAAACTGTTCCGTTTTTAAACATTCGCTCTTCCTTAGATACCAAATTAGGCTCTCCCAAACCAACGCGATTAATCGCTGCGACTAAAGAAAACAACAATAACAACACGTGGTTGTCAAACAAAATAACACGTTGTTGTTATTGTTTTCTATTGTCGCAGCGATTAATCGCGTTGGTTTGGGAGAGCCTATTTCAAACAAGATTTTCAGAAAATTTTCCTTCTGTCAATTTTATTGTGCAAATAAAGCCAACTGTGAGAAATAAATACATTTGTGATCCAGTTTGTTTTATTATCATGATCTGATCCGGATCCGATCTGGGGGAAAATAAAATGCAGCTAAATAACTACTTTGAGAGCTATGCAAGTAGCTTTGTTTATGGAATTAATAAGAGCTGAGATAAATGAATTACATCTTCAGCTAAAATGCTTGAGTAGAATTTCAAAAAAATCACAAAAATGATGTTTAGTTATCAATTGATCTATGAAATGTTGGAACATCTAAAGGATGCATTTGGTTGGTCTATGGCATCGAATTTTATCAAATCTTAAACAATTATTTTGACTAATTTTTATTGGACATTTGGGATAATTTACAATGTTGACGAGTTAGTTGGTATGATGGGCTGTTGATGTTGTTTTCGTTAAATTAATTATTTTAAGAGTATCTGCTGTTGATACCGGCGAATGGTAAGTGATGCGAAAATGCAATTTTATTTAATTTTATATTGTTAAGTCCAAATACACATCCTACCATGTGCATCGACTGCAGCATCCAATAGAAAGCTGGAGATTGTCCATATTGGTAACTATAAACACAAGAAATAGATTCAATTAAACTCAAATTTAACTATTTCTTTTTAATTTCAGATTGAAAATTTTTCTTTGCAAATATTTTATCAGAAAATTGAAATCAGTGAGATATCTTGTAAAATAAAGTTTACGACTGGGTCGCATGTATATTTGCCAACTTGTTTAATATTTAAATGAGGTTAGTTCAGGGTGGGGCAAAAGGTATGAACCGGTTTTGACTGGCTGTCGCTTGGCCTGTGGTTGTTGTAGGAAAAGGGGAGGGGTCTCGTTGTAGCAGTGAGAGAGTCTAGTTTTTAGTAGCAACCATAGTTTGGGCGGTAGAGCATCGTGGGTTTGCTGTTAGGACTTTTTTTGAAAATGGCCGTTCTCTGTTATCGCCACGCAGAGAGCCTTCCCACAGCGCTTCAATATCCCTGTTGGGTGAAACGTCCTGGCGGTAATGCAACCCAAGGTAAATTCACCAGAGGCCACTTCACTCCCCTAAAGTGACTGTATGGTGTGCAGTATCCCAATTTTAGATTATTGGCCTTACATTTTCGAGGATAATGGGTGAACCGTTACTGTCACCGCTGAGGTCTATGTGACAATGTTGAAAAAGTTTTTTGAACCCGAGCTGGAAGAATTGAGTGAAGCAACTAATCTGGGAGACATCTGGTTCCAACGGAACGGGGCTACATCCCACACTGCTGGATTCCAATGGCGAGATTGAGGCAAGTGTTCCCCCAGCGCCTCGTCTCTTTTGAGCGGTGACGTGGAGTGGCCTGCGCGCTCAACAGATTTGAGCATTTGTAATTTTTTTTTTGGGGTAGGTACATAAAGGAAAAAGTTTTTAAACTTCGTCCAAATACCCTGGATGAACTTAAGGACAGAATCATAGAGGAAGTTACGGCAATATACCCATCGAAATGTGCAGAAGTACGGTTGAAAACTTCAGAATTCGCCTTCAAGAGTGCATCGTGGCTGATGGCCGCCACCTACGTGATATCATCTTTAAAACTTAATGTAAACAAACTAGATTCTGTACTGAATTAAACAATGAAAACATAATTTCTGTAAGTTTTATTGTTTTTGTTTTACATCCCATTAAAACCGGTACATACACCTTTTGCCCCACCCTGTATTTGGACCTATTATCGTGAAAAGGAGGTGTATAAAGCATTTTGCGATACCTAAAGGCTTTAAGGCTTTACTCCGAAAGAGGTGAACGATTCACTCGAAGTGTTTTAAATCGCTCTAAAAGTTTTTCACATACAATTTTTATTTGTCGAAACTCTAAACTAAATTCAATCAACCAGGAATTGGTCAAAGGACATTAAATGGCACAAATTGCTGTATAAATAAATTTATGCTATTATAAACTATATACCTAATAAAAAATACCTTAGAACTACAATATTCTTCAGAAGTACCTAATGGGTCGGAGATCGAATAAAGACCCGGATAAGTTTCATCGTCGTTAATCACGAATATGTTGGGTTTTATTTCAGATACCTAATAATAATTATGTTTTGAATAATTGAATTGTTAATTGCAATGCAATTAACAATTTTAAGTCTTTGCTTATATAATAATGATGTAGGTACCTCCCTCCCAACTGATGATTTCATTTGCCGATTTGTTTAACTTAAGGGGGCGTATTTTGTGGCATGGTGTTTTGTACCTTTGTTTGAACTCTCTAATACGTTTCTATACATATTTTAATAGATAACAAAATTAGTTACATATGTATGTATGTTTGAATAAGTTTCCTCAAAATAAATAGAGATTGTTTACGGTTTACAATTACAAGTTTTATTGCGCTTTTAAAATATTTAATGTACCATAATTATTATTATTATTTAGTTAATTAATGAAATAAGTCACGATTTTTTAGTTGCTCTTTACATCATCAAATAGGAAGTGATAGATTTTTTTAATAAATTTTATGAGCTAAATTCTTTTGTAAAATAACTAAAAACAAATAAATTTGATGGCACAACAACTCATGAAGAACCAGGGCCTAGTGCCTTACAACTCTCAACCATTCCTGTGTGCGTATCTGCAGGAATAGAGGGGACCTACAATTTATTGCCGAATCCGAACGGCTAAAGTTAGAGGAACCTATGCCAATAACACTAACACAGGAATCGTTGAGAGTTTTAAGTCCCTAGGCCCTGGCTATATAATCAGCATTTTGCTGTCGCGCCAAATATGATAAAAAAGTATATTGCATGTGCCCCTTAAAAAAGTAAAAAAAAACTAGATAAAAAATTTAGGCTGTAGTTAAACTAGCACGTCTGTTCAACTATAACTATAATAATAAATTATACTATGAATCAGCTCAATTATATGACTTCTCAGATCCAATTGCACCAATTTGATATATTCTAATGATTCAATACGGCTTTTATGAATTTCGCAAGAGTCTTAAAGTCACTTTTAAAGCAAACTCAATAGGTAGTCTTGTATTATTAAAAATTTATTGTAAAAAGAAAAAGTACAATTATAATGTAAGAGGTGTTTAATCGCATAGACGCCCATAATAATTATGCTCCTCTGGTCAATTCAAGAATCTGTCAAATAATAATCGATAACCTCCAAGACTAAGTATATTTAAATTACGACTCAGAATGATAATAAATAATGTTCACTAACTTTGACATCAAAGAAACGATCATAAAATCAAATTTAGGTTAGAAAAATTGATTGTCTTTGGTAGACATAAATAATTATCAACAATTTTCTTTGTTTATTCAAAACAGTCAAGTCAATAGAAAAAGGTATGGTTAAGTTCATAGCATAATAACATAATTTATTTGACGCAGGATCGAAGTGCAATTATTTGACCGCCATAAATTTATTGAATATTTTCAAACCTTCGATGCCTAATAATGTCTTGTCTCAAAGTTAATTGAAAAATGATTGTTTACCTTTCATTTGAACAAATTTATTAGATAAATGGTTTTCTTTTTTTTTTTGAAGCAATACTTTATGAAGGCGTGTACCAACAAAAGTTTAAAAGCATATTAATTTCCACAACCAAAAAATTAACATAATATACCATTAAGCAGACAATCAGTTTGACGATCTAATAACGAAAAATCACTGATTGACAGGTACATTGTGAATAGCGTGAGTTAAACATTAAAAAAATGCATTTTATGTTAATTTTTAAGTAATTCAAAAGTTTTCCCAACATTGCCGTTGCTTTTGATTCAGACAACACCACCTATAGCTGTATACCAACTTCAATTTGTGGCAATTAATGAGTTCAAGAAAAAAATACGGATTAATTTTAAGATGCTTGAATGATTTTTGTTAAGTGCGTGTGGTGTTATAGGTACACAATAATACAGTTGCAGTTCGACTAAAACGAACTCAATTTTATTTCTAGATAACGGCTATGCTGCAAGGGATTATTAGTCGAAAATTTAGTTTCAGTATGGTTAACCTAACGATATGGAAAAAAAAATGTCTATAAATATAAATTTGATAGCAAAACAGCTCATGGAGAATCAGAGATTTACTACAACTCTCAACAATTCCTGTTTGAGTGTCTGCAGGAATAGAAGAGACCTACAGTTTACTGCCGAATCCGAACGGCTGGTGGTGAAGGAGACACCTACTCTTAGAGGATTTTACACTTCCTCGCAAGGGGCAGTAGCCCTGAAAAACATTTTTTGTTTTCTAGGTGGCAGAGATTGGGAATCGAACACAGACCTCTGGCATGACAGTACAAAGCACTAACCATTACACCAAGGACTACTATGAAAAAAATGTAGTTCCCAATAAAATCTACATATTTAATACGGGACTTAAAAATTTATTTTATCGAGCAAGTTTAATCGGAATTAGTTTTTTTTTTTACTAAAATATAAATTCTAAATATTAGCTTTATTTTTGTATCAAAATAATTCCAGTGATTTTAATTTTTAAACGTCTCAAAACTAACAATTAAAATTTGTAATTATAGTTTTAATAATAGGCGTCTGGTTTTAAATGAGTGACATTTAAAGCCATTAATAATATTTTATTGCGCTGAAAATTAAACGAATTGTTTTTGTTTTCTCCTTTTGTTACGATTGTTAATATTGCAACTGCTATGCGTTTTTGTTTTTTAATAAGAGGGCTAAAAGAAATTTTGTAATAATTTTTAGTTCGTTCTAAAAAAATATATATAACTACCTACAATTTCTACATTATGTAAATTTATTATTTGTGTCGTTTTTTTTAGTATGGCAAGTCTGAATTTTTGTTTTTTGCATCTTGATTAAATTATAAATTGAGACATGAGAGCTTAATTTCAGGTTTATTGTGTCTTGATACTTACCTAATACTTTAAACAAACCTGTTTAAAATTTCAAGTCTCTATTTAATCGGAATTTAAGTTTTAAAATTTGTAACGAACAGAATGACAGTGTGATAACTTTCTACATTCACACTCTCTTAATTTTCGTGACCACAGACAAAAGAAATTCATTAAAATTACTTTATCATCCAATATTTTAATATTATTAAAAACAAAAGATCATAGATAGAACATATTTACATATACATTAGACTGATTCAAAAGAATCTCCGATTTTTAATGCCACTAGCTTTTTAGTTAGGGTTTAGTGAAATAATAATCTTGTAAAATTTCAGCCATTTAGATTAAGAGCGACCTCTAAGCTCATCGCAAATTTCTTTTTACTTGCGATATAGGTACTAGGGCCACAGTACACATATAGAAGGTAATATCTTCCGAGTTTTCATTTTTGTTCAGTTCTGCGCATGTCATGTATTTTGTTTTTGTAAGGGTCACTGCGATTCGGAAACACTTGTGTTTTGTTTTTGTAAATTTTGACAGGCAGGTCACTGTAATTTTCGAAGATGCGAAACCTTCAATATGTGTACTGTGCTATAGGGCAAGTTATGGATTCATGCAAAAAATCGAACTCGAGATAACAATCACACTTGACATGATAGAGAAGACAAAAAAAGTGGGTCTCGCAATTCTGTCCGTCTGTCTGTCTGTCTGTGGACTCGTCTACAGCCTAAACCCATGGGCCGATTTTAATTTTACTTGGTATAAAGTGTTTTCGGGACATTACCCCGAATCTTATCTTATTTTTCTCAAAAATGCATCCGATTTTTCTAAAAAAAAAATCAATAAATTTTATTAGGTATATGCTACCTTTTTCTAAAAATTAAATTCCCAAAAAATGGTTTTAAATGGTACCCCCCATAGAACAATTTTTTTTTATTTTCGTTTTTCTAGAAAAGGAATAAACTGATTTTGATAATTTTTTTTATGGAGAATCTTCTGAAAAATTTAAATAGTATCGTTTACCAAAATTTTCAATTTTTTTTTTTTTTATTTTTAAAAAAAGTTTCAAAATTTTTTTTTGAAAACCAAATAATTCGAAAACGACTTTGTTGATTTTTATGAAACTTGGTAACAAGCGGTTTTTTATAGTCAAAATTAACGGTACCTTCCATATAAATGTTAAAAAACCGTCACAGGAAACATAAATTTTGTCGAAAACGACTATTACGATTTTGATTAAAATTGTTCTAAATACTAATATTAGTATGGTCTACGATCTGCCAAAATCAAAATTTACAGTTAGCCATTATTAACAGTACCTCTCATAGAACCATTTTCTTTATTTTGGACTATCTCATTATGTGTGTTACCGATTTAAATTAAATTTTTTATGCAAGACTTCTTAAAAGTTGAAATAATTCTACATATCAAAATTTTTAAAAAACAAATTTTGGATTTAAAAAAAAAATCAAAACTTTTTTTGAAAATTCAACATTTCAAAAACGGGTACATAATTTTTTTCGAAATTTAATTTTTAATTCAACATAAATAAATACTAAAAAATTGTGTACCAATTTTTTTTTCTTAAAAATGTTTACAAAATTTTATATATGTATAAAAAATTAATTTTTAAATAAACCGCTCCTACGATTTAAAATTTTCTTTATTATACAACAAAATTTAATATTATGATTGCATCTTATAGCTGACATTTTAAACAGGGATTCCAAGAAACTATGGAATTAATCATCAACTTCAATAACTTTGGAAGGAGTACTGTAATTGAAAAATTAGTTAAGGATGTTTTTAAAGATTATTTGATTCCCTTTAAGTATATGTACGTCTCAATTATTTCCCTACGATGATCGACTGTAAGGTTATAAAAAATGAAGCAAACAAAAAAAAACTTTCCATACAATTTGTATGGAAAAAAGAAATTTTCGATGAGCGACCTCTAAATATTAATCTAAGCGGCTGAAATTTTACCAGGCTTATTATTTTAATAAACCCTAACTACAAAGCTAATGGCATTAAAAATCGGAGACATTTTAATTTTTTTGAATCAATTTAATATACATGTTAGGTAAACTTATTAAAAAAATAACTCAATCCCCTATTAAATAAAGGCTATCAAGTTATAATATGATTACTATCGATGTGATGAAAAAAAATAAAATACACGACTGGGTCACACGAACTTGCTCTTGTAGTAATAGTTTCTTGGAATTTTAAAGATTGAGTGTAATATAAAACACATAGTTAATAATAATATGTATATGTATTTATACATTTAATAAATTGAAAAATGGAGACTTGAATATGGAAAAAAAAGCATGAAACACGTTCTTTAAGTTCTTTGAATTGATAAAACAAGTACTTAAATTGTTTAAATCTCAGAAAGAAGAAAAACTGTGCACATGCAGACAAAATTGGAGCGGTTTTCTTAAAAATAATTTTCAATAAACCTATACAATTTCTTAATAATTTCAAAAAAAAAATCATCAACGCGTTTTCAAAAATTTGACTTTTCAAAAAAAAAAAAAATTGAACTTTTTTTAAAAATCCAAAAATCATTTTTTGAAAATATTTGTATGCAGAGTATTATTCACATAGGAGCCTCAAAGTTAAAATTTTGATCAAAATCGGAGAAAATTGAAAAATAAAAAACGGTTTTATGACAGGTACCGTTAATAACGGTTTTTTTTAATTTTTTTTTTTAAATCAAAATGCAAATTTTTCAAAACGGTTGTATGGCGAGTACCGTTATTTTTTGAGCTAAAAAAAATCTCGATTTCCCCTCTTGGAAATCACTTAAAAGAATTATTTATTCAAAAATTAAAATAACTTTTAACGGCCTTTATCCACAAAAATTGACGTGTCGTCCCGGCGATCTAACTTGGACTCATCAGTTTTTTGGTGAGGGCTGATTTATTTGTTTTAATTGCTTTTTTATGTTTATGACGCAAAAAAAAGGTGGCCATTGATTTTATTTAACCTTTATTTTGTTGAAAAAAGAAGTACCTTTCGTTATTTTTTTTAATTTCTCAAAAGTTAAGAAAGATTTTTACATCTGGTTTTCAGAATTTGACTAAGAATTGATAAGAGTATTAAATATTAGAAAAAAAAATAGTGTCACTTAATTTCACAACATTTTGAACAAAATTCACATTTTTTTTTTTAAATGTGTTTACTTTGAAATTTAATTTCTCAAAAACTATTCACTTAAGCAACTTGATTTAAAAAGCAAATAAAAAATAGAATATAAGCTTTCAAAAAAGTTATAACCATAATGTTAATTAATTTAATTTTCACATTTTAATCAAAATGTGTTTGAATAAAAACAATTTCACTGAAAACAAAAATAGCTTTTCCGTAAATCTAGTTCTAACTAAGTCAATAATATGGCTGCAACATTATAGATAATATTTGACAACAGAACAGATTAAAAAAAAAAATAATTCAATCCAACTCAATATTTGCAGATTTGTAAGTACATAAGATTGATTCAAAGATTTCATAAATTATTTCTTTTTATATAATGGGACCTATTGAAATTGGTAATGGAAATAACATCGAATATATTAGATATCTATTCCTATTCAAATTATCTTCTACTCTATAATCAAAACAAAAAAACATTTATTGGGACCGGTAAAAAGCTCTACCAAAAATGATTCATCTACCAGCCAGTAAACTTAAGCGCTTCTTTTTTTCTATTGTTCACTAAAACAAAAACGCTACTTGTTTTGTCATATTGGCGAAATTATTTATTGCTGAAACCGACACCAACAGAATATGTATTTTACTTCTTTTTTTTTCTTGTTTTTTTTTTTTTTTAAACGACACATTATGCATCGAAGGAGTTAGTCCAGAAGATACTAGGGAAAAGTTCGTATAAAAGATGTTAGATAATTTTAATAAGAATCATTTTTAATCTGGCAGATTAACCCATATTTTTTTTTAATGAATCATCTAGAATAAATCATGTCTAAGACAATCCGCAAGTAATCAACGGCAGGATAACCATAAACATAATCATCAAGGGAACACTGGATGAAAAATCCCAAAAATTGCGAGTACTATACGATTGAATGTTTCAGTTTCAGCCAAGAGATGCCAAATACAGTTGGCTATTTTAGTAGAACACTGTCGATAAAAATACCAGTAACATATTGAAAGATTGTATGTAGAAAATCATTTTGAAGGCTTTATTTTTAATTCTATCCAAGAGATTCAAGCGACAGGAGCACCTGCCCAGATATTATAGAATTATATATTCCAACTTTGGAGCCAGATCAGGGGCCCTACTATGTAACTCGATTTTACTTTTGATTCTATTCGAAAGTTAAATCCGATTCTACTTTCAAATGGTATACTACTTATGAAAATAGAATCGGATGCGAGCAACTGGCTGAACAGAATGGTGACGGAGACGGAACTGCAGCCGGAGCTGGAATAGCTGTCAAAATATTGAATACACGCAAATTCAATATTGCGAACACAACGGAACGTAGACGCATACGGAGCTGCAGACGCAGACGGATGTGTTCACTAACTGCCTGAACAGAATAGAATGACGGAACTGGAGCCGCAGACGGAACTGGAAGAGCTGTCAAAAAGTGTCGTACGTTATTTTTTTTACGTGCCCACAATGCAGCTGTACAGCTTTAAAAGTATTTCGGAGAAACACAAAAGAATATTCTTGTGTACAAGCTCAGAATTCACATTTTTTGTTTCCAATAATTTTCCTTTTAATAAATAATTTTTTTCGCGATACAAATAACCACAATATTTTTTTCCGACCCAAAAAGTTGTTTTTTTTCATCATACAAATTGAAACGTCAAAATTGCCGTACGTGAAAAGTTAAAAGTTGGTGAACTCTTCCGTTTGCGTCTGCAGCTCCGTATGCGTCTACGTGTTCGCAACATTGAATTTGCGTGTATTCAATATTTTGACAGCTTTTCCAGCTCCGGCTCCGGTTCCGTCTGCGTCACTAGACATGTGTAACGCAGCGCTGAGTTGGCGCAGTGAGTTGAAGCAGCAGCTGAGTTATCTGCGCTGATACATTAATGTGTTACTCAATAACTCAAAAGCGCCAAAGCGCAATTTGTCAACTCAGATTCCCAACTCAAGAATTAAATAGTTTTATTTTGTCTGTGGAAGCGCAGCGCCAACTGTGCCACACAACACACACAGATGAAGGTGAACGATGAAGCAAATGAAAAAAGCGCTTTGCGTAGCTCATTTTGATATGCTTTTATACAAGAAATTCATGTCTATCTGTTGGCGCAATTTCTCAATTGTATACGTATTACGTAACAACCCTTTCCCAAATGTCTCAACTCTCAACGTTGCCGATCGCGATGACAAATACACTGTGTGTCACTTGTTCACACCCACTCTTTTCAGAACCGTTTTGCACAAAGAACATCTTTTTACCATTCGGTAGTAAAAAGAATGACTTTAAACAAGCGACTTGCACTGTGCACATAAAAGGTTCTACAATCGGTCAACCAACCTACTTACTATCTCTATACTCTATACACAACACCAACACTGTAACACAACTCTCTCTACGTAAATCAAATAAAATGTATAGCTGACCTGCGCCAAGGAGTTAGTGGGTTATTGTGTATCTTACGAAGCAGGAAAAAAAATTGCGCCAAGGCGCAAGTCAGTTACTAAGTTACGCTGATGCAGTAGGGTGCGCTTGAGTTAATGTATCAGCGCACGATTTTTTTGCTGAGTTACCCATGTCTATGCGTCACCATTCTGTTCAGCCAGTAACTTTTAACTTTTCACGTACGGCACTTTTGACGTTTCAAATTGTATGAAAAAAAAAGACTTTTTGGGTCGAAAAAAATATTGTGGTTATTTGTATCGCGAAAAAAATTATTTATTAAAACGAAAATTATTGGAAACAAAAAATGTGAATTCTGAGCTTATACACAAGAATATTCTTTTGTTTTTCTTCAAAATACTTTCAAAGCTGTACAGCTGCATTGTGGACATGTAAAAAAAATAACGTACGACACTTTTTGACAGCTCTTCCAGTTCCGTCATTCTATTCTGCTCAGCCAGTAATGCCAATTATTTCCTATGAAGTTTCCAAATTTAGAAGGAGTCTCGCATAGTTTTTTGACACAAGTCAAGTAAATAAACCAAAAGCAATTATTAACATCTGTGGAAAATGGAATCTATCGTGAAATTTTATAAAACGCCAATCTAATAACAAATAAATAAATATGGACAGTGTCGCAATTATGGTTCAATTCCGAAGAAAAGCTGGACCGCATTGAACAAGTTCAACGGAATATCCGAGAAAAATCCAACATAAGAGCTCAGCTAAAAAAGGTTCACTTATCTACTGAAAATTTATATGTAAAACATTTTTAATGCAATAAAAACTACCGCCTTTCAATTCAAAAGATGCTTTCATATATTCGCTACGCAACGTGTCCGATCTTATCATTCGCAGAAGGCAAATTTCTGTTCCAAATATTATTGTATTTAAGTTAGTATTTTTATGAAATATTCAACTCGCTAATTTATAACTTCCGTTTATTTAAAATTTTGAAAGACAAATGTCTTCCTTCGACCTTGCTCGCAAATACATTTGATATAGAATGATTATTTCCGATCTCGGACGACTTTGACATTCACGTTAGAATTAGGGATAGTACCTACCAAATTTCCGAACAAAACAAAAAAAAGTTGGCAGTACTAGAGCTGTTTGATTTTCGTTTATTAAAACTAGCAAATCGAGTTACACAGTTCCGATTTTGCAAATTCGAATATTTTTGCTTTAGAATCGAATTACATAGTAGGACCCCAGAAGAAATGAAAAATTTCTTTCATCGTTGCCATCAACAAAATAATTTAATGGATTAGAAGAATATGAAAATAAAAGAAAGTTGGGGACGAAACAGAACCCTGGGGCATACCAATATTTATTTTAATTATTGATACACTCGAAACCCCAATTCAATTCAAATTTGTTTTTTTTTTTTAATAACGAGCTTACAAACAAAATAAGCAAAATTCAGAAGAAAAAACACTTTTTATTTTGTATATTCATTTTGGATCCTATGAAGTACATGTGTGTAAAATCAAATTGTTAGATTTTTTTTAACGAGATATACATACGGGAAAAATCAAAATATTTTTTTAAAAAAAAGTTAAAACCTTGTTTCAATTTCGCCCTTAAAAATTTAGGCTGGGTTTATTACAATCATTTGGACATTATAGGCAAGAAGTTTTATCATAATTGTTGCAGCCGTTTTCGAGAAAAATTAAATAAATCATTCATCTTTGAATGGGATCTATCTAAATATTCTAAATGAGCTAAACTGAATTTTCTACTCTAGGCAATAATCACATAAAAGTGTTATATTATGCTTTATACCAAATTTAAAGCAAAGTCCAAATCATTTAAGTTCTATCGAGATGTGGATAGGGAAAGAGACCTACCGACAACTCACAGCCGGCCGGTATGACGAAAACCACTCGTTTGGTTGGACTACATCAACGTAATGTTATTTTTGATTAAAACCTCGACTTTTGTTTACACAAACCCAATACTAAAAATAATAGCCCTATTGAGCAAGTAATAATACAATTTTTGTTTAGATTAAAAATTGTAAACAAAACGGGCATTGTGTACTGTGCTTTTTGATAAGAAAATTTCATCTCGATGGGCAAAGTGTTATCTCGAATCAAATGAAATTGTATTTAAGCAATTAAAGTTACGTGCGCTTCTGACAGTGGATATGGATCCAGAGTATTGAGTAAATGGGGAGTTCAATTAAATTTTTTAATTTACTTTTTTAGGAGAAATTAGACCGATAAATATTGATACAAATAAGTTTGTTACATTGAATACCTTTCTTTTTTACACAAGTTTTAAGCTTTTTTACACAATTCTATTTTAGAGCATTGATTGCAGTAGCAGTACCTCAAAAGTTGGAGTTTAAATAATAATTTTACTGCTATTGGCTTGTATATTGAAAATGAAACTTTTTTTTTATTGAGATAATCACAAAACACACATTAAAAAGCATTTTTTATTATTATTTAATTTGAAATCGGAGTTGAATAACTTTTCCGTTCAAGGGCAAAGATTGAACCATGTCGTTTTATTTAAACAATTTTATAACCCTATAAGTTTTATTGGCTAGTGTTGTTTGTATAATTAGTTTCAGGTTCCTCAAAACCATTATTTAAGACCATATCACTTCACGAATATAATTGGAGTTTCAACTTATCAATCAGTAGTCATTTTGGATATCTTTAAGGCCAATGTCACACGAGCGTCCAAATGGGCGAACTTCCTTGATAAATCAAATTATAGAATTAGTGGATGAAAATTCAAAAAAACGGCCACTACCGCCTTCCCTGTTGTAATGAGCCCTATGAAATGTATAACATTTTTCTAGAGAGGAGTTGGGGCAGTAACAATGTAGAATATTGTTTTTTTTTTTAATTCTGAAAATTTTCATCAACTTTTGAATTTAGAATACTTTTTTGCTTATACATTGATTAAATAACCTCCATCGCCTCGCTTGTTAGGTTTATACCTATAAAATTGCCAGCATTATTTTAGGCAAGGGTTCAGGGAATAACTTTGCATAATAAGTTGCTCAAATTTCGGAAATTTTACATCAACTGTTCAATTTAGAATTCCGAAATCAAATTAAATTGCTCTCAAATTACGTTTTTAGGGTGGAAAGTGGCTACCTTTCCTCAAAAATTTTTAAACACGATTATAGCCATTTTATCTTTCTTTTAAGATCTTAACCTTGAAAATCGGATTATTACAACGAATGATATAATTAAAAAAAAAAAAAAGCTGAACTTTGAAAATTTCCACAATTTTGTAATCAACGGACTTCTCTGCCTCTCTCTCCACTAATAGACTACCGAGAGCAATGAACAAAACACACTTTTTTTATGCAATTTTTCCGATTTCTCGATTAAATTAAATTAAAATGATGAATTTAAATGATAGCTATAACTGGCGCCTTACAATCTGCGCGGCATGAGAGTCAAACAATCGACAAAAGTATGACGCGCGAACGAAACCAATAAGTGGACGCTCGTGTGTCCATTCCTATAAGTTTTCTTGGTTCTCAGGACGTACTTCCAAATGGACGCGCGGAAAAAGACAGACGCTCGTGTGACATTAGCCTTAAACTTTAAACTGCTGGCAAAAAAAATTGAACGACTGGATCTCACGAAAACTTGCGGTTTTTTTGTTCAAATGGTTTGGAATTTTAAAGATTGTATATCTACATTTAGAGACATTGTTGTTGAAAATAGGTAATAATAAAAATATACTTCACTATATTATTTAAATCATATAAACTAGAGAATATGGAAACGGAAAGTCATTCTTTGAATTTCTAAAATAACTCTTTAAAGTTTTAATCTCAAAATAAATAAAACGCACGACTGGATCGCACAAACTTGCTCTTGTAGTAAAAGTTTCTTCGAATTTTAAAGATTGAGCGTATTAAAAGTAAATAATTTTTTTAATGGGATCCTCAAGTTTAAACTAATATTATACATTATAGAGCTTAAATTGGAAAATTATTAAAAATCAACATTCGAAATAAATTTATTAAAAAAGTCTTCTTAAATAGTTTTGAGAGCTAAATAAAGTACACCATCTGATTTCTTTAACTAATCTTAGTTTCTGAAAAAAAAATTAAAAATTAGAGGAGCGGTTTTTTTTTAAATTAGTTTTTTATATAAAAAATTTTGTAAACATTTTTAAGAGAAAAAATTGGTACAAACTTTTCTTAGTATTTATTTATGTCGACTTAAAAATTAGATTTCGAAAAAAATTATGTAACCGTTTTAGAAATATCGAATTTTCAAAAAAAATTTTGATTTATTTTTTAAAAGTCCAAAATTTGTTTTTTTTATAAATTTTGATATGCAGTATGATTTCAACTTTTGAGAAGCTTTTGTATAAAAAATTTTATTTAAATCGGTTACACACATAATTAAATAGTCCAAAATAAAGAAAATGGTTCTATGAGAGGTACCCATTAATAATGGCTGACTGTAAATTTTGTTTTTGGCAGATCGTAGAACATACTAATATTAGTATTCACAACAATTTTAATCAAACTCGTAGGAGTCGTTTTCGAAAAAATTTATAGTTTCTGTAACGGTTTTTTAACATATGGGGAAGGTACCGTTAATTTTGACTATAAGAAAAAGTTTTGTAAAAAATATTTTAGTTAATGTTATGCCAAGTTTCATAAAAATCAAATAAATAGTTTTCGAAATATTTGATTTTGAAAAAAAAAAATTTTGAAACTTTTTTTTGAAAATCCAAAAAAAAATTTTTTGGAAAATTTTGGTATACAAAACTATTAAAATTTTTCAGAAGATTGTCCATAAAAAATTATCAAAATCAGTTTATTCCTTTTCTAGAAAAACGAAAATAACAAAAATGGTTCTATGGGAGGTACCATTTAAAACCATTTTTGGAAATTTAATTTTTACAAGAAGGTAGCATATACCTAATAAAAATGTATTGATTTTTTTTTTAGAAAAATCTGTCGAGCCATTTTGAGAAAAATGCGAAAAAAAAATTATATGGCACGTACGGTTATTTTTGGTCCTAAAAATAAAAGAAAAAAATCGTGTCGGGGTTCCCGAAAACACTTTATACCAAGTTCAATTAAAATCGGCCCATGGGTTTAGGCTGTAGGCGAGTCCACAGACAGACAGACAGACAGACGGACAGAATTGCGAGACCCAATTTTTTCGTCTTCCCTATTATCGTAATGTCAAGTTTGATTGTTATCTTAAGTTTAAATTTTTTTACGAATCCAAAACTTGCCATATAGTACCTATATATTGCAAGTAAAAATGTCTTTCTTAAAATAATATAAATTTATGCAGAGGTGGAATCGCCATAAAGGCAATTGTTGATCATCGAACTGAATGATTTAGCTCCACGTAAGGTGATTATCAAATTGACTATCATTTTTTTTTGCCATGTTTTCTGTCACTTTCACACATTTTGTTTAATTTTTTGAGAGAGATACATAGGTTGCGTTAGATTCTGCACTAATCGAAAGTTTAGTGAAAAATAGAGAAAAAGATAAAAAAAGTTAAAATTAAAATAAGCGAACGGTAATGTATAATTCAATGCAATTTTTCTATGAGGCGAACGTAACGAGAAATGACCACAAAAAAGTTCAATTGCTGAGAATCAACTTAAGGAATAAAGGAAATATTATGGCACTTCCTAATCGAATGTCCCTATGAGACTTTTTATGAATATTCAGTAGTTAATTATTTTCAACACATAGGCATCCTAAATAAAAATGTTGGTTAAACTCGGTTAAGTCGAAAATAAAACACAAATAACTTTTCTATGATAATTGGTAGGCAACGTTTATATCAGTGTTTTTAAAAAAAATTTCAACACGAAAATGTTCATCAAAATCTTAAGAGTCATTTTTGAGATGAATTATATTTTTCATAACGGTTTAATGGTAGTTACCGTAATTATTGGAACCGAAGAATTCAATTTTGCTTCTAGTAAACCACTTAAGTTCAAAACTTCAAGAAAATCAATTCTTTAATTTAGGCTGTAGTTCGAGGTACAAACAGGCTAACGGAATTGCGAGCCACACTTTTTCCGTCTATCCTATGTCATCATAATGTTAACTTTGAACAAAATCCCTCCCAAATATATCGCCTGTCTATTAAAACAGCTTGGATATGGACTGAAATTCGTGAATATTTGCCCAAAGGCTTAGTATTATAAGAGAAGTTTTAAATATATTAAGCTCTTGCTATTTAAAAATTTTTGAATTAAACATTTTTTGAGCTACCCAACCAACTCTATTTTATAGTAAAGCGTCTTTGGTATTATTAGATACAATATTTTTTTTTTGTGAAATTTTGACTCTTCGAACTTTTGCATTTCGAAACATAGTTTTTTGGAAATTCGACTTTTCGAAATCTTGATTTCCGGAAATTTTTTTTAATGTGAAAATTTTTCGTTCAATACTGTGTAACTCTGTTACTAGATATTTCAAATTATGAAAAATTTTTGTAGGCCCTAAATTAGAGTTGCAACAAAACTGTATTTGACTATATGAAATTTTGATTCATTAAGTTGGTCTACCCTTAATACAGAATTTGATATTTTTGAATTATATTTTAAAAGGTATTACAAATTAAATAAATAAAACGCACGACTGGGTCGCTTCGACCTGCTCTTGTAGGAAAAGTTTCTTCGAATTTTAAAAATTGACTGTAATATAAGTAATAAGGATATATAATTAATAATACAAGTATCGTCCTGTGTCGAAGTTCGACTCTTTCAATTTCGCAAACAATTTGTTTGAAAATATTTAAGGAAAAAAACATTTTTTTTTCAAATATGCACAGTGCTCGACGGTACAAAAACAAAAATGACCCACATTGTGTAAATGCGTGTCGCAAATAAAAATAATTGTATGCAATATTATTCACACTTGATAGGACCTTCAGAGTAAATTTTTTATTAAAATCGGTTGAGAGGTTAATGATTAAGTCGAAAATAAAAAAAAAAAACGGTTTTGTGGTATGCATCGTGAATTATGGACTTTGGTGATTTTTTGTCCACCAAAATTTAAACCATACCAAATTTAAAAATTTTAAAAAATCGTAACAGCCGTTTTTGAGATAAATAAGCTTTTTTAAAACGGTTGTATTGCAAGTACCATTATTTTTTGAGCTAAAAATAAAATCTCGATTTTCCCACTAGGGAATCACCAGAAAATTGTATGCCCCAAGTTTAAATAAAATCGCTTCAGGGGCTTAGGCTGTAGGGCGAGGTACAGACAGACAGACAAACGGAATTGCGGGACCCACTTTTTTCGTGTTCTCTATTATCGTAATGTAATGTAAGTTTGATTGTTATCTCGAGTTCCATTTTTTGCCCTATTGTAGGTACCTATAGTAGGTACCTACATACATACATATATGATATCGCAAGTAAAAAGTAAAACTAACTTAACGTTTGACGCTATTTACAGAACCTGAATTCATATCTTTTCAACAATTTCCTTGGTTTTTTTTTTTTTTTAATATTTACTGTATAATTAAATCGACGCGACGATGCACTAAATTACCTGATATAAAGATTACAAAATCTCTTCCAACCCCGCCATGCTTCCAAATTAATCTTAAATACATTTTGCACGAATAAAGCTTACCATATCGAAACCCACATCATAGTGAGTTCCTCTCGTGTACAAGATAGGAATCGCCTGTCGCCTTGGAATATTTTTCGCGATCATGTTCACGGATATTTTCCTCTGAAGTCAGCACAAGATTATGTACAAAATTCGAGTAAAACAGACCCAATAAGTCCCTCCTCAAAAATTGAATTGAAAATGAATGAAATAAAATAAATCGCGCCAAATTGCCAGAACACCAACGAATATATCTTTTGTATCAGAACCTTGAATTAAATGCACGATTTTGTTTGTATTTATTGCTTATTTTGAATCCCCACGATTAATTAATTTGAACAAAAAAAAACAACAAAAAACAAAACAAATTAAAAATTTAAATCTAAATGTATCCCGGAGCCAGTGATGGCTATAGCGCGCGCACCCAATTTAAAAGACGAAGTCCAAGTTGAGAACTTAGAAAAATTCAATAAAAAACAAAAACACTTCTAGCTCGCTAACATACGTTATCAGACGCCATAAGCACGTTTAGAACTGACTAATTGTGAACCACTGACGAGCGAAGAAACTTCTGTGTGCAAAGAGCTTTCCTCTCTAGAACTCCAATTCAAGCCATATAATAGTCATTACCACAGTGGTTTATTTTGTGGCTGTGTACTTGACTTTGATATAGTAGTTGTTAGCTTCAAAGCTAGTCAGAACAACCAACCCCTAAAGACCTTGTTGCGGGTATTTTGATGGTAAAGACGTTCGTTATGTTTTGGCGGCTATGGTGCTGATAATAAGCTTATATGCATCAGGTTAAAAGAAAAGGGCTTTTATTATTCAAGGCTATTGTGGCCGTTTCTTTTACTCGAGGTATTATAAATGTATGTAGATCTAAAATTAGAAGGGGTAACTCCCCTAAGTGTATCGTTCTATTTAAAACGAGCTAAAAGAAGCCCCAATTAAGGCTTGAATAATGTTGGCTAAAAATTCCAAATCGATTTTATTTCAGTAAGCTGAATAAGTGATATCTAACATTTTCAAAGTTAGGTATCATTATCGTGAATTATTAAAATTGGTATTTGGGCTAGAATCTTTAATTAGAATTAAACAGAAAAATTTCAATTTAATTACATTTTTCTAATTGCTATAACAATAATAAAAATAATTGCTATTTATTCTTTAGAACTATGAGAACACATGTATTTATTAATTACCAAAGCCTATAGTGGAGATCACGTATCGGCTTTTTGGATAAAGTTGGTTTTCTAATAAAATAACCATATTACTTTTGACTCCGAGAGCACCTATTCCCAGACATACCATCTAATTGTATTAGGGGCCACTTGCACAGAAGTTTTTTTTGACAGCACTAACTCCTGATTTATAAATAATGGTCAACCACAAATAATTTTGTATTTTTTAAGAACATTCGAATTAGAAGAACATTGTCATAAAGAATTCAAATGCTGCAACAATAAAAACGATTGTAAAACGAGTAGCGTTGAAATCAAAAATACTGAATATAAAGATATGAATCCTCGGCTGTCAGTTCAGTTTGCCTACAAACTCTATCAGATAAAAAATGAGAAAGTATGTGTAAAAATGGCGGTATAAAACTCACACATTCACAGTATTTATCTTCACATCACTCTGCTATATTGTTGTTGGATTTCACATCTATTCATCGACACAAACTTAAATTACAAATACAACAATGTAAACAAATAGGTTTTGGAGGGTGAAACGTACGAAAGATTCATATCTTTATATTCAGTATTTTTGGTTGAAATTACTTCGTTATCGTTTAAATGCGATTACGTGTTACGAGAATCGTTTTAGTTTAAACGATCTGCTAATTTTTGGCAAAACAGAGTAGGAGTGGACAGGGCCTTTTAACTTTTAGTCTCAGACCTTATGGAAAAAGAAACCTTTATTTAATATGATACTCATGAAGTTGGAGCTCAAATATTTCTACACAAAATGGAAAAATTATATATGTACATAACTTCACACACAAATACTTCTGAGAAACATCTCATTTTTTTGACATGGATTACATGTCTTTTTCGGACGGTTGGGTGTGATGTAGCGAAAAGAGGACCGTCACGAAAACATGTACCGCTCGCGCCCTACTGCTAAGTGACTGTTTGCACTACAGACATCCTACATATACCAATCGATAGATAAAGATTGCTCAAAAATTATAGAGTAATTGTTTTATAGCTATCGCCTCATAATTTCAGGTGATGAGTCATCGCGTTTGGGGTAAATTGCAACTAAATAAGGAGTACTCAAACGAATTTGAGCTCAATTTCTTCGGATATACATATAAGTGCCATTGAAGTCATTGATATCTCATTAGAAAGGGTTTGAAAAAGGGTATCCCTAACGCGTATTTCTTATACCGTTAATTCACGTTGTAGCACATAAGACATGTAATCCATGTTCGGTAGGTGCCACAAGGGCGATCTACCAAGGGTATTTTTTTTTTAATTTTGAAACATTTTCATTTATTTGTTATAGATTTTTTAATAAAGTCTAGGTTACAAATCAAAGCGAAGTGAAATGGTCATACAAAAAAACAGTTTTTTCCCAGGCGTGAAAAATACAATATAAATGCAACTATTTGAGCTACAAGTATAGGAATAAATTTATTTCGAAGTTAGGCCTATCGCCCAATAGGAAACTTTTAGTTGCGCAACTAAAAGTTGCTAGAAGTTGTTTGCCATCGCTCACTAGGCAATTTCCGAGCAACTTTTGGGTTCAGTATTTTTAATTGAAATGTTAAATTGACCTTGTATTTTGGATCAGTGACGATACAAAATTTGTTCAGTGTGAAAATTAAACTTGTTTTTCGGGTTAAAAGCCTCTCATTTGGCAAAACTTTTGGAAAATTCCCAAAAGTTGCTCGGAAATTGTCTAGTGGGCGAGGGTAAGCAACAGAAAGTTGCCGGGAAAAAAGTTCCGCGAGCAACTCCGTGCAACCAAAAAGTTGCGCAACTAAAAGTTGCCTAGTGGGCGATGGGGGTGAATATAATTGAAAGGATTTATCTAAACCAAATATAAAACAAAATTAATTTTGTTTGTAAACCTTTAAATGCAATATTTATTGATGTTTCATTTCGATTTGGATTTCACTTCGCATTGAGGTGTAAACTAGGCTTAACAAAAAAAATATTTGAGTTTGAGGAATGTTGGTTTAAAATTAAAGCAACATAATAGTTGGAGACCTTTAATAAAATTAAACAATTTTACAAAAAGAGTGTGGTTAACTGTTCTACACACCATGTCACCCTAAACTGTATTACCTCATTGTAAAAAATAATCTTAATCGTTAAAAGTTTTTTCCACATTTTTTAATAAATACGTAGTTGTTTCAATAAACTACATTTTTGTCTTTATACCTACGATGAGAGTAGAGTCTCTACCCATAAAATAAAACTAGATTGTGTTAAATAATTATTATAACTTTTTGTTTTCTTTAATTTGATGGTAGTATTTATAATTCATTTTATTCTTTTTATGTATTTTAAATACTTTTTCCTCTTACAAATTAGAAATTATTTACATAACTTAACAACCATAAAATACAATAATTCTATGGTATGTACTTATATATATATATGTTTTTATTGTTTTTTTTTTTTATTTATTTTTATTTTTTCTCCACTGCATAATTATATTTTAAAGTGTTGACATAAGTAAAATTATAAAAATAAAAATATTGCTTTTAGAATAAGTTATTTCAGAGTTGTTTTTTTTTCAGAAATAAAAAATAATTTAAACAAAAATATAATTCACAACCAAATTAAAAAAAAAAAACAACGTTGTGTAATCAGTTAATAAACGGCACTGTTTATTCAAAAATAAACTTTTAGCCCAGGAAAATTAGACTTTCACTGCGAAAAAATTCCGACAAAGCTGAATTTTGGTGGAGATTTTTATTTTTGTACCTTAAGCATTTTCCATAAAGTACCCTAAATTTTTACGGGGGGTGAAAGGGGTTGAGTTTCAGTTTTTCGCTAATTTCTCAAAAACTATCATTGTTTTTAAAAAAATGTGTAGGCAAAAGTTGTAGCTTATGTAATTTTACACTAAAAATGTTATGACACTTTTTTTCGTACAATCAATAGGTTTTGAGAAAAACGTGCACAAACTTTATAGTGTACTGGATTTATTGAAGAAATTTTTTTGAAGTTGCATGTTTTAACGGGCAAATATTTTTTTATGGTATGTGTTTGGGAACATCTCCACATTATAAAAAAAATTGACGGGGTGGTAGGGGCTAGGAAAAAGCAGCCATATTGAAACAGCTCGCCATTTTGTTTTCATTTGATAACTCGCCTGGATTTTTTTCAGTAACAAAAAGGCCAATTAAAAACTTTTAGAGAATCAAAATACCTACAAAATGAGGTATTAACGATCTCTGGGACTTTTTTCATCTTTAAGTTATAGCTTGTCAAAGTTCACCTGCATGTAATGGGGTTCAATAGTGTGCTTAGCTTTAAGACAGCCCTCCTGCCTCTCCTGTGGCACTTACTCCATCAAAACCTATAACAACTTTGTAGAGGAAGGTTGGAGAAATATCTTTGTCGAAGATAATTTCTTAAAATTGTAATGTTTTTGTTTTTTGCCCTATCATATTGCACCAACAAAAAAATACAAGCGGGTAAAATTTGGCCCGTGTTTTTGATAGCAAAGCCAAAACCAAACGTCATTAATGCTGTATGTCATTATTTGCGTGTATTTTCAGCGATGTTACAATAGAATAGAAAAAGTACATCCACGTTTTCATTAAAAAAAAAATGACGACTTCAAAAATTTCTCTTTTACACGCCAAATTTGTTTGGCAAATTAACGTTTTGGGGGGGTATGCGGTTTTTCGCTTTGCACTTATTTTATCAAGCATTTTTTCGTATTTTCTTTTTAACGTTTTGCAGATTGCTTTCAGTCTGTAGCTGTTCCACTTAAAGTAGTTTCAGTAGTAATTCAAATGCTGTTCTTGTCCCAAGTGGGATACTTTTACGACTTTTGAACTAAATGATAAATTTTTAAATTCAGCATTACTTAAATATGGTTAATAATCCACAGGTATAAAAACTATCTCCTATCCGTTCGGAGAAATGTACGAAAACTTCTGATCGGACGATTTTTTCTGTTCATGGTATACGAATCGTATCGTATGGTTACGGGAAATTATCCACTTCTAATTTTCTGTCGGGGAAATCGGCAAGCAAATATCTTCACACATCGCATGAATTCGTTATGCCTGCTTCCATTTTGACATTTCATCGGCATGCAACGCACGAATTTGACATTTTCAACGCACATTCAATTTTTTTTCGTAGATCTGTCCGATTGGCCTATCGGAACGGCTACAATTATACAAATTTCATACATTCAGTAGAAATCGGAGAAAATTTCGTTCCGATCGGGTACGATGATAAGGCTGGATGTCTCCTAATTGCATATTTGCAGTACTATATCCATAAGAAATTAAAATTCTGCTTTTTGTAAAAGTTGCAACAGACGGAGGTGATGAAGTACTATGTAAATGAAATGATAAATAGTTATTTCGAAATTTTTGTTTGAAAATTTTGTTTCATTTTTGTATTAATAATTAATTTTTCTCCAATTTTTGGCTTCCGTTCCGCGAATACCCACAGGTTTTTAAAAATTTACTTGCCAAGAAAAAAATTTGAAAATCCTTTATGTACCTACTTACCACAATACCGTGAAAAAAAAGGATATGAAAAATATTCAAACATACATTTTAGAGATTTTTAATTTGAAATAAAAATTATCTAGTACAT
The DNA here is from genome assembly GCA_947049315.1 of Epistrophella euchroma. Taxonomy (NCBI): domain Eukaryota; kingdom Metazoa; phylum Arthropoda; class Insecta; order Diptera; family Syrphidae; genus Epistrophella; species Epistrophella euchroma. The sequence goes on along the minus strand of OX346247.1, from coordinate 105,248,896 downwards.
TATGTAGGTATTTGTAAAAAAAAATATTTATGAATTGACCAACTGCTCGGAAACAAAGGTACATCTAATTAAAATCCTAAGCTAGTGAATAGTCAAGTCAACCGATCAAAATAAGTGAACGGAAAAATATGATCTATCAGCGCAATAATAAAAAAAAACACTTGGCCAAATAACAAAAACAGTTAAATAAAAAAAAAAAAAAAAAAATTCGAAATGATTTTTGCAAATTCCGTGATTTTTTTCATATGTAAATCTCTTATTGCAAATACATATATGTATTTTAAGTATTCCAAATTTCATATAGATGTTTAAAGGGCCCTACACACGATCAATGTTCATTGACAATAATTTTTGTGGATATTTTTTGTCAATGAAAATTGATGAAAGATTGCCACCACACGTATTAATTATTATTGACAATAATTTAAAAAAAATCCTGCAGAATTCGGGAGACGTAAATTACAAATTACTCTTATTTACTTTTATTTATTATTATTTTTTTGCCTTGAAGTACACAACATCACCATTAAGAAACAACTTTGATACTGCCTTAACTACATAAGCCAAAAAAGTAAAAAAGTACAAAAGTGAAAATTTTCAAACTAATTTTGGGATAGTATTTCTCACAGGAAAACTTATAAAAATGATGCAGAAAGCTTAAATTTTGGTTTGAAAAAAATTGTGTATATTCTTTTTCCCAAAAAAACTGTGCTAGCGGGAAAAAAAAATATTTTTACTTTTGTAATTTTGCAAAAAGTGGCCAAACCAAATTTATTTTGGCTGTCATCACTGTTCATTGACAATGACATTGAAGAGCCTACGAACGAAAAATGACATATTCAATGAATATTGTCAATAAACATTGATCGTGTGTAGGGCACTTAAGATCCACATAATTTCAAACACATAAGTGAAATCAACAAAAATCGTAAAAAATACCATTACGATGAAATTCCTGATAGGGCTGAATATTCTGAGGGAAACAAAGTTCCCCTTGAGTCCCGATAGGGCCCACGAGAGTTGTAAAACATACCAATCAAGAAAAATGGTGGTTTTCTTCTTAATCGTTGCGATGTTTTATTTACAAGTAACTAAACTCTAGGGGTCATGATCTAGCCTTTTCCTAGCTTTATTATTTTTCGGATCGTATACATACCTTTTTGTTTAAAATAAAAACTTATATTATTTTTAGTTCAATCAAGTTGTGATTTACCAGAGGGGTTATTCTCAAATGCGCGGCGGATCGGTTTTGATGGCGGAATTGCATTTTCATGCCAAAGCGAAAGTTCTCACTACATGTCATTTTGGGTTTGAAAGCGATAGGTGGCTAGGTGGCGGATTGAAAGAAAATGTAAATCCCACCAAAAACATTTCATGTAAAAAAAAGGTCGCCAAGACTCACATGCACATAACGCTTTCGCTGTGAAAAAGTTATGAGATCTCATGAAGAGCCAAGCCCATAACTCTACAAGGCCTAACTCCACAAGACCTAACTCTACCAACCCTACATCGTGGTCAAAAAGTATGGCTTGGCCGTTTCGCGACCGAAACACAGAAACTTCCATAGATTTTTGGTATGCAAAAGTTTTATGAAACGGCCAAGCCATACTTTTTGACCACGATGTAGGGTTGGTAGAGTTAGGTCTTGTGGAGTTAGGCCTTGTAGAGTTATGGGCTTGGCTCTTCATGAGATCTCATAACTTTTTCACAGCGAAAGCGTTATGTGCATGTGAGTCTTGGCGACCTTTTTTTTACATGAAATGTTTTTGGTGGGATTTCATTTCTTTTTGTAGGATCACCTATTATCTGTAAGAAAAATACTTGAACCTCCCTTATAAATACTTCACTGTGAAACCCTGCTTCCAGTAAAACTACTTCACAGTTTATATTGTAGCAATAGGCATATGTATAACCTAGGAATTAAATAACTATACCTACAATCTACATAACCTAACCTTTATATTGAGCTAAGTCTCTTAGCAAAACACCAGATATGTACTTGAAAATCATATACCTACATATGTACCTATACATAATTATTAAGAAATATAATATATAGTATTAAAAGTAACCCGTATATTTATAACTTCGCAATAATTAGGGTAAACCTTAAAAAAATGAGCCGTCAATAAAAAATCTCTTATAATTTTTTTTTGACCGAAGAGAGTTGAAAGTTCATAATTTTTTCCTATCGCACACCCCTGAATATAAATACATATGCATACATACATATAACATATAATTCCAAGGATACGTCATAGCGATACCGGCACGACAATTTTTCCACCAATTGTGGTGAAGATCATACAATACATAAACAACCCTTATTTCAAGCAAAGACATATTGTGCCATTGTGCGTTGTTTTTTATGTTTGTGAGTAGGTACAAAATAAAAAAAAAACAACCCTTACGTCAAGTATGCATTTCTTTGTGTGGCATTGTTTTGTGTGCATTGTGAAAATTGTTGTTGTCTTAGATGTTTTATTATGAACCCCCATTTTTGGGGTGTTGGAGGGTGAAAGTTATAGATTTCTTAATTTCTTTGTTGTTTGTGTGCAAATCCTAGCCTGCATTCCAAATTTCAGCTTTCTAGGACTTCGGGAAGTACCCTTTAGGTTTTGATGAGTGAGTGGTCAGTGACAAAATCGACGTTTTTGGGTATGAATTACACCCAAAGTATAAAAGCTAGAAATATGAAATTTGGTGTATTTTGTAAGCCTGCGGACTACACCTAATCCTGAAAATTTGAGCTCTCTAGCTCTATCCAGATCGAAGTTATGAGGGCCTGAAAATCCGACGAAGCGTTACGAGAAAATATAGGTAGTGCCCGCCGCTCGTTTTGCTCGTCTTGGCAGGGGGCACTACCGTGCCCCCAGATACACAAATAATTTGAAAATAATTATGTGTCTTCTTCAATTTTGGCAACTCAATTCCATCAAAATATTCATTTTTTTTTTGTTAAGAGCAACAACATTATAAATGCAAATACTTTAAGCACAAAAAAAACAACTTGTTTGGACGGCAAACCTACTGTCAAATTTTTGGAAACAGCGGAACATTAAAAGACAAGAGTGGAAGTAAAAATGGGAGTGGCATTAAGTAAGAGAAACTGGAAGGATCGTTTTCGCCCTTGTTCGCTTTTGAGAATAACCCAAAGGGAAGACGGTTGAAATTAAATTATAGCTTTTAATCCTATCCGCCGCGCTTTCTAAAATAGGCCTACAGGGGTAGTTTTTATACTTCATTAATTACGTTTTTTTCGGAAGTTTAACTCGTTTTTGTATTAGTTTGTGGTTTTGTCTCTATGTTGTGTGAATTGTTTTAACGAAAAAAATAAATAAAAATAAACGTAAATTTTAAAACGAAATTGAATTGTTTTATTTTTTATTAATTAAATATAAATATGTATATTTCTGATATCACAACATTGCTAATTATATTATAGCGACGCATTTCGAATTATGAATCCATCATCGGGCTTATGCAGTCCATTAGCATAGAAAACTGGAATTGTTTTGTCGTCTTGTCTTTGTCTTTGATTCGCGTCTCAAAATGTTTTGAATTCAAAATGTTTTGAATTCAAAATGTTTTGGATTCCAAGTCGTTGGTGCCTTAATTTCTAATCAGCCCTATCATAGTATCCGATCGAAACGGAAATTTCTCCGACTCATACAAAATGTTTTTTTTTATTTTTCATTTTAATGATACAAATTTCTCATAAATCGGTTACACCTCCGGAAAATTATTTCAACGTGCGGTTGAAAAGGAAAAATTAAAGTGATATTTCTTATTTTTCTAATATTTCTTAAAATTCGGAGAAAATTCCGTTCCGATCGGATACTATGATAGGGCTGAATGTCGTTCTTAATTGTAGTATGAAAAATCTAATCTCAAAATTGATAATTGCTCTATTGAATAGAACATGTCGACTTATCCACTTTTAATAGCGGTAGAATCTTATAACTGTTATAAATTAGCATTTCTCTAGTCTCTTCCAATCGTTTTACGTAATAGGGTCCCTCAATCTACAGAATGGATATTTCTTGATTCTACATAAAAATAGAAAAGGATAAAATCATTTATTACGCGCACTCAACGTTAAGTTCATTTCTAGTCATTTATTAGCACATAGTCTGTTTTCTTTCCTAAAAAAAAACTGTTTCAATTCTTTCCCCCAAAGTTATTGAAAACAAAATATAAATTCGACAGTATTTTCTAAAAATTTTACTGGACTAAACAAAAACTTTTATGTAGCGCAGCCTGGAATAAAAAAATTAATTTTCAACAGGACGCATTTCTTGGCAATATATACATATTACGTACATATGTATATGAAAAAGACAAACCAACATACTGGTATGTATTATGTATATTCATAAAAGATTTCCTTGAAAATAAACTATAATAAAAAGATTCATCGACAAACACGAATATAATAATAACAAAAAGAAACAAGACTTCAACACTCGTTGCCAATACCCAAAATCCAATCAATGGAATTTCGAATGAGAATTGAAAAGTAAAGAAAAATAAAGAAAAATAAAAAGAACATTGTCATTTGTTAAGGTTCAAAAATATCGATTTTTTTTTACTCCTACATTATTTACACGTATTTGTTTTTTTTTTTTTTATTTTTTTTTTGCAAATATTTCTTAAATTTTGTTTAACTTTTTAATATTTTATTATCATTAATAACTAAATTTTTTTTCTGTTTAAAAGAAAAAAATCAAAAAAGAAAAAGAAAATAACATTGTATAAGCATTATTTTTTATATAACTTTTTGTTTTTAGTTTTCATTGAGTTTTTTTGTTGCTATTACTATTATTATTATTATTTTTTTTTTTTCGTTTTACTAATATAAATTACAAAATAACAATTAAAAAGAAAAATATTTTTTTATATATATATAATATAATATTTTAGAAGAATAATAATTAATAATTATAATAAAATAGTACAAAAAAATAATTTCCATTAACTTCAAAACAAAATTATGTTTTCATCTTACTGCCTAGGAACAAATCGCTGTTAGTTTTTTATTTGTTGTTAGTTTTATTTATATATTTTGTCATACATTAATTTGGGTTCATGATTTTGTTGTTTGCTGTCACTGTTCCTTTATCAATTTCCTTGCGATTTTTTAACGAACTTGTACTTTGCTGGATCTTGATAGGGATTCGTGTTTGTGGTGGTGATACTATTGTTGGCTAAAAATGAAGTTAATTTACCTCGTTTTGGTGGAAGTGAAGTCCGAAAAGTCTTTCTGACAGAAGTTTTTGCTTCTGTCATTATTGAGGATGAAGATTTATCCTCTCTGGATACAGATCGCTTTCGGATTAATTTATATTTGCTACTTGCACTGCTACTATTACTTGTGGAAGAAGTGATGGCAAATTTTTTGTAGGGCAGACGAATATGCGGTGTTTGGCGAACAGTTCTGTTGATCCTATTGATCTTCTCTTGGTGTAACTGTTGTTCTTGACTACATTTATTTAAATCCTTAAATGACTGAATTGATAATGTATTTGTTGTTTTAATTGTGTTTGTCGATTCGTCACCAGTCTTAACGTTGTCTGTCTTTAATAGATTGTATAGTTCATCCTGATGCTGTTGCTCCTTGTAATCGGGGGCAGCTGATGCTTTGTCGTTGTTTTTCGTGTCGTCCTTTGGGTCGTGGTGGTCACCGTCACCGCCATTGCCATCGCTGACTTTGCTACCTCGATTGCTGCTGCTGTTAATTGGTTCTGCTTCATTTATTGTTCTATAGAATTTGTATTTTTGCATTAGAAAAGATTTTTTATAATGGTATGGTTTTTGCTCTGATTGAATTGTTGTTGTTGATAATTCCGTTGGTACTATTACAGTTGAAGAAGAAAATGATAAAAGCTCTTTATTGATTGGTTTATTTAATGCAGCGTTTGATGAAGCTCGTTGTGAGTCTGTAATGCTTTTAATGCTGCTGCTGCTGCTAATGGCATTGGCGTTGATGTACGTGTGTTTGTTATTATTTTTGTCGTCCCTGATCGGTCTCAACCATTGTCTACTGCTAACAAAAACATTATGGTCTACCGTGGTTGCGTCCGACGTGCTCCTGACCGTATTTTTCGACGAGTTGCCTGTTGACTTCCTATCATTCCCGGCGTTGGCATCGGACTGCAAATTTGAAAAAAAAATTAAATTAATGAAACTTAAGAAAAGATCTCGCGATAAATTAATGATTTTTGACACACATTTTTACTCCACACAAATATTATTTTGTGATTATGAAAATTCGCAACAATCAAATTCGTATAATACAAACCAAAAATAAAAAAAACTCGTGCGAAAAAAATGTGTTTTTGTTAGATTCTGAGTTAAGGGATATGTATAATTATAAAACAATGATTACAATGCTTGTAGTACAAAATGTAGTAATGACGATTTCGGACACGAAAACTGACACTTAAAAATAAAAAAATATCACATGTGTAAAGGCGGGTGAGAGGAGCAACCCCTTCCACGAAAAATGTAAATGATAAAACGAAATAAAAATCAAAACAATATTTCACTTTACAACTGTGTTTGTTTTTAATTTAACGACTCGACAATGTCGGGTACTTACGCAAAAATATTGTTAGTTGCTGCTGTCGGAGCAGCCGCGTTAAATTGGAAAGGCCCTCCGGAATTTGCACCCTGTAAAGAATAAATGGAAGAAAAAAATGTTTTTTTTTTTTTTGTTTTGGCTTTTGTTTCAAGTATTTGTTATTTTTGTGTAAGCTATGATCGAAAAGAAATTAAAAAAGATAGTTGACAGAATGGCAAACAAATGGTTGTGTAAAATTAATTTTAACTGTTGTCGGTTGGCATATGTATTTTGTACGCTTTGTTTAGAAATTCAATTAATTAATTAAAATCACTGTAGCCTTACTAAAAGCAAAGCAAACAATTTAATTTCTTTAATTTAACGAATAAAAGTTATGGTTTTAGTAGGAACAATGAACAGAGCATACATGTATGGTGTATGAGCTTGCTGTTTCTTAGACTGTTATTGGTGTGGAATACTCAATGCTCCCTACGCAAATAGAAAAAGACAAGTTAATATTTTTTGTATGACTTCTATAAATTGTTATATTTGTTGTTGTAGCCCATAGTTCAGTTTTTTCCCATTAAATGAAATTTGTAATGTAACTTTTCTTATAACTAATGTGTTCATAAACAACAATAAACCTGATGATGCTCATAAGAATGAACAAAACGTCGTTTAAAAAAAAAAATTGTTTCCTTTAATGCGAAGAAAACTAACCTATAGTCCTTAAAACAACAACAATAAGAAAAAGAAGCCCCGAGTTCGTAAAAGCAAACATGCTTAATCACTGCTAAAAACAATTCCAAAAAATGGTAGTATGTAGTTATGTGCTTTCTGGGAAAAAATGCGACTTGAATGTGGCAGTGTTGCCGAAGTTTGACTTTTACGAACTCGACCAAGGGGTTTAATTGAATCGGTGAGTGAAAAAGCAATACCAGCGCAATTGTTGAATTTTTAGAACAATAATGTGTGAATTTAAATTCAGTGATGTTGAGCAACGCCTCATTTGTTAGTTACTTATTTTTATGTATACAAAAAAATATTATTTCTTTGCGAAGTAAGAAGAACCATACATTTGTTTTTCTTGCTTGTACAATTCTTCCACTCGCCGACTCAATTTATTATATTTTACTAAATTCCAAAAATCTTCTTAAATAAAAATTATGTCGATTATTTAAATTAAAATAAGCCCTACAAGGGTTGTTGTTCTAGTGTTGCAAATCTAAATATTTAATCTTATATTCCCGCAGTCAAGCATGGTTCATTTAGGTTGCCTTCAGACAGATCTTCGAATTATGTTAAGCATGCGCAAAAGCGTTTGTGTCAAACAAACAAGATATTATGTACATATGTAGTATATGTATGCATTTCTATTTCTTTTTGAATGCATATTTATTTTCTTTAGGTTAGTGTCGGCTATGATTGAAAATTATTCAGGAATTTGAACTTTTGAGCCAAAAATGATAAAATTAACAAGAAAACGATTAATCACTTTCTATCCCAACTTCTCAGGAGGACTGCAGTTTATTTTGTGACTGAGGCTGAGTGAAATAAGGCCATGATCTTATTTCATATTCAACATGAAATTATGCCGCGGTTAAAAAAAATCGTATAACATTTAAATTCTTAAGTCCTACATTTTTTAGAACGAAGTTCTTTAGCCCAGGGTTGGGGGATACATCCAAAAAACGACAGATCGTTTTCGACCCATCGTGGCGCAATGGGATAGTTGTTTGCTTCTTAACCGAAAGATTCGGTGTTCGAATTCTGTTGGTGACAATTTCTTTATTTTATTCCATGACACATGCACAATGTGCATTGCAAATCATATTATTTTCATTTCATCACATGCACTTCATTAATCGATTGAATCCTATAGAATTTTAAACGGGGCAAGATGCAAATGAAAAAATTTCACTCGGTTTATATGACAATCGAACCCGCGACCTTCTGGTTACTAGCCGTCTATCCTTCCGCTAGGCTAAATCGCGATATAGAATTTGTGTCTTGAAAATTAATTACTTTTATATTGAATTAAGCGTTTTAATAAAATAAAAAAAAATTTAAATAAATAAAGAAATTCAGCCTTACTGAGACAGGCTGAGTTTCGAAATGCATCAGATGCGCATTTACTACGCAAACTGCGAATTAAAAAAATTTTAGCACTTTTCATGTGATTTTCATATTTTCTTATCGTTCTAAAGTATTTATCGAAAGTCAAAACGAGATCAAATTGCCTTTTAAAACGAACTCGTATGTTAAAAATAATCGGTGTATCGGATCACGCTGAAATTTTGCACACATCTTTGATTCTTATGATGGTTATAATATCGTTTGTTCATAATGTACCCCCAGGTGGCGGCTGACACGCATGTATGTTTATGGAAACTTCGGTGTTACCGGGGGTTCTTAGGACCCGCATCTACTAGTCGTACAAATTTATTACTTTAAAATATCAATTTCTTTCAAAGAATTTCCCCTAGTTCGACGATTAGCAATTTATAAAACTTAAGTTTAAATCATTTTTTAAGTGGTATGTTAAAAGGTTAATTTGCAGCATAAATTTCACAAACGAAACTATTTTCTTAGTTTAATTTTCAATACTTCTTGATTTTGAGGAAACACCATTTGCTTGGATATTTCTTTTACAAAGAAAAAAAAAACATACAGCACACAACACTGTCATGAACACCACACACATATTCTCTATGCAAATGCATTTCTGTTAGTAAATAAAATGAAGTTAGTTAGTAAAAATAAAAACATAATAAAAAAATATGCAAATGCAAAAATGTGAGCAAAAAAAAAAAGGCCAAATTACAAAATATTATTTTTATATTTTCATTAGAAAAGCATGGCATCGAAAAAATAATCAAAAATGAGTATGGTTAGCCTGCATCTGGATTTACATGAAAACTCTTTTTCAAAATGTAAATAAAAAAAGAAAATAAATTAACAACGATCTCATCAGTTCAAAAAAATGAGTATTCGCATAAATCCAGATTTGTCTATACAAAATGGGTAGCAATTATAGTTTTTGTATGACTTTTTGTTTTTTGTGTTGAGTTAAAAAAATCAGCAATGAAATGTAGTAAGCACAATTAGATTACAAAAAAAATAATACAGCATTATTTGTCTTTACCTCAACACCACCAAAATTAAAAACAGCCGGTGTACTGGTCGGAGCTCCAAATTGAAACGGTTGTGCTAAGTTGGTTGACTTTATATATTTTTCATCATCATTGTTAGATTCGCATATTTTTTTTGATTTTATTTGAAAATTGTACATAGAATTAATACAAAGTGAAAGAATGAAAAATAAAAAAGATACATAAGAACTAAATTGAACTACAAGGACATCAAAAAGAAAATAAAAACAAATTATTTCAAAAATCCGCTCTTCTTGTTTTTTTTTTTTTTTTTTTTTTACAAAAATGAGAGAATTTTTAAAAACAAAATCATACCTCTGTTGCCCCTGTAAAATTAAAACTAGGTGTACTCGACGTTGAAAACTTGAATACAGTATCCGATGCGGGTTTATTGTTGTTTGCCCCGAAAGAAAAGCCACTCTGAAAAGATCAAGCAATTAATAAGACAAAAATTATAAGAAAACACGTCTTGCTGGAAACATACATTTGTTGAAGCCTGCGCGCTTCCAAAATTAAATGCCATATCAGCTTTCTTTGGCGCCGGCGCTCCATCTCCACTGCCCGACGAGGAGGCGGCTGCTAGTGAGCCAAATCCACTTGAAAACGCAGATGAACCGAATGTTGGCATCGCTGCTGCATTATTGCTGCTGTTCGTTGCTACAGCAGGGGCCGATGCTGCCGCGGCTGGTGCTCCGAAACCCTCAAAACCCATCGATGAGCCAAAGACGGGGGTGGAACTTGAGGAACCAAACATATTGCTTGACGCAGCAACACTACCTGGTGTGGCTGTTGTATTTGAACCAAATAGTGTTGAGGTTGCAGAGGGTGTTCCAAATGAGGGTACTGCCGATGGAGCTCCAGCAACCATAGGTTTGACTTCACCTACCTGTTGTTGTTGTTGTGTAGAGCCAAACATAGACGTCGTTTGACCAAAAATCGATGGGGGTGATCCAAAAGCTGGTAAGGGGTTGCTTTTAGATTCTTCGGGTGGTTTTGTAGAACCAAATGTGAATGAATTTGTTGGCCAACTCGATGCGGCTGTTGTAGGAGCAGCAGCAGCTGTGGATGATGTTTCGAAGGTACTCGCTCCAAAAACAGGTTTATTATTTGAGTTTGAAGCCGACGATGAGCCACCACCGCTTCCAAATACGAATGGCGCGGGTGAGAAGGTCGTAGTTGAGGAAGAATTAACGCTCGATAAACCAGTTGAGGTTATAGCGGAAGTTTGCGTTGACAACGATGAGGTGGCCACAGAAGCAGGAGCTGAAAACATTGGCGCTGCAGGTTTTGAGCCGAAAACTGAAGGCGTTGTTGTTGTTGGAGGACCTGGTGCTGGTGCTGCTGCTGCTCCAAACAAGGAAGTTGTAGCAGGCTTGCCAAAAACGAAACCAGTTGTAGAACTACTCACTGCTGCTGTGGTAGGCGCAGCAGCAGCGGCTCCAAATACGGGTGTAGCACTCTTTGAGGTAACACCACTTGTTGAGCTCGATGCTGATGACGGTGAACCAAAAAGAGAAGGGCCGGCAGTGGAACCGCTCGACATATCCTTTCCGAAGCCAAAGCCCGCAGACAAAGTATTTGGAGCTTTGGGAGAAAACGCCAACGAAGTCGTTGTAGCTGTAGCTGGTTTGCCAAACACGAATCCACTGCTTGGTGTTGATGTACTGACCACACTAGACGCAGTACTGGGACTTCCAAACGTAACTTTAGGTAGCATTTTGTTCGCCTCCGTTGGGGCGTTAAATGTAATTGGTTTAATTGCTGAAGATGTTGGAGTATTTGTCGCGCCAAATACTGAACCTTTTGTTTCGGCTAGCTTGGTTTCCTCCGCTTTTTTAACCCCGCCAAATGCCGATGAAGTAGTTGGATTAAATGGTGACGATGTCAATGGAGTGGAAGATGTGGAGGTTACTGTCGAATTCGTATTCGTTGTGGTTTTGATTTCAGCTGTAGTCGAAGGTAAATTAAATGTGACACTAGCTACCTTGGTGTCTGCTGCTGCAGGCTTTAGACCAAAGCTGAAACCCGTTGAAGCTGTAGTACTAGTAGTATCTGACTTACTACTGTCTGCTGTTTGAACGCCGAATTTGAAACCTGTCGTTGTATTTGTTTTTACAACATCTGGAACGTCTTTCGAGGTGATTGCTGGTGTGTCCGATTGAGGCTTAATACCAAATGAGAAGCCGGTGCTGGAAACAGAAGTATCGTTAGTTTTTGCTGGTATGCCGAACGTAAATCCTGTCTTGTTCTCAGTCTTACTAGACGCCTCGGCCTTGAGTTCGTCTTCTTTCTTAGCGCCAGTGGCCCCACCAAATCCAAATGTGAACTTCGAGGCGCTACTAGTACCGAAGTTGAACTGAGGCACACTATCGCTGACTACCTGAGTACCTGGCTTGGCTTGCTCACAGCAAACGCATTTATTGCGTTCAGCATCATTACGAGTCATGCAGGCATCACACTCCCACTTGGAAGCTTTTTGTTGTGCCACAAGCGATTTGAAACCAACATCAGTGGTTTGAAGTTTAGGAGCGTTTCCGGTTGCTGTTGCTCCAGCTGCTCCTGGCTTCTTGGTGCAACAAGCCACACATTCATCGGCCTCGTTTTTATTGCGTACCATACACGCTGAGCACTCCCAAGTGTCGGACTTGGGTTTAAAGGCTTCCCCAAAGGTGTTTTTCACTATCAACGAGTTGGTGGACGGCAAAGCTGGAGTTGCTGCCGATGCTGCGGGTTTTATGCGCAGAGTTGCACACGCAATGCACTTATCAACGGTTTCCTTGTTTCTTATCATACAAGCCGAGCACTCCCATTCGTTAGAAGGCTTCTTGAACTCATCGCCAAATTGTGGAGCAGTTGTGTTAGCCACAATGGGTGCGACCTTTTCAACTGGTTTCTTAAGGGCATCGAGAACGCTACCAGTCTTCAACTGCGATATGGCAGAAGGGCATTCCTTTTCCTTTTCAACTTCCTTCTCTCCCACCATGAGGGGTGAGCTGAATTTAAAATTATTTATAGGAGCAATATCACCTTTTGACGGAGTGCAACTAACGCTGACTGGAGATGAAAACGTAAATTCAACCGAAGGAGTAACAGTCGACGATGAGGAGCTAGTTGCAAAATTAAAGTTCACAGATTGTTTTGGCTTTTCTGTGTGTTTGTCTGGTTCTTTTGCTAGGCCAAAGTTAAAGTTATTTGTGGGCTTAGCTTCTGGAGCGGAGGCAAACTTAAAATCTTCCTTGGGTTGCTTCGGGGTGGCTACACTACTATTAACAGCAATATCGATTTTTGGCACCGATTGCATGAATGGGAACGCGATGTTTGGAAGATTAGGGGGAGCTGGTGGCTCCTCATCTACAACGTTGTTATTCTTTGAACTGACCCTTGAGCTAGCGGTGACCTTATTCTTGATTTTACTGACGTGTTTGTTTCCATTTTTGTCATTGTTGTTCTGTGCGTCATTCTGATCGGGCAATTTATACTCGTATTCCCTATTCAAAGCGGATTTTGATGTATTGGCTATTTTACGAGAACGCTCGGTGCAGTTTTGCATCTTTTTCATTTGCAGAAGCTGCGACATCGAGGGAACTTGCAATTCCTTTAAAGGAGGCAAGAGTTTTTTAGAGTCATTGTTGTTAGGATTTAAAGTTACAGCAGGACGTGTGTAAGGTTTTCGCACTGAAGAGAGTCGTACACTTCTTGCCGAAGCTAAATCAGCTTCACTGAATCGCTTACCAGTAGCATTACGACTTGCTAGCATTCCTGGTGTCTTGATGTTGCTTGCCATTTTCTTGGCATCGTTAAGAGGTGTGGAGAAATCGTTAATTAGCTCCAAGATTCTCTTCGCTGTGTTGGAAATGGAGGTGGAATTTGATTGGTCGTTTCCTTGGGCCAGTGAGTTTGTAGATGATGATAATGTGGACAGACTCGAAGTTGGCCGAATTAGAGTGGGCGCAATGCGAACCGACTGATTCAAGCTGCGGTTGAATTTGCTGTATGCAGCAGCACCACCGTACGTAGTTTGCCCTTTGTAAAATGGCGAAGACGTGTGCAAAAGACGACTGTCGCTTAATGCCGATGTGCTTCCGTAAATTGATGAGTTGAATTGACGACGATTTAGACTCGTTAACGAAAGTGTGGAGTTGTTCAACATGCCTGGCATATTTTTTTCGGAGAACAACGATTTTCTTCCCTCCAAGTGGCTGTAGAAATTCAATCCATTGCCCGACATGTTTCGTAGGCCACGATTTCCATGATTGAATAATCCCAATTTGGGTGGAACTATCTGAGCTACACTTGAGCTTCTACTTTCTCCACTTTCAGTGGCAACCGATGAAGAACGTCCCATACGATTGCCATTGGTAAATTTTGGCTTCTTTGACGTGACTTTTGCGATCTCTTCACTTTCTTCATTGTCATCTTCATCTTCGACTTCTATGTCTACGTCACCTGCATTTAAAGTTTGAGTTACTGCTCTCGGTTCGTCGTCATCATCGTTATCATTTCCTTCATTAATTGTTGATATCGATTGAGGTACGTAAGAGGAACCACTCGCACCAGGTGTCCTTATGCTCATCATTGAACGACGTTTAAAATCGTTAAGATTACGATGTGATTCAATAGATGAGCTTGAAGGTATATTAAGGCTTCTTCTGGAACTTCATAAAAATAAGGCAATTGGTTTTATGTAAAATGTTTAGTATAATTTTGTTTGTTTTTAATTTAAAACTTACCTCATGCTTGTGTTTAGTACATTTCTCTCCGGAACAACTTCGATTATATCAGCCGATTCAACTGTTGTATTTGTCGTTGTAAATTTTGGCTGAGCACCAAAATTGTAAGCTGGCTCCTTCTGTTTGCCATGTAAACTAGTATAGGATATCCTCTGGCGACCTCTTAGTGTAGGGGTCGAGGATACTAACTTTTGACTATCCTTAAAATTTGTTCTAGCTGCCTATAAACGAAATAAAAAAATATTTAAAACTTTATTTCCCATATTCATAGAAGTCAGTTTCATATTATGTATTTACATTTTACAAGACATCTTTTTATTTTTGTGCGTTCGTTGAATTTTGTCGACAAAAATCATTCCCCACCAAAATGTTCGACAAAAATTTAATGAAATTTTATATAGTAGGTACATTATTTGATTTTTTATTAAATTTGGCCCAATGAAAAATGATCCCAAACAAAAACGAAAAAATAGCCCCAAACTTGGGAGCCCAATTCACAAAATTTAATCGATTTCATTGGGGCCAAATTCAATGGAGATATAGAATCTAGAAAACCAGCTGGTTGTTGCATGTAATTGTGACTGTTAAGTGACATATGTATGTCTTGCACTTCAACCTAACGGGTTAAGCTTTCTGGTACAGAAATAGTACATAATATCATAACTTTAATTTCAAGAAGTGCTGTCACTGTGGCAGCACTGTCAGAAGGACGAGGGGAATATCCGTAGATGTCGGACGATAACTGAAGGCTCTTGTTGTATTGAACACTCTAGACAACATAGGAGGACATCAATAATTTACCCTCTGGCCCTGTCCATCCTTGCTGGATGCATTGGTTCTTTTGCATGATTGCTTTCAAGAATGAGGAGGAAGGTGGAAACTTGTACAGTCTAAGCATATGACAAATGACAGAGTATTTTTCAATGACCGATCTTACGAAATTTAAGTGAACACGATTTACAGAACTAACATAAAAACATTTCTACATATTTTACTACTTGGACGGGAAATTCAATCTAAAATTGAAATAAATTTGGTGGCACAAACGGCTCATGAAGAACCAGGGCCTGGCGACTTACAACTCTCAACCATTCCAGTGTGGGTGTCTGCAGGAATGGATGGGACCTACAGTTTATTGCCGAATCCGAACTGCTAAGGTGAGCGGCACTTTTCTAAGACAAGAGATACTCTTGAAGGATTTGTCACTTCCTCGCAAGAGGTGGTAGCTCCAAAAAAAACTTAAGGTGGAAGCGGCTGGTATTGAACCCCAGACCTCTGGCATGACAGTCCAACGCACTAACCATTACGCCACGGGCTACTGCAATCATCAATTTATAAAAAAAAAATGAAATTTATTGGTACAGTCTTGTCAAAAAAATGAAGAAAAAAAAAGGAGTCCAAGAAATATCTAAAACCGAAAACTCCTAATGAAACTAGTATGCTCATGAAAGTTAGTAACCGCCATATTATTCACTCGATACATCCAGGTTTAAACTTAAATCCAGATGAATTTACATTGAATTTGTATGATTTACATCCAGATTTAAGTTTTAATCTGGATGTATTGAGTGAATAATATGGCCGTAAAACTGTTTCATTTTTCATCAGAGCTAAGAACCAAACAAGTTCATATATAAATATCTAGATCTCGCATCAGTATTTACTGCAGAAGCATTCGCCATCCTTCAAGCCACCAAGACCCCATTGAACCACCATCCTTACTTAACGCCATACAAAATCCCAATAACATTTCCGAACTCATATCTGAAATAAGCCATCAAATCACCAAACATAAGGAGCATTCTATGAAAAATGAGAACTCTCAAATTTTCGATTTTTTAATGTTAATGCACGTTTATTTTTTTCTCATGCATACTAACTTTGATTCTTCTTTATTATTCGGTTCTTACAAATTTTCGATCGATGTCTAATAGTTTTGCTGAAACCTGAATATTAAGATAATAATGTAGAACATTGGTTGACTCGACCCGTCTGTACGTGACACCTTTTCTTATTTTTATTTCTAAGAAATTTAAAAGAATAACTTTAAAGTTTTTGCAAAAAATCGAAGACTAATGTACAAACTAATGTACAAGCCCCAAAAAAAGGAAGAAATGCTTAAACCAAAATCGAAAAATGGGCCCAAAAATATATACATAAAACAACAACAACAGATAAAAATGAGGCCATTTTTCATAATGAAATTTTCAACCCCAAAATGAAAAATGAAAACAGGCCCCAAAAAAATCAAAAATTACGCCAATTCACAAAATTTAATCAATTTTTTGTTGTTGTTGCTTTTCATATAAATTTTTGGGGCCCTTTCATTTTTTGTTAGGGGCCATTTTTCATTGGGGCCAAATTTCATGTACCTCCTACAAACATTTCCAAACACAAGATCACTAATTTTGTACGACTACGGTTGGGATACACATCAGCCTCCCACCAGCACTTTCTCAACAACGAATCTTCTCCAATATGTAACTCCTGTAATACCAGATTGCACTTAACCCATATCTTAGAACACTGCTCTGTATCGCAACCCATAACCAGTAATATATTTAAAAATAAATCAATTTACGAAATTCTCCTAAATCCCAGCCCTACAAATATCCAATTTCCTGTCCAACGCTAACATAAGTATCTATATCAATTAAAATGAAATAGAGCCAATAGTATCTGCAGCTAAGCTCGTTAATCTTTTATTACCATGTTACTTTTTTATTACCTGTTAATAAATAATAATAATAAATATCTATGCTTGGTCTTTTTTGAAGGGTAATGTTTGTTCTAACTGTGCTATCCAGAAAATACAGTAGTTTTTGCTTTAAAATGAGAATAACTAAGGGTACTTGTATGTACATAATATGTATTTATCCATATAATTAAAAAAAAAAGTTGTTTTTTTTTAAGTATTTGCATTAAGTTTATTTACACTTAAAAGGACTTCCAGAGTAAAAATTTGGATCAAAATCGGTTCAGTCGTTAATGAAAAAGTCGAAAATCACAAAAATCGGTTCTATAGGAGGCGCTGTCGTTACTAACGATTTTTGGTCATTTTTTTTTTTTTTTCATCAAATGTAGATCATACCGGAATTAGTGCACAATTAAATTTGAATCAAAATCGTTAGCCGTTTTCGAGATAAATAATTATTTTAAAAACAGGTAAAAAAATCTCGTATTCCCCTCTAGGCAATTATGAACGCAATTTAAAGAAAAAAGTTGAAAAAGTATCATAAACGTTATCGCTAATTAGCCATTTACGCCAAAATCCAATAGGGAATATAGGAACATACATATTTATACCTTGGATTCGTGAAAAAGAAAAATGTATCTTTTGATTTGTATTGAAACCGCAAGCGGTATAGAAAAAAACTCATATACAGAAAAAAATTAGAAATAAAAAACACTTTGTTAATTTTACCTACCCCAAATTTGTACGTGCTCGATGTTTTAATTGAATTTTATTTTTTATATAAATAGGTATACACATTTTTTTTAAATAAAGAAAGGGCTTAACCAGTTTGTTCTGACAATTACTTATGAAGAAATTACAACTTTTTGATGAATGCCACCGATTTTTTTAAAACCCAAATCAGTGAAACAAATTTAAACATAACTTCGAAATATGCAAGAATATGCACTTAATTTTTTCTGTGCTGTAACTTGAAAGTATGAAGCATACGTTGATATTGTAGGAAAGTGTAAGGCCCAACAAGTTTTCATCAGAACCATATTTTTTACTACCAATGTGTAAGGCTTATTATAGAAGGCTTCTTTTATGAATTATTATCAATTTATTCTTATTTAATGGTGTTTTCCATTGGTTAAAAAAAATCAAATTTCTTTGATCCAGATCTGTCATAACAGTGTAAAAATTTGTCTTTTGACAGTTCTGGATCAAAAAAATTTGATTTTTTTTTACCAATGGAAAACGGTATAAGATAGTCTCAAGAACATACCAATAAAATGACATATAAAGTTACAGAATTTATTTTAAGGAACTTCGGAAAGTTTGTTGAAAATATGGTTCGCGACTTAAATAATTATTTATTATCTAAGTGTACTTAGGCATAGAACTTTAAAGGCTACATTTGACTTTCTCCAAAGACCTTTTTTCCGCGCGCAGACCACTGTGCGTGAGATAAGGCTGCTGAACGTGAACCACGGCTGAAATATTCGAACAACAACAACAACGTTTACAACTGGGCTTAACCGTAATTCAAATGTTTGTTTTAAACTTTTTTTGAAATTTAAGTAAATAAACTTATACAAACTAAACATAAAAAACAAATTAACACAATTTATATTTTACCTGCTTTAAATACATATACACAGTTTTTTTTTTTTTTAAGAATATAGGTATTTCTTCCACCAAATTGTTTTATTATTTTGTTTTCTCTTCAGTTCAAAACTGTTTGATAAAGCAATAGTAAAAAAAAACGCATAATCACCGTCAGCATGGTTAGCAGTTGCATTTGCATTCGAAGAGAAATTGAGCAAGAACCATGAATTTATAAAAAAAAGCACGAAATATTTCGGAAGTTCATTTATAGTTTTTTTCTAATTATTTTATTAAAAAAATGTATTTGGAATACATATTTGTTTATTATTTTGTATTATTATTTAAGATTAATATCTACGAATATTGAAATTAATTTAAATTTAATCAGAAAAATATGGATTTCTTATATCTAAAAATAGCTTAATAATCATTGTGCCACGAAAACAACATAAAAATGGTATTTGGGCAATTGTACGCCAAAATTTAGCAAAGACGTCCAATTAGTTTTGTCAACCTTAGTACCTATGTCTATTCGCTATAGCTACCTACTCATTTCGATCATAATAATAGTGACGATCAGTTCTGGTCCGATATTTTTAAAATTGCTGAAGTTTCTTTTTTTTTATCTCGTTTACATTTACATAAGTGAATAAAATGGTCAAAATCCCAATCCTGACATCAATAATAGTGAAAT
This sequence comes from Epistrophella euchroma, assembly GCA_947049315.1. Taxonomy (NCBI): domain Eukaryota; kingdom Metazoa; phylum Arthropoda; class Insecta; order Diptera; family Syrphidae; genus Epistrophella; species Epistrophella euchroma. The sequence goes on along the minus strand of OX346247.1, from coordinate 105,229,473 downwards.
GAATTTATTCTGTTTATAAATTTAAAAAAAGTAAAGGGCAAGTTGTACAAACGTTGTTCAGAACTTTTAACTCGCTGATTTCGACGGATTAACTGGGGGGTCATTCAGTAATTTTCAAAACGATAATCATCAAAACGATTATCACTGACGTGATCGTCAATAATTTGCTTCACCTAATTCAAACACTATCTCCTCGTCTATCGTTTTTCCAGAGATTGTCAAACCATCATTGAAATGTCATAATAACAATTTGCGTTATTAACGAAGTTCTTTAGTGCACGGTTTGTTTGTAAGCCCAAGAAATCGGCAGAAATTTACATTAGATGGTGGCGCAATAGAATAGGTACTTGCTTCTTAACCGAAAGGTTCGGCGTTCGATCCCTGCTGGCGAAACGTTTTTTTTTTTTTTAATTTTTTCGTATTTTTCTTTTTTTTTGTATTTTTCTCAAATGTTTGTTGCCATTTTGCAAAATAATTAAATTATTTCACTCATTTAACTATAGTCGCGTACAAACTTACATACAATCATGAAAACAAAAATGCAAAACGATACCTATTTAGGTATCGTCCAAAAGCCATCGTTTTGACGATAGCGTTTTAATGATAATCGACTTACGTGAAGCAAATATTTGATCGTCAAGACGATAGGCATTTTTAGGGTTACGTTTAGTAGGACTATCGTCGAAACGTTATCGTCGGGTGATAATCGTTTTACGGAATGTGTCCCCTGGTGTTTAACGATGGTTCAAGTATGTGATTGGCGTTTATCACATGCTTGAACATTAAATTTTGTAACCAAGTTTCTTCAAACAGCTCCCAGGTTTAGACACTGTATTTCGACAGTCTACACTGTTAAATTTTTTTTTATTTTTATTTATGTGAATATTTGTGCAGCTACCAACAAAGCTACCTATTTGGTTTTTTTAGGACCGTGAAATTTCTTGCAAATTTTCACATTTTGCTGTCAAAACCCATAGAAAATAAAAACAAATGTGGGCAACTTGGTGAAAAATTCACGTTTAACACGCATATTAGCCAGTTTATGTTTATCTCAGAGACCTAGCAATCTCAGAAATCTGAACGTAATTCTCCACTTTAACTATCCAAAAATTTTTTTGGATTGCTTACTCAATTATTTTTTCTCGCAGTTGGTTCATTAATAAAAAAGAGATGGAAATTGGTTTTGACTTCTAGCGGAGAACTTTCGTTCAGGTTTCTCCTCCTGCTCGGTAAAAAGTGCTGGCTGAACATACCTACATAGTCAATAGGAGTGCTGTTCCGAACAGTTTAGAACAGAAAAGCACAAGTTTTTGCTGTCCAGTGAGAAATTTTCTGTTCTAAACTGTTGACTTGCTGTTCAGTGTTCAGTGCTGTTTAGTGTTCAGTGAGTCTGTTTGGACAGTTTAGGGCAGGATTTTCTGTACTTGCTTTTGAGTTAGAACAACTTAGAACAGAAATTTGTGAGAAATGTCAAAATCAGTTGTTGTTCTGTTCTGTCCTGTTCTGTTCTGACTATGGTCGAGTTCGTAAAAGTAGAACTTCGGCAACACTGCCACATTCAAGTTGCATTTCTGCAGGCAAATGCAGTCTTTTTAAAATTGTGTTCACTGTTTTAGAAGCGCTGATGTTTGCTCTCAGAATTGAAATCAAATTTTGCCCAAAATGTACATAACTACTACCATTTTTCTGCAATTATTTTTAGCAGTGATTGAGTATGTTTACTTTTACGAACTCGGGGTATTTCTTCACTGAACAAAGCTAATATCATTTTGTAGTTTTAAGTACAACTCTCGTCTTCGTCTAAGTAAAACTTTTTAACGATTTCAAAAATCATATTTAAGACTTTTTTATCAGAAAAAAATATGCATGTTGTTTTTGTTATCCTCACCCATAAAAAAACTTAACCCCATAAAATATTATTTGTAATCACGTGCATAATGTAAATAAAATCTTCTAAATCCTCGAAACTAGGACATTGCAACCATTTTATTGATTTTAATACTTCGCGTTGGAATTCTTTATTTATGAAAATATTCAAAGACAAAACAATTTTTTTTTTAATTTAATTAAGTTCTATCAGACAAAGTGGCGCGTAAAGAAATGATGCAATGCGTTTTGAAGAGTTAAAGCATAAAGATGCACAATACTATTGACCCCACTTGAGATCGATGCAATTACTAATAAGACAACAGCTTTAATAGCAAGCAACCTTAGTTACATACCTCAACATTTAGTCGGGATCTCTTAGTTGGCGGTTGAGCCGATACTGGAGAACAATATTCGTCGGCGTCTTCTCCACTATTGTCACTCGCATCGTCGTCGGAATCGTCCGCGCGACGGTCATGATCATCTTCTTCATTGCGGCGTCGTCTACGACTTGCACCGACCCCACCGTTGCTTGAAGAAGCGTTTGCAGCTGATGCCGATGGTGAGAACCATTTGGTTAGCTGCTGTGGAAAGATGCTCGAGACGCGTGACCTAACTTTTCCGATAATCGACTGAAACGTGATGAATAATGACATTTTTTTTAAGAAAATTTGTAATTGATTTTGTTTGTGTATTTTATTATTGAAATTCCTATGCTTACGTTATTCGCTTCATCGCGCTCATCGCCTGATTGATGGAGCTGCTGCTGGGTATGATGCAGGTCGCCTCGCCGTGTGGGGCTATCAGGCTCAGACATTTTTACAAGCGTATAATTATAGCGGCGACAAAGCTTGCAACAAAAAAAATTACTCCCAAGAGCTTTGTGGGTGATCCACAGTTAATTGTTTAATGTTATTTATTGAAACTACAATTTTTTGTTAATTATTTTTATTTTTCGGGATTTTTTTAAAACTCCACGCGAAACCACACAAAAAATATTACTTGTCAAAAAATAAAAAAAAAATGTGTGTTGGCCTCGCTCTAACTTTTTTTTGTATGAGAACCTATCCGGTTTTTTTTATTAAGCTGTTCCTTTTCTTCTAATTGATTAAATTATTTGTTTATTCATTCGCACACACACATTTAGGGCAATATGAACTTTTATTTCTTTCACATCATCCACTGCCGACGGGGACGATGAAGAACGAACCCATTTTACTTTGCATTTTTGTTCATTTTTTTCTTCTCCTTTTTAACTTGAAACAATTTCTTTCAATTAGAATATTTAAGATGAATAAGAATAACTTTGTTTAAATAAACCACTTGCTTACAATAAAATTAAGTTAATTTATTAATTTTAGTTGAAATTGTATGTGGAAATTATATTTAAAGCAAGATAAAATAAGTTTCATAAAAGTACAGTGAAACGCGACCACACTTTCGCGTAAAGAAATGGCGGAATCGGATTATTTTCGGAGCTATCGACGGGCATTCGTCTAGTCTGGCTTCGGAGTAATGCAAATATGGTGGTTGAAACAAAGGTTGCTAGTGAGAGTTGGTAGAGGGCGGCAATTCAGTCTACAAATGATGCCAAAATTGATGGAAATTATTATGGGTGCGCTTTTATTCCGAGTTCCTAGTACTTGTGAACCATGTCGATTGTACTGGGGTGGAATCGGGTAAAGTGATTTGTGATCATCACATTTATGACAGTCACATGTGATTTGATTTGATTTTCCGTCTGCGTAAAGTGATCACAAAAAATTTGTTGAAATTTGGTATCACTTTAAGAGAAATCGTACAAAACACTTACGTTTGTCATAATTTTGTTTTGTTTTCTCTGAAGTTTTTTTTTCTGTTGGCTTTTGTGTTCATAAAGTATGTAATCTATTCTTTGAATTTGTTTATAAAATGTTATCTTTTTTTTTATATGATTTATTAAAATGTTATTTGTTGAGTGAAAGAATTACAAATACTTATTTGTGAAACAAAAGTTAAAATAAAGTTTTCTATAGTTGGAAAACATTAATTGTTAAATGCTTAAACCTTTGAGAAATAAAAACAAATGTGTTATTTCATTGAATATAAATTTATTCAAAGATCCTTGGCTTGAAGATGCAGAAAATAATAAAGTTTTACATGAAAGTGATAGCAAAATAGCTGTCACAGAAATTAGTCACAAAAATGTGATTGTCATATGTGACAATCACCTTACGCAGACGGAATTTGTTGATAATGACTATCACTTATCACAAATCACCTTAGCCGATTCCACCCCTGAATCCATACAAATTAGTATTTTTGTTCACCTAGTGAACGTGCTCATGAAGCCGTGTGGAGAAAAAAAGTGGAGTTTTCGTTCACGAGCAGTGGAGCAATTCCCGTACAAAATGTACGGGAAAGTTTCAATTTGACTTAACGTCAAAAGTTCAAAACGAATTTAGAAGTCTGTACCAGCAATAAATGTTAAATATTCACTTTCTCCACTGTCAAATTGTTCACTTCACGAGCATGTATGTATTAAGTCTTAACTACATTGGCCACTTTTTGCAAAATTACAAAAGTAAAAATATTTTTTTCCCGCTAGCGCAGTTGTTTTGTGAAAAAGAATGTATACAATTCTTTTTAAACCAAAATTTAAGCTTTCTGCATCAGTTTTATACGTTTTCCAGTGAGCAACACTATCCCAAAATGAGTTTGAAAATTTTCACTTTTGTACTTTTTCACTTTTTTGGCTTATGTAGTTAAGGCTTAACACTTGGGCAACCCTTATTCAACATGGTTTTTGTTTTTTTTTTGTCATCTGACATAAGTCAACCTGACATTTGCCAACTAGTACGAAAAAGCCAGAAGGAATTCCTCGGACCAAATCTGGTAGGGTGGGGAAATTTTTTACTCTCTCGAGAGCGCTCTCTTTAGCAAGAAACAGCACAATTTTTCACTTGCGGAACGACTTCGGACTAAAAATGACTAAATCTGGCGGTCTGAAACTGTTTGAAACTAGGTACGGAACGCAACTTTTCTTAACTATGGCACATCAACTTTTATTTTTGACACATTAACTATAGTTAACCACTGTAACATAAAAGAACGCACCTCAGAGGTGGTTAACTATAGTTAATGTGTCAAAAATAAAAGTTGATGTGTCATAGTTAAGAAAGTTACTCTTGGTAACTTTTTCATTTAGGAACGACCAGAGTTAACAATAGTTAATCTGTCAAACGAAAGGGGTTAACAAAAAAAAATTGAATTGTATTTGGAATGAATAATCAAGAAAAAATTTGATTGCATTAAATTTATTGCAAAAATAATTATTAGGAATTCAAAATAACATGTATAATATTTCCAAATTAAATTTCTTTACACTCATTTTTGTATAAATCGAACAGAAATAAGTGCAATTTTCTTCATTGCTTATGGCACAGAATTTTTTGATGAAAAATTAACCAAATAATATAGAGGTGGTTAACTATAGTTAATGTGTCAAAAATAAAAGTTGATGTGTCATAGTTAAGAAAGTTACTCTTGGTAACTTTTTCATTTAGGAACGACCAGAGTTAACAATAGTTAATCTGTCAAACGAAAGGTGTTAAAAAACTTTTACTTTTTTAAATGAAAGACTAAATTTTTGTAGTAGGCTTAGCCTTTATATATTATTTTTATTTATTTTTATTCTTTAAAGGCTCTCAAGCAAAAACTCAAAAATTGTATTCCGTCGTCGTCTACAAAATGAAGTAATTTCTTTTTCTCTGCTTGTCCGTTGGATACGAATTTTTCTCCTTTGCTTTTGTTACGGCCTCTGGTGGTTAAGATATTTGGGATAATTTTTGTGGGTGTTGCCAGCAGATGATTTTTGTTAACAGTTCCCCCCGGTACCACAATTCCAGGCTAGGACGTTGTTGTACCATCAGTATTCACCTGGAGCAACGCCAACTTAACAGCCGGTCTATCAAAAATTCCATCAGAGGTTTGGACTGTAGCACTTCGAACTTGGCCATCTGATGATGTTTTCACTGCTATAATTCGGCCCTTTGGATAATTGTTCCTTGGAAGATCCTTGTCAATTATGAGGACAATGTCATCAACTTTCAATGGAGGTACTGGATCATACCATTTGGAACGAAGAGTAAGGTCTGGCAAATACTCTCTTATAAAACGTTCCCAGCATTTGTTGGCAAAACGCTCCTTATATTGGTAAGTGCTCCTTAGAACTTTGGCACTATCATTCAGTTGAATAGTTGCTTTTCCACCGCCCGAGTTTAGCCTCAAGAAATGATTTGGTGTTAATGCTTCAGATAGTTCATCATCCAATGGAACGTACGTTAGCGGCCTAGAGTTAATTATATTTTCAGCAGCAACCAAACAGCTTCTCAGCAGCGGGTCATTTGGAGTTCTTATAGGCAATGAAGTATAGAGCGCCGTTTTGAAAGAACGTACCAAACGCTCCCAAGCTCCGCCCATATGTGGTGACGCAGGTGGATTGAAAACCCATTTTAGTGACGGAGCTACGAAGTGTTTTGCAATAACTGCTGGATCTATTGCTTCTAAGTCTTGGCGCAATTGCCGCTCTGCTCCTACGAAATTAGTTCCTCTATCGGAGTAGATTTCCTTAGGTTGTCCTCGCCGCTGTATGAAGTCGTGAAAACACAGGATGAATGAGTCAGAATCTAGTTTGTGTGCTATTTCGATGTGTACAGCTCTGGTTGTCAAGCATGTAAATATGACACCCCATCTTTTTTCTTGTCGTCTTCCTACAACTACGTTGAGTGGGCCAAAGTAGTCCACTCCGGTAAATGTAAAGGGATCACAGTACGTTGAAAGTCTCGCTTTAGGCAGCTGGGCCATCTCTGGTGCAACTGGTTTCGCCTTATTTATTTTGCAATGTTGACACATTTTAACATTTGATTTCACCGCACATCTCAGCTTAGGAATGTAAAAATTCTGCCTTAATTTGTTGACTACACTTTCGTTATTGGCGTGTAAAAACTCTTCATGACATTTTTTAATTAAAAGATTTGTTATGTGATGGTCTCTTGGCAAAATCACTGGGTGCCTTTGTTCTTCGTGCATAAACATAGCTTCGTCAAGCCTTCCTTTAACTCTCAAAAGTCCTTGATTGTCCAGGAATGGACAAAGACGTCTGATCGAGCTTGAACGATGTACTGTCGGTCTAAGTGCATTTAAATTATCTTTATCTATCCCGTTTTTCATAAGTAAATGAATTTCATCACTGTAAATATCTCTTTGTGCAATTCTAAAGAGTATCTTTTCTGCTTCGTTGAGCTCATCTCCATTTACCATCCCACGCGTTTGTAATTCAGGTTTGTAATTAAGCTTCATATTTAGATAACGGATCACATAAGCTACAGTTTTTAGGATACTGTTCCAATTTGAAAATCTTTTTACATCGATGATTGGTTGTGATGTCATATGAACATTCAACAATTCTTCAGTAGCTTCTGCTTTGTAATTTATATCTATTGGCCAATTTTCTTCTTGACCCATTAAAAACTCAGGACCCTGGAACCAGCGGTCATTAATGTCAAGTTTCGGTGGCTTGACCCATTTTGTAGCTTCATCAGCAATATTTTGCTTCGATGGGATATATCGCCAGCTACCTGGATTTGGGTTATCCTGAATTTCTGCTATTCGAAACGCTATATATTTATTATATCGATGAGGATTACTTCTAATCCACCCCAAGACGGTTTTGGAATCACACCAGAACAATATATTACTCACTTTGATTGTAATTTCATCCAAAAGTTGCTTAGCGAATCTACATCCCATCACAGCCGCATCCAACTCTAAACGTGGAATAGAGCGCAGTTTAATTGGAGCCACCTTTGTCTTCGCCCCTACAAGTGAGCAAACTATTTGTTCTCCTTTATTAATCCGAAGGTATGCTACGGTTGCGCATGCTTGCTCTCCTGCATCCACAAAAATATGGAGTTGTGCGACGGCTTCTGTCCAATCTGGAAACTGCTTCAAGAAACACCTGGGAATTCGAAGTTGCTCCACTTGTGGAAGTATTTTTAGCCATCTCATCCACGCGTCAAACTGGTCATCATTTATTTGGTCATCCCATCCTATGTGACTCCGCCAAACATCTTGAAGCAAAATTTTAAGGTAGACTAAAAAATTTGCTATAAGTCCCAACGGATCATATATGGACATCAGAATCCTTAGAACTTCTCTTTTTGTAGGGCGGCATTCTCCACACAAAACATTTTTACTACCCTTGTTGTAGCGAAGCGAAAAAGTGTACTCATCGCTCCTTAGACACCACCACATACCCAATATTTTTTCAGTTGCGGGTTCTGGATTAAAGCTCAGGTCCTTTAGTTCATTAGATGATTCTGGATTCAAGATATTCATGACGCTGGAGGAATTTGACTTCCAATTCCGAATTTCGAAACCAGCATTGGAGTGTATCTTTGCGATTTGTTGGGCCAACTGCACTTCTTCTACTTCCTTGTCCACACTAACCAATAAATCATCCACATAATGATTTTTGATAATGCTTTCTACGGCTCTCGGGAACTCATCGGTGAATTGTAAGGCATTATGGTTTTTAACATATTGGGCACAACTAGGTGAGCATGTTGCCCCAAATGTCATCACTTGCATGACGTAGGTGTCGAAATCAGAATCGGAATTGTTGCGCCATAAGAACCGTAGTACATGCTGGTCTTCATGAGGTATTTTGATCTGGTGATACATCTCTTTGATATCTGCAGATAAACCTACTTGCCTTTCCCTGCTTCGCAAAAGGACACCAAATAAAGATGAGTTCCAATCGACGCCTTTCATCAGCAAAGTATTCAGTGACACTCCATCAACTGTGGCAGCCGCATCCCATACAATTCGAATTTTGTCTGGTTTATTCGGGTTGCGAACCGGAAATATAGGCAAATACCAAACCTTTTCATGATGTTCTTGAAGTTCCTCCAAAGTCAGCTTTCGAATATATCCTTTGCGTTCGTATTCTTTTATCTGCCAAATCAAGTTATCCTTCAGCTCTGGGTCTGAATCCAATCGCTTTTCTAAGCATCTCATCCTGCTAGTTGCCATAGGTTTGGAGTTAGGCAACTTGATATTTTCATACCGCCAAAGAAGTCCAGACTCGTAACTATTTTCCAAGGGAACTGTTTTTTCATTCAGGATACATTTCGCACGCTCTTCTTCTTGAATTGTTTTAGAATCTTTCGGTCCGGATATACCCAAGCTGTCAACAGAGAAGAACTCCTTTACCATTGTATGAAGTTCTTTATCGCTATCTGGCTGGCATTCACACACGTGAAAATGTTGCTCCAACTTGGATCCATCTTCTTCATTGGTGGCGGAAAATATAGTCCATCCAAGACGGGACTTGACAGCAATAGGATCTTCATCACTTGCTTCTCGGATTTTCAAGGGAACAGCAACATGCCAATTTCGAAGGCCGATTAGAATACCTGGACTGGCATTGTCGTAAGATTCAACCGGCAAATTTCGAAGATGTGGATATTTGTTAGCCATAGCCTTATAGTTTAACGATTGACTTGGCAAATTCAAACTCTTCACAGTTCTCACATTTGCAATACGAAAACTTGCTGCATTTTGATGAATGCCAGATATAGTTAAGAAAACTTTTTTAGATTGCTTCTCTTGACGTGAGATCGATCCACTCCACTTCAAACATAAAGGTGCACTTTCTCCTTTCAGGTCCAACTCATTTGCTATCTTCTCATTCAGCAACGTACTAGAAGATCCTTCGTCGAGAAAGGCATATGTTTGGATTTGCTTTCCATTACTTGACAGCAAGACAGGCAGAATTCGGAAATAAACTGAAGTGGATGCGATGTGACTCATAACATTTTCATTCCTATTGGTTTCTGGATGCTCATCTCGAATGTTGTGCAGTAGTGGATGGTGTCTACCATGGCAATTCGTTTGTTTGCATATGACTGGTGCTGTACACTTGAATGGATGTCTTTTGAGGCATTGTCGACAAATGTTTGCCTTCTTCACAAATTCCCAACGTTCATTCACATTCCATTGCATGAAAAGAGAGCAATTGGAGTTTGATGTGCAGTTCCCATCGCATACCTGGCACTTTCTAGTGAAATTAGAAGAGCTTGCTCGATTTTGTTTCTTTTGAGCACCTTGGTGTTCGTGAATATGGAGTTGCTCGTTTTTATTCCTTGATTTTGTCGGAACATCTTTGTATTGGAACCATCGTTTTGTTGGCATGGTGTCACAGATGTCTCCAGCAAGAGAATGCAACCAATCTCCCAGGACACAGATGTTATTGAAGTCTTCTTCTGTTCGCCTATGTGCCGCCCATGAAAGCTGAAGTGTGGGAGGAAGCTTCTCCACCAGACTTCTCAGCAAACTAGGATCACGCATGTGATCTTGAAGATCTGCTTGCTCCAACGTTGAACACAAATTTGTTACTGCAACCGCATAGTCGACCACTGTTTCCATTCGCTCTATTCTTGGTGGCACCATCTTTTTAATTTTTTCGATATAATGGTCCATAACTACTTCTGGCTGACCAAAATATCTACGAAGTGTCGAAATTATTATTGGGACGCAGTTGGGTATCGTCAACTGCGCTTCAACTATTTCTTTTGCCCTTCCCTTGAGGCAACGTTGTAATCTTATAAGATTTTCGGTTTTTGTGAAGCCGCATGCTGCTGTTGATTGATTGAAAGTGCTTATGAACACTGGCCAATCACCTGGATGACCAGAAAAGATTGGCAACTCCTTGGAGATGGCATGTCGAGTGGCTATCTGATGTTCTGTGAGTTTAATGGAGTCGTCTTGAGCAATTGATTCATATAACGGAGTCGGTTTCGTAGATATTTGTCTACACCGTTGCACTGGCAATTCATCTATGTATTTTTTAATAACAAGAGACTTACCACACGGTTCGCCCACAAACTTGTTTTGTTGGACTATTTCCTGTTGGGTAGTTTTGTTTTGTTTTAAAGATGATCGGCCTCCGTGTTCACTCTCAGACAGAGACAATTCTTCAAGGAGCGCCTGGCGCTTCGACATTAATAGCTGTCGTTCCTTAAGAATGTTCTCTTCATCCTCCAATAAACGAAGACGCTCATGGATCCTCTCGGATCTAGCCTTCGTCTGACCAGACGCAACAGATACTGCATTTGTTGTTTCGTTAGTTGCTGGCAGTGTGCACAGAGAGCACTTCCATTCATCGTCGTCAGCAACCTCGTCTCCAACTCTTGCACACTCGTAATGCAGCCACTTCTTGCATTGCGTGCATTCGACCATTTTTGTTGGTGTGTGGCCTTTTTTGCAAATCGGGCAAAATCCTGCCACAACAGTATTCGTTGTAGACATTTGTTTTTAGTAAATTTTTGAGAAATGTTAAAAAACTTTTACTTTTTTAAATGAAAGACTAAATTTTTGTAGTAGGCTTAGCCTTTATATATTATTTTTATTTATTTTTATTCTTTAAAGGCTCTCAAGCAAAAACTCAAAAATTGTATTCCGTCGTCGTCTACAAAATGAAGTAATTTCTTTTTCTCTGCTTGTCCGTTGGATACGAATTTTTCTCCTTTGCTTTTGTTACGGCCTCTGGTGGTTAAGATATTTGGGATAATTTTTGTGGGTGTTGCCAGCAGATGATTTTTGTTAACAAAAGGGGTTAACAAAAAAAAATTGAATTGTATTTGGAATGAATAATCAAGAAAAAATTTGATTGCATTAAATTTATTGCAAAAATAATTATTAGGAATTCAAAATAACATGTATAATATTTCCAAATTAAATTTCTTTACACTCATTTTTGTATAAATCGAACAGAAATAAGTGCAATTTTCTTCATTGCTTATGGCACAGAATTTTTTGATGAAAAATTAACCAAATATAAAGAAAAAAATGCCGACAGAAAGAAAATGCACCAGAAAACAAAAGAAAACTATTCGAAAAATCAAATTCGAAAAAAAACCGATTAAATTGATAAAAACATATTTTAAATATTGAAAACAATTCCAAATCAAAAGGGCAAAAAGTATACAAAACATCCACCATTGCATTTCAGCTGTGTTTGACAGATCAACTATTTCAATTCATATCGAGGAGATGAGTTGGAAAAAGTTACAAAAAGTTACTTTTTGACACTTTTACTTTGGAATTTAGGAACGATTTTATGACGTCATAAAGTTACTCGAAGTAACTTTTCTGAATTAAAGGAACGATCGAAGTTAACTATAGTTAACCACAGTAACATAAAAGAACGCACCACAGTGGAGGCAGCATGTCAGTTTCCTCGTGTGAAAGGGGAATTTTTTCAAAATCTCTTTCCTAGCGCTTTAGCTGAATGCACTTTTTATATGTCAATCGAAATTTCACCACAAAGCAAAAATTTTTGTTTTGCTGGAAGCAAGCAAAAAAAAAAATACAATAAAACCAAAATTATTACATTTCATTTCAGATAAATATAATTGTAAAGCATACAAAAGTATCGAATATCCTACAAAAATGTCTGTAGCTATAAAGCGACAGCTTTCGGTTTCCGAGACGATAGAAACGGCCATCAAAGCTCCAAAAAAGATTCGGATTCAGGCAAAAGCGGCCGGTCAAACAACTTCTATACTTGCTTCTCTAGAATTAGCCTCTTCAACCAACAATAGCAAAGATCTCCTCGAAGTCCTTGTTAAAATATGTGATGAACTTAATTTAGACGAAGCTCTCCCGGAACTGTATGATTGTATTCGTAAATTGATTGATATTTTCCGTCAAGAACCAGAGTCGACAATTCGCACCAAGATTTTGGGACTCTTCGCTGATTTTGCAGAAGTTAAAGCAAGTGAAATCTTGAATGTCCTCATTGATGAAATTGTCAGTGTGCTGAAGAGTGAAAAATCGGCCAAGGTTATTGCTCAAGGTTTGTATAGTTTGTTTAGGATTGGAACAACAGCCTCATCGCATCTGCCATCGACTCATGTCACCAAAATGGGATTCTTCGCACAGAGCCACATCACTTCGGGTAATCCAAATACGCAAAAGAATGCTTTGCTAGTGCTGGGGGCATTCATCAGCCTCGCCGAGGCCAAAAAAGGCGTTCTGGATAATATCGCTCACTACGCCGATTCTCAGGACGCCGGAGTCAGAGCACAAGCATTCAGGTCGATACTGACTCTCGGCGAACGAGGTGCTATTCTTCCTCATACGCTATTCAATCGAGCTGTTGCCGCAATGCAGGACGATTATGAATGCGTGAGGAAAGAGGCATTGCAACTAGTCTTTGAACTGGGTATTAGACATCCTGATTTCGTGATTAACTTTAATGATGAAGAGTTGCGGCTTATTGATGCTGCTTTTGGAAAGGTTTGTGGCGCTTTATGCGACCTTTCGATGCAAATTCGTACTCAGGCAGCCGTGTTGCTGGGAAACATGACGCAGGTCAGCGCGGAATTCCTCCACCAAACCCTGGACAAGAAGCTCATGAGTAATTTGCGTCGCAAGAAGAGTTTGCACGAACGCTCCAATGACCTATTTTCCAGTGGGGAATGGTCTTCAGGCAAGCGTTGGGCTGATGATGCACCCAAAGAGCAACTTGAAGCAGCCTCTATATCCCTGATTGCCTCAGGTGCCTGTGGAGCATTGGTTCATGGTCTGGAAGATGAATTTCTTGAGGTGCGGACAGCAGCCGTGGGTTCTATGTGTAAGCTCGCCGTCACCAACACCGATTTCGCTGTCACCTGCTTGGACTTCCTCGTCGATATGTTCAATGATGAAATCGAAGATGTCCGTTTGAAGGCCATCTATAGCCTGACAGCGATTTCAAGGCACATCATTTTACGTGAAGACCAACTAGAAATTATGCTAAGTTCCCTGGAAGACTACTCAGTCGATGTTCGTGAAGGCCTTCACCTGATGTTAGGCGCTTGCAAAGTATCTACTCAATCCTGTTTACTCATGGTCGTCAAGAAGCTTCTGGATGTGCTATCAAAATATCCACAGGATAAACACTCTGCCTTTGGATGCATGAGAAAGGTTGGCCAGAAGCATGCCGATCTCTGTTTGGCTGTTACTACGGATTTGTTGCAGGATCATCCATTCTTTGATAGTGCCGAGCGGGACGTGGAGGATCCTGAGTATATTTGCATCCTTATCATGTTGTTCAACGCTGCGGAGCATCTTATGCCCATAATTAGTCTGTTTCCCGATGTAACGCTTAAGCACTATGCATATCTGCGAGACACAATGCCAGATTTGGTGCCTCATTTGCCGATTGAAGGAGCCTCCATCAAAAAGCCTTTGAAGATGACTGGTTCGACGACTTCTCGTCAGTTCCTCGACACCATTCTGGGCAACATTAAGGCGTCTTTTGCAATCACAAGAAATCGAGTGCCCCTATTGAAGACCGCACAGGAAAACCTTAATCGTTTGGGTGAAATCGATCCGGAGATGTTTGGAACAGCAAACTTTCTGGGGACTTTTCTTGCCGCCCAGATTCTTATTGAACAACTTCAAACATTCACAACGTCGCAAAGAAGCCGGACACCATTGAAAGAGTCTCTTTCACAACTCATTCGAAATTGCTTAAAGCTTCAGAATTTTTTCTCTGGTTTGACCTACAGTGACATGTTGTTGGTGAAGCAAATTTGTCTCAGAGCAAGTGCTCTTCATCTCGTTTTGATTGTGAAAGATCGTTCCCAAAGTGCTTTGGGTCCTTGTCAATTGCTCCTCCATACAGCAGCGGACATAAGCAACTTCCTTACTGAAGGCGTTGCCCCAGATCCGTTCACAACTTCTCTGCTTAGTCAACTGTCGACTATATCAGATCCTAAGCCAGGAAGAGTTTTCCGGGAGATTCTGCCAATAGTGCAAATGGCATCACCCGTGGTAACACCACCAGCAAATGTTAGCATCAAGATGTGCACAGCTCGGATTGTCGATCCCAGCCCGGATCAGACACAAGACAATGCTATCAAAGTCACCGCCGGACTTATAGCTGCTCTACCATTTGTGGCCGAATTTGGAAATCTTCAGGAGTCACAGAAACAGGAGATGCGAATTAAAATCAAATACCCCGACCAAAATGTCCACACTGTGGTGCCAAAGCAATCGGACTTTAAGAAAATAATGACCGAAACTGGTGAACATGAAACCAATTGCAGATTGAGGACCACGATACTTCTGTCACACAGTGTTTGGACTGAAGCTTCTTCAGTGGAAATAAGCATCTGTTTGGCGGTACGGCCGGGTACGGAATTGGAATTGTGCAAACCAGCCAAGATATTATTTGCCCCCAAACCTGTGCGAAGAGGAATTTGAAGTCGTCTTTTTTTTTTGTATATTTTTAATCAAATTTGAACCATGTATTATTTTTCTTTTTTTAATAAAAGATACATTTTTGTAAAACAATATATTTTTCGTAAACAAAGTTATTTGTTTGCTTTCAAAAAATGCATAGGTCTCTAATGCACAGGACAGATGTCGGAAAGAGAGACGTTTTTCACTCACTTGTGCTTTTCCGGTGTTTGTTTTTTTTTTTTTTTTTTTTTCTAAGAAGCACAACTAATGCCCGTTACAGAATCTCGTTTGGTGTTAAATCCTTTCGATTTTTTCTTTACTTTTTGGAGATTTATGAGTGTTCTTCAAATGCCGGTTATACCTGGAAAAGAAGAAGAATTATCAGTTAAAAGTAATTAAGCTTTATAAACGTTAAAAGTTTAAATAGTCTTATCAAACGTATTTGCCGTTCAACTTTATTGGAGGTGTTACGTAGGAGATAGATACATTACATATGACAGTAGATGAGAATTAAAACTCGTCATATCCACTTTAATCAAAAATTGAGATTTAATGCAAATTTGTTAAGTTCACTTTATTTAGTAATGAATGAAATAAAATGTTTTAACATACATAACTTCCTAAAACCAATTTAATTTCGCTATCAAATATCGTCTGTTGTTTCCAAGGTTTTTGCATCAAAACTGTTCATATCCGTTTCTTTTAATTTTGAAATTCCCTAATTTGAAAATAAGTTAGTGAATTTTTTTTAAATTATGCTTGGAAGTGTTAAGTACCTATAAATTAAATGGGTAAATGGCATACCAAGTTTGTATTTATAATTTTATTAAAAAATTTTATACCAAAATATTTTTTTTTAAATGCATGAAAATGGATAAAAAAAAAAAACAAAAATCGGTAAAAATATTAGGTAAACACTTTAGTGCAAAACTCAAACATCAATTCCAAAAAAATTTGTGAACATTTTTTTTTTTTGGTTTTGAGGTGTATTTTGTATTTTGCTCCCATCAACGACTTTTGGATGTGGTCCCAAAATAATAACTATTTCATAGCGAATCGAGGATGAATAAACTAAAATGTGTGTTTTTTTTGCATTATTTTCCATATTTCCTCAAACTGAGAGCAAAAAACAATGGGATATTGAAGGCAAGGCTTAAGGATTTTCTTTGAGTATTTTCCAAAAAAAACTTCTCTCAATACTCAGGAAATCATAAAAAGGAATATTTTTTAAAGTTCAAACGCACAAAAAGTACTCAAAAATTTCAGATAAACCCTTATATATTTTGTGTTTAAACTGTTTTCAAAACTGATCATACCAAGCATTTGCAACAAAACTCTTCTTTATATCCTAAATCAGTTGTTAAATAGCTTTTAAACTCAACTTCAAGTAGGTACATTTTTACTTGCGATATATAGGTACTATAATGGCAAGTTATGGATTCGTAAAAAAAATTAAACTCGAGATAACAATCAAACTTGACATTACGATGATAGGGAAGACGAAAAAAGTGGGTCTCGCAATTCTGTCCGTCTGTCTGTGGACTCGCCTACAGCCTAAGCCCATGGGCCGATTTTAATTAAACTTGGTATAAAGTGTTTTCGGGACATCCCCGACACATTTTTTTCCTTTTATTTTTAGGACCAAAAATAACGGTACCTGCCATATAATTTTTTTTAGCATTTTTGCAAAATCTTATTTTTCTCAAAAATTGCTCGACAGATTTTTCTAAAAAACAAAAATCAATTAGTTTTTTTGTAAAAATTAAATTTCCAAAAAATGGTTTTAAACCATTTTTTTATTTTCGTTTTTCTAAAAAAGGAATAAACTGATTTTGATAATTTTTTTATGGAGAATCTTCTAAAAAATTTAAATCGTTTTGTATACCAAAATTTTCCAAAAACTTTTTTTTGGAATTTAAAAAAAAATTTCAAATTTTTTTTTTGAAAACCAAATATTTCGAAAACCCTTTTGTTGATTTTTATGAAACTTGGCACCAAGCGGTTTTTTAACATTATCTAAAATACTTTATACCAAACTTTTTCTTATAGTCAAAATTAACGGTGCCTTCCATATAAATGTTAAAAAACCCTTACAGAAAATATAAATTTTCTCGAAAACGACTCCTATGATTTTGAATAAAATTGTTGTGAATACTAATATTAGTATGGTCTACGATCTGCCAAAAACAAAATTTACAGTTAGCCATTATTAATGGTACCTCTCATAGTTGGACTATCTCATTATGTGTCTAACCGATTTAAATTAAATGTTTTATATAAAAGCTTCTCAAAAGTTAAAATCATACTGCATATCAAAATTTCCAAAAAAACAAAATTTGGATTAAAAAAAAAAAATTCAAATTTAGATATTTTTTTTCGAAATTAAATTTTTAATTCAGCATAAATAAATACCAAAAAATTGTGTACCAATTTTTTTTCTTAAAAAAAAAACCGCTCCTACGATTTTAATTTTTTTCTCTAAAACTAAAATTAGTTAAAGAAATCAGATGGTGTACTTCTTTTAGCTCTCAAAACAATTTAAGAAGACTTTTTTATGTTGATTTTTAATAATTCTTCAGCTCTATAACGTATAATACTAGTTTAAACTTAGGGCTCCCATAAATGTATATTACATATATATAAATATATCCCATATATTTATAATACACTCAATATTTAAAATTCGATTAAACTTCTACTATAAGAGCAAGTTTGTGCGATCCAGTCGTGCGTTTTATTTCTTTTAATCATAACAAGATTTAAAAATCAATAATTAGGAAGAATAAAATCTTTTCTTAGTACTCTCCATTTGGTCTTGGTAAGTTTTTTACGATTTGTTTTTATTCTCATCTACTCATATATGCAGTCGGATGTTTATGATTAATTGCTTGATACTTTGAAAAAAAAAAACACTTTCAAAATAACACAACATCTACATCTATCTACATATTATGTACATAATGATATCGAATTCGTTATACTTTGTCTACTAAAAATTTTCAGTACATGTCTTATGGAAGAGCTTTTTCAAATGGCACTAAAAAATCGACATTGTCACTGAAATAAAAACACAGCTACTGAGTTAGGTACCCACCAATTTGTTATCTTGTTTGAACCCACGCACATACATCCTACTGTACTTTAATGGTAAGGGCAGATTGATCATGATCACTGATTGTGTGCAATTTGCATTATAAACATTTCTCCAACTACAAAATAAAAAAAAATCAAAGTATGTATAATGTCGAATTCTTTTCAACAAAAAAATCGACTTTTTTTCTAAACAGAATCGATTTTTTTTCTTTCAATGTTTTCTTTTAAACAAATCGAATTTTTTTTAAAGGAATTCGACATAAGAAAAATGGGTGAGGTATTAAGCTGATTTTCGAAAACATATGGATATAGGTACGTATGTCATGCAATAGGATCTTAAAAACTTATGTCGAATTCCTTTAAAAAAAATCGATTTGTTTAGAAGAAAAAATCGACTTTTTTGGACAAATCCCTTGTATTAAAAGAAAAATTCGATTCTGTTTAGAAAAAAAATCGAATTTTTTCGGTAAAAGAGGAATTCGACATTAATTTCAATATTTTAGTGACATTAAAAAGAAAAGTGGGTGTGGCAGTAGGCCGGAAAAAAAACAGCATTGGCACCTAGGAAGTTTAATTTAAAATTTTTAATTAACTAATGAAATTCAAAAGAAAATTAAAATGAAAATAAAAGTAAACGTGAAAGTAGGCATGGTAGTAAACAGATTTTAATTGAACTATCATTTTTACTAGGTAATGCTCATCAATGGCACAGTACAAATATAGGTAGAAGGTATAATATTTTCCGAGTTTTCATCTTTGTTCAGCTCTGCCGTGCGCATGTCTGTTTTGAAACATTCGAATTGTATTTTGTTTTTGTAAATTGTGGACGAAGGTCACTGCGATTCCGAAACACTTGTTTTTTGTTTTTGTAAATTCTGTGATTCTCAAAGATGCGCAATATATTACCTTCAATATGTGTATCGTGCATCAATGGAACCTTAAAAATTCCTTAAAAAAAAAAATTCACATTAAAATGAATGTTTATAGTGACAAACAGGATTTTCAAACAAACAAGGTAAATATGATCAGAAATATGATACTTTAATAAAACTCCCTTCTTAACATTTTTGTCTTTCATAAGTTATTTTTTTTTATTTTCAACATCTATCATTCTGTTAAGAGTTTGTGTACATTAACCCTCGAAAAAGGGAGGCCAAAGATTGTGTTAGGCATTTGGTAGCATCTCGCCAAACTAGCCCCTTTAGCTCAGTGGTAGAGCACTGGTCTCGTAAACCAGGGGTCGTGAGTTCAAACCTCACAGGGGGCATGGTAGAATTATATTTTACTTCCTATTTTTTTTTATATTATAATTGACTTTACCAAAATAGTTTACTTAATTTAAATTAAACAAACGTTTAAATGGCGAATTAAAAAAGATGAAAGTATATTGTAAGGCAACAGTGCATGGAAGAAGCTTTGAGGTGAATTCAATACTAGGCAGCAAATAAAAAAAAACTTTGTGCATTAGCTATATTAAATTAAAATAAAAAAAAAACGTCCATCGGAGGGAGAACTGATACATGTAATTGAAACTTTCTATTGAAAATTGTTTGCACTTGAAGTCTACGGTTTATAGCAAGTGAGGTTTATCTTCACCCTTTCGAGGTGGAAAAGAAAATTTATAAAAACCATCATTTATTTTGCAAATTCGTTTGACTTTCCTAAAATTGAGCTGTCGACCACAAAATAAAATAAATATTTAAACAACTTCAAATAAAGAACCTCTAAGACACCTTTTAATAAAATCTGCTTTTAAACTTACAGTACCCAAACCATCACCGAAACGGTCGGTTTTGTAAACTTAAGAGGGAAAGATTATTGAAATAACATGATAAACTACATCTTTTTTTTTTTAAATTTCGTGTTCTATTCGAAATACTCACGATTCTTGGCCAACACAAGTTTGTTATTGAATTTTATAGAATTTATATTATTTTCTTTGGCAGTAAGTAACATAAAAATTCAAAAAATTTTCACATTAAATTGTATACAGAGTGATTCATATCCAATTTTTTTTTTTTTTTTTGACAGGGACTGAATTTGGATTAAGTCCGCTGAATTGTTGAATTGGATACAAATTCAACAATTCGGTGGACGTAATCCAAATTGGGATTAAACTATATAAGAAAATATTATATGCGAGGCTTTCAGATAAAGAATAGACAACCTAAAAATTGGTGATGATAAATAACTTTGTTATATGTTTTTTAAAATTAAAAGTAAGGGAGATTGCCCAAAAATGTATGGAAAAAAAAAACCTAGACTCGAAACTTCAAATACAGATTTTAAACAATTTAGACTATTTTGATCATTAGATTTAGATATAGATTAGAATTAGATTTTATGACACTAAAATAGAACTTTACGATAAAAAAAAGTGTAATTCAAGCTAGATCCGGGATAGGCTGATTCCTAGAAGGGGTAGTTGCCAACTAATTCAGAAAGTTTGAAATTTTCTAATTTTTGGCTCCATTGTGCGTCAATCTCGTTCAATACAAATCCAACAAAAAAAATTTCCATGCAAATCGAATGATGTTTAGCCGAGTTATGCGCGTACGAACACGATTTCATTTCAGAAATTTTGAAATTTCAAGGCGTTTTCACGATTTTCTTTACTTTTTCGGTCGAATTTTCGTATTTTCGGGTCTGTTGTGTGTTAATCAGGTTTTATACAAATCCAACAAAAAATTCCCATGCAAATCGAATGATGTTGAGCCGAGTTATTCGCGTACGAACATAATTTCATTTCAGAAATTTTGAAATTTCAAGGTGTTTCACAATTTTGCTACTTTTTCTGTTCAATTTTCTATATTTTGGTCAAATGTTCCAATTTTCGGCTGCGTTGTATGTAAATCTGGTTCAATACATATCCAACAAAAAAATTATCAACTAAATCGTATGGTGTTTAGCTGAGTTATGTGCGTAGGAACAAAAATAGGGATTCATTTTTGAACACAGGGTGTCCCAGTAAAAATGGTCCAAACTTAATATGGTGATAAATCATGGTTATGAAACAACAGCCGTTACTCGGAAACCGTTATGATTCGGTAAGAACAACTTACTAAATTTTTAGAAGTTATAACCTGGCCTATCACCATATTAGGTTCGGACAATTCTTACTGGGACATCACGTATATAGAAGAAGATTTATTGGAACTAAAAATTTTACAAATAAAATTTGCACGAAATCGAACAAATGCGTTCGGTGAACATAAATTAAATTTTATTTCATAAGATGGAGTTATGTGCTTATTTTTTTTACAATGTTTAATTTTTTTTCTAAAATTTAAAGAACGGAAATATAGTGTTCTCGCAAAAATTAAAAGTTTAGCTCTTAAATATTTTGCCGAAACTTAATTTTGAAATTGAGTTATAACAATATAAAAAGTAATTCAACGTCAAAATCGGTTTACATTACTACTTGGAAATGATTGTTTTATTTTAACCGACACTTACCTGTCTTTTGTTGCAAACTCCAACTCGCATTCCACACACTTAAATTGCTTAATCGACATGTGAACAAACATATGTGAATTAAGCGATGACTTCTTCGTGTAGCTCTTACCACAGATTTCACAGGTGTGCTTCACTCCCATATGCGTGTCTAGATGGCGATCCAAATGACTTTTCTGTCTATAACGATTGGGACATTGTGTACACAAATATGGCCGTTCCCCCGTATGACTCCGTCGATGCAGAATCAAATGGGATGGGCGAGTGAATTTCTTAGAACACAAATTACACTCAACGGTTTTACCAGTATGCAATGCAGCATGCGTTTTCATGATTGAAGCTTGAGTAAATGCTTTTCCACAGATTTCACATTTATATGGACGTTCACCTGTATGACGCCTTAGATGGCATATCAGTGTGCTCTTGGAAAAAAATCTTTCTTTGCAGTATTCACACTCATGATTACGGATGTTTTCATGCGTCTTCATATGATCTCGATGTCGGAATATTGTCGCATGTCGTTTTGCTTTTGGAACATTATATTTATTTTATTTATTTGGTTATTGATATTTAAGGAACTTACGACACAAACTACAAGCGAAGTTCTTTTCTTTAGTGTGAACAAGGTTGTGTGCTGTCAGTTTTTGTTTAGATGAGAAAAACTTGCCACATATCTCGCAGCACCAGGTTTTCAGAGGGGGTTGTTTTCCAGCCTTCTTCTTTGGGGTTTCTTCATACGTAACTTCATATGAATTTTCCTGCAAATCGTTTTTAGGCGTTAGGGTATCTTTGCACTGTGGTTTATCTACACAAAAAAATGGAAAAGAATTTAAAATTAACTCGGTTCTTAGTATTGCTTTATGTGGAGGTTTAAGTGAAATAAGGCCTATCAGCGAAAGGTACAATCGAAAAAGCTTATTTTAAAATTATTAATGCAGAAAGTCCAATAACAGGACAGTTGCGCTTTTTTTTGGAGATTATTCAATTCAGTATTTTTTATTTAAGACTAACTTGAGAAATTACTTTTATAGCTGACTTAAATTTTGATCACCTTTGTCTTTATTGTGAGCATCTAGCTAACCTTTTAAAGCTCTATGTGTATATTTGCAAAACAATTTTTGCGATACTCACCATCATGGTCCTTATAGTGCAATGACAACTCGTCCAAAGTTAAGAAACCAGCATTACACAGCTCACAAGTTAGTTCAACAGCTTCTTGACTAGAATCATCTGATTGTACTATCGAACCTTCTGGTGAATGCTTCTGCCCACTTTCTTCGGCTTCAAACTCCAGTTCGAAATCTTGATAGTCCATTTCTTCATCATCGTTTTTATTCTCCTCAACCGAAAATTCATCTTCTTTATAAACAAATTGACCTGAGTCTTCTATGCAATCGTTAGTTTGGAGTTCTTCGTAGTTAAATTTTTTATCTTCGGAATCTGAGAAGCTCTCAACGGTAACCAACTGTTGCTTTTCGGTTATCTCTCGCAGTAACTGATCCGAGCGCCATGCTTTCTGCAGAATTTCGTAGATAAACTTTAGATTATGGGCACATTCTTCACATATTATACTTGGAAACGAATCGTTTAAGTCGGCGTTGAGGTGTGTGCAAAAGTTGTACGCATCCAAATAGGAAGCGCTGGGGGTTTCAGAACCAAGTTTGCACTCCAAATTAATAAATTCGCCTTTGCTATCGAGGCACATACGACAGGTATCTATTAGTTCTACCATTTGCTCCAGTTTAATGATGTTTTAAGGACGCTTTATTAATATATTTTATATTTTCTTTATATATTCTTTATGTTTTGTTTATTGACAAAACTTATCGTCATTCATCAAAAAGTTGTTTTGTTGTTGTTTTTTTTGACAGCGGTGTGGTGAAAACAAAAACTATGGTGGTGGATGACTGTGTTCAGCAACACAATTAACGTTAAGGACAGCTTCACACGTGAGTCCAATAGCTTACGACGACAACGTCGCGTCGATCGTGTAGGGGTTTTTGGCCAATCCAGCTGGCTAAAATTATGTTTGTGTTTTTCTCGTACTAAAATGAGCTATACTCACAAATTCTAATGTATTGAAGACAATTTGTAGTCCAATGTATTTCATATGCGTAGATCCATATTTGTCTCGTGTGATGATGTGTTGTGGAGTGGTGTGTTGTGTCGAAATACGATTGCGCCATACCACGCAATGGTAAAGACATTTTTTTTTAGTAAGCGGGAAAGAGAAAACAATGCTCTTGAAAAATAATAAAAAATAAAAAATATCAGTTTGTAAGACAGCACGCTTGATTAGTGAACTCAGTCCACAACACTCCAGAACACATCACACAAGACATGTGTGGGTCCGGCTTAAGGTTGGCTAAGGCCGTTTTCTGCGTGTACATATGTATGTACATATAAAAAAACATAATACATATATAAAAACATAATAAAGTGGTGGCAATTGTAAATATGGAAACATATGGAGTTGATTTAAAGTGAATTGCAAAGAACATTTCTTCTTGCACTCAAACATAAATGGTCTTATTAATAAACATTGTCTAACTTTAGACAGCCGTCCAAGTTTTTAAAAAACCTTTCTAATTTTTGCTAAAGTAATCTATCTTTTTATCTTGCTTTAGACAACGTAATCTATTGTCTAAACCTAGAGAAATGCAATATTTTTTTTTTATTAAAAAAGCATATTTCCGACTGTTTCAAAATACTTAGACATATAGTTTAAACAGCCAAAAATCTAAAATAAAACAATACTTAAAAAAAATAATACTTCATACAAAAAAAAAACAACATTTACCATTTTTTCTTTGTTTAAAAAATTTTATATGGGCCCTATTTTTTGAAAGTGGTATAAGTCCATTTTTTTATGTTTCGAGATATAAAAGAATTTGCGTTTAAATATGTTAAAAAATATAGACAAATGTTAAAGAATTCAGGTGATGGTTTATATTATAAACATGTTAAATTTTAAGATGCAATTAAATTTATTAAAATTCTCAATTAAAGTTTACCGTTCTTCTGCTCTTAGATTGGAAAATATGCACTTCAGACCATTATTTTACCATATTTTTCCCAAAAAATATTTAAAAAAAAAACGTATTCAGTTTTTATTAATGATTAAGAACATAAATCCAGTCTTCAAAAATTTGTAAAAATTAATCTGAGTATTAGAAAAAAGCTGCTTGTCAAAATGAAAGTTTCCAAAACGTCAACAATTCAAACTGAGTGAGAATGGTATTTGTTTTCAAACTGTGGTAACTTTGTCGAATAATACACTGTCTGGACTCTTTTCGAAATTAAAACACACTTTATTAAAAACTAAAAATGAATATGAATTTATTATGAAAATATGCATTTATTGTGAAAAAATGCATTTTGCATAAAAACATTTTTTTTGCAATAAATTTTATAACGTAAATTTCATTTGTCTATTTAAGGAAGAAATCATGCTCTTTTGGGTATATAATTATATAAAAAGAGGACCCAAACTTATCAGCTGATGAAGCAGACAACCATTTTAATAGCCCTGTTCCTTTACTTTGAAACTCTGTGATTTTCTGTGCATTTGTGTCAATTTCAGTCCAACGTTCTGTCAATGTTCATATAATATATAAAAAACAATAAAATGGCAGTAAAATGCACAGAAAATCACAGAGTTTCAAAGTAAAGGAACAGACATAATTATCACATATTTAAATACAGAATTTCTTTAAACAAAAAACATCTATGGTGTATATTTTTCCCAGAATTTACTGTTTGGGTGTTTTTTAACTCGAGCGGATTTAATTTAATAAAAAAATACATTATGTAGGTGCGTACAGAGAAAATAACTTTTTCCAATTTATCAAAAAAAAAATGAGGTAGGTATAGGCTTCTATATAGGTATAGGCTGACCAAAAATTTTTATTAAACTCATCTAACAATAATAGCCGTGGTCGTTTTTTGGATTTTATATGTATAGTAGATATAGTAAGAAAATTCCAAAAAAAACCATTTTCAGTACCTCCTGTAGGGGAAGGTGGCCTACTAGAAGTAGCCTCCATGAGCAATTTTTATAGCATGCAATACAGTATTCTATGAAATCTTTCTCGTGGAGCCACCATATAAATGTTATATTCATTTCAAAGCTTAATCAATAACGCTTACATTTTTTCTCTATACGAGTTTAAAAAGTTCCAAAAAGTATTTAATTTTAAAAACGTCTTCAAATTCCAACGATCAAAATTGCCCGGGTACCTTTGCAAGTAAACCAACCACGCAAGTTAACCAAAACCATGAGTGAGTTCAAACATACGTGATTCTAAAGGCAAAATATAGTCAACGAGCTCCTTTTCCATCTGCTTAGAAAAAGTGGACCCTTCTGTAAGCCATTTAAAATCTTGTTCTTGTTGGCTGCTCGTCTCCTCAGTGTAGTTTTTGGAAATCCGAATGTTTTGGATACTTTTTTCCACCATATTTCTTTTTTAGGGTTTTTGATAGTGCTAGTTTTTTGTCAACAAATTTTTTGAAAATGAAGTCTACTTTTGGAGATGGCTATAGAGATTTTGACCTATCAAATTTTAAACATTAGCTTGAAGTTGCTAAAATTTCGTGTGTCGGTATTGCCAGATAAACTGAAGAATTGTGTTCACAAAACTTTCTAATTCTGTTCGATTCTACTATTCTCAGCGAGGGGGCTATTTTACCTTGGTGGACCATTTTATTTTTCATTTATTTATTTATTAAATAAAACCATCCGCAGTAGAAATCTACTTATGCTTTAATTGGCTATAATCTTTCTATGAATTTGTAACTGTAAACTTTTTCAAAAAAAAAAACGACTATTAAGGAAAATTTAGCTTTTTGTTAACTAAAAATGAAAAAAAATTTTGTTATAATTTAGTTCTTTTTTACTTTACCTCTGAAATAATTAGGCCTATTTGGCGAGATCTTTTATTCTGTTATTCTGCTATTCTGTTATGAATTTCCATACAAAAGTTTAAGCTGTCAAAAAATCTTTTATGAATTATAATTTTGGTATTCGGCATGTCCAATTCTGTTAGAAAATCTGCTAAAAAATCTTTTATGAACTGTCAACAATTCGAACTGTCACAAAATCTTTGACTAATTTCATTTTTAGTATTCAGCATGCCAAAATCTGTTATGAATTCTGTTATAAATTATAAAAGATTAAAAGACAATTTTTTTTTTGACTTTTATCATAAAAGATTTGAGTGAATTATAAGTGGAAAAATTAAATTTTGAGACTTTTACAGCCATATTATTCACTCAATACATATAGATTAAAACTTAAATCTGGATGTAAATCATACAAATTCAATGTAAATTCATCTGGATTTAAGTTTAAATCTGAATGTATCGAGTGAATAATATGGCGGTTATAATAATTTTTTTTAACAAAGTGTAAAGAAAAATGAATATTTATCTTTTATTTCGCCAACGAAATGTTTTTTAAAGGAGACAAGTGTAAGAAAACAATAATTAAATACATACATAAATAAACAAGAAATTAAAACAAAACTATTTTTGTAGACTCTGATGCCTCACATGGGTCGCGTATCTGAATGCCATGGACGTAGAGAATCTCCGCCATTTCGTACAGGACTAAACAGTGCGGGCATTGATTCCCTACGAGCGATTGGTTTTCCTCAATGAAGCAGTAAGATATTTTACTCTTTTAGGAAAAGAAATTGCAAAATACGAACTATGATTTTTTCAGGTTACAACAAAAAAAGGTGTCGACGTTCCGTAACAGAATTTTATAAAAGTTCGAACATCTGAATACCAATTATAAAAGATCTTTTATGCTGAAAGTCTTTTATGATTCATAACAGAAAATTCATAGCAGAATAAAAGATTTGGCAAAATAGGCCTAAATGTCGTTTTGTGGTACAGACCCGGGCGACATATGGCACTAGATGGAGCGAATATAATAGTAAGAAAACCATTTTAGCACAGTGGACTATAAGGACAAGGTGTTTTCTTACTCGTCAAACTGGCAGCATCCACCAATCTATGCTTACTGTGCAGCTGTTTTTTGCTTACAATTAGTTTAAGTTTAAAAATTAATTATTATCTTTTTACATATGTACATATGTAGGTATATTAATCACATAGGTAGTATGAACTTTGTTTATTTATTTCATTTAGAATAACCTACCACTGTCATCGTCGTGTTTTGAACTTTGTCATCTACATTGAAAAACTTTAATTCACATGAAGATAAAATTTACCTATTATTGTTGTAAGCTTTAGCGCGCACCGCCGGTAAAACAACTTTTGATTGAACAAAACAACAACAAGTATAAAATCATAAGACAGCATTAAATATTTTACAAAGATAAACTTAATCCGAAGAGCTTCTGCTAGGTACTTCAGTTGAATGAAAGTCGCCATTCATTGAAGTTGAATCATAATAAACTAAAAACGCGCGAGAAAACCTTTCGATCTTTTCAAATAAGTTATTGTTTCTCAAACTTAGTGATTTGCATAATGGCTTTGGCAATAGAACTCGCAACATGGGATAACCTTGTTTTTCGATCTTATGTTTACTGGACAGGAATATTGTGCTTAAAAATGCTTGCGATGTCAGCCCTTACAGGACTGACTCGGTTTGCGAGAATGGTAAGGAATATATTCAAAACATCAATCATCTTAACTGGAGTAAAAAAGGAAAATAAATAATGTCAACATGGGTTATAGTTTTAATAGTATCGTAAATGTGTACGACGCGAAACACTGATGCCGAAACATTTTGTATTTTGTCGATGGACAGTGCGGTTTATTTAGTTAGATTCAGGTGCATTTTTTGGAATTTGATTTTCTATTCCCTTCAATCATATAACTTATTTCTTCAAAAACTCACAGTTCCAAATGATAAAGAGTAAAGCCTTTACTACATTGGCCACTTTTTGCAAAATTACAAAAGTAAAAATATTTTTTTTCCCGCTAGCGCAGTTTATTTGTGAAACAGAATACACACTTTTTTTTAAAACCAAAATTAGCTTTCTGCATCATTTTTATAAGTTTTGCAGTGAGACACACTATCCCCAAATGAGATTTAGAATTTCACTTTTTTTGCCAATGTAGTTAAGGCTCAAGTAATAAGGTTGGTATTGTGAAAAATTGGACAACGGCAGCGTTTGAAAAAATATTTAAATATTGGGTCAACTAATGGCTTTTCGATGGGTAATCCGGTATACAGAACTAATCGATTTCAGAAAAGCATTTTCTTTTCATAACGAGAACGGTAACGGTATAATTCGGTTGTGTATATAGCGTGTGAGATTTAAAACCTTACTGAAACTGACTTTTGGTGAAATAGAAAATTTGTTAATAAGTGAATACACTTAAGTGAAGAGTATTACGGCTGAATTTCCCTCTAAATTTGTCCTGTGACATTAGCTTAGGTCAGCTGCAGTTACAGTTACAGCTTACAGCTCTACTACAGTTTAAATTTAATCTTCGTTCAGATCTGAGTTCAAAATGAATAAATGAAAAAGCAATCAGCTTTTCAAATTTCCTAGTGATATTTGGTATTTTATTTTGTCCTTGTTAATCTTATTTATAAAGTGCACAAAAGTACTAGAATAACAAAAATTAAATAAATAGAGGATATTTTGTTGTGTTTTGATTATTTTTAACTCTATCCCCTTAGGCTAAGCGTATATTGAGATGCGACCGGCGCGTGTGACGTGACACAGCATAGCACGAATTTTTTCCTTGCGAGACTTTGCGTGTGCACGATTTTTATTTATTTTCTGTCAAAAAAAATACAAACTGTCGGTTTAAATTGAAAAATAAAATATAGTTTGCTTATTACGAAAAAAATTATAGTTTTTTGTGAGTTTTTTTTTATTTTTGAATTAAAGATGACAAAAGAAAAAATTGAATATTGACAAGAGACTCGTGATTCAATATGTGGATAACGGCATGACACGTTTCTATTACTGGCTGAACAGAATGGTGACGCAGACGGAAACGGAGACGGAGCCGGAATAGCTGTCAAAATATTGAATACACGCAAATTCAATGTTGCGAACACAACGGAACGTAGACGCATACGGAGACGCAGACGCAGACGGAAGAGTTCACCAACTTTTAACTTTTGACGTACGGCACTTTTGACGCTTCAATTTGTATGAAGAAAAAAAACAACTTTTTGGTTCGGAAAAAAATATTGTGGTTATTTGTATCGCGAAAAAAATTATTTATTAAAAGGAAAATTATTGGAAACAAAAAATGTGAATTCTGAGCTTGTACACAATAATATTCTTTTGTTTTTCTTCAAAATACCTTCAAAGCTGTACAGCTGCATTGTGGGCATGTAAAAAAAATAACGTACGACACTTTTTGACAACTCTTCCAGTTCCGTCTGCGTCTTCAGTTCCGTCATTCTATTCTGTTCAGCCAGTTAATCAGGTCATGTCGCAAGCGTCAGGTCACGTAACACGTCTTGTCTCACTATGCGCCTATAGCCTTAGCGTTGGGCGCCAAAATAAAAAAAATATTTTACTAATTTCCAACTTAAGACTAAGAATGCGTAAACAAATATTGTTAAAAGTTTTTCATGATATATTTTTGCATTTGATTGATATTTTCTGCTGAAATTATCAGAGTTTAATTTTATTAAAGGCCGAATGATTTTAAAGGTGGTTTTAGTAAAAATCACCAATCTAACCCCACGCCCCTTTTTTTCTTTGGGGCAAATATCGTATCGATTTAGGGAGAAAATTTCGGTTTTTTTAATCAACGATTCTGTGCGTTCAAGTGTAGGTAGGTACATCGAGAGTCTAAATGGATGGACGAACGGAATAAATACAGTACTTTTTATTTTTCGTTTGTATTTTATTACATTTCTGTTTGGTTAATTGAAACCTTCACCAACTTTCCTAAAACTGTATTTTTTTATATTTAAACAGAAAATTTCATGACTTCATACGATGTTGTATAACATTTTTCAAGTTACTAAACAGATATATTATTTTATTAGGTAGGTATCACAAATCTTTCAAGTCTAGCCATGTTGTATACTACATTTGTACTTATGTACTTATATCTATAGCTTTGCACTACAAGAACAAGCGATCCGGTCGTGTATTTTATTTTACCCTAAAGTTTTACCATAATCATATACGAGTAGTATGAAATTGTATAAGATTTTAATATTGTAACCATTTGTTTACCATAAATAAAATAATGGTGTGTTCAAATATTTGTTTAGTTTGTCTAACCAAATGACCTGCACTGTTCAAGTGTACATATATTTTTATCGCACTATATACGACTTTACTTTGCTTGCTATTATCTACATATTTTAAAATTATAAAAACATTTATAATATTATGTCATCTCATAACTACTAAATATGTATAAGAAGATACCTATAACTATTAAAGAGACTCTCAGAAAATCTCTCGGGTAGAAAATGCAATCTGAAATGGTTCCAAGGTTATTGTTTTTTTTCTATTAATTCCATTTGACCGGTTAAAAATGAATTATAATTTTAATTCTGACAACCAACAATCCAATAATATTTAACTACAATCTATCTTAGATAACAACTACTGATTAATCTGTGATAAGTATAAATTTGTATTACATATTGAGTATAATAGGTATATACTGCAATATATTAAAAATGCAAGTTTTTTCATTATCTAATTAAATGCAGTTTTTTTTTTTTTGTTGACAATAAATATTAGTTATTATGATTTAGCTCTCAAATAATTGTGAGACAAAAAGTAGCATACAAATTGTGTTCGTAACGTGCTTTCGTAATAAACACCGTTACCGCACTAATTGCCACTGACCACTGAAGCTGATATGACGTACTGATTATTGAACTGGAGTGTTAGGTATATTCGTATGTAAATTTTGTTCCAAAAAGAGTTTTTTTTATGACAAAAGCTTTTTATTTGAACGAATAACATAAACAGTGTTGCCACAAATCACAAATAAAAGTCATGACTAAGTTAAAAATCGAACTGATTTTAAAGAAATTTTACTTGAAATTGACAGGCAGATTGAAATAGGGTAGAGTCGCCGGTGGCCGGCCCCTTAAGGAATTTTTCATAGAAAATATCACATAAAATCTCCAATTCTCAATCTTTTCGATTGATTTTGAAAGCAAAATGTTTCTTATGGTTCTCTTAATTGATCTGAATTCATAAAAAGTAATATTATTAGGTAAAAATTAATGTTTTATTAAGTTTTAATGAAAAAGTCAATTTTTAGCAGTGGGCGGCCCCTTGTATCTTAAAACCGGCCACCTCGGCTCCTGATTTCGGCCACCGAATAGGCCGAGAATAGGATTTTAATGATTTTAAACGACAGTTTTTGGTCTAATGTTGTTGTAATGGCTCAGTTATTCATATTTTGCATTTTTCTCAAAAAAAGTACAGTTGCCTATCTTCGGCCGGGGGGCCGTTAATAGGAAACATGAACAAATTTCGGTTCCCTATTTCCGGCCCCCTTAAAAACAACTACAATTACAAGATTATTTCACTTTTTAAGCCAATTTTAGATAAAATATAATATTTTTCATTATTAAAACCGCATATAACCACATTAATTCAAAAAATGTCCTTGAAAAACACTAATTCCTGACACAATATTCACTGTTGTAAACCAACAGTAAAACAGTGGAAAAAAATTTCGAGGGGGTGGGCCAGTTAATGCCCTATAACTAAGGAAGTGCTGGGCAAATTTAACCAAACTTTTGACAGATCATGATGCATAAATAACAGATCTTATTGAGAATATAAACAGAAAGGTAGGGCTATTGGTTCACTAAGTACAATGATTTTCTTGGTTGATGGCCGGCCACTGGAGGTGGCCGGCGATAGGCGACTCTACCCTACCGGCATTTTTTTCAAACTCAGGATTTAAAAAAAAAAATTATAAAAAGTTATTTAGAATACATTTTCGTTTAAATATTAAAATAAAGAAAAATAGCAGACGAGGCTCAGAGGTGCATTTAAAGCTCCTTTGGCTTTGTTTCATACTGCCGTCAACAGCTGTTATTGTTTTTGTGAAGAATTTTTTTATAAAATTTAATACCTAACCTACTATTAATAAGTAGTTACACCTATACTTTTCTAGCTATTATATATTTTTTTATAAAATAAATAAAAATGAATGTTTGTGTGTTCGTCTTCTATAGACTCGCGCACCGTTAAACCGATTCAGTTGAAATTCTCATAATATGTTCTTATGAGCAACGAAAGGGTTTGTAAAGTGCATTTAGTAAAATCCGCTCAACAGACACTCCGGTATTTACAAAATTTTAAATTTGACACTATAACGTGGTTACAAAAAAAAAAAAATACAAAAATAACTAATCAAAATAATTAACATCCAAAAAAAATTCTTTTTCAATGCCAACGAGAACTATTTTACCATTTTCAATACAGGTTGGTAAAAAACAAATAAACAAACAACTACAGTAGGTACATTATATTAATTGCAGATACAAAATTGGAATACAAAACAATTGAAAATGCGAAGGTCAATGAAAAAGACGGTTTGTGTTTGTGTAATGGGACAGGAAAAATGTCTTTTGAAGCCCTTCCACACTATCATACATCAAGGTCCGTCAGTTGGGTCCACCACAACGGAAATTCAAAAATCTAACTATGCAGGAATTATGGGCTAGTTTGGGGCTGATTGAGTACTCCAATCCCGAAAGAGCCCCAAATTCCCTTCACCCTAAAACTTGTGGTGGACTCAGCTTGACGTCAAGCGAGATTCACCACACCTCCCAATACAATTTCAAAAATCTAATGATGCAGGAATCAGGGGCTAATTTAGTATACTCCAATCCCGAAGGAGCCCTAAATTACCTTCACCCTTTAGAAGGAAAAAAAAAAAACTGTGTTGATGACGTCATCAAGCCGTCAAGTTGGGTCCACAAGCAACCTCCCAATACATTAACATTAATTCAAAAATCAAAAAAGAATTAAGGGCTAATTCCTGCATCATTAGATTTTTGAATGGACCCAGCTTGACGGACCTCATATACATAATATGCCTGTTTGGTAACGTAAAATTTGGTGACAGCAAAATGTGAACATTTTTAAAAATTAAAAATGTGCATCATAGTGTGAAAAAATAAATATTAAATTCATTCCACACCAACATCTGTTTGATAACGTGAAATTTATTGGGGGTTATCGCGAACAAAAAATTCAAACATTGGGAACGTGAATGATGCCTAAAAGTTTCCCTCAGAATTTATTGGTATCGGGAATAAATTTTCCAGGGGAATTCGGCAATCATTGCATTGGATTTTTTTTGGAGGAAAATTTATTCCGTGGGAGATTTACGATAGTAGAAAATTTTTCGTGCGAATAAAATAATCAGTGGGAAACAAAATTCCCCGTACGCTTTGATTTTTTTTGGCACGATCTGCAGATGAGTAAACATATTAGGCCGTATTCATAATAATTTTTAAACTGCTGCTAAGTTAATAGTGGGTCTAATTGAATTTTAAGACATTTATTGTAATTTTTCTGGTTTAATATTCCAAAGTTTGAAGTCGAATAATTTGATAAACTCGATTTCTCTTTTGGGGAACTTCCTGAACGCAAGACTTTTATTGCTGACATAATCATAACTATAAAAACATTAAAAAGTATAACATACGCGTTTAGGTTTTTACATAAATATTAATGTAAGTTTCGTTTCAGCCAGCTTTGCTTTGATAAGCAAGTGTTTGTTGTATTTATATTCATAAGTTGACTTTTTGGCATTCGGCAGAAGACCATACATTTATTTTTATTAAAGAAGTTTACAAAAATGAACTCGAATAAAATTTTAATTTAAAACCATTTCTATATTTATTTTTTCTAGACTTTTGCTAATCCAGAAGATGCAATTTTCAGTAAGGCCAAGGTTAAATACGATGATCAACGAATTGAACGCTATCGAAGGTTTGCTCTTAAAACTTAAAAAGAATGTTCCTAAAGATCTTTTTTTCAACAAATATTTTTTTCACAGGGCCCATCGAAATGACATGGAAAACATTCTAGTATTTATTCCAATTGGATTTTTGTACGTTTTGATAAATCCATCGGCAATATTGGCTATCAATCTGTTTAGAATAGTTGGTATTGGAAGAATTATTCACACGATTGTTTATGCTGTTTTTGTGACACCACAACCATCACGTTTATTGGCGTGGATTTTTCCTTATTTAGCAACTGGGTTCATGGCATTGGAAGTTATTTTGAAAGCATCATAAAGTTTTATTTTGTATATACAATATTGAAGATTGTTTTATCAACTGATTTTAAAATAAATATGACAATAAATAATTAAAAATGTTTGGGATTTATGTCTTTTATTTAATCTGAGTAATACCAAGTCAATTTTAATACTTTAAAAAATTGCAATTATTAATTTAGCGTAAGCTTAATCAATCTTTTTAGAGAGGCAGACTAAACTCAAAATATTCTACATAATGTCCTACGTATGTACAATTGTACATACATACATCTGTGCATAGCTATTTTGAACTAAAGTGCAATTCACCTCATTATAATTTACTTAAAAAACAATATTATTCATTTTACTTAGACAACTTTTGAAAAAAAAAACTTTTGAAATATTTTAGTTTGGTTATTGAAAAACATCATTCAAATAAGTATTCAAAATTAATTCATACAAACAAAAACGAAATTTGAATTTTTCACAATAAATTTTTGAATAATTATACAAACTAATTTTAATGAATTTGCCAAAGCAGTTGTGGGCTAATCTAATTATTGACCCACTTAATTCGGGACTTTTGGCCCATCAGTGTAATTTAAAAGTCCATACCTATTTGCTTTGTGGACTTGTAACCCATCAAAGTGAGTCAAAAGTTCATTGTGGACTACTCTTCTATTCTAATTTTATCTGTACCTATTATCGACTGCCCTGGTGAATGGAAAAATTTTCATAAATAGATGGTACATTTAGAAAAAAATCTTTGCCCCCCTCCAAACAAAACTGAGTAGCTACGGCCAGTGTCCCCAAATTGAGGGGACTAAATAAGGTCTAATTGGAAAAATGAAATTTCTTACAGTTTTTTGACAAATTTTCAAATTTTACTGTAAAAACCTTTAGAAAAAAACTCAGCTGTTATAGAACTTGGCGAAAATTTCATGTTACGAAACAGGTACTATCACAATTTTACGAAGCTTCAAAATACTTTTAAAATTCTATATCCACGCTAGCCAAGGGTGATTATGTCGTGTGCGAATTAAATTAAAAATCCGCTAAATTTTATCCGAATATTCATTTTTGAGATGAATCAGTAGGTACGTAGAAGCGTCAAAATTTAATCGAAAATTTAAACTAATTTGAACACTGCCTACTACCTTTTTCTTGATTTTTTTTTTGTATGAAATCAAACTTTCGGTGAAAAGAAAGATAACCAATGCAAACAAACTTTAGTTAGAGATGTTTGACAGGCTTACAGATCAGTAATTTCCGAATGCAAATAAAAAACTATTTCATTCTTCCCCGACGTTTCGTTGGCTTTTTTCCAACTTTTTCAAGGGGTCTTTTATTTAGCTGTAATATAAATTATTTTACACAATGAAAATTTTTTAACAATTTTGCTTACTCTTTACATAACAGGGAATGGTTTGTAATCTTATATGTTTTTACATTTACGTTAAACAATTAAAACATCGCAAACAAATAAATAAATAAATAAATTAAACACTAGAAACAAACAAACAAGAACTTATTTGTAATATCACAGAACTTTTTTATGAACTTTATTTTGAATAGTTTTAGCGAAAAGGAAACCGACAAAGATTTTTAGAAAAAGATCTTAATTTCGTGATGAAACAGAAATGTTTCAAAGCAAAAAAAGCTTACTGCTCTTATTTTTTGTCTTTTTAGGAATTAAATTAAGGAACAATGATTAAGGACAGAATGATTAAATTCATAAAATATTTTAATTTGTTTTTGTTCACAATACAAAATGTTATTACATGTGTATATTTTTCAAGTGTTTTCTTCACAAAATTAAACGTAATTTACTTAGGGGAAAAAAAGGATATTTTTTAGAAAATTAGGGAAAAAAACCATTTGGTGTCAAAAAAAAAAGGGGGAAAATGTTTTGGGGACCTGGGAACCCTGGCTGCGGCAGCTGAATGGCAAAACATGACTCTTCTGAAAGCCAAAAAAAGCTTGCAAAAGGCTTTTTTCAAATTATATTTTGTATGGCAAGCTTATACATGTGAAACGTGAGTTCTGTTAAATTAGGTTTAGTGCCTCAAAAGACTTTAAATCATTCGTACCTTTAAACATCGGATTCTGCAAATTGTTGAGATCAAAATATTGAATTAAATAAAAAAAAAAATCACAATGTCCGCGGCCGAATTAATTTCATTTGGAAATCCCGTCTTCCAAACATTTGCCTTTTGGGGTGGAGCACTTGCTATAAAAATGTTGGCAATGTCTATTTTGACAGCAATGCAACGAATAAAAACTAAGGTTAGCAGTAACTTTTAATAATGAAATTTCACTTGTAATACGAAGTTCAAAACAAATAAAAAACCTGAATATACTTATACATATTTATACCTATGCACGTATATACATATATGTATGTAAGTACTTATAAGTAGGTACCTATAGGTAGTGACAATCAGCCAAATGCATTATTTGCCGGTAAGATACTTCCATACAAACAAACGTTTAAAGCAAATGCGTAAAAGTATAGAATTATGAATATTTATCAAATTATTATTTGTATGTAGTGGGTAGTGTTAAAATGAGTCGAAAAATAAGATTTTGTATTTGTATTTTATTATTTTAGTATTTTTATATTTTAATGACAGGCGAGATAAACTTTAAAGCTTAAGTTTGAAAGCACACAGGAACTACACTTCTCACAATATTGCTGTTTAAGCACTCATCAAAGTAGGTATTATAAAATAAGTTAGGTTACCTACCTACGATTAATACTTGCGATAAATTTACTTAGAGCACTATTCTTCTCTAGCACGAGTATGATAACTAGGGCGCCGCCAAATAATAACGGATTTTTATAGAAGCGTTAAATACAAGCATTTTTTGCTATTGGAGGGGGAGGGGGGTCTACCACCCGGGAGAGCAATTTTTAAAAAAAATACTTAAAATGAAAAAAACATTAAAAAAAGGGAACACTTCCAATAAAAAATAAAATGCACGACTGGGTCGCACGAACTTGCTTTTGTTTCTTCGAATTTTAAAGATTGAGTGTAATATAAAACATAAAATTAATAATTATTTATGTATTTATCCATTTAATAAATTGAAGAATGGAAATTTCAATATGGCAAAAAAGCATAAAACACGTTCTTTAAATTGATAAAACAAGTACTTAAAATGTGTAAATTTCAGAATGAAGGAGGCCGTTTCAATTCTTAAAAAAAATGTGAATTTATGCAGAAAAAATTTTAAAAATCGTTGGAGCGGTTTTCTTAAAAAAATATTTATTATATATAAAAGTTCTTGAATTTTAAAAAAAAAAAAATTTGGTATGCCAATTTTAAGAATATAATAATATACAGCTTAAGCCATGATTTCAAAAAAAAAATGATTTTTCAAAAAAAAAAAAAAAAATTGAACTTTTTTTTAAAAATCCCAAAAAATAATTTTTTTTTGAAAATATTTGTATGCAGTATTATTTAAACTTGATAGGACCTCCTAAGTAAAAATTGTGATCAAGATCGGTTCAGCGGTTAGCGAGAAAATCGAAAATAAAAAAAGCGGTTCTATGGCAGGTACCGTTAATAACGGTTTTCGATAAATAAAATATATACACACAAAAAAATTGAATAAAAATCGTTAGAGTCGTTTTTACCGTTATTTTTTGAGCTAAAAAAATCTCGATTTTCCCTCTAGGGAATTTTCCAAAAATCTTATTGTTTAAAGACAATCGCTTCAGTGGTTTAGGCCGAGGTACAGACAAACGGACGGAATTGCGGGACCCACTTTTTTCGTGTTCTCTATCATCGTAATGTCAAGTTTGATTGTTATCTCGAGTTCGATTTTTTGCACGAATCCATAACTTGCCCTATAGTACCTATATCGCAATTAATTATAAGTTTTCTGAAAGACAGAAACTTGTTCGTTTTTCATTTGTTTCAACCTCGTTATTTGTATTAATAGTTTTTGAAAAAAAATTTTCAAACTCAAAATTTATCAAAGCAAAAAAAAAATAAATAAAAAAATTTTACTATTTATTTATTCAAAATTGTGAAAATAAGTAGGCACTAAATTAGCTTTAATTATTTGATGTCCCTATAAATTCGTAATCGAACACTGAAAACTACATATATAGTCCAGTAAGAATAGACGAAAAAATGCCAAAGAAAGGAAATAATTAGTTAGAGGCTGAAATTTGGCATGGACGTTGGCACTGGGACTCTTAAAAAACTGAGAGAGTTCCTCATCAATGCGATGACTAGGTCAGTTACAAGGGGTCCAAGGGTCTAAAAATGAGTTTTTTTTTGCAAATATCTCAAAACTGATTTGTGCTAGAGAAAAATTTCATTCCCCAATCTTGTAGCTGAGGCCATTTCCCACAAAAATTGTCTTTTGGTTTTTTCGTAGCATTACCCGTTAAAAAGTTACAGCAAATGAAAAGTTAAAAAATCTCTCAAAGGGGGCCAAATGTCATGAAAATGGGAGTTTTTGGCAAATATATCAAAAACAGTTTGTGTTAGAGAAAAAATTCATTAACCAATCTTGTAGCCCATGTAATTTTCAGCAATGGCTTTTCACTTTTTTCGTAACGTTAACTGTCTCAAAAACAGTTTGTGTTAGAGAAAAATTGCATTGCCCCCTTTTTTAGAGATTTTTTGACTTCTCCATTTGCTGTAACTTTTTAACAGTTAATGCTACGAAAAAAGTGAGAATGCATTTTTGTTGGAAATTACATGAGCTACAAGATAGATGAATAAAATTTTTCTATGACAACCTGTTTTTAAGATATCTGCCAAAAACTTCCACTTTCATGACTTTTTGCCCCTTTTTTAGAGATTTTTTGACTTTTTGATTTACTTTTACTTTTTAACAGTTAATACATATTGCGAAAAAAGAGAAAAGCCAGTTTTGTTGAAAATTACATGGGCTACAAGATTCTGGAATGAACTTTTTCTCTTAAACAAAATGTTTTTGAGATATTTGAAAAAAAAAAAACTCCCATTTTCTTTTGAGAGATTTTTTAACTTTTCATTTGCTGTAACTTTTTAACGGTTAATGCAACGAAAAAACCAAAAGACAATTTTTGTGGGAAATCGACTCAGCTACAAAATTGGGGAACCGCAGAATCCGTTTTTGAGATATTTGCAAAGAACTCATCTTTAGACCCTTGGACCCCTTGTAACTGACCTAGCGGTCATCAAATTGATGAAGAACTCTCTCAGTTTTTAAAGAGTCCCATTGCCAACGTCCATGCCAAATTTCAGCTTCTATCTAATTTTTTCCTTGTAAAAGTCTATTTTTCCTAGACTATTGTAGATGGTTTTACGTATTCTAGTTTACGAGAAAATTGAAAATTACCAAAACTACTTTTTTATTCAATTTTTATTGTTTTTTGTATTTATGTAAGCTTGTGAAAAATTAGGGTTATGATCTCAGATCTTGCCTAAATTCTTCAAATAATTAATTTATGACGGAGAACTTTCAAAAAGCGTTTCTATTTTTTTATAAGTTATAAATAAAAATTTCTATTTGTTGCAATGATGAAATCGATTGTCTAAACCTTGACAAATGCAATAGAGCATATTCCCGGCCGTTTTTTATACTAACACACTGTCTAAGTACTCAAAAAGTAATAAATACGACTGATTACATAATGTACACAGGTACACACACTAAATATTTTTTAAAATTTTATTTCAGACCTTTCCGAATCCTGAAGATGCCGTTTTGAACAAAGTCAAAGTCAAATTCGATGATCCCAATGTAGAAAGAGTTCGCAGGTATGGATCAATATTTTTTTATTCAAGCAAATTATTGTTACCAAACGTAACCTATTCTTTTGTTACAGAGCGCATCGCAATGACATGGAAAATATTTTCGTCTTCTTTCTTGTTGGGTTGTTGTACGTGTTAACCAATCCTTCAGGTTTTTTGGCGAATAACTTATTCCGTGCTGTAGGAATTGGTCGCATTGCACATACAATTGTTTATATAATGGCCGTACCTCAACCAGCGCGTGGACTAGCTTGGTTAATACCTTATTTGGCAACTGGATACATGGCCCTGCAAGTTATGATTGCAGCTTTATAAATAATTCCATAAATAGTTTTGATTAACAATAATGTTGTTGAAATTTATT
This sequence comes from Epistrophella euchroma, assembly GCA_947049315.1. NCBI lineage: Eukaryota > Metazoa > Arthropoda > Insecta > Diptera > Syrphidae > Epistrophella > Epistrophella euchroma. The sequence goes on along the minus strand of OX346247.1, from coordinate 105,188,454 downwards.
TAAGTTTCATCTTAAAAAATTTAATTATGTATCTAGTTTTATACAAATCAAATAAAAACGGTCGTTTAATACATTATGTATTTGCAGATATGTAATAATTAATAATTATTCTTCTGGTTTTAAGAGGACTAGTTTTGATGGTCTTTTAAAGATTTCAAACAAAAAATTTAATAATTTCGTCGCGATTATTTTCTATAAGTATATTTTCTGAAGAACATTTTTTATATATAATTGAACAAAATTACAGAAAAATGATAGCAATGTTTTTTAAATTGACTACACCCCTCTTATCACTGGTTCTCCATCAAGCTTCTTTATATTTTGAAGTCTTTTTACAGCTTCAGTACGAAAAGTACCCTCATCCATGGTATCACAAAGAGGATTTCCAATAAAACTTATTTCAACTATGTTCGGCGCCTGCCCAATTCGATTAAATTCAATCCAGTCCTTAATTGAATTGTTCGATACGTAAAATACTTTTAGAACTCTCATTTGATCAATAGGTTTGAGTTTTTCAATCATATTATAACTCACCCAAAGCTCTTCGAGTGTATCACTAAGAACTTCCTGAAAATGGATGTTAGGGTAAAAATTATATGCAAAATAAGAAGTATGTATTTGAGTTAGGGTACAAAAATAATTTACATAATCGATCTATGTATGTATGTATGTATGTAACTTACTATGCCTTGAAGACTTTTTATGTAGTTTCTAGCCAATGAAAGGATGCGTAAGTTCCTCATTCCACTGATTCCAGAAATTTTCTCTATCATGTTTGTTGAGAGACTGAGTTTCCTAAAATTTTAAAATGTTTGCAATGCATCAAATATATGTATGTACATGTGTACGTACACACATAATAACCAAATACCTGCATTCAATTAAAGTTGACAAGGTATTGTCCATTTTTTCAATTGGTGGCCATTGGAATTGCAATCCGATATCATCTGCTTCAACTGCAACCTTATTAGTTTTTTCTTCCCATAATTTGAGAGCATCTTTTATTGGAATTCCTTTTGACATTTTAAATTTTTGTATACATATGATGTACATACATACATAAAAAATAATTGTGAATGGAAACAAAAAATGTTTTTTTTGTTTTTTTTTGTTTTTGAGTGGGAGGCTGGGAGCTGCCCAACCGAAGCATGAATCCTTGGCCTTGTTCAGGATTGTATCCAGATAGCTTTGTGTGGTTGTAATCCCTTGTGAAAAAACAGATGATGTAACAACAATTAAACGTATCTGAAAATTTTTCAATAGGTTGACACCGCCTTGGATAGGTTCTAGAAAGCGAGTAAAATTAAGTTCATCATAGGTGCATAAGTAGAAGTAGTATCGATTCCGACTCTGTACGTGGAATTGTAAAAAAACAGTTACGCGACACAGAACAGGGTCCGCGTAATTACATTTTACATGCCTGTATTTATTTGCCATTATATATTTTCTTAAATATGGTCACAGCTAGTTGTATGGGAACGTTTCTAAAATATGAAATTTACATCTTAAGAGATCAAAAGATCATTCTACTGAAGTAACGTGCTTCATTTTTTTTTTTCTTCAGCCATATTCTGCTAAATATTCGCGTGAAAGTTTGTATTCTGTTATTCGTCGGAGGGAAAAAATTGCTCCAAATTGTGTTTAAATTTCGATTAAAATAGGATTTGAACAATTAGATTCTTTTAAGAATTTCAAAACAAAATATCAGTTAAGATTTGCACTCTAAATATTTAAGGCAAATTGAATGTAACTTTCACGTGAATCGAAAGTTTCGATCGGATCAAAAGAGACAAACTCATAAGCCAACAAAAAAAAAAATAGATCAAAATTCAACAACAAAAAAAGACACAAAACACCAACATTGGAACAACAATACCGCAGTCCAACAGCATAAGCCCGAAGATGGATTATTAATCCGAAACGCGTCACTCTATTTAAAATTAATGTTGTGATACAATTAAATTAAATTTAATAAATAAAAATCAATAAAATTAAAAAAATTTTTTTTTTACTATTTATTGTTTTTATAATTTATAATTTCCATTTCATAAAAGCAGAATAGGGCTGAAAATCTTCAGACTTCTTTTTAACAGACGGACTTGTCATCACAAGCATACGACAATTGTCTGATATGTATATTAAAACCAAGCTGTGTGCGAATTGGATTAAAATTTCGATTAAATTTTATACACGTACAGATTCACCCCATTTGTATCAAAAATTAATCTTCGAATTTGCATTAATTACACGTATAACAACAGGCATGTCCTACCAAAAATCTCACTGAGCGCTCAATCTCAATGTCAATTTGATGGAGGCGGGATCATTTCGTCGGACATTTTCCGCTCAATTGTAAAAAACTCATGTGTTATAATTCTCGTACTGAACTTCTGAAAAATAAATTTCAACTTTTGTTTAAAACATTTAATTTTAATGTTTGAAGCAGAAAACTTGTTGAAATGAATGAGAAATAATGAAAAGTTATATTAATATCAGTTTTCATTATCATTCCGTCTTTATTTTGCATTTATTTACCGCTTTCGCACTTGCACACAAAAAAAAATTGAATTTGGCTGTTTTGGCTGAGAAATTCTCAGAAATTTCCGCTCAGGTGAGATTTTAAAAAATACTAGTATCGCTCGTTGGTCGAAATTGGGCATTTAGAATTCACAAAAATGTCGATATGGCCAACGACAACTAACTGAAACCGATAAAAATTTTTGAAACTACATTTGAAATGAGATAAGAAACAAAAATTGCCTGCCGTGGCAAGGATAATTCCAACATTTAAATTAGTCCTAAATAATTCATCTTAATTGCGTACCGAAAAAGTTAGATCAACTTAATAAAAAAACAAACTCCAAAATTTTATTTAAATATTTTTTTCTCATATTTATTTTTATTTTCTTGTGTTTTGTTTTTTTTTTCTGACTTTCGCTTTCACATTTATCTACAAAAATGTTTTGTTTTTTATTTTCATTGTAATAATAATAATTTCTTTTAATTTAAATTACCTTATACATTAAAAGTTTTTTTTTATTTTAATGTTTCTGTTTTATATATATAATTATTTTAAATATATTTATATATACGTTTATATACTGCATTGCATTAAATAATAATAATAAAATGGTTATAATTAAATTTATATTTATATATGTAATTCAAATGTGTGTTTTTTTTCAATAAAGATTATACTTCTTTTTATTCTTTAATAGGTAAATATTTTAATTTTGTTTTATTTTGTTATTTAATTTAATTTGTTTTGTGTCAGTTTAATCCCTCATTTTTAAATAGTTTTTCGTCACTTTTTTAGTTAGTTTTAAAATACAGTGACAAAGAGAGACAAGGGAAAAGGAGAGAGATAGAGACAGAGTGTGTTGTGTGTGTTTGTTGTAAGTTGAAATTTCCCTCAAATTTGTTTGCTAACAATAAATAATATTTTTTCATCTTGAATTGCAGCAAATTTATTGTTGTATGTATAATGTTTTGTATAATCCTAACGTTTAAATTTAATATTTTTTAAATTATTATGTTCTAACTCGCTACAATGTGTCATATTAAATATACATATGTATATACTGCCATAGAGCGAGAGAGTGATATATCCCTTTGTTATCCTTAAAAAATATACACTTACGTTCCTTTATACAGTTAAATTTTTCTTACAAATCTAATAGGTCTTTCTCTCTCTCTCGCTCGCTCGCTCGCTCTGCACGCAAAGAGACACACTGACTCCTAAAAGTCCTAATCTTAAATCTATCTATATTAATTTAAAATAAAAAACTTTACATATTATTATTTTCTAGTATGTATAAAATTAAATATTTAACCGTTTTTTGTGTGTGTAGAGTGTGTGCTTTTCAGTTTTCTTTTTGCTCTTTTTTTTTAACAAAAAATTACATTTATATATATTTAAATAGAAAATGAATCATTTCCCTTGTTTTTTTTTAACTGGTTTTACATAATTTTTGGTTACAAACAAAACTTCTATTTTAATATATTTACAACAGGAATATCTTACAAAAATGTTTCTTATTTGTTGTTACAAATACAAAGACCAAAGATAACAAATTTATTAATTAAAAAAAAAAAGCTTTCTGTTTTTTTTTTGTTTTTCTTATTTCACTTATATTCTTTATAACTATCTACACATTGAGAATTTAATAATTTTAACAAAAAAAAAAAAAAATAATGAAAAGTTCCTATTGCATCTCTCTATAATACAAAATCATTGGGAGACCGCGTCCGTTACGGTCCCAAAAGGGGAGAGTCATTGTTTTGTTTTTTTTTTGGTCTTTACAACACTGGGGGAAGGAAGAGGGGAAATATTAAGATTAATATTATTTACACATATCCTAAAGTAGATATAATTATTTAAAAAAAAGTTGTTTTGTTTTATACATTTCCAAGGTGTTGTTGCTGATCGACAGCCTATCATCGGGCTGGAGCATTGTCTTCTTTTTTGTGAATATCTACAGAAACTTGGATGCCCTGCATATGGGGCGGGGGTGGTTGCGGTTTGTGGTTGACTTGTTGCATTCGGTGATGAGGTGGAGGTGGACCAACTGCCGGCGGTATAGGGCTAGGTTCTTTGCCTCGAAGGTGGGCCGCGGATTGCATGGCATAAATGCCAATGGCCTTTTGGCGCTCCTCTTCATGCCGGAAGGCTGCTTCAACTATTGGATTATAGCGCAGCATAGGATATGGGTCGCGATACGGGTCCATAGTCCAGCCAGCAGCACCAGGTGGGGCGAAGTGGGTTATTGGTGGGCCTCCCATTGTGGGTGGCATCATTGAGCGGGAGAGGTGAGGTGGTGGAGGAAGAACATGTCCTCCATGTCGAGCTGTCATGAATGGATGATGGACGGCTTGGGCAGCAGCTAGACTTTGGTGATAACGCTGCTGGTCGGATCTCATCATCATCTCTTCTTCTTTTCGGGCATCGATGCGTGGATGTTCCTCTTTGATGCGAATATCTGGGCCGTCAGCCGAACCGTTTCTCAGCGGAGATCTATCACGAGCAGCTGAATTGGCCGCTGCAGCTGCAGCTGCTGCCATTTTAGAGCTTTCATTAATTCGCTGTTGTTGAATAATGCGTTCGCGTTCCATTTCCCTTCGTTCCAATTCACGTCGCTCACGTTCTTTGCGCTCACGCTCTCTTTCCCTTTCACGTTCACGTTCTTGTTGTTCGCGTTTCAGTTTTTCCTCTTTTTCTTTGCGTTCACGTTCTTCACGTTCACGGCGCTGACGCTCGCGCTCACGGTGCTCACGTTCGCGTATTTCACGTTCACGTTCCCGTTCACGCTCTTCAGCTTCGCGACGAGCTGCATCGAGTCCAGGGTCTGGTTTTAATGGCCAGGCGCCTTGCGCAGGACCAGGAGGATAGCCGACTGTTCGTTGAAGACTTCTAAAATTAAATCCATTATTTACTTAAATGTCTGTCCAAAATTCACATGAAAATAACTTACGTTCTCCAAGGATCATGAATGGCGGCTCCCATTGGAATATCCCGACCAAAGTGCGTCAAACCAGCGAAGCCAACAAAAGGTCCAGGATACCGTCCGAATGGGGAGACTGCTGTACCTATCCAGAATGGCGCATTTAATTATTTGTTTTATTCAATTGAATTCATGACTTACCCATATGACTAGGCGGTGCTCCAAGAAAACTCGCCGAAAGTGGCGACGTTTCGAATGGTGATCGTCCGGGAAGACCTTGCGGATACCCAGCAGCGGGTTGCATTTCACTAGGCCGATGAAGACCAGATGCAGCTGCTGCAGCTGCCGCTGCTGATGAATTAAACATATGCGAAGGGGAGCGCAATATATCGTTCATTGTAGCTGGTGATGGTTTTAAACCGAGTGGAGGAGGAGCACCTGATCCAGATGAACTATTCGAATTGCCAGAAGATGCCGCTGCGGCTGCTGCTGCAGCTGCTGCTTTATCTGGATTTTGTTTGTTCTGGTGATAGTAGATCTCCCACGCTATTCGCACATGCATTGCATTCCATCGGCCAGTTTTCTAAAATAGAACATGATCAATTTAAGATGTTAGTTTGGTTTTTAAAATAAAACAACTACGTTAAATTAGTATTCAACCGACACAAAATTCAGATACATAAATAGACATATACAGATGGAGAATCAGGAGGTATTATATAGATAACTGAAATTTATTAAATTGAAAAAAAAAAGAGAATGATGAGCAAAAACTAAACAAAATATTTAATTACCAAAACCGTGAAGCAAAATGAGTTTCTTTTGTTTTAAAAAATTTTCAATGTGTTACGATTTCTCCAAGTTATAATTTTAAGTAATGGGGTTTTCCAATGGTAAAAAAAATCAAATTTTTTGATCCAGATCTGTCAAAACACCGATTTCGACAATTTTCGTCTTCCAATGGTCAAAAAATTGATTTTTCTCAAGAAAAAAAAGAAAACAATTTATCAGATCTGGATTTTGCGGCAGATCTTTCCCTCTTTTTACTAACACCACTAAATACCAGTACAATTGACAGCTCTTCGGTTTGATAACATAAGGTCCACAGACACGAATATACACTAATACTATGACAGTAAAAATTAAATCTGAAATCGTACTCCATTCGCCACGAAAAAAATCGAATTTTAGGCAGAAATCTACCAAAGAAACTATCTAGGCAGAAATTTACCAAAGCAAAAACCCCATAAGAAAAACTTTAGCCTTCAAGGAGTTGCAGATATTCCTAACCTTGTGACAAAAATCTATTATTATTTTTGAAAAATCAATATGGTGATTGTGTTTGAGAACTGTTGAAAACCGTTAAATACAGATGTTTTAATTTTAATTTACAACAAAAAAAAAAAAAACAATTATTCCCAAAATCAAGAAACAAACAAACGAAATGTGGAATGAAACGGGCGAAATGTTTTCTCTAGTTAAGTGGAATAACACACAATTTCCATCCGGCTTTGTTTTTATTCTACGTGGGATTGAATATTTGCAGTTTTTGCTTTGAAAATTAAGCCCGAAAATTGTAAAATTTGCAAAAATGTTTGCTTGTAATTTTATTCAATCGCTGTTCCCTATAATTTTTTGTTGTTTCAGACATCCTACACGCACTGATGTTTCAAATTTTCCTTTTGCTATTGAAATATTAAACTTACCGTTCTTATTTTTCCCTAATACCTTTTTCAACTTATTCGTAACACATTGTTGTTTTATAAAAAAAGAAATAATATTATGAAATATGAAATAAAATGAGAAAACAAACTTAAACCTACCATTTGCTTAGGCTTAGTGGGATCAACGATCGGGGTCGGTTGCTGCGAAACGAAATGAAAGAATGAATGAGTGTTAGCGAGATGATTTTTTTTTTAAAGAAACAAACAAAATTAAAGAACATTGTCGTAAATAGTTTAATGAAATACAAAAAAGCGTATGAAATTGGCGTGTGAAAAAGTAAGCGAATATTATGTATAGATGATAGAGTATTCTGTTATTTTGATGATGAAATCAAAGCAAGTAAATCAGAAATAAAAAAAAAAAAAAAACAAGGAAAAAGTGTTAAACGCCTTCGCCGTCATTGTCACACAAAATATTCCATTTACAAAAATGTTTTGTGGAAAATTCAAATTTATAAACTTTGAACGTCACAACTTCGAAAACATATTCCTTATGCTTTTTAAACAATATTTTTTTTTTTTAAATTACCTTTGGAGCAAAAGATGGCAGATGGCTAGGAGGCACAAACGGTGTCGGACCGCCGAGTCCGGGGTGCAACAGACTGGGTGAATAGCCTGGATAACCAGGAATACCCAGACTGGTCCTATAGAAAGGCGAATCAACGGCACCCATTTTGGGTATATCTTTGAAGAGAGGCGGGGGAAACATTGACGTTGCAGCCGGTGGCGGCGCGGATGGCATTAACTGTTGATGCTGGTGCTGATGCAGGTGCGTGTGTTGATGCTGATGATGGTGGAGTTCTTGTCGTAAGTATGTTGGAGGAGGAACAGCCAATCCTGAACGATCCAAGAATCGGCTATCTAGCTCACGACGAAGGAGATCTGCTTGATCAGCTAAGAGATAAGAAAAGAACAGTTGTTAATGGTAAGTTTTTCTAACTTTGAGGGATACCATCAAAATCTCAAAATATCTTACTTTTGCTTGACTGGAAGAGAGATTCTGCGGAAAATGGATGGGGAGCTGTAGTCGATGCTGTGCTAACAGCCACCGGTGGCGGATGCGGCGCAGCAAATAATGGCGGCTGAAATGTGGAATGCGTGGATGACGCCGACGAATGATGCGGCGAAGCTGAGTTAGCACTACTCGATGAAGTCTGTTGCTGCTGTTGTTGCTGTTGTTGTTGTTGTTGTTGCTGATGCTGCTGTTGTTGTTGCTGATGCTGCTGCTGTTGTTGTTGCTGATGTTGCTGCTGTTGTTGCTGGTGCTGTTGTTGTTGTTGTTGTTGGTGCTGTTGTTGTTGATGTTGCTGCTGTAGTTGGGGTTGGTTTGGAGGAGGTGTAGGTCGCGTCACTGTACTCGTTATGGCCGGGGATAGTTGCGTCGCATTACTTGAGCTGAAATTTAACAATAAAACACATATAAGTCCGTGAAATTCATAATTTGATTTATTCTTTTTCAATTTACCTTGGTGGCCAAGAGTTCTTCGGCGGATATGGTAGACTAGAAGGAGTGGTTGCGGCACCAATTGATGTCGGGGGCAGTGACAGTGGCGAGGAGGTCGCACCATGTGAGCTACTACTACTACTGCTGTTACTATTGTAATGCTGTTGCAGCGCTGATGGTGATGGTCCTGTTTGTGGAGCAGTATTGTAGGGCAATCCAACGCTGCCACCCGGCGTCGTTGTTGACGATCTCGACAAGCTACTTACATTACTACTGTAAAAAGAAATCAAAAGATTTTAACATTAATTAATTTGAAAGACCGAACAAAAACACTTACCTATAACTTTCCCGTTCCCGATTCGGACTATGTCCTCTCGGCGAATGAGTTCGTGGAATCACAGATGATGAACTGTTCACACCAAGGCCAGCGACTGAGGGGTGCTGATGCATCTGGTGCGGTTGACCAGGTCCCTGCTGCATGTGCTGAGCATGTTGATGCGATTGTAGCGCCAGCTGATGCTGAGCAGCAGCTTGTTGATGTTGGTGCTGCTGCTGTTGCTGTTGATGGTGGTGCGAAAGGGCCAATTGTTGCTGCCTTTGCATGTGCTGTTGCTGGTGTTGAAGTTGGGCGCTTAACGATGACTGCTGATCCCTGAGAATGCTACCTGGTGGAAGGTTTTGCTGCTGCACGTTTCCGCTGTTCGTCGACTGGCCGCCCATCATATGTGGTGGTGGTCCATATGGCGATTGTGACTGTTGGGGATGTGGTGACGAAGGAATTGTTCCATGCGGACCGGTCTGTCCTGGCGAAGAAATCGGTAGACCATTATTGGAACCGGTCATCATGCCACCACCTCCACTTGACGGCGTGTGCGGCCGCACAGACTTCGAGACTATCAGAGGTGACTCCCGATTGCCACTCCGGGAATCAATGGTGCGTGGTGAAGCTGTCGGCGATGGCACTGCTGGAGGCAGATACGGGCTGTGGTGCAAATTGTTGTACGGAGCATAGAGCGGATAGTTGGGGTATGGCGTCCGGTACGGCACCGATGGCGGAATACTACTAGTACCGCCATTGGCAGCTATGCTTGCACCATTCACTGAAGGCGCTGTAGCTGTGTGCACTGCTCCGGTGGCGACGGCCGGACTGTTTGTCCTGCCGCTTGCCGCTGCCGCACTATCCAATCCCGGATGATGAACACTCGGTGCAATCGGTGGCGGTGCGGCGGGAGCAGTTGCAGGCGGAGGCTGTGGCATCGGAACTGCCAGCGATCCAGGAATTGGTTGTACTAAACTGCTACTGTTATTACTATTTAAACTTAGGCTACTACTGGTGCTGATGTTGCTATTGATGCCGCTGCCATTATTGCCGCTGTTATTGGTGGTAACTTGCATTTGTTGTGGCGCCTGCGTCAGTTGTTGCAATTGCGGATGTTGCTGCTGTTGTATTGATGGAGATGTTGGAGACACTCGCGAGCTACTAATGGGATGCGATGTGGTAATCGATGGTGGTATTGACGTGGCAAAGCCATTAGCCAATGTTGTTAGAGGTGAGCCAACTAAAGGGCTTATGCCAACGGGTGAGTGAATAGAGCCGGGTGGCTTAGGAGATGCTGATGTCGCCGTTTGTGGAGAATGAGGCAGTTGTTGTTGGGTCTGCTGCTGTTGCAATTTGTTGATGGGCGACGATGTTGTTGTGCTCGTTGAAGGAATTTTTGTTGTTGCAGAGAGTGGCTTAATATGACCCGTTACCATTTGCGGTTGTGTTGAGATCGGCAACAAATGTGTGCTTATTGGACCATTTGACACCTGTAATCAGAAAAAAAAAAGTTTTAGTATTAAGATTTCTTTCAAAAGGCCTTATTTATTTAAAAATTCTCAATATAAGCACATCGGAAGAGTAGAAGAGAAATTTATGTAGACTGAAAGAGCTAACGAATCGAATCTTTTCAATTTAAGAAATTTTTATTTAAAAGAAACACGAATGCTAGAAACACTCATAATACTCCTAGATCAGTTTCTTATCAAATGCAAACTTTTCTTCGAAGAATTTTGAAATGTAATTAAATTTTAAACGAAGCAAAAAGTCTTACAGATCAATACCCCAAATTCTATTCTAATTCAATGAACAAAACAACCCTGTCATTCTGTTTTCGGATAAACTAAAACCAACCAACAAAATTTATTTTATACACCATCGAGTTAATAATTTCAATTAGTGCTAACTTAACAGAAGACATTTCCCTGATTAAATCGCTTTTCATCAATCTGCCGGCAATATAATCCGCCCTTTTCGGACTGTAATCGCATTACCAATATCATTTGATTATCTTTGTATAGCCAGCATATATACGTTGAATCTCCATCATGCCTTCGGTTTTCCTCTAACCACCACTTACTGTAAAAACAATTCCGCTATCCGATTAAGTGGATATGCAGCAGCTAACTTGGGATTTTCCAATTTACCTCGACTGATTTTCACGCTGTTTTATTGGAGGGTGAGAGGAGCAGTTTGTAAGTATATATATGAGTAACACCGCGCGTTAAACCGACATTTCTCCGCTCATCCCTCTGGAGGATTAAAAATCGTTGTCGTCGTCAGAAGCAACGATACGATACCATAACTGTTCATTCCTTCACCACCGGCCGTCGTCGTCGTCGTTGCCGTTGTCGTTGTCGTTACAGACAAAGAGAGGAAGAGAACAAACCGGAACAGGAACTACCGAGACAGGAACCATTTTGTTTTAATACCTCTCCACAATTCTGTCGCTATCTACAATCCCTTTTGCTCAATCGTATAAACCTCATCCCCACCATAATATAGAACACACAGATGGAATATTTTAAAACGACCCCTGTTTTAGCAGTTAAGCTGGTTTTCACAGCGTTATAGTGATGGTGGAAGTAGAAGCAGAATCACATTTGTCGTATAGAAATTTTCATTCTGTGCTCCAACTCTCGAGGACGACATCATCGCTGCCGTCGTTGTCGTCGTTGGGCCATTTGTAATTCAAAGCAATTATTTGAACTACAAACAGATTCCCATTTGGGAATTTTACTTATATCAATGCACAACGGCAGCGGCAATCATGATGATGATGCTGGAGCCGGAGGACCTAAGCCAGCTCCGTGCATACAATATAACATAGAACGAGTACGAGAATGAAGAGTTGAATACGTGTTGGTTTTCTTTTGGTATTCGATATAGCGGCGCATTAACCAAGCTGACACTTTTGCTTAAATTTTTGGTAATAAATATTTTTGGATTTTGTACAGAGAAGGTATATAAGATACATATTTAGGGTAACATCTACAAACGTGAATCAGCCTCGTTTTATGACGCACGATTTTGACGCATTAACTGAGGTTTAGGTATATATATGTGGGTTCAAATATTTTATTGACTATTATCACTTGAACCCTAGTAGCGCTTATAAGTAGAAGAGGACCCCAAGCAGTGTGTTGGCTAAGGAACAAGCTCAACAAAAATCCCCAGTAAGCCATTTAAAATCTCATATTACGTTTTCACCGACTACTAAACCGGAATTTAAGTAGATTTACTATAACCCCTACCCTCCCCCCCCCCCCCCTACAAATTCGTGATTTCCCATACAAATTTTAATCATCTCAAATGAAGATTTAAAATAAATACCGTTGAAATTTCATAGTATTACAAATAGAACAGTCCAATTCCCCTATTGCTCTAGTACAATATTCGAGAATTAGAGAACAATGTGCGAGATTCGTTTGACACAAATCAAACTTGCCATCTCACTCCCACTTCATAAGAAAATATGACTTAACATCTGCACTTTGAAAGATACTGTTAAATTAATACATTTTTTTATTGTGGAAACACTATCAAGGATTTATTAAATCTAAATAAACGAGATTGCGGTTAAAACATATTACATTTTACAGGACTAAAATAGATTGCAATCTTCTACTCCGTTTACTTTCAATCTAGTCCCATATGACTTAGAATGGCCGCGTTCAACAGCACATTTGACAGTTCTGAACTGTCATTTTTAGAGCATTAATTGAATTGAATTGACTTTTAGTTACGTTTCTTACGTTTTTTTCTGAATTTTCAGATGAAAAATTCTATCTGAAAATTCAGATGACAGGTATAAGCAACAAAAAAAACAGTTCTTGATCCAGTTTTTTTTTTTGGTGTGTGGTCTGGGTCTCGTATCGCTTTTCGGATTTTGATTTTTAAGTGCACAAAATAATAAACAGAATAAATAATTTCAGACTTTTTTGTGCGTTCAGTGTTACGTTTTTTAGAACTGAATTTTTAGATCTGTCAAAAACGTGGTGATGAACGTGGCCAATGTTAAAATCTCACCATTCTAGTACAATGTCAGCCCTGGTTCATATCTTTCTTCTCAGTGAACATCGAAGTTAAGGGATTTATTTAATTTTCTTTTTTTTTCTGGCAGGAACTGATGATGACGGTAAAAATGTGGTCGATGCCGATGGGGCTAAGGTGTTATGAGGCAGTGTTTGTAACATTTTTTGCATAAGCAACATTTCTAACATAAAATGGGGTTGCAATTTGTTTGAAGCTGATTTTGTTTTTGGTATACGTACGTATGGTGCGAGATTTGCGGGTGGCAAGGATATGGATTAAGTCGAATCCGCTTCCACTGCTGAGCTTATAATGTTAATTTGATAACTCTGTGTAAAATGCTTTTTAAACTTTTCCCCACTTTTCTGCTTTTGCTGTTTAAATGCGTGGTATAATATTCCAAATTTCTGGCAAGGGAAACCAATTACTGCTTTTGCTAATTAACTCGTTTCTAAGTTTTCGATTCTCGGTAGCTTTTCGTTTTTCCCCCAAAGGCGGGTGGGTTGTTTTTGTTTTTGAGCAAATTTTGAGATAGAAGCGAGAATATTATTTCTAAACCGTGATCGTAGATATGCAGATAGAGACTGAAGGTTTACACTAATGAGTATATAAGCAATCATCAAAATAATTATATATCGTCTTCTAAAACTGTGTTTTTGTATCAAAATGTTTAAATAATTATTTTCTGTTTACATAGAGGCGAGAAAATTGACAAACACCAAAAGAGACCGATTTGAAATGTGAAGATAATATTTGATAGGTAAGACGTTAAATGGTTTTGGAAGAAGAACTTTTGAGAATTTGGAGGATAAGTTTTGTTGGTAGATGTTTTGTTTTTATGAAGAGCAATGTCAGCCAATGCAACAACTTTTCTAAAAATAGTCGTTCGAGCTAAGCTAACAATTCATTTCAAATAAAGTTCAAATAAAATGATAGTCCTCTTTCACACGCAGCAACTGAGTTTCCAGCAACAATCAGTTCATAGGCAAGAAGAAAGAAGGGTAAACAAAATCTCCCCGGTCAACAAATTCAGATTTTTTTTTTGACGTTCCTCTTCACACTACGTTTGTGTGCGTTCAACCAAGGTAGTTTAAAAGGAAAATAAGTAGATCTCTTCGGGTTTTGTTCCTTGCGTGTGAAAGATACAAGAGATTGTTAAGGAGATTTAAAGAAAGAAAACGTCAAAAAAATCTCCAGCAACTGGTATCTTCGTGTGAAAGGGGAAATATATACACTTTTTTGTTAACTGTTTATTTCTCTGGCTGTTTTCGAAAAGTATTTTTATTTCCCCGTCTCCATTGTGAAAAATTTTACCAAAAAATACAAATGCCGTGTGCGAATTGGAATAAAATGGCGTTAAATTTTATCCGAAGGTTTCAGTTTTGACACTAATGAGGTGAATCTGTATGTTGCAATGTCAAAATTTAATCTCGGATACAATTAAATCGAAATTTTAAACTAACTCGCACAGGGCCTAAGAACATTTTTTCTTAAAAATAACTGACGGATAAATTACAAATATCGTAGAACACATTCCTTTTGTGAGTGATAAAAAAAATCTACGTTACCAACTTTTCAGGTTTAAGTCCAGACTCTTTGTCAACTTTTAGGGCTAGTTGTACAAACGTGGTTCAATATTTAACCTATGATTTAGTAATTTTAACTCGCCGATTTCGGCGACATAACGATGGTTCAAGGTTTTAGAAGGTATGTGATAAAAGGCAATTAAATTTTTGAACCATCGCTGAACTTTAATTAATCCGAATTAAAATTCCTCAACCACGGATCAATACTTGAACCACGATTGTACAACTGGCCCTTATATTCACTTATTCGGTGGTTTATTTATCCGGACTTTTGGTTTTTGCTATTGTTAACCGAGTCAAATTTTACTGCGCTAGTTATAAAATTGTCAATGAATCGCACTTTGTGTTGAAAATGAAATTCGAAGACTCCTTTAATTCGCTAAGAGGAGAAGTTGGTTTGTCACATATTAATCATTCCCAAACATAAGTTCCAATTGGTTATAAATGCGGTTTAAAAAAAAATAATCATTTCTCAAAAAAAGTGTGCCAACAGGTAAAATTTCGCGAACTATTGTTAAAAAAAATTTATTTTAAAAATAATACTACACTTCAATGAAAAAAAGCAACAAAAAAATATGACAACAAACAAGAAACAAAAGAGCAAAGCCACACTTAAGAAGAGACCTTTGAAAAAAAACTTCTTCAATAACATAAATGACACTTGAGATAAACATAAAAAGAATTATTCTTTTCGGTTTTGTTTAAAAAAAAAAATAATAAAAGAAATAAAAATTAACCGCAAGGGCAATTTGAATCGCTCATGTGTCAAATTACTAACCTGCTCTACGTGTACGTAATGATGAATACGGGGGTTAGACTTTCATTGTATATCAAATATCTTTAGAGTTTCTCATATTACAAGAAGACGATATAAAAAAAACTCATCAAAAATTCCAATGTAAAAAAAAAAAAAAACTAGGGAACAACAGAATATAATACTCTGTTCATAGTTTTCATTCATTTAAATGTGTATCAATTTAAAATATTAATGAAAAACTCAAATGTCCTTCCTCAATTCTGAACTTCCATCAAACGTCAAAACAAAAAAAAAAAAAAAAAAAAAACAGCAAAAGGAAATAGCAAAAGGAAACAGAAAAAAAAACACACTATTAAAGGCCCGAACATAGCAGTGTGTAATTATGTTTGTTTGTATTGTTGTTTTTCCCCTATCTAGTGCTTCTTCTTTATTAAAGAACTGTCAAAATTAGAAAGAGAAAAGACAGAGTCAGATTCTGGAAAAGCCCAATTACTACTAATTGTGACCACTAGCTCAATAAATGTCTTTTTCAAGAGGAACTCGAATCTTCGTGTGTTTGAGTTAGATCGCAGAATGAGATAAAATATCAATTCATTTTTCAGATTGTCAACAAAATACATCTTTTATTCTGAACTAAAAATTATAATTTAAAAAACATCATAGACTTAGGCCGTGTGCGAATTGAGTTAAAATTGCGTTAAATTTTATCCGAAGATTAATTTTTAACACTTATGAGGTTTATCTGTATGTGGAAATGTCAAAATTTAATCTCGGATAAAATTTAATCGAAATTTTAACCCAGTTCGCACACCAGCCTTAATCAGACATAATGGAAGTGGTGAAACCAGTTGGGGTGAAAAATATGACATATGTCATTCTTGGGGGTTATGATTCGGTAAACTCCGTCACTTCAATTGGATGTCAATGGATCCATTGCGCTTCTCAGGAGTTAAGTAAATGGAAGAGGAAAAGGGACGGTTATAAGTAAATTAGGTATGCAGTGTCTTTCTGAACCAACCATCTGCTGAGAGCATGCTTTAAGATCTAACCCTAAGTTTTGAAAAATGTACACTCTAAGTGGTCACGCAGGGTTTGATGTGCCTTCATACTTGAAGTAGATAATATGAATTGTGCGATGAAATCTTTATTTTATTCATTACGCTTACACCTTTTTTTAACCCAGAGACGACCAACAAAAAGTAAATTACCCTATCATTTCCCTATACGTATTATGTGAAGTCTTCTGAAGTCGAAATTTTCAAGTGTTCATTGAAGTTTGCCTCTTCTTCTTCATCATTGGTTGAGAAGTTCAATTATACTACAAACGCACACAAAAAATCTCTTAAGATGCCATAATACCTAGTTAAAAAAAAAAATTGTTTTTAATGTAATCAGCGCCCGCGCAAAAGATGGTGTTATGTGTAAACACATCACTTGCAGCATGTCTTTGCTAAGGCAAATGTAAACAATCATTACACTCTCGTGCCTCTTATCTTTGTATGGTAGGTAGTTTTATACCACTCTAGATTGCCACTTACGAGATTTAGGCTTTTAATGGTTTTGGGCTCTACTTTTGCTTGGTAAGGAGATAATATTATGCGTGTTATTAATCCCAACGACACAACGAATGAAGAAAAACGAAGGAATGGCTGTTTTAAAGTAATTTCGGAAGCAATAGAAATGAGCAGTCAGTTTTGAAATAGCGATTTAATTCGAATTTTAATTAAATTAATTAATTAAACAAGATGCTTAAATGTCTTCTATATTTTGACATTGGAGTAATTTTTGAAGTTTGGATCCAAATATTTGTTATCTAATTATTATGAACTAACCAAAACCCTTACACTATAACAAATTAACAAAAAATTAAATTTTGCCTTACCTGCATTGGTGTTGTTGTGTAAGGCGGTGGCAGGTTTGGTGGTGGTAACGCGGCTGGTGCCGGTGACGGTGCTGGTTGTTGTGTTTGACCAGGACCAACACTAACGGCCATACCAATGCCACCACCACCAACAGTACTGCCTTTAACGCCGCCACCCGCAGCTGCTGTCGGCGATTGAACAGGAACTGGACTAGTAGCACTGCCTCCCAGCCCCAATGGCCCGTTGCTGAGAGGCAGACCAGTTTGATTTGGAAAATCCGATGATTTTCGTGGTGTTGTTGGGCTGGGTGTTGTATTTGTAACTTGTGTTGGTGTTGATGGAAAAACCACTGACCCTCCATCAGAACCCTAGAAATATACAAATAAAAAAGAAATGATTTATTATCAAATGTCATAATGTAGATTAGGCTAGCTATAGGTATGCTGTCAAATTTGTCATTGAATTTTGATAACAAAAATAAAGCAATAACAACCATATTTAAAACAAATGTTAAATAATATTTAATAAAAACATAGGGTACCCATAAACAAGTTCAATCTAAATTGGAAATTAGCGGTAAAACCTTTGACACTTCATTCCAAAGTTTGAAGTTAATTTAATAAAAAAAAAAAACAATATGACAGTTTGTAAAATATGTGCATGTTATTCTTAAATAATTCCAACTTTTACCATCCATCGACTGGACATGAAAATTCTACTAATACATTTCTATAAAACCTTTCTGTAAAAATTATAGGCGAACCAGTATTTTTCTAAATGCATTTAAATCGATAATATGTCAATGTCAATGTGCTTAACCAAATGTCAAAAAACATAGGCACAATTACGTACGAAGGGACTACCTATAATGAACCAGTTTTCATTCTCATTTCTTTACACTTTGATCCACTAAGCCACCATGATAGTTAATTTATGCCATAAAGACTATGGCTATCTTTTTTGATCTCTTTTCAAATTCCACCTATAGATGAAAGAAGGAAGAGGGACAAAGAAATAAAAAATCTTATCAAGAGAGAAAGCTAATTCTTTATGTAGATACCTTAAAAGCCAACTAATTAAAATAATTACAAAAAACCCCAACCTAAATACTTATTCAGACACATTTAATTGATAAATCCGCTTAGCATAATATTTCATTAGCATCACCTAACTGCGGTCGGCAACCTTGATTGTCAAAAAAAAAAAAACTTCTCCATTAACCAAAGACTATGACAACTTGATGACATTTGATAATGACATTTAAAGCCAACCTGAATGCTGTTAATCCCCACACGAATGACAGCTTTTGTTTCTATAATCCACCACACATTTTACAGTTTGTTGCTGGCTCCTAATCATCGCATCGAGTCGCGCCAGCAATATCAATCAGAGGTCACATTTTTAACACCAAAATGTATCTGACCATGTTATTGGCTACAAATTATGCATCTCTTTTATTCGCTGTATGATTTAACCCCTTGACAGGCTACAGCTACTAGCTATTAAAAAAAAAAAACTTGATTACCACGATAGATTGTCGCCGCCGCCGCCGCCGGTTCGCTGCCGAGTTGTGATGTTTTTTTTTTTTTTTATAGTTTTGTGTAATGTGGTGGTCGATTCTAGGTGCGGCTAACATGAGAGTGTTCATCGAACCGTCTAAAAATGCCCAACAGGCGGAACTAATTTAAATTGATCAACAGCTACAGGAAAATTAAGTATCATTCAACTAACGAGAAGCACCCTAACCATAAAGCATATATAAAAACACAGGAGATAAATGCATCCATCAGGGTGTGTATATAATGACATAGGCTATAGAGCCGACTAGAGCAGGGCCTACGGCCATGTCAGCGTGTCAGCATAAAATATGTTCAATTTGCATTTTAATTAATTGCCAATTAATGGTTGATTAAAAGAATTAATGAATGAATTTCATTAAAAGACTGAAATCGAGTGAGTTGAAGTTAAAAAGAAACTCCATTCATCTATCACAGTCTCGTTTTGAGTTTGAGACCACGTAGGAGGCTTGAAGTTGAGTGCCAAGCTTAGAAAACGGATTCTTATAATCAATTCGGCCCCCAAGCAATTACCCACCATCGCGTCGCTGCCATCGTCAGCCTGCCACACTCTATGGCTAAATTAATCTGTTGTCATAGCTCCGCGCGCAAAAGACACACACGATGGCTGTGTGTATGTTTTATGCCGCACATTCATAATATGCAAAAAAAAAATAACATTAAAGGCGCTTTCGCTTCTCGACACAAGGATGCATCATGGTGGATAGGTTATGGTACGTATACGTAACGTACTCCACCATACCCCATGGTGAGAGTATTGGAGATAAATCCCATTGGACGTTTTAAAAAGATATAATCAAATAGACAAGCAGAACCCAGTTAATTTATATATACGATTTTTTGTTTGAAGCACAACGGAATGAGATCCCCCCGAACAACAAACAATTATAAATTGCATTCATTATTGGTAATGTCAGTTTAATTTAAAAGTCTGCAATCGACCACACACCACTGTGGCTCAGCCGTCCAGTCCAGACAGTCAAACGGCAGCATTCAGCTTGTTTTTATTAATTTTTTTTTTAATTTTAAATCGAAATCGAGTTGAGGTTCGTTAAAAAAAATGTTAACGACTCAATTTAAATTAATTACCTATTGCAATAATATAATACCTGCGTGTACATCTATAATTGTGGTTATTAAAAAATTAAATTTAAATTATCTTAACATTTGAACAATCACAGAGTTTAATTATTATTAATGATGATAGTCAGGAGATAAAACAATAAAATATAGGGATATTAAACGTCATTTAAATTGATAGCATAGAATGAATAGGTTAAAAGGTATAGTTTAGAGCTATTAAATCGAAAAAATTAGTAAAATAAAAAATAGGTACAAATAAAATAGTTAAATGAATTACTAACTTGAATATGCAGATTCTTTTTGCATCGCTATGATTAGAAGGTAAACGAACATGGTTAACTCTCTAACGACAAATTCCGTCCCAAAAATGAGAAGTCATCAATCAATTAGTTTTTTTTTTTGAGTCCAATGTCATCATAAAATAGTATTTTCCGGATTTTTTCAAGCGTTTGTTTTATTCGACAACATAAAATAGTTATCCATGAATGAAAGAATACAAGATTGCGCCATTTGTGACGTCATTGGCGACAAATGAAATGTAAACAAATATGGCAGCCAGTAGTTTGTTTAGTTAATCGATTGTTCGGTTGTGTTTTTTCCTTTCGTGCGCGTTTAGTAGTTTAAAAAAACAATGTTTTCGTTTAAAAATACAAATATAAATATCGATATAATATTTTTCATTTGAAATAAAGGTTTCTTCATAAATCTTCATAAATAAATCGCTAAAAAGCAAATGAAGCGGCAATGTGTAAAGTAGAATAGATAATTCAGAACTTATGCACTTTTTTTAAACTACATTTCACTTTTATTAATTCGAATTAGAACAGTGAAATAAATCTTCAAGTTAAAAACATTTTCTGGACTTATCTAGTAGGAAAAAAAAATCATTTTTTTGTCTCCAATTGCGTCATACGAGCTGTCAAAAATTACAACAACAAAGCGAAAAAAATGAAATGCCGTAATCTTGTATTCTTTCATTCATGATAGTTATCCTTATGTAGAGTTTGACAGTTTATGACTTGTAATATGTCGGAAGAACGAAATTCTGATATAATAGTGAAATTTGTGCCAAATGTCAACACATAGAACTTAAGTAGCTTTTTTACCAGGCGGAAAAATAAGATGTCAAATTTTGTGGCCATTTTTCGCTGGACTACGAAATTTTGTTACTTGACACAGTATTACCAATCGAAAACGCCCTAAAATCGATAAAGCCAATTCACATTGACTTTACATTATCAATCGTTTAGACAAAAAATCGAAATTTTTGTTCTTGGGTCAACGCATGCGCCAAACGGTGAACCTGTTCGGATATATTCAAGTTTTGTGATTGCCACATTGGGCCCTACCCAAAATTTAGTTATGACTTAAATATTTCAGTAAAATGGACCCTAATGAAATGGGCTCTAAATAATAAACCGTGCATGGTATTACCTAAATATTA
Source organism: Epistrophella euchroma (assembly GCA_947049315.1). Taxonomy (NCBI): domain Eukaryota; kingdom Metazoa; phylum Arthropoda; class Insecta; order Diptera; family Syrphidae; genus Epistrophella; species Epistrophella euchroma. Next base: position 105,167,185 of record OX346247.1, on the reverse strand, counting down.
ACGTGGACTATAAATAATGAACCATATATCGAATAGACTCCAAAAAATTGAGAATATAATGTATGGTTAATTATTTAAGATCCATACCGTTATGGTTAATTTCACTGCAATATTTAAGTCATAACTAAATTTGATTAATGGTAAGGCCCATTGAAATTCAGATTTTCTTTTTTTTTTTGTCTATTTTATATTTTTTGTCAGATTTCTGACGAAGAAAGACTTATTTGGAGACAAATCTTTTGCTAATGCTGCTGAATGTAGACGACATATCGCCCTACATGTCTACATGCTGCATGAATACTACTTCCAAGTGTGCAGTACATGTATGGATGTAAATGTTTATTATGTTTAATATCTACACTTTCCAAGGTGGTGCCTTTGTGTCCTAGTAAAAAAAAAGCAGTGAAAATGGTGAAAGCTAGGAAAATATAAGCATAAGCAAATTATAACAAATAATATATCTTTTCTCTGAAGCAAATGATCACGATTGAATTCTATTGTTAAATTCGCCAAAATCATTGATCATTATTTAAAAAATTGACATCACGATTACAGGAAAGTAAACATACCCAATAGATTTTCCAGATTTTCTTCACTTAAACAGCAAATCACGACAGAAAACTTTCTAGCAGACGTGTTGTACCTAACACCTTCTCCTTTCCTAAATCATAGCTTGTCAAACAATATCTTACTTGGTTATTATTTTTTATTTGCATTCTCTTTTACCGACTATCAATTCAATTAATTAAAACTTAATCGATGCAATTGATTTTGTCGATTCGGAGAAGTAGCCAGAAGTTTTATTTAAAATTTAATAATAAAAGAGACAGTAAAAACAAACAAAAAAATAGTTGAGGTAATTATTATTTGATTCGATTTTGTTAAAACTTTTCAACTATTTTCATACACATATAATACGTTCACTTCGCTAAAATGTTTGCACGGGGAATATGATGGCTGAGGGTTCAGGTTCCACCAAATGCTTTTGAACAAACCCATTTCCCTCTGGTATTATAAATATGTATGCACCGAGTATGAAACGGAATAACTAACAATGGCACTGGCTGTTAATTAACCCTAAAGTTAAAACAGCTCCTTTCGGATCCTCCATTTTGTCCAATGTGTTCATTTTACTTAACTTCATTTCACTTCACTGGAGCTCAATAAGTTGATTTTTTTTTCTATGAAGATGCACTTCAATGCGGAACGAGCGGGGTAGGTGGTAAAATACAGTGCTGTTTAAAAAATGTTTGTAAAAATGTTCTAAATTTTCTGAAAATTTACAATGATTTTGTAAACTGAAAGTAAAACCAGACTTAGTACGCATAGTTTTATGAAAATCATATCATCTCTATTAAATTAATAAATTTGGTTACGAAACAGCTCATGAAGAACCAGGGCCTAGTGACTTTACAACTCTTAACCATACCTGTATGCGTGCTTTTAGGCAGGAATGGAGGGAACCTACAATTTCCTACCGATTCCAAACGGCTTAGAAGAGATGCACTTTTTTATGAAGAGAGATATTGTTGGAGGAATTGTCACTTCCTCGCAAGGAGGCAGTAGCACTCAAAAAAACAATTTTATTTTTTCGGTGGAAGAAGACAGGCCTAATCATTACCGCCATAGGGGTATTACGAGTGTCTATTATTTATCAATTTGAAAATATGTATTTCAAAAACCTTACGGTGTTTTTATTAAATAGTACAAAAAAAGTCGAAAAAATTGTTTTTTTTTTTTGACTATTAACCAGCTTACAGCAGCAAATACTTAAAAAAGTTCAAAGTTTTTGTTGATTTCTACGACAAAAAAGGGCAAACAGACCACTATATACAATGGAGAATGAATTTAGTTAAATTTTTTCACATGTCACTGTATAAAGTGAAAAGAAAATACTGCATCAGACACACTCAAACAAATTTTATCTTCTATTTCGAGACAACTAAGCTGAAAAGTTTCATAGTCTTTTGAGACTTCTTCTTTCTTTTTCTTTAACTTGGAGTTTTTTTCTTTTTCTTTTTTTTGTATTTAGTTTCTAGGAGGAAAACAACTACTGTAAAAAAAAAATAAGGAGGAATATTATTTCGCTTAAATAAGTTGGAAAAAGAGATGGGCTCCAATGTATCCTCTTTTCAAATGGTTCCATGGTCGACGTTGCTGTTTTTTTTGTTGTAGTCATAGTCGTTGTTGTCGTCATCGTCGTAGCTAGTCCTCTGCCAATTTTACAATGTGAAAGTTTTCCGTTTTCATTATGATAAACATCTTTCTCTGAAGCTTAAGGTACTCGTTCTCTGGGTTCTTTTTCTATAAAGACAGAGTGAAAGAAGATAAAATATACATTGAACAGTTTTTTCTTTTTTTTTTTTTCTTTTTAGATTTTATTTAACTACTTCTTCACGAATCTTTTTGTTCTTCTCATCGTTTTTCTCAAGGATTTTTCATTCCTTTATTCTTGTTTAGTGCTCACCATTTTTTTAACAGTAGCGGATTTACTATATCGGCCAAAACCGGCAACTTATTCGTATGAAATGCTTGCTTGGAAATGTACACGATTGGGATTTTAAAACCTTTTGCCAATTTCTAAGAAGAAAAAGTTGAGGACTTTTTTAATGTTAAAACATAGACTGACAGTTGGCGGTCATATTCTAATGGGATAAGATATAATTTTTAAGTACTTAGATTTAATGCAGTTAAAACAAAATCTCAAAAACAAAAAAAAGGACCTCTCTCTTTATTATAGCCTAATTCGGACCTGATTTCTCTATACCATTGCCCGCCCCCACAAAGAACTGTTCTGGCACTCCTTCTTCTCACCCTTCAGTTGTCTACTCTTGGCAAATATAATAACATTTTTCTTTTAACTTGCACTTTGCTTTTATCCTTGAAACACGGGAAATAAGAGATATCTACTTGGGTGGCTGGGATTTTAATGAAAGTTTCATTAGGCAAACATCTCTACGATATGCTGCGTTTTCTAAAAAGGAAAAGAAAATAAATTCTCTGTACCTATACCTTTTTTTTTTCTTAGATTGAGTTTTTTTTTTAATTTTTAATTCTGTTTTCTTGGATTAAGTTTAACTTGTTTTTATTTGGATTTATTTTTTCTTCTCTAAAGTTAAAATGCGATTATAATTGCATGAAAGTTAAAAAAAAAAAAAATGAAAAAGTAAAATGTACAACAATTTTGATTTAATTGCTCATTTAGGTAGGTAACACTTCGAAAAACAAAATTTATTGGCAGAATTAAGAGACAAAAAAGCTCTTTAAAGAAAAACAAATTTGTTTCTGTTGTGAATTCAGGTAATATATCTTAAGTAGGTCCGTACATAACTTTGCATTTGGGGAGTATCTATGTTTTAAACTTTTTGCTATACTCCGTTCAACAAAAATTTTCAGTAACAGGGGGGAAGCTTTTTTAAAGCAGTGGCGTCCGATATGCTATAGAATTGACAAAAATTGCCCCACAAAAAACCAAGCACGCCACTGACTTGAGCATAATTCCTTGCGAAATGTCGTACACACTCCACGACCTTTCTGCTCGCATGCTCGAAAACAGCATACTGATCGCTTGCTCGTTTCTATTCTCGCTGTGTGACATAAAAAAAAAATGCATTCCAACAGAGTTACCATTGCCCATTGAAAGCAATATCAAAGAGCTTTTTTCAAGCTTCTTAGAACACCAAGGAAGGTTAAGTGTTGTCGATTAAGTTTTGTTTGTTTGTTGTTCTGAAAATTCTGTTAAAATGCAGTTAAATTTTTTCGCTTTCGGTCTTTTAGAAAGAATTAATTATTTTCACAAGGTCTCGACATTATGTGCTAGTATTCGTTTTTAACCATATTTTTTTTATGAATAAATCAATATTTTTTATTTACACTTTTTGGAATCAAGCTAAAAGGAATTTGGTTTACTGGGGACGCCATTTAAGAAAAAACGCGCCTTATATCTTACCTCTTGGTGGCGTGAAAAAGATAGATTTAATTTAGATTTAGTTAAATTTTTTATATTTAGTTTACGGTCAACACTTTTATATTCATGAAATTTTAATAAGCAGTTGGTAACCCAGCCTACATTTGTGGTAGAATAATTCCAATTGATAATGCTCAGTACGGCAATCATACGAGAGCTTTTACCAGTGAAATAACTTTTTAAAATAAGGGTGAAAGGCAAATATCCTATCTTCCCTGTACTGAACATTTTTGTTGAACGGAGTGTAGTGAATAAAATTGAAGACAAATAAAAACACTTATTTTTCATATTTAAAAGAAATCTGAGAAACTAATTCGATTTCAAAATCATTATTGTTCAATGTTAAATTATCATGATAGCTTATTTGACAAGAATATAGTTGATTTAACAAGATGCCATTTTATTTCAACATAAAATTCATGCAAATCAGAAATTATAATACATTGTAATAATATTTTTAATAAAGGTTGTGTTAATTTAACATTTTACATTTTAATTTTCACTTTTTCTAAATATCCCGTGGACTTAACGTTTCATAAATGTAGATGGCTATTACAAAAAAAACAACTGATCAAATAAATGATAAAAAAAAAACAATTCGTAAAAGGTTCACTTTTAAAAATATGTATGTTAGTACAAAATAGTTTTTTTTTTTTACAATTTTAGAGAAGTTTTTCATGTTAAGTTAAGCTTAAATGTGTCATGTTAATTTTTTCAAGTTGTTGATCTAACACGAGTTTGAAATTTTGTATCTTGCTAAATATTTAACAATGCTTAACCATGTTAGCCAGTTCTTTGGTTAGCTTATTTTTGATTTAACATGATATTCCCTGAGTGAGCCTTATTTTCGGATTTAGCTAGATTTCACCTCAATTAACAAAGCTTACAGCCAATATCTAAACAGAGTCCTAACGCTAGTACCGGTACTAGACTAGCCCTTAAGTTAGTACTCAAATCGGTATTAGCTCATTTCTTCACACAAGTACTAAGGTTTACTCCTGTCAATTTGGTAGCGAGTTCTAGTTAGGACTTGGTTTAAGCTAGGACTTCGAAATCGACAGTCTAGCAGAGCAATTAACTTCATTTGGTTTGACCATTTCTTGCCTATTTTTTCTGAAGAAATAGGTAATAAGAGCGTTTTTTTGTTAACATTGTTAATTTTGATTCTATTTTTTTTTTTTTGTCAATTTTGTGTAATCGGTGATGTTATTGTGTCGATAATGGATATAGTTTTTGGTGGTGACAATTTGTTCGCTCAGTTTTGATAACTTCTAAACCATTACTTTTTTTTAAATAAAGAGCGTTTTTTCTAATTTTATTGGTTTTTAGAAATTCAATTTTGAATTAAAAAAGCCAGCAACATTTTCAGAATTCGAAGTGGCTGCTTATGCATTTTACCGATTCTTTAACCCTTGACGTAACCGGAAAATATCATTGGCGGACTAAACGTTGTTAAAAAATGGACCGGAATTGATGCTCGGTCAAATATTTCACCAATATTTGAATTAGGCGCACACATTTTGAAGCCGTTGAATTTGGTTATCCAATTAGTAGGTCCATGATCAAACGCGAACACGCAAAACTTAATTAAAAATACTACGAAAAGTCACAAATTTGTGGAAATCATTACCACAAACACAAAATAGATATTCACATATTTTGAATAAGAAGAAATTCAATGCAACACACGACAATATTATAATTCTTATATATTTATCTTCTAAACAAACAGAAAACATAATAAACAAATCAAAGACAGGCAAATTCTGTCGAAAATTAATTAAAAACTTCACAAAAACTGACGTAAATGTTAAATAAATATCAAAACAATTTTTAAAATGCCAAAACGTTGTCAAAATCAGTATTAGACCAGTTTTAGACGTATTAAGTTCCTAGTACCGCTGTGTGAACTTGGATCGGGTACTAGGGATGTCAAGAAATGCTCAGATACTAACTTTTCGTTAGGACCCAGTACCAGCGCTAGTACCTGGTTCAACTAGACCAGGTTCTAAGCTAGCTTAGTACCTATGTGAAGAAATTGGGCGTTAGAGATCTAATCTTGTTACTTTTTACTATAAAAACAAGCTGGATAAATAATTATTACCTTCCTTTGTGCATTAAAATAATCACCTAAAGGGTATCAAAAGTATAATAGTTCTTCTCACAGAATTTACTCCTAACACAAATTATATGTCATTTGCTATTCATACAGAAGATTCAAATCTCATCTGTATCCAAAAATCTTCTTGTTCACACCTCGGTAGCTCAAAAAATTATACTATAGAGGCTAATTTCCAAGTCCACAGCTAATGCATAATAATTATAAAAGATGATTCAACTATGTGTTGTATAGAATAGAGATGGCTTGTCATGTCATGTCATTTCTCCCCCTCAACTACAGATGGAAGCACTCGAGCGCTTTAAAAACAAAACAAAAATAAATTTTGCTTGCTTCTCTGATAGTTGTTGTGCCTCGTCGAATAGTGGGAGTGGCGGTGCGGCTGCGGCGGTGTACTACATGTTGCATTAATCCCCGTAATTACGCGGTAATTTCCATTTGAATTACGGATAATTACCTTAATCTGTATGCAAATTGCGAGTAACAAAGTGTCAATTAACTCGAATAATAAATCAAATGGAATTCCACGATGACGAACGACAATGTTGGACAAAGTGCGCGACGCGACGAATGGTCGGATAAATAGACGCGAATTATGTAGTTCCATAGCTATCCATCTCAAATTAGTCAATAATTTTTGTCTTTCTTTTTCGAAATTGTATCCAAGACACCTGAAGGGGGCAAGTGGTGATGTTATAAGAAAGCGTAGCCGCGGCGCAACAACACTGTCATGTTAGATAAACCGACAAGATATGATATTCTTGAGCATATAACTACGGGACCAATTACTATGTCTTGTAGCTATATGATTTCATCCAAAAGACGTTGTTGCCAGACTTTGGTGCTGGCTATGTCTTAGCACACACGCCATCATCAGCCCCAGACACATTACTCCGATTCGATTACAAATGATTGCGAGAAGTTTGCATGTAAAATGCAAATTGAAAATCAATTTAATCGAACGACATGGCGATGTAGGCCGGAGTTCTACTCTTAAGATATGCAAACATGCTTACCACGCCGAGCCGCACCACATGCCATCAACATAACTATAGCGCGGCAGCCAAGCACACATCTCCCCTGTCCCCTCCCAACATGCAGTGCCTGTGTGTCGCTCACCGCTCTTGGCAAGCTCAATATAATTAAAGTGTCCGAGGAGTGCATTTACAAGCTGTGCGGCGACTTGACTTCGAAGTGACTATTAAAAATAATTGAATGTTGTTAAACAGCCATCGTTATCTTTGCGTTAGCATATCATTTAGACTTTAGAGAGAGAGAGAGAAAGAGAGCCAGCAGGAAAGGCCGGTCATACGGGACTTTGCCTTTTTTGTTTAAATTATAAATGTTTTCAAAGTTGCATATCGTAGGTATGTAAAATTATGAGAAACATTATACTGTAATATACAGTCGGTGGGAAGAAAATGTTTACTAAAAAGTCTTTAAATTATTTTAAGCTTCAAAAACCGATGAACTTTTACGTTATACTTTATTGATTTCATTCATCTGTCAAAATACAAAACAGTAGCTAAAATCTTATCAAAATCTCATGTGACAAATTTTCTTAAGAAAATAGAAAACTTAACTGTTGACTTTTTCTCAACAACTGTTAAAATTTAGAGTATTTAATTTTATAACTGCTTTCAGGTTATGTTATAAATTCAAACTCTATAGCTTAGCTACCTCCACGAGGAGACGAATTGTTTAGTTAAGAGAAAACGGTACCACCGGACTCCAGGAACTATCATCGCCACCACTGGCACTATTATAACTCCCATCGCAGCCATAAGCGGGAATAAATTAATTCAAAAACCGACCAACACATGTCGTTTGTCGACTCCACAGGTATTTATATATACACACATATAATGGAGAAGCACAAGGCAAAAGATGGCTTATCGGCTTCATTGGACATCGGGTATAATGGTTCATATTATTTTAAGATGTCGGGTATTTAAGCGAGTGTGCCTGTGCAGTGCATTAATCGTGTCGTTGGTTGGTCGGTCGTTGGTGTTTTAATGCTTACGGTAAGATGTTTATCTCCTGATGAGTGAGAGATGTGTTAAACTTTAATTAGCTCTTTACTCGCATCCAGTGGTGGTTTTGAAATGATCATGATGACGAAGACGATGCGACCAACCTTGGATAATGGATAGAAGACAACAACGCAGACGATGGTGGTGGGTTGGTTTTGGCTTTAAGTCGCCTTGATGGAGATAAAGTCATGGCTATTAATATTTCAAATTTGCAATAAGATGGTGGCGGGACTTAAGGTGAGAAGGCATAATAGCTTCTTTAGTTAGGAAGTTGCATTTATCTGGGTGAGAAAGTCATCGTTTTGAATATAACGACGCCTTTTCCGCCAAATTATCGTAAGCGACATTTTCATATTGGCACATAAAGTTAATTATTTAATTTTTTCCTGTGCATTAAAAGCAATCGGACCTTTAGTCATCTGCTAATAACAGTATCGTTAATAATGTCCAATGCTGAAATTTGGACTAATTGGTTTTGTTTTTGTTGCTGAGCCAACAAAAAACAAAATGACGCTTAAGATAATTTTTATTTTTGTCGCTTACGATAATTTGGTAGAAAGAGCTCGATAATTTTAGTCGTTTAACGTTCGATGCAATCAAATTCGATCAATTTAAAAACTTAGAGGCGTTAAATATTATATTCAAAGCATTCTAGGTAGCTTAATGTTGTTGTTTTTCCTTGTGCAAACATAATTTATGACTTTAAAGGGAATAAATAACTTGATATTTAAAATTTACGATAATCGAATTCCGCGAAAAAATTCGTGGCACTTATTCATGAAGAATTTGTCACTTCTTCGCAAGAGGAAGTAGCGGTTTATTTCATCTTTAGGTGGATGAGACTGGGAATTGAAATCGATACCTCTGGCATGTCCTACAATACAGTCCTACCAGACAGTCATGTCACAGCTACGGTATTTGCGCACATTTTTATCAAATTCAATTGCTCTTACGATCTTTTATTTGAAGAATTTTATAAGCTACAATTTCGGCCTTAACAATTTTTTTCAAAAAACTGATAGTTTTCCAGCTGTTTACGAGAAACTTTCAAAAACTTCACCTGTACGACGTACGTCAAATATGAATTTTTAAAATGTTCAACTTCAAGAGTCTTTTGTGTAAATAAAAAAAAAAGCAGTTTGCTCAGGATACATACATATGTATGATCAGAAACATAATCTGCACTGCAGCTATATGTGTATGTAGTCTAAAAATCAAGATGACAGTTCTAAAATGTCAAATTCACTTAGACAAAAGAAAAAACAGATTGACGTTGAGCAAAAAGAATTCGTGGAAGTTGAAGGGTTGTATCAAAGATAATATAACAAGTAAAGATGTCGGACACGTAGAGCAAAATTTTGTGCCAGAAAATTTCCAGAGAAATAGGTCCACCAACCTGTATACAAAACCTCACAAATGAAAAAAAATTGTCAGTTAAATTTTCTGTTTAAAGTTAGGCTTTTGCAACGAAAAAAAAGGTTAATTTGTGCGACACCAAGGTTTCAAGATTTTCGAAATGTTTCTAAACACTTCCGATTGCAAATTTGTCCGCTATAACTTTTAGTAAATAAACCATGTGATCAGGTGGGTATTGACAGTTAAGACATCAAGAAATGACACAACAGATAATAATAAATTCGAAACAAACTTCAAAACAATTGAAGCAACTGATCAAGTTTGACAGCTGAGTGTCGTTTAATTAAACAATTTGCTTAACAGCCTGATTCTCCCCTTGTAAGGAGTAATAAGTCACAAGTTTTTGTGACTATTTCTTGTGAGGATTGTTGTGACTCGATAACATTTTTGGAATTTACCCCCAACCCTCACAAGAAAAGTCACAACTAAACTCACCACACCAAAGTTGAATTTTGTAATGTCATTTTTGGAACAGCTGATGATCGATCAAAATTCGTTTTAAAAAAAATATTGTGCAATTGTGAAAAATTTTTGATTAATTTGCGGATAAATCGAATCGATTCCAATTTTACTTTAGTTTAGTACTCGAAAAATCTAGTAAGTTGGAAATTTTTAGCAAAATATATAGAATATCAGGTCAAAATGACAAAACACAGGTAATTTGTGAGTTGTGACCTGCTCTGAAGGAGATCACAATTTCGATTTTTTTTTGTGACTCTCACAAGTTGTGACTTTGGGGGAGAATACGAAAAAGTCACAAAATTAATCTCACCACCTCTAGTGACTTGTGAGGTATCAGTGATGGCGGGGAGAATCGGGCTGTAAAATTCTGTTTTGTGAACTGTGAACATCTTTTCATAACGGATTTAAAATTTCTATCTCCAAAACATGTGCTACTTAATTATTATGTGCTAATTATAGCAAAGTATTGCTATTAAATCTAAGAAATCTCTCAAATATTTGTTATGTTTGCATTAACTTTTCAAAACTTATAACACTCTTCAAAATGTTTCCTTTTAAAATTACAATAAATATCTAATTAATTCTAATTATTGTTGACTCAAACCAAAAAAAAAAAAATTACTTCGCTAAATACTGTTTATCAACAGTTCGATTATAATGAACCCTAAATTATTTGAAATAGATATTCATATATATCAAAACTATTAGCGGTAATTATATCAATTTGTTCTTTGGTATTAATATGCCTACGTATTTCCCTATTTTAGGATTCTACGGATTCTATTAATTAAAAACACCATGGCTGAACTTGCTGTTCATAATAATGTGCATGACGTTATTTGGATTTTCCCTCGTTTATTTGCTTTTCGAATTTAAATATTTATTTTAACAAATTTTCATAATAAACTTCCACTTTACTATACCTACCTATGGACAATCATTATCCAAACAAAGCCTATACCATTTTCAATATAAAAGCCCCCCTTCTGATGGCTTCTGTATATTTTCTGTACCTACTTATTGTCATAATTAAATATTTACCATTTTGTTCGCGCCAACGTTGCTTTTTTCAACGGCAATTCATTACAAGGGCTCGTGCGATAAGTCAACTAACTGCCGCGTCGATATTCAATAAATACAAAAAATAAAAACACCGTGCCCAAGCATATTCTAATTTCCAATCGAATATAATTACCTATAATTATTCAATTATGCTCCCTTGGTCTATGTCTCATGCAAGGCTCGCATGAAAAGTCAACCGCCATTATAATATGGAGGATGATCCAAGTGTAGGTGGATGGCGGCGGCGACGACAACGGACGTTCGGTGGCGGTGTATGTCGGTGTCGAGATATCAGACCTTTGTGTGGTTGACTAAGCGAAGTGCGTGGTCTTTTGGTAAATCAAACAATGCATTTATATCATATAACGAATAGATAATGACATTATTACAGGGTAACCATCCCTTTGATTACAAAGCCGCCGCAGCACCACACCACATAAATGTTGTTGATTCCGGTTGATTGGCGGCGGCCAACCGGAGGCCAGCAGCAATATTCAGCAATATACCGAGAAAACAAACATAAAAACACTTTTAAAGTGTAAACCCACCATAAGCCTCTAGTGTTTGTGGTATGTGCTCACTTAATTTGGTTTGTATTGCTTTGCTACATGGAGCGGAGAGAGAGAGGGAGAGATACTTTATATCTATTTATACATATCACTTGTTTTCAACATTTTCTATTGAGATAGTGGATTAATTTATTTAATTGAATTGAATGTTTTATTTACTGACACTTGTATCGTAACTCATAATGTAGCGTAGCACAGTAAGATATAAAGTTGTATAGTTATACGCATAACATGTAATTGTTATTAAGTGTTTTGTGACAAACTGTCAAACAACTACTTATTATCATTACTAATCAATAATATACGACCGTGTACAGAGTAATTTCGATTGTTTCAAACAAAATGTTATTTGATCTATTTTATCAATTGTACAAACATCATTATATACATGTACACAAATTGGTTGAGTCGAGAGGTTCAATTACAATTAGAATAAGTGGTTAAGTTACATGCACACACACAATACGTTATATAGAAACACTTTGTGTGATGATAATTGTTGAAGTATTAATTTTGAAGAACGAGGTGAATTTGATTGTCAATTGATTTAGAATTACAGAATGTCAATGGTTTATTTGAAGTGAAGGCTTCAAGGTTATCTATAAATTATTTATACTAAATTGAAAAGAGAAAAAGAAGGTTTGAATGAAACAAGAATAACTTGAGTGAGCTACCACCCAAGTTTTGAAAAAGAAAAATCTCGAGTTCATTTGACATTTAAAGTAGTGTTTAAAAAAATGTCATACGTAACATAACTTTACTTAGATTTCATCTTAGAAACTTGATTGTCGGCATGGGAAATGAAGGTTTTGTTGAACAAATTGTTTTTAGGAAGCTTTATGGAAAGTCTTATCCTTCAACATCATAGGGCTAAGGGCATCGACATCATTGATTGGAAGAATACAGCGAGATATCAGATATAGAAGCGGATAAAATCGGGCTTATGACAGACGAGAGCAAAGCGAAATTTAAAATCGGGGGCCGAATTCCCGCACCCGTGAATGGGCCATACGTTACTGAAACATTTTACATTGGCATTACTGCTCCATTTGAAATACATTATAAACAGTAGTGCCAATTGAAATAATTCAGTGACCTAAAGAGCTCACTGATGCGATAATTTGGCCCCGGGCTTCTGACAGACGAGAGCAAAGCGAAATATTAGCTGTCAAAAATAAGGGACAGCCATCATTGACAATTTAGATAGAACGTCACATTAGACAATGGCTAATAAAAGAAATCAAGGGAAGAATCACAACCTATTTCTCTTTCTTTGGGATTAGAAGGCAATTGAGTAGTTAGGCGCAATCGGCAATCCCGAAGAACTAAGGAGATTCTCCAGACCTCCGCTCCGGCGTGACTGACCAACGCACTAACCATCAGGCCACAGGTTTCTTCATTATATTAATCAAGCAAAGCCGAGTTTTTTGGCTAGGAAATATGCACCGAATGAACAGTAACATTCCAACTCGTAGTGAGGATATTACGCAGTAGAAAAAGACCTCGTCTGTAATGGCTGGCGCATACAAGTGCGAGGGGACCTCAAAAAGCTTGGATTGCGTAGCTGGAGGAGGTTATATAACAACCGATTGATATACATATAAGTAGCTAGTACTTTCTTTACGTGTTTTACTACAAAACATAGCCATAGTCAATAAGTTGTAACCCTGTGGTTAAAATGAGAGTAATTTTTTGTTAAGAATTCAACATACTAGTAAGTCCAGCCCTCGAAATTCGAGTGCCAATTACATTATCTTCTAATTTACAGAAACTTTGACTCAAGTTAAAAGCGTACATACCTGCCTTGTATGAATTTACATAATTTTTTGTAAATTTACGCCTATTAAAACCTATAATAAGACCTTGACCGAACCTACAATACCCAACCAAATGTATTTTTGTTTTTGTTATACACGACGGTTTTTATACTAATGCGACGGTGCAAGCTGCCAACCCCACTACAGTAAAACCCGCTTAAGAGCAACCCGCTTAAGAGAAAAATCCGCTTATCTGAAAAAAATCCCCGAGGATTTTTTGACCAAGGTCATTTAAAACACTCCGCTTAAGTGAAACTCCCTTAAGTTAAAAACACGGATACCTGAAACATATTTTCAGTTCAATTTTATATTTTTCATGAAAAAAAAACTCTCTTAAGTGAAAAAAAAAAATTGAATCGTACAGAACAAAAAATTTGCTGAATGCTTTCGTTTCTTCATTATTTTTTCACCTTCACCATTTTCACCACGAAAATGACATTTGAATTTCTGATAAGGCAAGTTCAGGAAAATGAGATCTCAGAGATGAGATGAGATTCTCAGTTTTGCTGTCAAAACTTTGAAGAAAAAAATTTTGGATTCGCTTTTTTACTTTTTGAAGTAGAGAAATATCAGATATCTCATTTTCCTGAACACGCCAATTATTTCACAAACGTTTATATTTACATTTTATAAACTAATTGCTTTGTCCTCTCAAACAAAAGTCCAAAACAAAAACTCAAATGGCTCAAGAGGTAAACGTATTTTGACATTTATTAAAAAGAAAATCACATTTTCATAATTCAAAGATAAATAAATGACAAATACCTACAATTGTTTCTAGCATTAATTCTCCGCTTAAATGAATTTTTTTTCACTTAAGCGGGGTTCGTTTAAGTGAAAAACCCGCTTAAGTGAAAGAAAGACTGTGACATTTTGCAAGTTTCTCTTAAGCGGGTTTTACTGTATGATTTTATATTCTATCTCGCTCCCACTTTTACCTATTCTATCTAAACCAAACAAATGCACAATAATTGTGTTCCATTGTTTCGTGGTTGTTTTTTTTTTCTCTCTCTCTTTTTTGTAGGTATTTGGTGATGATTCTCCGCTGAAATTTTCTTTTGTTAATTTAACTTATTTGCGGTTTAATAATTTAATTATTATTTATATTTTGTGCACTTCTGTGGCACAAAACCTTTCAAACGATATATAATTTATATGCCTTTGGCTTTTCTAGACCGCGTAAATTGTACCACAAAATAGGTGTTTGCCGTTTTATAATATGATGATCTATATGAAGGTAGGTACACACTAATTAAATCCTTGATATATTTATCTGCACTTAAAGCACTAAATTTAATTTTCGCAATAATTGAAAATCATTGCTCAACTTGATAATATCAATTTAACCATAATACCTACAATCTCCTACATACGTTATATCTATCGTCTTTCAAAATTTATAGCGTAAAACTTGACAATTTTACTAATGATCTTAACGTATAGGTATCGTTAAACCCATCTGGCATGAAGTTGCAAATTGCCTCATTTTATTATCCATTTCGTTCAACCAACCAACTAATACACTCATTTTAATGTACACCATAGCACCTCACCTCATCCCTGGAAAATTGTAAATAAATTACCCTCGACAAACGTTTGTTGCTGTATATAGTTGCGTTTTCTTTAAATAAATTGCTACCTAATATATCTATCTGCAGATATGTACCTATAGAAAAAGTATAGTTATTTCATCCATAGGCAAAAACCACAACCATGGTTGGTCATCATCAACATCACTATACGCTTTGGGGCAAATCACAATTTCAGGCAGGCAACAATAATAATCATTCCTACAACCAACATTCAATAGTCCAACCCGCTATTATATTTAATCATCCCATTAATTCAAAGTGCTCAACTAAAGAAAAAGACCAAAAGAAAGAATAAATAAAATTAAAAATAAAAACCAAAACCAAAACGACAATAAGCAAACAAACGAAAAAAAAAAAATGATAAAAAAACCCCTTTGGCAACCATGACCATCTCTATCACATAAAATAGCCAGCCATTCTATATTTTGGTGCCACCGCAGCGGCCGGCCGGCCGGCCAGTCGTCGTCGATTGCATTTATTTGCCTATGCCAGATAGATAGCCAGAAAGATAGATGAATGTATGTATGGTTGCATGGATGCTTGGTTGCATACTGCAATACTGCATTGCATGCATCAGCGTTAACGTTTGAGGTAGGTCGGGCTTGACATAGCTCCTAACCAAATGCATGACACACATAAAATACAGAATCAACATGTTTTAATATGTTTAATAACACAAAAATGATTTACCCTATAAATATGTAAGTAATACAAAAAGGATTTCTTTTTATTTGACAAACAACGCAACGGTAGATTTTCGCTTGTCAAATACTTGTTATTTTTATAAAATATTATTTTAATAGAGTTTGTGTTCAATATACTTTTGACCAGTTTTTCAGTGCAAGATTAAAGTTAAACCCGAGTTAACTCACCGAATTTCGTGAGTAATAATAGCCAATTACATGGTTGAACCAGCCTTTAAACTCCAATTTTAACCCCCCATTTTCGGTGGGTTAACTAAGGTTCAGCCAAAGTCTAGCCTAGTAGCCAAAGATGTGCCTAAACCATCGTTGAACCTTGGTTAATCCACTGAAATCGGTGAATTTAAATTCTTGAACCACGGATTAATATTTGAACCATGATATCATATAAGTCGATGTATTTAACTATTGGTCCAAGGTTGAACTACCAAACAAACCCTGAGGACCAGTTGTGCAAACATTGTTCAAATATTAATTCGATATTCAGCAATTTTAGCTCACCGATTTCGGCGGATTAACTGAGGTTCAATGATGGTTCAATCATGTAAATGGCAATGATCACAGACTTGAACAATCGTTGATCCTCAGTTAATCCGACGAATTCGGATAGTCAACATTTTCTGGACCACGGAGCAAATGTTTGAAGCACGTTTTTTTAAACTGGCCCATTTATCAGAAGATTAAGGCTCATACTTTTTTAACATGAGTCTATGTTTGAGTAAACTTAGGATTTCACTGGAAAACATTCAGGAATAAACTTTGGTTGTAAGCCCCGAAACTAGAATAGTCAGTCTCCCACTTAAAATCTAAACCAATGGAAATCTAATAAATTTGGTTGCTTGTCTTTTCTTTGTGTGTTTCCAATTGAAGCAACAAATTTTGCATACCCTATATTTTAGCAACAGAGTACACAAAACATAATAAAGAAGAAAAATAAATAAAATAAAGAAATCTCCGACACACACAGGAGTGAAACAACATGAAACCCTCCACCTCATGCAAATGCTTGCAATTTAAATAGTTTTATCGTCTCTTGACATCGCAATGCTTGCATTATAAATCATTCAGAGTGGCTGCTGCTGCTGTTGCAGCAACCTCTGCGCATACAAACTTTGACGGCGGCGCGGCGGCAACAGCGTGTGTCTGCACAAAGAGGCTTTCCACACGGGCATGTGTGACTTTTTGACTTTGTTGGGGTTTGGTCAACATTCAACGGACGAGGGTTAGGGAAAAAACCAAAATTGTGTGCTTTTTAATATGGACATAAAATCAAGCAAGAGTTAAAGGCATATCAGCTATGTACATATATGTTTGTATGTATGAATGTATCACGACGACTTTGGCAATTTTAATACTTTGTCCTGTGCTGTATTCTCTTTATCCATATATGAAACGTCCAATCTTGTCGAGTTTGTGGTTCAGTCGACTGACAGGACTAGAGGCAGTTGTTGTTGTTTTTGTTGTTGATGTAGTATGTCAGTATGTAGATAGACCTTTACAACTTTGCTCGAGTGTTACATTTAAATATGCAAACTCTGGACAAACTGTTGACATCAGATGGAATAATGGACGTATTGGTTTCTTGGACAATGGCTAGCGGTTCAGAGAAAGAGAGCAAACGCAAAGGACGAAGAGATTGAAATCACTTTTGGTGAAGTGTTTGTGGTCTTCGCGTAAGGATTTTGTTTTGTTTGTTTTGTATTTTATTAAAAGACGAAGAAATGTTAACATTTTATTTTTTATATACATGTTTTGTTTTTGAGACCTTTTGTAAAGGTACTTTGGCTTTTGAAGATGAAACAAAGTTCAATAAAATAGAACTTAAGAAAGGCAATTGAAAATGAATCAATCAAATGGAAGATGAGAATGAGAAATGAAAAAACTATAAACTTTACACTGAAAAGTTGTAGGTAGGTACCAGGGCTGCCGAAGTGAGAACATTCGTTAATAATTGTGGGAGAAAAAAAGTTAATGATGACATTTCCGATTCCATCTGGTGCGTTCAACCCTTAAATGGCTTGAATGCATTCATTCTTATGAGTCTGAACCCTGAATTAAATGTCCAAGATAATCTTGTCAGTAGCTTATGTGGAAATTAAGAGGCCGCGTTCAGGATTTTATCCAAAGCTTTCTGTTCTGGCGAAATGAAGATCTCAAAGCTATCCTAAAAATTCTGGTATCTATCCGATGAGAAATGTCAAGAGTAGCTGATTTTTGATAGCAAATTTAACGGCTGTGGTATCTTAGCACCCCATATATGGGATATTGGCAAAAAAAAGTATGCAGTCTGAAAGGTCAGTAATTGGTCAGGTACTTTAAGAAATTGGTCAGGCTTAGAAAATTTTTAATTCAGGGTTGAAGTTTTTCAATGTCACCAGCTATTTTTGGCACCTCATTTAATGGGATATTCGCAGAAAAAGTATACCATTTGAAGGGCCACTAGAGAGTGATAAAAGGTTAGGTAATTTGAGTAATTGGTCAGACATAGGTTTTTTTTTAAATTAATTTTTAAAGTTTTTTTTTCAAGGTCACAGTAATGAACTTTAAGCACCCTACGACCTTGATGTTATATATTTTTTTTTTTGAATATCCCATAAATGAGGTGCTAAAAGTTCATATGACCTTGAAAAAAACTTTGAAAATTAATTTAAAAAACCTATGCCTGACAAATCACTGAAATTACCTGACCTTTTATCACTATCCAGTGACCCTTGAAGTGGTATACTGTTTTTGCGAATATCCCATAAAAGAGGTGCCAAAAATCACGGGTGACGTTGAAAAACTTCAACACTGGATTGAAAATTTTCTAAGCCTGACCAATTTATTAAACTACCTGACCTTTTATGACCAATTACTGACCTCTTAGACTGCATATTTTATCAGATTTTAGTCGTTCAGAAACAAACATGGATAGTCGAATATCCATAAGCTAGGCTATCCTGTAGTGAATCCTGAACGTTGCCAATGTATCTATTGTCTATTCTGCCTCTATCTCTATTAGCTTGGTATTTTTTGTCAATACAAATTGGAATTCACAAAACGCAAGTGTAAAAGTTTTTTTTTTGCGTACTACCCACGAACACGAAATACTCCCCTCTAATCCCTTAAAATACTCCCATGAAAATTTTCAAAACGGCAGCCCTGATAGGTACCTAAATTAAAATTAAAATTAAAAAAAAAAAACAAAAACTACTCAAAAATCCTCTTTGTATTGTGCCATATTGACATATTCCATTTCGTTTAATTCCTTAAAACTGTCAATTTCTAAAAATTTTAGTCCAAAGATTTGTCAAACTTCATTGTCAAAAATAATTTGCAGCTTTGAGTTTTTGTAATTTTTTTCTTGCTGTTTGCAAATTTTTATTTAGACAAGTTTAGAAATTATTTTTAGATTTAGGTACTTATGAACAAAAAAAAACTTAAGATCGGTTGAAACAACGTATTCATTATGTTACTCTTATCCGTCACATCCATCAACGGATACTTTGCTGTGACCAATTTACCCAACTCAAGCCTTTGTAAACCAAAATTAAGTCTCAAACAATAACTTTCTTTGAATTTTTATAAAAAAAAAAGTTTATCCTTTTGGACAGAATCATGTAATTTTCCACTCGGTTAAGTTACCTTTAACAGCACAAAAATAATTACTTAAATAATTTGGAAAGTTTTGCAGAAAATTCCAACTAAAGTCATCATCATTAATTTGATCAAAACAAAAATTTCATCGTCAATTTGCCAATAAAAAAAAAAAACACAAAGAATAAAAAAGAAGAAAAAAGTTACTATTCAGAAAGGACTGCCACTTGAGTAATGATTTTCCTTAATTTCTGTTTTTCTTCAAAAAAAAAAAGTAAGTAATTTTGTGCTTTGGCACAGGAACGTGATTGGTTTTCTTTGTTTTGTTTTTAATTACTTCTTTTAACGATGATAACCGGCTCTTTGAATTAACAAATTTACGTCAAATAAGTTTTTTTTTTATTCAAAACTATTTTTATAGTGTAACTAATCTACCTAAGAATAGTTTTTTCTTTTAAGAAATGGAATCTAAGTAAAATAAAAAAAAAAAAAAACTAGTTTATCACGTTTAGAGACTTATGTACGTGAGACTCATTTCAAACACACATTTTTTATTTTATTATCCCCCCCAAAAAATTATAGTTTAAAATAATGTTTATGTTTATAGATTTAAAAGCTTTGATACTTTGACTTTTAATTTATGGAAAGAAGTAATAATCGTAAAAATATTTTAACGACAACTGACAGACAAAAAAGGAACCATATAAACGAAACACAAAATAATAATAAAAAAAAAACTAATAAAACGGAATGTATAATGTCATAATTCTAAATTTTATCGCAACCGCATGCTAAGAATATTGTTGATTAATTTAATATTCTTTTATTTCTAGATTTAAACAAATAGATATTCGTGACGAGAATGATGATATAATAATATTAATTAATATGTTACGAGGCGATAATTTTTAAGATGTGTTTTGATATTTATTTTTTTTTTAATTAGTTTATCACTTTTAATATCATTTATTGCTTTGATCTTTGATTTTATGTTACCTCCTTTAAAAATTAGGTTTATAGAACAAGAAAAATCATTTGATCGTTAATGGGTCTCTTCGCCATTTCGTAAGTTGAAATTACAAATTTTTCTGAGGACAAAAAAAACCTATATGGATCACTTATAAGCGATAATAAAATACGGCTATTGAAACACCAAACAAACTAAGCCAAAAATCATTCAAATCAATTTGTTTGTGCCGGAACTAACATTCCTGTAAATAAAAACAAATTTTTGTAAACATATATTTTTGTTGAAATTGTAATAGATAATTATTGTTCGTTAAGATTTAATGTTGACGTAACAATTTTCATTAAGAATTCAAGCCTTTGAAAATAGCAGTTGAAGTTCTATTACGTTTCCATCGACCATAAATATTGATCCGTAATTCAGCAGTTTTAACTCACCGTTTCGTTGCCGGATTACCCGTGTTTCGGGCTATTATCAAATAATTAAAGCTTGAACCATCATTGAATCTCAGTTTATCTTAGAAAATCGTTGAGTTAAAAATCCTGAACCATGGATCAATACTTGAACCACCTTTATATAAACTGGTCCTGAGTTACTTAAAGTAACTTGACAACATTTTAGGAACAAGAAAAATATATACACGAATTATTTGTTTAAACTAAATTTTTTTTTTAATTCGTTCGGAAAGAATTTTCTTGGCTAATGACGCTTGCGATTAGACATTCGGAGTACTTTTTTTGCACTCTAAAGGTAGAACCATAATAATTGAAATGTAGTGTAAGAAACCACACGAATACAAGCAATTCAATAGACGCATACATTATTGAGTTTTGCTACGTTTCGTTCATTTCTGTTTTCGGAGGGGAAGAGCGCTCCTCGAGCGCATCTTACGGAAGAAAATTGACAGCTAGCTGTAAACTGCTGTAGTAAACTAGCCATGCATTATGGTTTACGTGTGCATTTGACGTTTCGGAAAGAAATTTTTCGTTCCGTTAGGCCATTAGGTTCCCGCACAGCGTCCGCCTATTAAAGTTCCACCTTTATACTACTCCAAAAGCTTTCGATTGTTTATTCGTAGTAATGTTTTCGGAATCTTCTTCTGTTTCCCGATTTTAATTTGTGTCAATGGGACACATACGTATTGAAGTTTTTTCTCCGAACGAATTTTGTAGAAGTGGCAACATTCGGCAATGTGTTTTTGTGTAAATTTGGGATTATGAAATTTCCCATCTAAAACAATTGCTGTCAAAACGTGATTTTAAGTACCATTTTAAAACACAAGGTTTTAATTTAACTCTATTTATGCAAACTTAGCTTATGTTACTCAATAATTGTCAATAATATGTAAATTTGTACATATAATGTAAAACAATCTCATTTATTATATGAAACCACAAACTTTCAGCCACAAAGTGACAGATCGTAACTTCTACTCTTAGGCTTGTCAGATATTATATTTTATAGATTTCTTATTTCGTTTCACTAACGCCACCACCACAAAATGCATCGTCGCTATATTGAATCAAAGCGGCTAAATACCTACCTTCGATGTTGGTTAACACAAATCTACCTGCTTAATTACAAGGACCACATAATATTCACCATCCAAAGTATCAAACAAATCTCTAACACACATGTGAACCTTGTTAAAGTAGCCACAAATATGTTTTATTTTTTTTTTTTGTGTACAGTGGTGGCGGTTGAAATCATGGCTTTGGCTAACAGCACCACGGAACAAACCCGCCACCATCATCTACATCTCACCACTCGATACCATCACGGTCCTCTGGCTCTTGTGGTTTGTCTTTGCCGTTTGCCCCCAAACTAAGTAGCACTAATTCTTCTGATCAATGTGACATCGCCATGCCACCACGCCCGCCACCAACTTGACTGCGCGATTACAACGAGGACGGCATTCTCATTCTCATAATCATCAGCACCATCATGACCAGTACCGCAGTCCCAAAGACCAGGCCATGTGAAATGATTCCAAGACCACAATTGAATGTATTAAGTTCGCTGTAATACGATTTCAATGGAGTCATCCTGCCTGGGTGGTTTTCCATGGAGTATGAGAATATATTATGTGGACTACTGACGACAACGTCGGCGACGACGACGCTAGCAAGGAATTGATAGCCTAAAACCAAACCACATAACGCCAAGCAAAGCTTTTGCTTTCTCGTGGCATCAAACGGCATATAACCTCAATTGCACAAAACACACATCCATACATATGTAGTGAGGGGAATGGACAATATGGAGCTGTTAGCAAACATACCATTTGTTGGGCGGCTTTTTTTAGTATGGGGAATTACAATTGACTGTGAGAAAGGGGAGTTTCTATACTTTTCAGCTGCTGCTAGCAACCTCTTTATGCAACAAATACATTCCTTCTCTAAACCAACTATGTACATACAAACTGATGATGATAATAATTATTATAAAGTTGATGATAGGGTTGGGTAAACTTCAACAATTAACTGCGCGAAGAGGCAATAAGTTGCAAGTGGCTAGAGTTTTTGTTTCAAACAGTGTGTCTTAAAAGTTAGCTAAGCTTTTGTTTGTGCAAGGAAATTTGTTAGCACTGCATTCAGCACCTTCATGTAATTATTCACCATATTGCTAAAGGCGAAGTGTGCATTGGATTAACCTCATTAGTGTCAATTTTTCCAAAGATTAATTTGACACTAATGAGGTGAATCTAGACGAGGAAACGTCAAAGTTTAATCTGGGATAAAATTTAATCAAAATTGTTTTCCAATTCACACAAAGCCTAAGTAAATCTTAAAACAAAGAAGCTGCTAGTTTGCAACATTTGAAATTTATAGTTCAACACATTTGAGGAGGTGAATTGTTTAGCAACTTAATAGTTTAAATTTGACTATTTTAATATGCATGTTTTGAAAACATGAAATTGCTCAGTATACATTTTTAAGAGAAAAGAAAAAGCTGACGTTAATTTATCAGTCGTGTAAATCCAGAACTTAGACCGTGTTAAAATCGCATAAAATTAAATCCGAAGATTAATTTTTGACACTTATTAGTGAATTTGTAAATGGAAATGTAAAACTTTAATATCGGATAATATTCTAATCGGGATTTTAACCCAATTCGCACACGGCCTTATGCAGTGTTTCCAATGCAAAAAAAAATATAAGTTAAGTAGATTATTGGCCTTTTCGATTGCTAATCTGAAAGAACAATTCAGCAACGATTCTCAAATAAGAAAATTTTTCTTCTTTTCAGAAGAACTAACGATGTAAATCGAAAGGGCCATAACTTTGACAGCACTTATCAAAATGGTAATGATGTTTCATGTTTTATTCTTGAAAGTGGAAGTGATTAAGAATGTTTAATTTGTCTCGATTTTGGAATGAATGCGTTCAAGCTGGATAAAGCAAAGTTTAGGTTTGTTCGATTTGGAAAAATATTAGTTCGATGAAGATTTATTTATAATTTAACGGAATGAAAAAATATATTTTTAGTGGTCGATGGAGAATTATTAGTTCCGTTCGAATTGGTTTTGCCTGCATTTCTGAGTAACATTCTTTCAAGCCAGACTATACTACCATCTAGTTTATACGCAAAGCCCGCATCGGCAATCATCGCCACCATCGCACATCAATTGAGGCATATGCTCGTAAATTAAATTTGTAATGAGAAGTGAAATGCATTTTAAATGCCCAGCGTTTCTCTATACACTTTTACTTGCTCCTTTTCTAACCTCTCTCTCTCTCCCTCTCTGTCATTAACTGTGCTACACTATAATATTCAGCCAAGCCAGCTATCATCGGTGCCTCCTATCATACCAACGTCACTCTAGTAATGAGTTTAATTACAAGAACGCCAAGCGAAAGACTTCCTTGAACACAGTGAACAGGGTATTAAAACACGCCACACGTACTACGCTACTACGTATACTTTTTCTTTTTGCTATACGGAGGGATGTTTATATCCTGTGGTTGAGGATGTGCTACGTTATATATTTACCTTCAACTGCTACGGTAAGATTGCTTAAATATCAAATTGCAAATTGCAGGCATGTGAATGACGACAACGTAACTAAGAAGCCAAGGCAAAAACAGCTGCCTACTTGCGTTATGGAACGTGTGGCTCAATGCTTCCTCCCTGTTTTCTTTTACTTTAATTTCTTACTTGTTTTTTTTTTTTTTTTAATGGAATTTGACTTTGCACTTAGCGCAAAGCAGCACCGTGATTGTAGGTTAACAATAA
The DNA here is from genome assembly GCA_947049315.1 of Epistrophella euchroma. Lineage (NCBI taxonomy): Eukaryota > Metazoa > Arthropoda > Insecta > Diptera > Syrphidae > Epistrophella > Epistrophella euchroma. The sequence goes on along the minus strand of OX346247.1, from coordinate 105,142,668 downwards.
AAGGCGCATAATAAAAAGGGCGCAAATGCAAAACATAAAATCAGCTGTCATTTTGACATGAACTTGTCAAAATTAAAAAAAAAAGAGAATGTGAACCTTTGGTTTACTTTCCAAAGCTGCAAATTTCTATCGATTTTAGTCAAGAGTCCTCAGAGTTTTGAGAAGTAAACTAACAGAACTAATAACATCTTTTTTATTGTTTTTAATTGTAAACATTTCATGCCTAATATTTTGACTGCCAAATGAGAAACTTCAAATATCAACCGAAGACAAATAAGTTTCACTTCTTTTTTGTTACTCCGTTAAAATTCATTTCTAATCAAATTCTTCTTCTGAAAAAGCCGAAACACAGGTACCTATGGAAATTTGATTTTTAAATTGGCAATGAATATGACAGCTTACTGATGAGATTTGTGCTCAGTATACCTAATTATGACATTTCAGCAATCACCATGACGGTGTTCACATTGGACTCAAATTTACGATTTTTTTTTCACATATTAGTCAGTCAAAAACCGATTCACTCTGACGTTCAGCTGTCATTAAAACAAATCACAAATCTTTGCTCGTCGGAAAATTAATAAGAACTATTTCAATCACAAAATTATTCATTCACTAAATAAATAGTTTTCCAATTGAAAAAATTTCGATTCTGTAGTATTTAAGTGCCAAACAAAAACTAAATTCTGAGAAAACAAATGTCACAAAAGGAAACGTCAAAACAAATCCACAAAATTTTTAAAAAATTTAGAATCATGCCTCATCTCTTTCTCACCACAAAGGAACGAGAAAAAGTACATAGACGTCAAAAAAGGTAAGTCCAATGTGAACACGTCCATGAATATAAGGCCAAAATAACGTTGCTCAAATATAATGGTCGAAAATAATTGATTAATGGCCCGAGGTGCTTGAATATTATCTACTACACATTATTACAATTTTATTCTTCTAAAAACAAACAAAATTCACATGAGATCGTGTGATTTTGGACAAAGAAATTAACTGTCACTTTGAACCTCTTGCTCTACCTACTAAACTAAGTAGCACATTCTTATTGAGGCCGCATTAGTCCCCAGCTACGGCTCTGCTTTCAAGTTAAGGACAAAAAAAAAAAACTGCCTGTCTATGCTGCACACCCTTTTGTGGATTTTGTGATTTAATTACACGCGGTAAATTGGTATGTTTCTACATACTTTGCAACCAACCTTCTTACTTCATCGTCGTCGTCATCGTCCTTCATTTCTTGTGAACAAACTTAAGCACTAAGTCGCCTTTTTTCGTCCTATTCTTTTTTTCTCTGCTACTCTGAATGAATGGTTGTAGCAGTGCAGTGGCATTAATTGAGGCAGTGCCCCTTGTTTTACACTTAAACGAGGTAGCTTCACGAAGACGACGACCAACCGGCTGACGTCCTACGTCCTCTACGAAAGCAGATAAAAAACGACAACTTTGAAAAGGAGTATACATAGGTATCCTCCTAGGAATATTGAGAGAAAAGACGATTTAATAATCTTCTCTCCCTACGACCAACGTCGCTAACGTCAAGAAGTAACAACTTTGTTTTTTTTTTTTTTTTTAATTTGTTCTCTTCCGAATCCTTCTGTATTCAAAGAAAAACTTAAAAGGCTGAACATGTAATTTATCGCCATGTTGCAGTGATGGAGCGCGAAATACATTTCCCTTCGTTAGTCCAAAAAAACACACACACAAAGATCAAAGGCATCAACTCGTCACGGCTCCTACTGGCCCTGTGCAATGTTTAAGTGCAATCTGTATATATTTGCATTGTGTGTGAGCTGAGCGCCTGGAACAGCTTTTAGCTGCACCGCGCTGTTGTAATCTTTGTCAGTCACTTTTCTCCCTTAGGCTTAAACCTATTATACTACACTGCCATTTGCAGGTAGGAATTGAAAAAGGTAAAAGCAAAAGGGATTGGAGACCTTTCAAGTGGATGCTTCTTGTTAAAAGCCATTTGCAAGTGCTTTTGCAAAACTGCAGATGAATTTAATTGAATCAACTTGCTGTCTTATGTACGCAGACATGATGGCAAAAGCAAAGAATCAAGAGAAAAGTGCGGAAACCTAGGGGCCCGAAATGAAAGAGTTGTGCATTGAATTGATTTGCAACAACTTTGGAGAAATTAGATAATCAAAATGAAAGCTCTGTACAAAGATCATTCATTTAGAAAAAGTGGAGGTCTCATGTTGAACCCTTGAGGTACCTACATCGAATTAACTTAAACTAGCTACATTTTTCCATTGAAATCGTTTCTTGAAACGTTAGGAGCTGAAAGGAGAATCTTTTGTTGCATTTTTTATAAGACATTAACAATATGAGGATTACATGGGGTTCCTTAGAAAAAATTTTCTTTTTGCTGTCAAATAATGAAGAAGATAATGATTTGATAGGCCAAAATTTATGAGATATATTTTTCTGAACTGTCAAAATCTGTCACTTTGAAGTTCAAATTAAAAAGGACTGTTTATTTTTACTGTCATAAATATTTACATATTTTTTGTTCTAAATACTGTTATTGTTGGTTCATGATTTGAAACTATTTGATGAGGTCAGACTTTTAAAGGTTTTTGACTTCAACTATGTACCTAAGTTGTTTTTGCAAAATACATAGTTAAAAGTCTAATTGCTTCCATTGAATAATAATAAACCAAAAAAAAAAAAAAAAAAACCAACGTTCAATTTAGAATTCTACCAAACTCTGTGTGCAGTCCTTTTCCAACTCAAAGTCAAGTCTTTGCGGTAGTTTTCAAAGCAAAAAATAACCATTTATTCGCCAGAATGGTTTCAAAGAACCTTTGTAAGTTTAATTTAGCGCATGACCCAACATAAACTTACACTTTTCACAAAGAAAATATAGAAGAGAACCCTAAATATCCATTAAGTTCACCACACAGAGTTCCTATAAGGCAAACTACATATTTACCAAAACGAAAAAAAAAACAACTAAACAAAAGATAAAAACCATTTACTCAATATCACAAAAAAAAAACATAGTATATAACTAAGGCTACTTCTTACATTTTTTTCGCGTAAACCATTTTTTTCGTTATTATTTATATTTTACTTGTTTTTGCTTTAATAACAGAGTAAATTTTGTATACAATAAAAACTCCACCCAATCCCATGTTCTAAAAGATTAATAAGACAAAAATTGTTTGACCTTTTTTGGGGGAAAAAAGTTCGCGATGCTGAATTAATTAACTAAAATCTTTTTTTTTTTTTTATTATTACGCCTACACATCTTCTGACTTTAAAAAGTTAAATTGAAAATTTCCTCTTTTAGTGTGTTTATCATCCGTTTGATTATTTAGATAAAATATTTACGCGCGGGGTCGTACTTGCGTGCTTTTTTTTGCTACATCAATTAATTTTTGTTTAATTTATTCTAAAAAATTATAAATACATACAAATAAATAAATATAATTTATAACAAAAATTAACAACTTACAATTTTGTCAATATTTAGCACAAAAAAATTTAAGAATAAAATTTTAACATTGACAGTTTTGTTTTTAATACTCAACTGTCAAGCTTTAATGTCAATTGCAATAGGTCCGTTCGCGTAACTAGCTATAATTTTCAGAGTTATGCTAGATTTACACGATTGACAGTCTGACATAAGAATACCAAGACAAATTGGATCTATTCAGCCAGATTTGATCAAATATTATTTTCTTTTATATGAACTTTGACAGAACTTCAGACTTAAGTAGGCAGTAAACGAACAGAAGTATTATGACAAAATTATAAAAGGAAATGTCATAATTTTCAAAATAATGTCACAATATTTACACGATTCAAGTTGTCACTTCTTGTACGAACGTTTACATGATACAAAAATTGGAGAAATTATGACAAATTATGAGTCTTGTAAATTCGGGATAAAAAAAAAGAATTTTACAGATATATTCGAGTTTGATAAAAAAAAAAATTAATTTGATTATTTTATGAATCAATAACTTACCCTAATAATATAATGTATACTTTACCAACAAAATTTATAACGAAAACAAAATTATTTCAACGCAGGATGAAACAGAATTTTTTGTGGTATTTTTCCCTTAATTCAATGATGCTTCAGAGTCCAAGTCTACAATTTTAATTTTCTTACTTAAGGCTTAGTTTATTATAGGTTTGAATTGGTAGAAAAGAAAAACTTTTACAATGAGAAAATCTTATACCAGAGGCATCTAAATTGTTTTTTTTTTTATTAGTATTTGTGGCTTCTACAACGATGACTACACTGTAGACGCTTTCTTGCCCCACAAAACTTCAGAAACTTTTTTTGAAATATTTCTTTTTTTTATCTATTCGGTTCTTTAAGGACTGAAGGATGAAGGCACACCACAGTGAGGAATTATTATCGCTCCACGTCGTCGTTTTCATATTTAATTCGTAATCCGCTTTAAGCGTAATTGATGTGAATTATTATTGCCGGCATTTTCAGTTAGCTCAGCACATTTCAACCGAATTAAACACACAAAAAACGAAGGAGAGAGAATGAAAAACACATCAGTTCTCTGCGTGATGCCTGTCAGTTTGGGCTTATAGGGGGCAACAACTACGGCGGCAATGGTAAGTAAATGAGGCTTGCTCCAGTGAAGCGCTGCAGTTGCCTGATCAGCAGACTGTTTTGTAATTAAATCGGATTAATTTAGTATTTACGGGCTTATTCAATAATCATACTATGAATTGAAAGCCACAAGCTTGTGATTTGCGCGGGTGTATATTTTCAGCTCTTCACTTAATAGACCCGAACAAAAACGATAACAGCAAAAAAAAAAAAACTGAATATCCTTTTAAGGATAAAAAGGATTATAACTTTTAATTTACTCAAAAGTTTAACACAACCATTTTAAGTATATGTAATTATTTTTAATTTTATAATGGAAAACGAACCGAGGTAGTCAACATCAGTATAAGGACCACATTGTTGTTGGATATATAAATTAATCGTGATTATGCTTCAAGGGTTTGAATCGTGAAAATTGTATTGGTTGATTTTGACAAAGAATTTTCATAGGCAGTTTCGCGATCTGTGTGGTTGTTTGCTCTAGGGCAAAGAGGAATTTCAAAAATTCATGTGATGATACTCCAAGGAATTTACGAAATGAAGTATGTAGTAAAAAAAAAAACAATTGAAACCACTTACGTTAATCGCAGTGATGGGCAAGAACTCTTTATTGATAATAACTTCTAAATGGGAAATACCCACTCCACGCCCAATTTTTGATAATATTTTCAGTCTTCAGTATATCGAAAGTCACTGTGAACATTTTTCAACCAAATGTAAATCATGGAATAAATTCTTGCCATACGCCATTTACCAGTTAAGGCTCTTGATCGATGTAAATACGAGTAGGTATAGGTAATAACAGTAGACAAACGTAATGATGTAAATACGAGTAAAAAAAGTTACTAACAATAGACAAACGTAATAAGCACAAAACAAAAATAAAAAAAAGTATCCGCCACAGTGTACCGACTTAAATTTGCAGTAGCATTCAATTTTGATCAGGTATCTAGTGCGCTGATAATGAGGAACGTTATAACCATAAAACGAAAAGTAACGAAAATTATCAGCAAATAAAAACAAATATAAAAAAAGTACGTATCCGCCACAGTGTGTCGACTTATGTTTGCAATTGATCAGGTACCTTCCTAGTGTTCTGATGATAAGGAACAAAATTTTTCTGTACTCTGCAAAAAGACGACGAAATGTCAATTATTTCTAAGCGAAATAGCTGGAAAATTTGCCTACTGTCGACGAATTTGAGGCTAATTCTCCCGACCTCAAACTTAAATTTTTTAAAGCATCACAAAGCAACACATTTTTTGCGTCCGAAAACCATCATTATTTTTTTTTAAGGTTTTTAATGCTCAGAGTTAAAATCCGACGAGAGAGCAAGCGCCATCGAGTTTATTCGATAAAATTAAGGATACACAGTTTCTAGTTTAACTAATGCTGCATGTACAGGACTAAAAAATTAGCAATATTTCTATCAAAAGAGTTGTCTTTTTTTTAGTTTTTTGACAGAAATACTGTCAGTCGTGTAAATCTAGCACCTAAGTCTCGAATATGTAGCTACGCGCCCCCGGCTGCACTTTTATAAAAAACTAACAACATTCAACTTTTGTTTTTTTTTTTCGAAGAGAATATTAAGTTTTGGAAAGACTTAACATTAATTCTTAAAAGCAAAATGTTTTTTGTACTGTTCTCTTAATCTGTTGAGATTTTTCTCTCTTAATAGCTTTGTAGCGTTATTTTATTGCCCCAGCAAAGTAAATGTCAAATATAGTGAATGCTTCTCAAGCAGACTGTGACGGGAGATGGGTACCTAGGTAAATTTACTGTCCGCAAAAAAGAACTTTAGTTTAAATTAACCTTCCACTAAATAACTGCTTCATAAGTTAATTCTAGTTTAACCTAGCCTGATTTAACGGGGAGTAGTTTTATTTAACGCTGAAAAACTGATCCTATGTTGGCCAAAGGGAGATAAATTCAATATTCAAATATGGAAATCTCTAAATCTTAAAAAAATATAAGAATTTCACCTTCAAACTCTTTTAAATCCCTATAATTAAAATATTTTTGCAACGAAAGTCTTAATTGTCTTTGCTATGTAGCTAATTTTTTACCATCAAGATGGCTTAAAGGGCTTTTACTGAAGGTATTTCACCCTCCTCATTTTTTTTTATTACTTTCGTTATTACTTATGAAGATAACATTATGTTCCTTTCTGATAATGAATCAATCTCTTGTCTAAGATTCCTTCCTCCCTCCCCCCAAAAAAAAGTGTCTAAAAACATATTACATACTGATTTTCATAATTTAATTTTACAAGAATTTCAAGACCCAGCTAATCCTCTTACAAAAAATGTTCTATTCTTTTGCAATTTGTGACGTAAAGTCGTCCTTTTTCAGCGTTCAGTTTCAACAGAACACGTTCAGGCAACAAAAGATTAAGATTGTTTTTTTTTTTGCTTTTAATTTTCGTTGCTGTGTTTTTCATCTTTGTTTTTTTTTTTTTTTTTATTTTAATAAAAAGACGAAACATAATTAATTTTTTGATAAAACAAGAATGAAAGGAATTAACTTAATTAATTCTTCAAAAAGCGCACAGCAAAAAAAAAAATAAAATAAAAAGGTCAACACTTTGTCTAATTAATCATCGTTTATACCTCCTGCAAAGTTTTATTTTTCTTGGTTGTTAAGGAGCAGTGTAGTCGTAGCCTTAGGGATACGTGCAGAGGTTCAGGCAGGGCGCGGTGGCGACACAATCAAACAATAAAATCCTCGAGTGGGTGTTCAACAAGCCGCGAGCTCAGAGGCAACTTTATTATACACACAGCACAGAAAAAAAAAAAAAAAACTACACATAAACCCGCTAGCGAAGTTGGTGTAATCATAATGACTGTTTGTTTGGCATATACAAGCACACTCGGAGTTTTGACATTTAACTCCATGTTTCTCTCGTTTTAACACTCCAACTGACTCGGCACAAATAGCTTCTATATAAAGTGTGTTGCCCTGCAACACCGCCCTTCAGAATTGAGCTTGATGGCAAGAAAAAAAAAATAAATAAAAAAGTGTTAGGTTCCTCCTTGTAGGAGTCGTTTTACTCGCTACCGTAGTCGTTGTCGTCAGAGCGAAGAAAAGGTGCTGAGATGTGGATTAGCACTTTTGCAAATCGCTTTAAGTGTGTTCACACATTCAAGTTAGTGGCGCGTTGGTAATAAGACACCGTTTTATAACCTTATACCGTTGCGGCAACAGCCAACAACATGCAAAGCGTGCATATATACATGCAAAATATAATAAAACTTGCGACGAATTGTGTCACAAAAGAGAGCATGAAACTTTTCATCCTAACCAAATATTATAAGACTTGGAAAACCTTTTTGTTGGTGTCGTATTAGTCGTCAACATCCTATTGACACTTCTCGGTTTTGTGTTTGTGGTATACCTATATTGTTGAAGACAAATCCTTGAACGTACCTGTAACGATAGAAGCAAAAAAAAAAAAATTATTAGACTTTATATGTAAAAAAAAAAGAGTTCTTATAACTAAATCTAGAAAAATTACGAGAAGATATAAATAAAGTGCACGACTGGGTCGTAAAGACTTGTTGGTTGTTTGACCGACAATAATGCCTAGAAACAATTTTTAATTTTTAATGAGGCACTCGAAAGCTTAACATAGCCACGGGTATACGAAGGGTTACTACCGAAATGTATACCTTGGCCCTCGCCAGTAATTAGACATTCTGAATCGAGAGACAAGAAATCTTTGTTTATGGTTTTTGTTACGAACCAACAAGCCCAAAAAGTTTTTACTAACTAGGGCCTTGAGAGTATTTGACAAGTTTTTGCAAAATTAAAAAAGAATCTTATAGCCTTGGCAGTTTTTTTGTGACAATAACTTCAAGGAGAAGATGGCAAATTTATAGTTAAAATAATTTCAAGGAGAAGCTGGAATTCACGAGGACAATTTTGTTGGCGCTCAGAAATTGTTTGATTTCAAAAAAAAAATTATTTGATTCATAAATTTTGAAAGAGCTTCAGTTTTCTAATTTTGATTTTTTTTTCTATGAAGAATTTGACTGTAGGTTTTCTTAAATTTTAAACCTTACTTTTTTCTGAACTGCTAACCCTTAATTTTTTTTCGTTTGGATTAAAATCTCAAATTCGATTTTTTTTACCAATGTGTTAAGATTGCCTTATGGTTTTTTCTATCTAGCACTTGTACTCGAAAGAAAGTCCTCAAAAAAAAAAAGAAAAAAACTTTGATTAAATGACTTGCCAGAGCAGTTTTGTACAGCTTCTTTTAAATTGCAAACTGTTATACCTATATACACAGTAAAAGAAGTATAAATCTCTCGAGTTTTCTAGCTCAATTCAAAGCGTATCTACTTTATACCCTGCCACCACAGAAGAACTTTTTTATAACCAACAAAAACCTTAACCAACCACCATATAACGTGTCTTTGGTCGATTTACTGCTTTATGTCCTTTTCATCATTTCTGGCTGGCACAAATCCCTTAAGTAATCGTACTTGTGAATGAAAAAAGTTTTAAAAAAAAAAGTCCTTTCTTGGTTTTATCCTCTTGTTGAATATAAAAAAATAAAGCAGGAGAGAGAAGGAGATGACATTATGAAAAAGAAAGAAATAAAAACAAATTTGCAGATAGAAAAGAACTCTCGAAGGCGTATAAGGAAGGATGTAGGTACTCTATGTGTGCATAGAGTTTTCTTGTTCCCTTGTATCGCAAAGAAGCACACTACTACTGGGTTTAAAAGGAGCTTAAGGCTCGTATAAATGCTTCGTCGTTATTTTTACTAAGGGAATATGTACTACATACATATTTAGGTAGCATGATTTTATTTTTCATGCCAAGTTAAATACCCGGATGGTGGAGGAGAGAAGCATGCAATTTTTTTGTAGAAGAATTAAAAAAAAAAAATACCAGACACAAGTTAAAGATGGAGGGAAACTTTTTGTTGCATCGAAATACGTTTTGAGGTTATGGTGCCGATTGCAAGTAGCGCACCATAGCCGCCATCTTGGATCGAATTTTTGTTTTTGTGTTTACTACATATCTCACTTTCTATAAAAGCCGTTGAAAAACACATCACAGATATGAATTTTAAATGTAAGACACGTTTTATTAGGGTTGCAACAATTCTTTCTCGACTTTCAACAGGGTGTGCAAGGTTCAAAAAGTTCAACATAATGTTTTTGGACATTGTCGAATTTATTTAAATTTATTAATATTCTATTGATTTTGTTTGGATTTTGAATTTTAAAATTTAATTTCTAAAGTTAGATGAACACATCAAAACCTAATCTTAAACCTTACATTTAAAGTTCAAAGTACATTGAAATCAATAACAACAAAATATCCGATAGCCGAATATGTCTTAAAGATTTATATTCCTTAGTAGCAATGAGCTATTAGACATGTATTTTTTTTTCACGTTGGCAATCCCAGTATGAACAGAGTCTTAAGTCATTTAATTTTAACTTATACTGCTATCGTGTTAACAAACAGACTTCTGGCATGTTACATGCAAACATTCATGTATAGTTCACAATAATGTTTACATGACGGCTCAACGCCCATTAAATTGACCTGACACATGTCATTAAATTGTTTGTGTTCGAACGACACGGGCTTGTTGATTGAGGTCTAGGTCCACATTGGACTTTAATGCCACCACAAGTAAGAAAGTACGTAAATTGTAATACAATAATGTTTTAATTTAAGTTTTCTAGACACCGATTTTTCATTCATCAATTAAACAATAGGCGTATTTCTTTTTTAGTTCAGAGTTTGTTCAGAGCAGAGCACTGAGAAGACTCTGAGCGAACGGAGTAAACTCTGAGCAGAGTATGTTCAGAGCACTCCGATTAAATTATGAAACACACCTGAGCACTCAATTGTCATATCTGTCAAATTACATTAAAACTGTATGAAGTTGACCGCGCTCAGTTTTTTACTCCGTCTGCACAGTTGTTTTATTCTGAGCTCATGGAGCACGCTCTGAACGCGCTCTGAACGAAAAAAGAAACATAAACTCCAAGCTCTGAGCGCTCTGAACTCAAAAAGGAACACAACATTTTTGTTTGATAGTTCGGGTTCACGTTCAGCTCAGCTCTCTAAAAAAGAAAAACGCCTAATAAGTTGGCTGTCAGAGAAATATATTGTTTAATTTTTTTTTCTTGATTTGTTTGCATTAAATAAAATATTTGTTAAAATTATTTCTTGTTTCGTTTTGAATGAGAAAGAAAAAGTGACACAAAGTTTGACATTTTAGATTTGAAAGATGATATTTCAATGTAAAATTCAGCCCTAAGTTTTATTTCGTTTTAAAATTTTATCTCGTTCTTATTTCACGATGAGAAAAAAACGGCCAAGTTGGGGGTAGTACTCTTATAGCCTTTTAACACAAAAGGTTACTTCGTTGTACCAGTTTTAGTACAATTCACATTTTATGTACATTTGGGTAGAAGAGAGCGCTTGTGATAGAGTAAATTAATTCCACTTCTTGACAATTTTTACCGAAGAAATTTCTTCGGGCAGAAAATCGTAAGTTATGGGGTCTGTCAAAATCCATTTGGAAGGAAGTCAAAATGGCTGCGTTTGTTTTCTTTTAGTTTAAGTTATTCTTTTATTCTTTTTTCTTTATTTTGATCTTTATTTTAATGATAAACCACTGGAATAATTTTGTTAAAGAAAAGGATTCATTAAATTGAATGTAACTTAACTTCTCTTTAAGAGAATTTCATTTCCACTTCTCAAAATTTGACACATTGCAATTTTAAGTGACGTAAGAACACAAACGAACCTTCTAATTTACTTGTTTGACATTTCAACTGATAGATAGAAATTTAACACATCAAATCGGAAGAAATTTAACTTGCTGATTCATATTTTGATAGTTTGTAAGAAAATAAAACGCAGGAAATAATAAACATGCACAAAAGAAAATAAGATAATTGATTGGAAATTCGGCGGACGCCATCTAGGAGAAATTTGTTTTGAAATTTGTAGAAATTGACAATTTTAAGGAGTAAAAGAACAGAGGTATTATTTAATTTATATTTTTTAAACAAACCAGCTCACGTAGCATATAAGGCCACGCGCTCTACGCCGCATCTGCTTTGTTCAAGCAGTGAACTTAATTTCTCTTGACAGCTTTTTTTCTGACGTTTGATTATGTGCTGAATGTTTTAAAAGGTGTGTTTGTTTGGTTTATTTTTAAAGGTTTTTTTTTTTGGACAAAAAACTTGAAATACGAAGACTTGTGGATCGAATTAAATTGATACTTCCGATATATCGCTACTTAAGGAGTTTAACTCTACAAAACTATACAGAAAATTAAGGGCCATGTTGTACAAACGTGGTTCAATATTTAACCCGTGGTTCAGCAATTTTAAATCGCCTATTTCGGAGGATTAACTGAGATTCAACAATGGTTCAAGGTTCAAGTATGTGATAAAAGCCAACTACATTCCTGAACCATCGTTGGAACCTCAGTTAATCCGCCGAAATCGGTGGATTCAAATTCCTGAACCACGGATTAATATTTGAACCACGATTGTACAACTTGTCTTAAATATTTTGACTTAAGATACCTTTGCATTTAAAAAAAAAAACAATTTTTAATGTTTTTGTATTCAACTTATTCGATAAAAAATCAATAGACATTGTTTTATTCTTTTTTATAAAATGTTCTTTTTCCACTTCAAGGCTTGTGAATTCGAAGAGTTAAAAAAAAAAAAACAGGCCCATTCAACCTAGGTATTCATTCATATATAAGTTACTACTCAATCAACTATGTGTATCCACAGAGAAGCAATCCTTTTATAAATGCAACCACCTCTCAACACTATTCGAGAGTTTTATAAACTCTTTACTATGGGGATTGTTATATAAACCTCTTTTTTTCTCCGCTTTGTGTATATATGTAGCCCATACATACGTTTAACAACATTGTACGTACTTATGCTGTTAAAACCGCTGTAAACCACTTTAGTGCGAATGGAAGTTTCTTTTCATTTCAAGGCTTTGTTAAGCACATTTTTGCTATAAACATTTTCGAACCTTCTTTTTCTGGGTGATGTACGCTGCCATGTGCAATGTGCAAGTTGCAAGTTAAGTGGCTTAAGGGCTCTTGTATAAATGGTAGAAAGCTTTGAGATGTAACTATACATTATTTGCCACAGGCAGCAAAAGTTGAATATGTAGCTATATATACCTACCTACCTTTTTTGAAAAATGTTTTTGAATTACATGGAATGTTATAGAGAAAATTCAATTGAAAATGATGCAAGGGGATAAAAGTTGGCTTTGATCATGTTCCGACAAAGTCAGAAATAAAAATAATATTGACAAATACAACGTTAAAACTAGAATTTCTAAAGTTTAGAAAACATTTCTGTAATTAGTTGTTGAATTGGAAAAGTTTTGTATGAAAAAGCTTTTAACTGAAAAAGTATTAACTCTCCCAAAGTTTCGAACAAATGAATGATGGACTAGCCATGTTTTGTGTGTGTATTTAGTTTTGATTTTTGCTTTCAAATTGCAACAATTTTTTCAGGATCTTTAACTGTTTACTATGCTTCCTCGGTAGTGACGTAGACTCCATGATTCTTTTGGGAATGAGTACTTTTATCCCGAATAGGGCTAAGACCCAAAGAAAAATCATGGTTTGAACCGAGCTGTAAAGAGGTTAATAGGGTAAAAGAGGAAAGCTTCTGGTGTTTTAGAGCCAACCCTACTGAGGAAAACCGGAAAAAGTGCAAGCAAGCCAGGAAGATCTGTAACGCCCATATTCAACGAACCAAATTTTTACATGCCCAGCAAAAAATACTACAATGTCCCACAAGTAGTAAAAATTTTTGGTCATTTGTAAAAAACATTCGGAATACATCGTCTTCCTCGGTTCCAACGCTCGTTGTTAATGAACTCCTTTCGTTAGCTCTCTGGAGAAAGCTAACGTATTTGTTAGGCAGTTCGCCGCCAATTCTACGCTGCGAGATAGTGTCATGACTCCCCCAGTTATTGAGCGCGTAAACGATTCAATGGGACAAATCTACTTTCGCACTCGTACCACAGCACGAGTAGAGTCCTAAAAGATCTCAATACACATAAATCCGCCGGTCCGGATGGTATCCCCGCCATCATTCTGAAGAGGTGTTCTTCCACGCTGGCAAAACCTCTACGTAAGCTTTTCCATCTATCCTCTTCTTCTGGGCTTGTTCCGAGCAGTTGGAAAACAGCATTTGTCCAGCCAATCCCCAAAAAAGGCGAATCTTCTTCACCTTCTAACTGACTATCGATTGCACTTTCGTCCCTTTTTTCCAAGGTCATGTAAACGCTGATAACTTATCAGCTTAAGAAATATCTCGAAGACCGAAAGCTTCTTAATGACCGGCAGTACGGCTTTCGCAGCAACAGGTCTACTGGTGATCTGATGGCTTATCTCACCGAAGAGTGGAACAAATCTTTACATCGTTTTGGAGAAAGTAAGATTATTGCACTTGATATTTCAAAGGCATTTGATAAAGTTTGGAATCTTGCTCTCTTATCGAAAATGCGTGCTTTCGGAATCGATGAATCCCTTCTTCGTACCGTTCTATACAAGTTGTATTGGATGGATTCAAGTCTGAAACCTACAACATAAATGCTGGTGTGCCCCAGGGCTCTGTTTTATCCCCGACTCTCTTTCTCATTTTTATTAATGATCTGCTGTCTGTAACTTCTAATCTAATAAACTGTTTCGCTGACGATAGTACCCTTAGCTTTTCATATTCGTTTCCAGACTCACATCCCTGCTCTTCAAATGTGGAACTGCAACGGCAAAATATGATTAGTTCGTTAAATTCTGATTTATACAGCATTGTACAATGGGGAATAAGAAATCGTGTAGAATTTAATGCTTCGAAAACTCAATGCTGACTTCCATCGTTAAAGCGAGACCTACCCCCCTTGCCACTGTCTATGAGTGGCACTTGCATCGAAGAAACCAAACAGCTTGCGATCCTTGGGATGTGCATCACAAACCACCTCTTGGTGAAACGAGCACATACTCGACGTTGCCAAAAATTCCGCAAGATGTCTAGGTTTCTTTCGGAGATGCAAGAAATTTGTTTTCCTTCTGATCTGGCTATTATCTATAAAAGCAACTTATTTAAGCCTTTTGGACACTATTAAAAAAGAGCCTTCAAATTGATTGGTGATAGGAACATTATAGATTTATTTACGTCCCTCGAACACCGTCGTAACATTTCCTGTCTCTCTCTCTTTTATCGTTATTTCTATGGGCAGTGCTCTAGTGAAATAGCCAGTTGCATCCCCCCCCTTAAACAATTCAACCGTAATACTCGCGCTTCGAGGTATGCCCATCAGTTTACCTTTGAGCCCAATTTCGGGCGTACTTTCAAATACAGAGATTCGTTCTTTAGCCGTACTACGCGAATGTGGAATGCTCTTCCAAGCTCTGTTTTTCCCTCAAATTGTGATATTCAGAAATTCAAGATCAATGTACACCAAAATCTCCTTTTAAATCCCCTCCTCCATACCTAATGCTCGCACTGTGTCTCTGACATATTAAGGGTACCGAGAAACCCCTTGTGTGCGCGCAAATTATAAAAAAAAAAATTAGTTGAAACAAAATTTCAGGATTAAAACAAAAAATATTATTTTTTAATTTTGTTACCATAACAAGCTTTTCTTACGAGAAAATTCTTTATAAGAAGTTTAATTGAAGCCAGAATTGTTGACAAAGATTATTGATACTTCACGCTATATCTAAAGCCAAATCATCTTTTCATCTACAATCTATATCATTTGTGAACGTTAACATATCACATCATCCTAAAGCAACTTGTAACTTGCTTGTCAATCACTTAAAATGTTTTCTAAGTAAATACCTATTTCCCAAGAAAAATACACAAAAATCAATTAAATCAGTGAACAAAAACAAACTCTTTATGTTAATCTATCATCATCAGTATAAATCTCACTCTCTAACTAAATACATTTTACGAAATTACATCTCGTCAACAAACTTGTTAATATTTATCACTCGGTTAATCAACAAAACAAGCTGTTGACACAAATTTTAAGCAAATAAAATTGGATTAACATGTCTTCAACAACAACTGTCTACATCATATATGTGAAAATCTTATGTCCAACAAAACTGACCCCTCCTTTTGCATATCCCATTATCCAGAACTGTACAACAGCAACACCACCTATCATCGCCGCCGACGCACGTTTCATGCATGAACAATTTACCCCAACTAATTGATTGTGACGTTGAAGTTATTTACACAACTGAAAACGTGTACTTATATAAATTTGTTAGTCTGACATTAAACTAATAAGAAATTCAGCACTAACTTGATGGTAGGTATACCTTTGCTCGTCGAGCGGGTCCAGCCCAGCCCACCATATACATACATAACCGTGTCTTCTTGCATGATAGAGAAGAGGGATGAAGAAGAAAACCGGCAGGCAAGTAGGTAAAGCGTCTAGTGTATACCGCAAGTGAAAGGCGAGATGAATGCTATACTATTAGCCTGAACATATGTCAGAAACCATGTAAATACCAAGCAATTTGCAAAATTCCATAAACTATAAGCACAAAACCAGTCAGGCATTCATCCACAACAACTACTCAGCCTCAGCCCACGTACAAAGTGGTATGGCAAAGTGGTCTATGCAAACTGCACTCGGAAGAGATCCCATACAGTCTGCGCCTAAGCTGTGGACTCTAAAGAGTTCCCCCCAGTGTCTCTAGCTATGTCCACTTAGCTATTCATGTGATTTCTTGAGTGAATGGTGAAACCTCATAAAATATTCATAAAACCATATCTCCCACCCGATGTTGGTGGTATAGGGACGACGACGACGACGACTTACAAAGGTTGAAGAGTTCCATAAGAAGGCGACCGAAGAACTACAACTCACCTTTACTATATACACCTTCGGGCATTTGCCATATTGATCTGGTCACACACTGCGCCACAAGAGTTGTTATATGGTATGCAATGTGTGGTATGTCCTAAAGATAGTGGGGGTTGATGATGGAGCCACACATCGAGTATACATATACCGTGCACAGCAGGAGGACGAACACACGGGCGGAGTAGTAAAAGTATCTTTAGGTGAATACACCTCCTTGGGTATACGAGCGACTTATTGACTTCGGTTCATGTAGACTAGCCCAGCAGGAGCAGCTTAGTTCACATTCAGAGCAACAAAGCAATAACAAAAAAAAAACTCAAAGTGAACACCGACATTCAGGCAACATAAGTTAAACAATACAGAAATAAAAAAGAATGCTATAATATGTCTACAAAAAGTTAAACGTTACCCTATGTGGGATATAAGGATGGGGCAGAGCAGTTTATGCAACGTAAAGGTATCACAAGAATACGATTGAGGTACCTATCATATTTTCTCGTACGAAACTACTTTTTTGCATTAATACTGATATACCACAAATTGTACCAGTAAGCTAGTATATATCACACGATGTATTAGAGATTTATGCAAAAAGACATATTTAATTGTTAATAAATATAGATGTATCATAAACTGAAAGAAATATCACAGGGTTTTATGACTGAACTTAGCTGCATCACGAATATTTGTGAATATAATGTTGGGATTGATAGAATTATTTTTGGAGACAATGCTTATTTAAGATTTATTTGCAGTTCATTTTAATGTATCGCAACTTAGATAGAGATTAGTCTTGCAGGTATCACAGGATATTGTGGTTAAATAACGCTATAAAATAGAATATTGGCAGAGTAATTTTCTAATATACAATCTCCTGTTAAAAACCATGCTTTATCATGAATCAATACTGAAGTATCACAGCTTGTACAATGCAGCATGAATATATCACACGACGCAACAAACAACACGTACTATCACTAATGTTTCGTGTTATTATTTATGCAAAAAGACAATTCTGAACCTCGAATCGTGCCTTAAAACAGATGTATCACAGATTGTAAATGATATCACAAGATCTTATTAGGAAATTTATGTTTATAACGGACAATTATGAGAACAATGTTGGTGTTTCATAAAATTAACTATGCATTCAAACAATGCTTTATTTTGATTTACTATGACAATGAATGCCAAGCATCTCAATTTTCAAAGATCAAAGGTATCACGGTGGTTTAAAACAGATATATAGCCGCTTCAAAAAGTAAAGTAGGTACTATATAAAACATGATGCAATGAATTTTTGATAATATCACAAATTCGTTGTTTTATAGGTTTATGCAACACTGCATTTCACTGATGTATCAAAGCTTGTACAAGTAAGTTCGCCTAAATCATTTGATATAATGAATTAAGATACAACACTTATTTGTTCTATATATTCGAATTGATACTAAATACAGACGTATTACAGTTTAAACAGAATATCACAGGATTATATGACTAAACTGATTGACAAAATTTTACTTGAAAACGATTTAAGTTCATTGAAATGCATCACAATTGTTTCGTTAATATCACAAGATATTGGGAGTATATAACACTGCATTTTGAAATACAAGATACATTTAATGTTTGAAGGATTTATGCTTTTTAAGACAAAATCTTGTATCTTTTATAACGAATCAGCGATTGTTTGGAGAAATATTTAATACTCAGTGATATATCACAACTGTAACCTATAAAGACACCAGTATCTGAGTTTGTTCAGGTTTAATTTGTTTCTAAACTTTATTATCAATATCTAACACAAGTTATCAGGTCCATTTACCCTAATTTCAAAAAAAAGGCCACAAACTAAAAAAAAAAGCCCACGCTCTTCGAAGCGAATAACAATAACGACAGCAGCAGCGGCATTACCATTGAGTGCTATATAGCGTGAACAATGAACGCATTGTAGAGCGGCAAGCAATGCCATGTAATTCCAACTTAATCCGATCAAATAGGTTGACATACGTGACAAGTAAATATTACCATACACACAACAGGCAAACATGCTTTCCGAGTGCTTTTCTTTCTTAAGAGGTTTATTTACGATGATGGGCTCTATGAGGAGGGATTGGGGAAGAAGGTAAGATTGGTGTCTTGTGCTGACCTTTTTTTTTGCTTCTTTTGCTTTTTGATTTCTTGGGTAGGATAAGGAGGTGTATACAATAAAAAAAAAAGCACCGAAGGACGACAGTAGAGACAGTTTGACAAATTTATGAGACGGTTTTTTTTTTTTATTTTTTTTTTTGTAAGCACAGACTAAATGGTATTGGAAGGCGGATAGAAATCGATTTGGATAAGATTGATATTTGGTCTCGGAAGGCTTTAGCTTTACACAAAAGGCAACAAAGTGGTCGACATTAAGGAACTAATATCATTGACAATTGACACATAGATGAGGGTTCATTGGATAAGGAATAGAAAGGATGAGAGAATTTATTTGATTTACCCGGATAAGTTTCTTATTTGAGAATTTGTTTTTTTTTTTTTTTTTTGCATGCCTATTTCTTTTGTAGGTATACTTTGATTGGGTTGATTTTTGCAAAAATATACAAAAATTTTGAAGTTAAGACTTTTGATTATTTTTTTGACCTTTTTGAAACATTAAAAACAAAGTTTTGTTCTATCAAAAATATTTACATATGTAAGTGTTTTTGTATATTTTAAGTTCAAACTTTACTAATCAATCAGCAGCATACCTATAAAGCTGATTCTTGGGTCGAAATTTGGGACTTATTCTAGTTGAAGCAGATATAAACGTCATCCTTAAAAGTTACTGCATTAATTTAAGGCTGTGAGCGGATTGGATTAGAAATTTGATAAAGTTTTATCCACGATTAAATTTTGAAGTTTCCACGCGCAAATTCACCTCGTAAGTGTCAAAACTTAAACTTTGGATAAAATGTGGTGAATTAAAACAATATCATTTTAATCATACCCTACTAATCCACCTTATCTCATGCGCTCAAACCACCATCACTTTCATCTGTCAAAACAAATTACATGGTCCAATTCAGTTTTAATGACACCAATTACCAACGCCATTGACCCTCGAGCAAAAATATTCACCAAAAAAGGAAGCAACTGTCACGTCCATTATAAAGCCGCTTTGTTATTGATCGTAAAACAAGAGGCAAAACATAACCATCTTGTATAACGGCATTATACCCTTAAAATAATATAATACAAATAAAAATAAAAAAAACACAAACTGGATGGGTACTGTTTATTTATTTTTTTGTCTCAAATTCACCTTTACAGTGTCATGTGACAAGAGGTGAATTCTTGTATATTTTTAAGACCGCACGGCGGTATTCCACTTGAGAATATTTTTTTGAAAGTGAAGAAAACATGCTCAAGGTGTGCACCTTTTTGCACCTGTGCATAACATAATAATCATAAATGCTGTGTGTACTATCACCATACTACTAAAACTACCTGGTCTTGAAGCCAACAGAGAAGCCAAGTCAAGTCAAGCCAAGCCCATACCAAAGTAGGATCTTGCACAATAATAAATTTATCTTTATCGGCATGATCGACTGCGGCAGCGGCATGCAACTCGAAGACCAACCGATATGGCAGTGATGGAGGGAACAACATGGTGGCGCGAGTGGTAGGTATATGTAGGTATATTGGTTCACTTCGTTCTGCTGAGCCCTTCCCGAGAAGGTATAACATGTAATTAATACTGTTGATGCTATAAAGAAGGACAAAAAGGTGCGGCAGTGCACATTCAAAAGTCAATCGCTCGTGCCACAAATAATCTTAAAATGTTCACCACACCGATACATCCGATGAAGATAATATACAGTTTCGTGGATGTATATATATATGTTTGACGCCATTTGCAGTCTTTCGACTATATGGTGTCTGATGCGGGGTTTTCAATTCTGTATAAAATACATAAAACAGATACAAGTATATATGTATGTGTTTTTTTTATGGCTCCCTGGGCGACACGAATGACAGTTTAGTAGGGTCCTGGCTATTTGTGTTGCTTTGATGTCGAATAATGGCCGCCGCGCAGCATGGGGACGTCATTCTTTTATGGTTAAACAATTTAATAGTTGTTTTTTTTTCTGTATCTTGTTATGCTGTTGGCACATTGGCTCATCAGCGTTAAATTAACTCTTTAGTGTGACATTCAATGTCCATCATTTGATGGCGAGATGGTGGGAATATAATGCCAATAAAAAAGTCCTTAGCATAATAGTTGGATTGGAATCAAAAGAAATCATTATAAATAAAACTGACAGCTGAGAGTTAACGGGGATGTACGCTGGTAAGTAAAGGATGTTTTTATAGAAATTTGGGTTTTTTGAATTGGTAACACTGCTTCTAGTGACATTAAATATGACAGCTGTCAGATGATTTGTGATTCCTTTCTTGTAATCGCCTAAAAAATTTGGTTAATTTTGAGTTTTTTTTTTTAATGGCGAGTTTAAATTCAATGAATGCGTACAATTTTCCAGAAATACGAAATAAAGCACATCCCTGGAATAGTCCTTTTTATCAATTGAGAATTGAATCAATTCAGTATTTAAAGCTGCGTTACTTTTTACCTATTTCTATCACAAAATTAAATATGAAACAAATACAAAACAACGTAACAAAAACGTTCGGCGCATATCGCTGTCAAAAGTGTCGTTTATGTCATCATACTGCTAACATGTTGTTATTTTTACCGTTCCATGTATTTTATGAAGTTTCGTACAAAATTATAAGCAATTAATTGAAATTAAATGATAATTGTTATCGAGAAAGGAGCACTTTAAAGTAAATTTAAGTTATCTCTTTTAAATTGATTTACACTTCTTGTTCAAGAGTTGTTGAAGATAATTTTGAACTACTTACATACACTGATAATAATGTGTTGTTTTGAAAGAGTTTTTTGTGTGATAACACACGCGCAGTGTAGGCTGCAAAGCTTTCGCACCATCATATTAATATTGAAGGTTTGAATGAAAGAACAACAACTTGAGTGAGCTACCACCAAGTTTTATAGGCTGGAGTTATAGCTATTTCACGGTCGCCAGGCCGATCATCAGACTCCTTTAGTGGTGCTTAGTCTATTTATGTTCAATTTTATTCGAAAAACATTTTGCCCCACTGAGGCTCGAACCTAGACCAAGCGTCTCCGGGCCAAGTGCACTACGCACTGCGCTACCGAAGGTCACGTGATCATGTCGATCGAGTGCAGGTTTTATTGTTTGACGAATGCATTTGAATCAACTAGCATTTTTACTAGCCACACACAAGCTTGTTGTTGTTCATTCGGGTTCTTTCTTTTTTCTCCATACTCTTTTCATAAG
Organism: Epistrophella euchroma; assembly: GCA_947049315.1. Taxonomy (NCBI): domain Eukaryota; kingdom Metazoa; phylum Arthropoda; class Insecta; order Diptera; family Syrphidae; genus Epistrophella; species Epistrophella euchroma. Next base: position 105,120,810 of record OX346247.1, on the reverse strand, counting down.
TCAACAATTCGTTGAACATATAAGGAGGGAGATTGTATGAAAGATTTGACGCTGGTCAAGAATTAAATTAGAATTAATTGAAAGAGTTTTTTGTGTGATAACACACGCGCAGTGTAGGCTGCAAAGCTTTCGCACCATCATATTAATATTGAAGGTTTGAATGAAAGAACAACAACTTGAGTGAGCTACCACCAAGTTTTATAGGCTGGAGTTATAGCTATTTCACGGTCGCCAGGCCGATCATCAGACTCCTTTAGTGGTGCTTAGTCTATTTATGTTCAATTTTATTCGAAAAACATTTTGCCCCACTGAGGCTCGAACCTAGACCAAGCGTCTCCGGGCCAAGTGCACTACGCACTGCGCTACCGAAGGTCACGTGATCATGTCGATCGAGTGCAGGTTTTATTGTTTGACGAATGCATTTGAATCAACTAGCATTTTTACTAGCCACACACAAGCTTGTTGTTGTTCATTCGGGTTCTTTCTTTTTTCTCCATACTCTTTTCATAAGTCAACAATTCGTTGAACATATAAGGAGGGAGATTGTATGAAAGATTTGACGCTGGTCAAGAATTAAATTAGAATTAATTGAAAGAGTTTTTTGTGTGATAACACACGCGCAGTGTAGGCTGCAAAGCTTTCGCACCATCATATTAATATTGAAGGTTTGAATGAAAGAACAACAACTTGAGTGAGCTACCACCAAGTTTTATAGATCATCAGATGATCGGCCTGGCGACCGTGAAATAGCTATAACTCCAGCCTATAAAACTTGGTGGTAGCTCACTCAAGTTGTTGTTCTTTCATTCAAACCTTCAATATTAATATGATGGTGCGAAAGCTTTGCAGCCTACACTGCGCGTGTGTTATCACACAAAAAACTCTTTCAATTAATTCTAATTTAATTCTTGACCAGCGTCAAATCTTTCATACAATCTCCCTCCTTATATGTTCAACGAATTGTTGACTTATGAAAAGAGTATGGAGAAAAAAGAAAGAACCCGAATGAACAACAACAAGCTTGTGTGTGGCTAGTAAAAATGCTAGTTGATTCAAATGCATTCGTCAAACAATAAAACCTGCACTCGATCGACATGATCACGTGACCTTCGGTAGCGCAGTGCGTAGTGCACTTGGCCCGGAGACGCTTGGTCTAGGTTCGAGCCTCAGTGGGGCAAAATGTTTTTCGAATAAAATTGAACATAAATAGACTAAGCACCACTAAAGGAGTCTGATGATCGGCCTGGCGACCGTGAAATAGCTATAACTCCAGCCTATAAAACTTGGTGGTAGCTCACTCAAGTTGTTGTTCTTTCATTCAAACCTTCAAGTGTTGTTTTCTTTTTTTTTTTGTTAACGGGATAGGTAATGATGAAAAAAAAACATGTTAACTGGAGATTCTTTTTATCTAAAGATAAGTAGGCAAGGTTTTGTTTACAAGTTGATTTTTAAAGAAAGATCCTCTTGAGAATAAAAAATAACTTGCTTTTAATTGAAAATTGGAATAATTTAACGGCTTCATTTACTATGTTGTTTTTCTTCAAATTATTTTGACTTTTTGAGAAGTTTTTAGGTGGCTAATACATTCTGAATGTCAGTATGTTATTTGACAGGTGGTGTCGTGCCAGTAAGCGATTAAAATAATATAAGCGTCATTCCATTAAAAGATAGACCTTAACTAAAAAATACAAAAAAGGACTTAAAATTGGAAAAAGATTTGAATGCTGAACATTTCCTGTCTTAGGCAAGGCGCTCACTGAAGCGGTGACGAAGTGGAGTGGTATTGGCGTGGTGACTAGGTAGCAGGTGGAATTAGTAAAACAATTCGCTCATCAAAGTGGAGTGGCGGTGCGTGGCATGATATTTTGCAGGTGGTGTCGTGCCAGTCTGCTGCCACATATCTCGAACATGTTTAATTTTTAAGTGGCGAGTGAGTGGTGACGAAGTGGATTTTTGTACTGTATGCTTGTGATTATTGACTTATAGACCTATAGAGCTGATGAACGTAGTTTATCACCGCAGTGTGCATTAAATCACTTTCTTATCACTTCGCCGCCACTGGTTCACCACTTTACTGCTGCTCGCTGCTCCTTTCTCCCTTACCACTCCACTTCGTCAGCACTTCAGTGAGCGCCTTGGGCAGAAAAATTCCCACAAATCAGTTCTTTTTTTTCATGATTTGACCTAAGAAAAAAATTCAAACTGACAACTTTGCTACCCGTTTTCTATTTGGGCAACAAATACATAATTTTACGTAACAAAATGTTCAGAGTTTCCAACAAGTTTTTTTTTTATAGAAAGGGGGGGAGAAGAAGTGCTAGTGGAATGCGAGATTTTCATTAAGGTCTAAGACTTTGATACAAACAAAAATTGTCATGTAACTTAATTTATTGTTCAGATAAATGTTGTAGAAGCTCCAAGCTTATCTTGGGGTCTTCAAATTATTTGTAGTTATTCTTATTTTAATAAATTTATACATAATCCAACCTACACATACATACATTCATGAATAACTTAATCAAATCAAATCTATTGCTACCTTTGTTGAATCGCAAAAACAACTTATTGGGCTATTTAAAAAAAGATGTGGTCCCAAGTGGTTTACTTGTGGTAAGCCTTTTACAAAAGAATTCAAGCATAACATTAATCCCCTATTTCATAAAAACATTGAATTCATCATTATAATATATTTTGCAGGAACCCACTCCAACTCTATGAAGACTTAGTAATCCAAATAAATAATCAATGTCATGTCACCGCACTTCGTGTGAGTGGCGGGCGCACATTGAGCATAATATCAATAAAAAACAAAATAAATACAAATATACTCGATACCTATAAATGTTTATACATTATCAAGAATATGGTTTGGTTATGACTTTTTAATAATTCATGGAAAAATGTTAATCCTATATCTATTCAGCAAAGACGACGACGACGACGTCAACGAGGAATACATTTTATCGTTTATGTAAGTACACCCATCAGACTTATTAGAGAGGTACAACGGGGGATGCTTCTGCATGAAGTACTCCACACAGAAATATACCTTGGCATACATACGTATACAAGAAATCAATACTGAAATACCAGATTGAAATAAAATGGATTATCTTCAATCGAATATTGAATACCGTATATGGGTGGCCTTGTTATGGTGAAATATCTTCTCTTTATATGCATACTTATCATTCATGAATTCGTTATAGGTATAAGGAATATAATTCACTCAAATATGGTTGTTCGGTTCGTCGTAGAAGGTAATGCTCATTTGTCAGATGACAAATGAAATGATGAAGCAGCAGCAGAAGCAGCCTATTGAATATAAAATGTTTGGGTGGAGATCGTAAAAGGACAAAATGTCTATGGCAAAGTCACAGGAATGCGTGAAATATGGGAATTGTTGTGATTGTAAATATATTAGGTTGATGTATAAAGATAATATTTAAAAGGAACAGAACCATAGAGAGCAATTGTTTGGATAAAAGTTAGATGTGCTGAGTTTGATATGAAATTCCATTACATTGACTTACCTATAACTAAATTACATTGATGTGCTTGTGCATTTAATTTTTATGGAGTCAAAAATAACAACGTGTGTAAAACATCATTTGATTCTTCTTAGAATTTATGACAACGTTGAATGCACTTAATTTGTAAATAGAAAGAGAAAAGAAGAGTACAAACAACTTCTCTCGACCGATCTTTTTGGAAACCAAATGTTTTATTTTCTTTCAATTCAAAATAAATAGAGGCCTCAAATGGTTTCCTTGTGGTACCCCAGTTTATTATTTGTCCAAACCAAATTTAAAGTCAAACGATTACCAGAACAAAGAACTATCAGAGAGTGTTCTTTTAAAAATCTGAAGACTAAATCGTTGCACGAGGTCTTACTATTAAACTTTTTTTCGAATTTCCTAATTGTGACTCAATTTGCTGTGGAGATTTTACCCTAAATTTAATAAGAAGTTTTATGCTGAACAGAACAGAAAAAAATCTATTAAAAAGGTTATCATGAGTTAAAGAAGTAAATTTTCAAAGTTATAAGGCCAATTCTACTGCAAAAAAAAAACCGAATAAGCTCAATAAAGCTAGACAGACTTTTAAATACGAACAAAATTAGTTTCTGCGTGACCAAAAAAACAAGTCTCCCAATGAAAGCAAATATCTTGTTGGATATTGTTATGACTGCGAGGAATTGACAAAACCTCCAAGAGTATCTCTTCTCATTGAAATTTGCCGCTCACATTAGCAGTTCGGATTCGGCATTAAACTGTAGATCCACTTCATTCCTGCAGACACGCACACAGGAATGGTTGAGAGTTGTAAGTCACTAGGCCTTAGTTCTTCATGAGCTGTTGTGCCATCAAATTTATTTATTTATTGTTATGACTCCCCCTATGTCTGAGGATGCAAATGATTTCATGGTATATTTTACGGAACTTTTCTTCAAATCGTTTGGGAATAATTTAGATTTCGCTGTTCGATATTTCAATATCATTTGATAGAGTTTTTTTTTATCAAGCTCTTTTATACAAAATTTGGGCATTTGGTATGGACGAATTTTTTTCCTGCTTAGATAATAAATTGTCTTTCGGACAACTTGTCTTTTAATACAACTCGTATTGGATTGTTTTATTCTTTTTAATCAGAGTCTCTAATCAAAGGTTTTAGGTTGTTTTGAAAGGAAGATTCTGCGGGTGATTGATGGTCGCGTCTTCAGAAGTTGCGCGGAAAAAATTATAACGAACCGTGTAGGGCTGTATAGCGACAGCACACTAGTCAAAAGTAAAAAGCCAACGTCTGAGGTGACTGTGTAATTTTGAGCAAATTGACATCAAAGTTCCAGCTCAAAGAGTCATTTAATCCAACCCCAAAGGGGTGGCGGCGCAGTAGAGAGAAGACCCTGAATAAGTTGGCATGCGAAAGTGGAAGAGGAAGCAGCTAGTTAGGCACCAAGCTGGCTGGAAGAAGCTTCTTGGTCGATTCCCTCGTTTATTCCAGACTAAAACGACCTATTAAATAAGTATTCCTAAAACCGATTTTGGTGCGCCTCAGGGCTCGGTTTTGTCTCCGAATCTTTTTTATCTATGATCTGCTTGAAGTTTCTAAACATTTAACTTGTTTTGCTGACAATATAGTACTATCAACTTATCAAACTTAACGCTTCAGAAACTCAATGCTGTTTGGTGTCTCTAAAGTGGAACCCACCTTCCACCTAACCATTAAGGAAATTAAGCAACTTTCGTTAAGTGGATAGCAGAACAGCTTCTGTGAAATTGCCACAAGTCCGGTTTTTGGACAGAAGCTTTTCTTTTGCTTCTATAGATCATGTTTACTGACAAATCTTTCCTAATCTTTATTAGGTATAAGTTTATTGGTTTCGAAAAGAAAAAACAAGAATGCATAAAATTACACGTCACCAAAACACTTCTTTTCTGATCACTCTAAAACACTGTTTTTGTTTTCAAATTACATTCACAAATTATGTACCTACTAAAAAAAACATCTAGCTCAAGTTCAATCCAAAAACATCTAATATACTTGGTTTCTTAACTAATGCGTTCATTTCCTCGATAAGACTCAATGTTATTATGATTACATTATTCTAGCAGCAAATTATCCCTTTGCACGTCGACATTTCGATGACTCCATATATGTATATCCATCTCAAGATGGAACGAATATTAAATTCGTTCACGTACTCAATTTACACAATGTCATGTGTGCTTATAAAACAGTATAGGGGTACATAATATAATATGAGTGAGACTTGCGCGGCAAATATCGAAGATCTCTCCATTTCAAATGAAATAACAATCTTCCAATTGTGTCACAATCTTCTTCTCTTTTTTTTTTTTGTGAAGATAGCTTCTAACATTACATATAAAATAATAAAACGTACCTACTTATATAAAAATATATTTGCCCAAACAAAAGAAGAAACAAAAAAACTGTGCAGAATCCAATATTGATGTGGAGATAGAGAGCTTCTTCAAGACACAATTTTCTTGACATTTCTCGACGAAAAATTGACGACAGCGCACAACTGATTAAAATTACAATCACATGATATTGGGTACGTGATTTAAAGATAATCATTGCCATCACCACACTTAAGTCCTCTACACGGCCGTGATGGTTCTTCCATTTTTTTTTCTCTCGTTGCCTTCTTTGGTTTCCGAGATATACTTATAGACAGAAAGACATAAATGCGCGACGAATATGGCATAAAATTTCTCACTTGGAACGTTCCAAAGCAGGCCAGTTAACAAAAAAAAAAAAAAAAACTGAAAGAATAAGAGGCGAATAAAAGAAGAATGTTTCTCCTTGGACAAGACAAACGACAACACACAGTGGAAGAGAATATCTTGAAAATTGTAACTGAATTAGCCAATCGAGTAAGGCCGTGAGTCAATTATTGGATTGAAATTGCGGGTAACTTGAACCTTATTTCAATGTTTGACACTAGAGTGAGAGGAAGTAGTATATCATGGGATTTCTGTCAAAACCTCTTAACTCGAAAATCAAAAATTGTCCAGGAAACACAGAAAATCTATTGAAAATTAGTTGGTATAACAAAAGGAATCTTAATACAGTTACGAGACATTGATATTCGAATTCATTGATTTGTTTACATACGTCATTTTTTACTTACGAGGTTTTGACGTAAAGAAATGGAAGTGTCAAGAGTATCGTAAGGTAAAATTTGATACAAAAAAAAAAAAAACGAAAGGAAACTTTCAAGCTCAATCATAACCATTCATAACCACTTTGGAGATCAAACTAACAAAAAGGGTACTAAGACACTCTTTTTTCTTTAAAGTTACGAGGTTTTGACTTAACGAAATGGAAGTGTCAAGAGTATTGTAAGGTAAAATTAGATACAAAAAAAAATCGAAAGGAAACTACCAAACTCCATCATAACCATTCATAAGACACTTTGGAGGTCAAACTTGCAAAAAGGGTACTAAGACACTCTTTTTTTCTTCAAATTCTCTTTTTTTCCCAATAATCACAAACCAAATTTTTGATTTTTATTTCAAATGTAGATATTTTAAGTCTTTAAAAAACAGTCTTAAGAAACACACCCACAAACACGCCCATTTATGAAGTTTCTTTATAGATGCTGTCCCACTGTCCCACGGTTTAACCGACAACGATGTCGAATTCAGCACAACGATATGAAGAGAATGTTGTTGGGGCACTTTGCAGGCACTTGAGATAGAATTAAGTGCGCTGCTCATCACTATCAATCTAAAATCCACTTGTAGATACAATTGGCATCCGTGTACGCATAAAAATGTCTATCGTTGTTTGCTACTAGACTATATACCAAGACTAACCATCACACCATGTAAAAGAAACGTACGGACCAGGGTAAGATGCTATGCTATAGGTACGTCGCGTCGTCCGCTTGAAATTGAATTCCTTGTGGAGTTGTTTCTGCGCTGGGTTTAGCCTTGTTATAGCTTGTGGATGGTGTTTGGACGACGCGAAGTGGACAACGATGAAGCTCCATCGACCGGCAGTGGCAGTGGACGAACAGAGTGAATTTCACAAATTAAATACTCGCCTTCCTTACTTATTATTCGACTCAATTCCCCATTCTGTGCGCCTAATTAAGGTACACATGCGGCATAGACTGTTATGGCATACCATCACATCACACACGCACAAATGTCAACTATTCGACGATTCCATTCCGAGGGTGGAATCAGTGAACGAGGAGTCGAGAAGTCTCTTAAGGTTACTCGTTTGAAAATTGCTGCTTTGGTGACAATATTGTTGGAAGTCATAAAGACGTGTTCTAGCACAGAACGGTTCGAGGCAGGACGACTTTTATATCATTCTCATGTGCGTAGTGGTTATGGTAGTCCCGAACAGTATAGTGGCTTCTCTTATGGGCAGAACTGGTTGGTTAGCGATGGGATGAGAACAATTGCTTTATTAATAAGCACAGCACGGAATGGAACAGTCCCCAAGTCTGACCAATGTGTTGTGCATTGCAATATTATATACATCTAAGTTCTTTGAATGCGGTGATGGCTATGGAATGGTTTATAATGCAGGAAGACACAGGGCTGGGCTGGGCTGGGCATGGAGCTGATGGGATTTGATGGGTTTTGAAGAAACTGTCATTGGTGATCAATGCGCGCACACGTATACCAATTACGACATGAAAAATTCCCAAGTGAATTGAGTGAAGTTTCTGCTTTTCTACTTCATCACCATCATCTTTGATATGGGGACCATGGATGGTTGTGGGTCAATTATTGAAATACACATTATAGAAATTCTCTTTCTTTTCTATGATACCTGTCAGTCGCGTGTATTTAATCGAGAACGACAAATGAGGTTGACAGCTGCAGAAAAAAGATAGGATGCTATTACATATTTCTTTAAGGTATGCGCGATTCTTGTTCGGATTATAAAGGGAAAATCCAGAGTGTGTGATAGAATTTCAAACGGATTTATTTGAATTTTTGTTGGAAAAATGTGTACAGGGACAAATTATTTAGCTTGCAACATTGAGCATTTTTGCTGTCATAAGTCCGCGTCCGATTGTCAATAGTTATTGACTAAGAACTCTATCTTCTTAGTCACTAACTATTGACAATCGGACGCGGAAAAGTTGCCAAACAGAAAAGTGGGACCTATTATTAAAAAGGTTGAAAATAGCAAGCTCAATATTTTCTATATTGAAACTCTAGATACAAATTGCCGAATAATGCCAATAAATGGTCTTAAATGACAAGATTATTGATTGATATTTCGTCAGACGTGTAAATAGCGAATTCCGAAAAAAACAAAATCCCGAAACCTAGAAAACTCAAAATCTGAAAACTCATAGGTAATTGAAAACTATGAATCGAAATCCCAAAAAATTATACAAGTGTAAAATGAAAAAATTGCGCAAACTTTTTTATTTGATATAATTTTTCGAGGCATCTCGATTTCGGGATTTTGGCTTTTCTGAATTTTAGGTTTTCTGCACTTTGGGATTTCCGTTTTTTGTGTATTTTGGGATTCTGACCCTAACCCAACTTAACTTCATCCCGTTTAGAATTATATTCAAAAATGTTGATATGAATTCATCCTCCTTCTGTTGGGCGCCATTCCTTAGTAGGTATTTTTTCGAACTAATGAGAGATTTAATGCGGAGTTAGATTGTGCTAAGACTTGTTTGTGGTTTAATTCTTAGGTAAGTATTTTTTAATAGATCGGGGGGCGATATCGACATCAGAAAAATTTTTTTAAATTACAAAATAAAAATATTTAAATCTTGGACAGTTTAAGAAAATTTTCAAGACACAGGAAGCTGACATCTGTCAAAATATCGTATAAAAATCTGTAAAACATCTTTAAAGAATTTTTCAAACTATTTGACAGCAAACTGTAAAGCCATTTGGCAAAAAATTGTCTGCTATTCCTGTATCATCCAAAAATGTTGATATATTTGGTAAAATTATCAAAATTTTCATGTCACAGAAGCTGTCGAAAATCTTTTTGTAATTTTGCTAACCACCTGACAATAAACTGTCAATCTATTTGTCAGAAAATTCTTGAACATTTTTGTATGATCCGAAGATTTTGATAAATATTTTTTTTAAGAATTTCGCTAACCGCACCTGACAGTAAACTGCCAATCCATTTGGTAGAAAATTCTTGACCATTTTGTATTGTTAAAAAAAATTGATATTTTCAGAAAATTCTATAAAATGTGTGTATCATAAAATAAGTTAAGGAAAATGTGATTTTCTGCAATCTCAATTGCATGAACAAGATTCCTCAACGAAATTTCTCAGTTTTGCTATTAAAACTCTGAGGAAGAAATGTTTCGATTTGCTTGCTCACTTTTTGACGTAGAGAAGTATCTGAGATGTCATTATCCTGATTCCAATTATTGGCAAAATATCATATGATAAAATCTGTCATAGAATTTTAATCGACTTCTAAACTTGGGAGTTCATTTCTGCAATAAAGAAGTTGAGCTCTTTGTCGTCCTGAAAGGCATATTTCAAAACAACTATTGTTTATAAGTAATCAATTTCGCAAATCCCTTTTGCCAGTCACTTTAGTCAGTTTTCAGCACTTCATCATCGCCCATAACATTTTCTGCATTACTATATATCAAAACTCTTTCATCATAAATCAAATTCCAGCCATCAGAGGCTATAGACCCTTCAAATACAATACCCTACCGAAGAAGCTCCACTAATTTGCTCAGGAATTTCAAAATAAATCATCACACAATAATTACAAAACATGACTGCGCAAAATTTTGCACTATTCCACCATTCCTAACGATATTGTGCCTTGCATCGAACGTGTATAGTTCCTATAAAATCAACCCTTCACAACCTCAAAAACAGTGGCAATAAAATTAAATGATGCTCATAACACGTTTATAATTTGCTCCTGTACAAAAGGAAGAGATAGGATTATACAGGGAATAACTTTCTCTTTTGCTCTTAGCTAGCACTTTATAATGCAACGTGTTATTTCCTTTGTGTTTTTGGCAAAATAAATAAATATCAAGGAAGACTTGAGTGGAGAATGTAAGTGTGTGTCTCGGACGACAACAGTTATACGAGCGGATCAGTGAATTTCATCTATTTTGGATGCTTGGATTGTTGTGTTCCTTCCTTTGCCCTGGTAATATTCTAGTAGATACGGAGTATGCACTTCTTTTTCCAAACAATAAACACGAGTAATACACCAGGCGAAGTGAGTGAAATTGCATAAGTCTGTGGTGAAATTCATGTAGCCAGGGCAATCTGCTTCATAGTGATAGAAGTGACTGTAGGGAGGGAGGGAGGGATGGATAGATTTCGATTCAAGTCGAACCAGAGTGTAGATGTATATAAATAGCTTAATGGTCTATTACGACGGAGAGAAAAGATACCGAGTACCATGTGTGTATCATCTCCTTCTAAAAAGTCGGTGCAGAGAAATTGTGATTATAAATTGTGTCTCGGATATTTCTTGTTAAACCAGCAGAACCAGCACTCCTCGATGTGGCTGATGCTTGGACTGCATCGCAGTCTATTCCTTCGTCGTTGTCGTATGACCCTGGATGTGAAGTGTAGAGATGTGGAACCAGCATTCGAATCGGGGAATGAGCGGAACATTCTTTGTCCATATCATGCAGAAACTAGATTCTTGCTATCATAGTCCAAAGCAACAGCCACAGCCAAGCGCACAGAGGAACCAGAACCAGATATTCTGCAAATGAACATTTTTTCCCTGCTTTCACTCCACCTCTTGCGCTGCTGTTGCTATAGTGATGCTTATTCTAGCTTTCGGTTTGCTGTCATGTGTGTTTGAACGTGTGGTGGATGCCAAAAGGGATTGGCTTCCTCTTTGACGCTCCAGGGCAAATGGAAGTCCATTAAATGCATATTTTCCCCCCACATACATATATAGAAGAGGCGACGACTGCGACTATACAACTGCATGGATACGGCTGCTGGCTTCAACCTCTGCTTCCACTTCTGTATCATGATGCCGCCATGCTATAACCATCGTGTTGTTCCTCATCGTCGTAGTCGTCGTCATAGTCATAGTCATAGTCATCTCCCTAGGTCTCGGGATAATGATGTATGTGCACCGAAGACTGTGTCTCTGTGTGGTTATCTGGAGATATGTCAGATTGTTGGGGATAGTTCATGATTGCATGCACTCTTGTTGTGTTTTCTTCATGCTCTCTGCTCCTGCTTCGGCTGCTCTAAAATAAGTATCAAATTTATTTTTATTTTGTGTTTTTCCTTTGGAAACATGAAAGGTTTAGTTTCATTTTTTTTTTTGTTTGTTGTTGTACCTTTTGGAACTAGGTATAGAGCTCTGGAATTCTGCCCATTCTTGTGCATCAGATAGATACGTACATGATCTCGTATGCATATTTCCACACTCAGAGTTGTAATGCTTCACCTTTTTCATATAGCTAAGAAGTAGGAAGAGGTTTGGAGGCGGCATGTAGTGCCTCCATGAGCCTTTTGTTTGCTGCGAATTTTGTGTGTTTTTTTTGTTTTTTTATATACAACTTACTTTGGACAAGAATTTCCTCATACACCAGCACCACGTTGCCGTGCGCGAGAGCATACACTAGTTGTTGGCATGTGGCCTAACACGTTGTATTTCGTTTAAAAACGATTGTTAGGAGGCACGGATTCGGCCATGAATAGCAAAGAAATAGTGATTCCTGAATGTTTTCAGTAACTTACATACATAAATGTACACGGGAGTAGGTATGTATAAACATTGTATAGGTACTCTAGTATATACGAGTATTTGCAACTTGGTCCTCCTGGTCATGAGATGCGTTTTGAGACCAAGTAAATTGGATGTAAAAATTTTCAGCAAAAGAATACCTTTTGTAAGTATACCTAGAGAGTTCATATAAATGTACTAGAATAGGAAATGTAAGTCATTTGTTATTAGAATTAGGATTTGTTTTCTACAAAATGAGTTTTTCTCTTCGAAAGGAATTAGAAATGTAATATGTGAAAGACACAAACGATTTGTATACATAATTGGAACTGTTATTTAAGTGCTTCAAAAAAACATCCGAACCGAAACTCCAAAGTATCACTGAGAGTTAGGATATTGAGATTAAGTTCAAATCGTAATTTTTTGAAATAAATGGTAGCTTGTTTTTTTTTTTTTGGGAGATTCGTTACCGAAAAATAACATAGCGTTTTATAAAACAACAAAGGAACTATCAATTAAATGAGTCTGATAATCGGCCTAGCGACCGTGAAATAGCTCCAGCCTATTAAACTTGGTGGTAGCTCACACAAGTTGCTGTTCTTTCATTCAAACTTTCAAAGAAACTACCTATTAGTCATTTTTTTTAAACCCGTACTAACTTCAGACAGTTCTATCTGTCAAACCAATTGCCAGATTGCAAGATGTCAGTGTTTGGAAAGGGGTATTCATTTTTTATTTGAATAGATTATTGCTTAATAATTTGCAGTTTGTTAGTTCAAATATGTAGTTTGAGAATTTTTTTATTTTTCGTGCGATGTTTTCTATGTTTTTTTTACATTGTTGTTCTGCTAAATTCGTATAAAGTTTCCGCAGCACCCCCTCTGAAAAGGGGTTAAAAATTCTTATATTAAAAATAGATTCTTGCTCAATTATAATTTGCCGTTAGTTCATCTTTAATCAGTTGTGCCAATTTTATTTTTTTTTTTAAATGCAGAGTTTTCTATGTTTTTTGTTTTTAGGCTTTTTGGTTAATTCATTTTATATAAAGTTGCCAAAGCATCCATTAACTGGTTATATTGATTTTTGCATAATAATTTGGCGTTTAGTTAGTCTTAAATTCGTTTTGATAATATGTCATGCAATGTTTTCTATGTTTTTTTATCCCAAAAAAATATAAGAAAAAAAATATTGAAAAGCTCATAAGGCTGATCAGTGCATTATGCGGTCAATGGTATTCACTATAGAGTTAACATTAATGTTTTCTATGTTTTGTTCGTTCGTTGTTCAAAAAGAATATTAAGGGCGGTAGTTGTCGCGCCCTTATAAAGTTAAGTCTCGTAAGCGAAATTCACCTAAAAACATTCCAACCGGAATTTTTTCGGCTGAAAATAATGTTCGAACGAACGAACAATAAGGCGGAAAATGTAAATTTCGTTCGGGCGAAGCTCACAATAGGCTATATCGAGGTAACCGTCGGAGCGGAATTCTCTCCGATTTCCTACGAATCAGAGACATTTCGCTGATCGGAGAACTACCTCGGAGCAAAATTTCTCGGATTCATAGGAAATCGAAGAGAATTCCGCTAGCTTTGAATAGCTTTGAAATTCCGGGCGAATAAAAAATTTTAAGGTGATGTATTGTTTGGGTGAAACTGAAAATAAGGCTGAATAGGTATTTATGAGCGTTTATCTGAAAAAAAAAACCGGAATGAACCCGAACTGAAAAATTGGCCCTAAAAGAGCCTTATCATAACTTAGGGCCATACGGTAGAACCTTATGGGCTGTTATAGGAACTCCACGTTATATCAGAGATGAGGAGAATTTTAAAACTAAGGTATTTAAAATAAAAACTTACAGAAAACATGGAAAAACGATTACATACCTGAAAAGAAAAGAAAACAAAAGTTAGTTTTTTATATAAAATTCATAAAAGAAAAATAAATTTTTAATTGTTCGTATATATACATAAATGGAAAATAATTAGATAAAGATAATCGGTCGGTCTAAAAGTCCGATTTGAAAAAGTTATTTATAGTCAAAAGTAACGGTTTTTCATTTAGGTGTAACCTTTAAACTGTGGGTTTTACTGAAAAGCAGTTTACGTAAAATTTTAAGATCATGTGACTTTGTATACACGTAAAAAAGTACGTTGGAACTTTTTGCATGAGTTATTTAATTGTTAGTAAATACTGGCTGAACACAATATGACGGAGCCGCAGCTGGAGTCGCAGCCGGAACATCTGTCAAAAATATTAAATACCCAAAAAACAAAAATACGAGCACAATAAAACGCAACTGCAGACGGAGCTGCAGTGCTTCGGCTCTCGGGTTCGCCAACTTTTAACTTTTGCTGTGCAGCAATTTTGACGTTTCAAAACAAATGTTTGCTTTGGAAAAAAATATTATGGTTATTTGTGTCGCGAAAAAAATTATTAATCAAAAGGAAAAACATTGGAAGTAAAAAATGTGAATTCTGAGCCCGTACAAAAGAATATTGTTTTGTTTTTCTTCAAAATACTTTTAAAAGATGTATACAGTGGCATTGTTGGCGCTTAAAAAATAGGACGTACGACACTTTTTGCAGCTCTGTCTCCAGTTGCGTAATCAATCTTCAAACCTTTAGTTAAACCGATTAGTTAAAATATACAATTAATTTAAAAAAATTGATCGAAAGTCAAAAATTCCGGTATTTCACTTGTTACACTAAAATGACCATGTTGTCGAAAATTCAATAACCTTTGTTCAATTTGTATATTATTTTCCACACTAAAGAATTGCGATTTAAAAAAATTCAAAAGTAAAAATCTGCATAATTTATTCCAGATCTCGTTTATAATTAGGCAAATTTACTTGAATACATGTGTCATGTCAAATTATCCTAATGATTTTTTATTTTACGTCCAATCAGCCAGTAGTTGCAGTAAATAAGTTAAAAACTTTAAATGAATAAATTTAAGCATCTGAGGGTCTCTTTATGTTCTGACAACTTAGTAAAAGAAGAACATAAATCTTCGTCTCATATAATCGTATTCTTCAGCTGCATGAAAAAAAAAAAACTAATTTAGATATGCATTTATTCATTCATATTCATGGAACACCTTACGACATTGGCGAATTCTTTAAGGGAACCAAAACAAAGCGTTCAAACTGGGTTCATTCAGGTATTAAGCAACAACTGTCTCATACTTAACAAAAAAAAAAGGCAGAAAAATTAAATAAATTTATTAAGAATGTTTGTATGTATATTCATTGGACGTCGACAAAGACAACACAACTGAATTGAACCGAAGCCAACGGCAATGAGTCAAACAATTTTATACATACTCGTTCCTCAAACTCATTTGTCCGCTCATTAAAATCATTTCAATTTTTCAAACAACTCGAAGATCCATTAATCAACTTGTAGGTACATTATATATCTTTGCACTTGTTTAAGACCGAAGCCATAGCAGCCCTCTTCTCAATGGGGGGTAGGCACACTATACTTGTTAGGTACCTAGTCATCTCTTGAATGCGATAAATTACATAAAATGAGGGAGCAAAAACTCACAAACGTTACTCAGGCATCAGGAGCAGCTGCTGCTCTGTCCCCATCATCATCAGCTATAAAGCCGCACAAAAACAGTTGCCACTATATCGGTAGTCGTATAGTATGCGCTTGAAATTTCAATGAGACAGATAATTAGAAGAACTGGCCACCGTTTGTTGTCATTTAACAATTAATTAACCAGCTCACCAGCTAAATGGTTCACAATTCAACACAACACTTTGTGACAACAAGCTGAAGTACCCCCCTCTGGCACTGTACACAACGTGTCGTTGTCATCGTCGGCGACGATGATGAGTCCAATGGGTCTCTCTCTGTCTATCTCACTCGCTATATCCCTCTTTTGTTCATGTTTGCCTCGGAATCCGGAGCGGCACATTTGAGAAGCTGAACAACGAACTATACACGACACACAGTCGTCACAGTCAATATAACAAAAGTGAAACATGTGTTCTGAGAAACGCTCAACCAACTAAATGCCAACCCAAACAACCGCCCGACAACTGTCAGAGCAGAGTACTCATGTCGGGCTAACACACCACACATAGAGAATTAGACCTTTGGCAGCACCGACCATTCTGTCAGTAGTCACGGAGTAGAGTGTAAACATTGTCAAGTCATGCGCGCGATGACAGATTAGTTCCCCATCGGGTACGTGTTTCTTGTATAAATACTGTGCGGTGGTAGCTTGCTTGCTCCTCGTTTCTACTAGTAGGTTACCCTACCATCGAATTCACTCTACGCTCCTTGTTTATTTGTTCAACAAATTAATCCCTTTTAGTTGTAAAAATATTCCATTTATCATGGATTAGGTGTTGATTTTGTTCATCGTGTGCTTTGCTCTGAGCTGTGCTTTGCAAATAGAATTTCAAAATTGTCTGTATTTTCATGCATGATTGGGAAATAGATATATGAATAATTAAAATTGACATTTACAAAACACTCTTAATTTGCAAAATCAGGTTAATACGTCATATAGGTTTTTTTTAGAAATACCTACATGAGTGTGCCACTTTTTAAAAATCGGACAAAAAAGGCAAGAATGACAGAAAAGAAACATTATATTTCCTTACATCCAATTTTTCTCTCTCTCTTTCTTTCTCTTTGGATATATACCTCTCTCTTCCTCCCTAACTGTCTATTCATATCTGAGAATTGGTTTCAAACCGATTCACTTTTCCATTCCGGACTTACATACGTAGAGTTAACACACCCGCAAAATCAGCACTTCCATTTTTCCAGTGCCGGCCGTCCAAAAAATAATAAAGTAGAATAGATTAAAGTAGTATAGAATAGAATAGAATAGAATAGAATAGAATAGAATAGAATAGAATAGAATAGAATAGAACAGAATAGAATAGAATAGAATAGAATAGAAAAGAATAGAATAGAATAGAATAGAATAGAATAGAATAGAATAGAATAGAATAGAATAGAATAGAATAGAATAGAATAGAATAGAATAGAATAGAATAGAATAGAATAGAATAGAATAGAATAGAATAGAATAGAATAGAATAGAATAGAATAGAATAGAATAGAATAGAATAGAATAGAATATAATAGAATAGAATAGAATAGAATAGAATAGAATAGAATAGAATAGAATCGAATAGAATAGAATAGAATAGAATAGAATAGAATAGAATAGAATAGAATAGAATAGAATAGAATAGAATAGAATAGAATAGAATAGAATAGAATAGAATAGAATAGAATAGAATAGAATAGAATAGAATAGAATAGAATAGAATAGAATAGAATAGAATAGAATAGAATAGAATAGAATAGAATAGAATAGAATAGAATAGAATAGAATACTATTACACTGCCATGATAAGCATTTTCCAGAATACAATAAAAGAAATTGTGGATTTTTGTCATTTTCGAATTTAAATCTTATCTTTAATCAGTCCACTCAAAGAACAATTCGAGGGTTTATAGTAACATATTAGGTTTGACAATTTACAGAAATTTCAGACAAATTTACCCAAATCATGTTCTTTTACGCAAAAATTGTGTAGTTTTGGGCAAAAGGAACGCTCACAAGAGGGTAAAACATTTCCCCTTACTGCCAATTTCTGCCCAAGAAATTTCTTCGGGCAGAACTGTGAGATCTGTAAAAAAAAAAAAAATACAAAATTGCTGTTGTTT